>OY744523.1:104991944-105174444 GCA_963556195.1 Sepiola atlantica | reverse complement strand
AAGAAAATAGTTTCTTGCGTGAGAATCGCACCCAAGATGGCATATCATATCGAATTAAACAAAATTATTTCGGCTTTTTAACCTACTGATAATGTCTATGAGTTTGACGTAGAGATACCTCCGCATAGATCCAAATAGTTCCATTGAAAAAATAAATAAAAAATATGCATACATAAATTAATAATCATGTATAATTACATTGAAACTATATTAGACAACATTCATCAAATATTTTTCATTCATTATTAATAAAACAGGATTAACGTTTTTTCTTCAAACTTAACAATACGTAGTTGTTGGGTCGGCTTTAAGGGAACGCTCAGAATCTTTGATTTTTTTTTAATGTTCTTTTACGTACTTTAAAATTTACTAATGAGTGTCACGATGTCAACTTACGCAAAGGGGTTTCTCGTCTGAATAATTTAAAATGTAATTTGTCTGTTTGTTTTTTGATTTTTCATAATTGTGCATTGGCGGATCTAATATTTGGTCATCAGTATATCCCTGAAAAGGAGCGGAACAGGTTCTGAAACAATTGTCGGATACTAAAACTATGTTTATTTTAATATATATATATATATATATATATATATATATATATATACCTATGTGTCCATTAAAAACATATCGCATACTTGTTTGCTTATTTGTATTTATTTATCTCCCGTTGTACTTCTCTCTCTCTCTCTTTCTCTCTCTCTCTTTCTCTCTCTCTCTCTCTATATATATATATATAAGTATGTATGTATATATATATATATATATATATATATATATATATATCTTTTTCAATATATATAGCTATATATCTTTATCCAGAGAAAATCATGTAACTTCTTTGAAGACATCCCCCCCCACTGCTAATTCTTTTTTTTCTCTTTAAATGTCCGCCTTCGTCGGAAGAGATCTTTGTTCTTTAGCCCAACTCATTACGACACCCTGCTCAAAAACGCTGCGAGCACCGTGAACTTTAATCATTCGACGACGCCAATTTCCATCTTGTATCTTGTTAATAATTTCACGTACTTGTTGAAAGTAGGCACCACGGCATAAGTTTTCTGGGCAACTCGTATACTTTGAACAGAAACGAAACGAGAAATCTTTGAAGATCACACGACATATATCAAGATAAAAAATATATCAAGAATACATTAAAATACAGCCACCTTTGATGTGTACTATACAGAAATAACTAAGAAGGACTTATACGTAACGAATACTTATTTTTTCTTCATTTACAAATGATTTAAAATAACGCCATATACAAATACATATATAGTATAAATATACGTATGGCAAGTGAGCTACAGAAATATGGGTGGTCTGCATTCCCACATATACTTCATATTTCACCAAGCAATGTATTTATACTATACAATTGTGACAATGGCGATATTAGCGTAGTATATTAATTATGGATTGAAATATCTAATTAATAATTTTGTGTTGTGTTTTAAGGGAATTCTATTTTTTAAATTTTATTTTAGATTAATTATATTTTCTCTTTGAGGTGATCTTAACTTATGTGTCTATCTATATTGACTTAACTTAACGAAAGTTTAATTAGTACTAATTTAAGTTCGTTAATTTTATCATTAAGTTAACCCTTCAAAATATCTCTTCTTTCAATATAAAGTCTAAACTGTGTAACGTATTAACTTATAGATCTCCTGGTTACTAATAGTTATCGCATCTGCCGATGTTATACATATTTGATCAGTTACATAACCTATTCTGTATAATAATAACCTACTAAATAATTTGAAAACTATATCAATAATACTAACATTACTATCTATACATGTCCACAATTTAAATCAAATATGTTTTGATTAACCTATCCTTATTTATATTTTTTTTGAATTGTTATTAATTAGATATTAAAAACATACATACATGTGTTAAATATGAAAAATCAAGAACGAAGCACAACTCATAAGCGAGAATACACTGGCAGAATAAACGGTGGTACAATGCTTGAGCTTTTGGGGAGCTAAGTGCTCCCCGTTATATTCGTAACCATTGTGCTAGATTTGAATTGCAAAAAAAATTAATTCGCTGCACTAAAAATGTCAGCTCACTGATCGTGGTATTAGGTGTAATCTGATGTCAGCTAAAATATAAACAATGTGGGAGACACCAGCCAGGTTCAAGAAGTCAGAAAACCTGTCACCAAGATTTGTTGAAACACTGATGATGACTGTATTCCATCTCTCTCCCTTTCTCTCTCCCTCGTTCTCTCTCCTTCTCTCTCTCACTCTCTCCCTCTCTCTCTCTCACTCTCTCTGAGAGTTGTCACACATCGTCTCGTCGTTACATATCGTCCCAAGATCCACCCCGCCAAACAGTCGGATCACATTGATTGGATCACATTGGTAATGCGACCAAGATATACCCCTTCGGCCAAGCCCATAAGACCACAATGGTTCCCCGACCAAGATATACGCCTTCGGCCTAAGTAAACCATTGGATCAGAAAACAACGAAGAGAAAAAGAAAAAGTAAAAAAGATTAAGATAGTACATTGAGAGCATATCGATATTCTGTTTTCGCTTCTGGTTAAATATTATTTGATCTGGCTAGGGTTAAGGGCAATATGAGAAACATACAGTCTTATAAACTAGCAGGAATACTCGACGTTGCTCGGGATTTTATGAGAAACTTTATGTCTTTTTTACTATGATCATCACACCGTTTTACTTTCTTTGCCTTTTAATGGACCCATCCTATATTTTCACCCCCTAATATAGTCAGAAATAAGTAAATTTTCGGAAAACTCTCTCGATTAGTGTATTTTGCATATAGTTTACATTAAAATAAAATCAGATATACGCATTTTAAGTTAAAAGTAGATTCTTTTTTTCATACCTCTCTAATAGGGGGCACATAGGGATTCAGTGCATTGAGGGGCGCGTACAGACTTTTAAAAACTTCCATTGTCCTCTCCGGAGCTCTTTATACATATTATTAAAAAATCATCCAAATAGGATATATTTGATATTTTAATTGGGGTTCTGTGCACATAGCTCCCTTAGAAGGAACTTAGTCATCGGATACAATGTTCATTTGTTCCCGGAATATTTTGTACGTACGATTTTAATTTTATGAAAATAGCTCCCTTAAATGGTAACTTACAGATTCAGAGAATTTCCATTGTCTTTCCGGGAAAAATAGATATAACTACATTTTAAGTTTTTATATAGATTCCTTAACTTTTCTTTCTATAAAGAACACACACAACACAGATATTGACATATATATATATATATATATATATATATATATATATATATATATATATATATATATATATTGATTATCTGGGGTTTCCGTAAATATACACAAGTAGTTGTCTTCCTCTGTAAACACTGCTGCATGAATAATGTAAACACTATTAATCTAGTCCAATTTGTGTGCTAAAATTGATGAGTGTACTTTCATATATTTGGCAATTTTAGGGGTGGGCATTATTCGGTCGTCCTAGGTGTTCAAAAGGGCTAACTGAATAATCATAACCCCTAACATTTGATGGATTTTAAACATATACATTATATTTGTTTCCATGTTGGCGATGATTCGGATTTCCTGTTTATTTTGTAACCAGAACTTGAAATTTATCACAGGGAATATTATATATGTAACAGTTTTATAAAGCATTGTATTCAATTAATACAAGCCATGTTGCTGCATAGTATGACGTATTCTTATGATCAAATAGTTATGTATACTGGTTATTTCAAGATGAAAGATGTAAAATAAACAATGCGGAAATATATCAGTTGTAAACGTATTTAAAAGCAAAGTTTGAAAATAAAATTCGTTATCTAAAAAGCATCACTTTTGCGGAATATGATAAAAAAAAACTGTGTTTAACTAACACAAATGAAAACACCCTTCATTTAAACATCTACACACATTACTGGCTTTACATTTACATTTCCCGACTTGAATCATGTTTTTCTTTTGACTTTCCAGAAATAATTAAACAAAGACGAATAAATTGTTAATAAATTGAAGTTGTTAACAAGTTTAATCTTAGGGATGTTAGTGGGTGCTGGTTTTGCAATATTCTATTTGTAATCTTGACTTTGTAAAGTTTGTAATTATTAAAACATTTTTTCATGAAGCAGTTTTACAATTAATCATTATAATTATGATTTTATTAGCTTATTGTTGACAGTATTTTATTATTTTTCAAAGTTGGCTACTTCAACTACTTGTTAGTGTTTGTATTGTAAATTTGCTTAAGTTTGTAGATTAAATTTTGAATATTTTGCTAATTCTACTTTTTACTTGATGGTTATATGGTTTTCTCATAAATCTATGATAATTTTAAGTAAATCCTTCGTGATGGTTATGTAAAAGGTAACACGGTTAAATTGGTGATTTTTCTTTGTAATTAAATTGACCCAGCCTATGGCTGCGTTTGTGTTGATCTACTGACAAAGGTTCATGGGTTTCTTTTATTTTGTAACATACATTGCTACCTTGTGTTGATATGATGCATGCACAACAAAAGACAAAGGTTTAAATATATCTCATATATATATATATATATATATATATATATATATATATATATATATATATATATATATAGTAATCCAGGTAGAGTAAAAATCCACAGGGTAGAAATCCAAAGGGAATCAAACCGGGCTTATAAAAAAGTGCTCAATAAATATATATAGCTGTATTGTGAATGCTTTTATTCGAACATGTACAAGGTCTGCTACACTGGCATGTCGATGGTATCGATCTACAGCTATCAAGAGCTAAGGTCTCATTAGGCAGAAAGTTTTTCCTTGATCCGACCCGGTCGGTGAAGTCCAGGAAGTTTCTTCTTAGACTTCACCTACCGGTTCGGATTACGGAAAAACTTTCTGTCTGATCAGACCTCAGCTCTTGATAGCTGTAGATCGATAACATCGACATGCCAGTGTAGCAGACTTTGCACATGTTCGAATAAAAGCATTCACTATATATATATATATATATATATATATATATATATATATATATATATATATATATATATATATATATACTCATTTTATTCAAGCAAAAACTATACACTCACAAAAAAAAATTAAACACAAATAATCGTGAAGTTCATTAGGCATGCACCATGAATGGGGAAAGTGGAGGTCGATGGTCATTTGATTTTGTCAAAAACCTTAAGGTGAACTTTACGCTAGACACTCTCACCAAAATATCATATCCACTTTGTTGCTTGATCTTACTTTGATAATCCTCAGTTTGTTTTAAAAAGATTTTATTTAGAAAAAAATTATCGTGGAAAGTGGGAATACATTTACAAATACTCAAGAAAGAAAGAAAGTAAACATATATAAATATTCTGATTATCTAGAACCTACGTAAAATCTAGGGAACCCATTCTCACAAGTTCAGAAAAAAAATCGTTTTTTTCTTGCATACAATTGTTTCGGTCTTGCACAAGATATATGTAATGTTCGAAACGTATGAGGCATGTATTTTTCTTGATGATTCCAAACAGAGCTTAACTTTCATCGCAACATGTAATTTAATCTGCCAACGTTATTCTTTAATCGTTTGTTATCATTATAGATTTTCGTTTGGTAGGCCGAAACAATTGTATGCAAATAAAAGACAATTTGTTGTGTTAATTTGTGAAAATGTGTTTCAATTATCCGATTAGAATCTTTTCATTACAGCTCTAGTCCAACATTATCGAACTTAATGGTATAAAAATGTGCATTTCAAATTTTAAATGTAATTTTAAATATATATATTTATTTATATATATATATATATATATATATATATATATATATATATATATATATAGTTATACCTCTATGTATAATTTTTCTGATATTAGCAGATAAAAAATCATTAGAAATTTTAAAAAAAGTAGAACAGGTATAATCAAGCAGAAGAATTGCTGTTACTCTTCCGATATTTGATTATATGCAAGAATGCTGCTTAAATACGCACAATATATACACTTGTGCGCTAAAACGTTTACACAAATGGTACGCAATTTTGAACAATGTATAAAATATACAGTTTATTTGTTAAATATCAAAAACAAATGACTGCCATGAATTAATTCATCTAATAATGATCATGATCATGATACAAATCAGAGATAATGATTTTTATTATTTATACACTTGTTCGCTAAAACGTTTACACAAATGGTACGCAATTTTGAACAATGTATAAAATATACAGTTTATTTGTTAAATATCAAAAACAAATGACTGTCATGAATTAATTCATCTAATAATGATCATTATCATGATACAAATCAGAGATAATGATTTTTATTAATCTTAAACAAGACTATAATGTGCATGGTTCGGATAATGGATAGCCTTTACGGCTACATGAAATCGTATATTTAATATAATTTAATTATCAACACACTAATACTGTTAGTTAAGTTATGAACTAAAATGTTACTCCTAAACTTTAGCAACTTTTCTTCAATTAATCTTAAATTGAATCGTTCTATAGTGTAAAATTACCACAACTATCGCATATGAATAGAAATTATATGACAAAGTGATTGACTTCATGAAGATTGTTAATGAGCTTGTTGCTTCTGTCATTGCCTTTTACAGCTAATGTTGATTCATGAGGTGAAGTAAAAAAAAACACAGATTAAAGAAGAAAAGCCATGACTAAGGTATCAGGAAATGCCGATTGAAAACATACATATAAAAATGATAAACAAAATTACCCCAAATTTACTGATGATTCAATAAGAAAGTGAAGAAAGACAGAAAAGGACCAAAAACATTGTGGGATACAAAAAGAAAATAAATGGGTCTGGTGTGTTAACATTTAGTCGGGGCGTCGGATAGATGGATTGGATCTAAGGTAGGGGACGGCTTGTAAATCGTGGGGGGGGGGGTGGCGAGATCCAGTGAAATTAGAAATTACCAACAGATGTGAACGAGCTGTCGGCAAGGGAATCTTCTGAAACCTTGTTTTTCTTTTACTTTTTCTCCTTTAACTAATTTAGGCTGAGATGTTTACAGGGTTTTTCGTTTCTTTAGTACTGAAAAGAGACACGTTTGTCCATTTTTGTTTGTTCTTTAGCGAAAAATAAAATTGCGAACTAAAAATGTACGAAACCACGTATAAAAAAATATATATGTCTTCGCCCTTAAGCTCGTTTTACTATGGTTTTGCTGTAATCTAAGTTAATTTTCAACTGATTTGTCATGTGTTAACATTATTTCAACATATTTCCGACATGGAAAACGAATTGTACGTTCTATTTCTGCCCGTTAGACTTTCTTCATTTGACATGATTACGACTAAACCACGTGCCCACCGTTGCAAAAAAAAAAAATACAACAAAAAACGATCGCAATCATTTGTAACGGAACGCCGAGCGACCGCCTTTTGGCTGTTTACGTTAGTATTGGATGAGCAAACAATAATAAAGAACAAAGACACAAAACTAAATATATGTTTTTTTTTTGTAAAAACACTCAAATAATATACGTCAACCCGATCGATTATTTGAGAATTTTGTGATTGAGTTGTGATTGCAATTTGAAGAATAAAAACGCAGAGTAATTTTTAAATTTCACTAATCGATTGAATTAGCGTGTAGTAAGTCTTTACCTCTACGTAAATGAAAGTTTTAATGTACTTTTTAAGACAAATAATTATTAATATTGTCACGTAAAAAGGGTCGTGTTTAGATGGAAAAGTGTGAGTTCCACCTTAAGGTTAGAGGTGACCTCAGCGGAAGTCGATGAAACAATATGACTTCCGATTGGGGATTTTCTGTCGCTTTTGTTGGTGAGACTTCAAAACGAAAAAATGTATTTAGATACAGTTACAAACGGGGGCAGTGCGCACAGTGTTGCTAGTTGTAGCATGACGATCTCTCCGTCTGTCTGTCTGTCTGTCTGTATGTCTCTCTCTCTCTCTCTCTCTCTCTCTCTATATATATATATATATATATATATATATATATATATATATATATGTATGTTTCACCCTGTCAATAACGTACAAAAGTAACCTGTTTCATTGATGTTTTACTGTTTCTGTTTAAATAAACTTTTTTATAAACATCGGCGTTTGAGTGAGTATTTAAGCAGAACGTTATCTGAAAGTTATAAAACATGGGTTCACGACAAATACATGGGTGTATAACGGTTTATACCCCGGATCGGTAAGTTAAAATGTAGCAATAACATTATGTATCTCGGAAAACCATATGTTATACTAATTATTTTACTATATTTGATTGTCTTTAAAACCCTATTGAGACTAAACCGAATCATTTAAATTTATTTAATCAGTAAATAAGAAAAAACAATTGCAGATAACGTTTTTCATACAATATTTCAAAAGGTAACTGTATCGTCTATATGTATTTATAAACTCATTCGTCCTCGTGATTGAATTTTTTATAAAAGAACAAATGAACTTTTTTACATTTAAATAATCGATACGGTAACTACGTATTATTTGTTAACTAATATGAAATGGTTTCGTACAATCTCATGTTTTCCTCTAAGTCTTTGTATGTTTTAACCAAACTGAAACAAAACTGAATCACCTACATTATAATTAATCAATCATAATAGATAATTAATTACGAATTACGTATACATAAGGATATTTAAAAGAATATCTGAATTGATTATATGCATTTAAAGATTTGTCTGTGTTAAGATTGAAAAACATAAAATGATTTAAAAGTTAGATAACTGATTAAGTTGCAGTATGACAAGATGATACAATGGCGGCTCGGATGGTTTGGACATGTGTTAAGACCCAACAAGCACACCGTCGCGAAACTTGCCTTTGCGTTAGAAGTCTCTGCGAAGCGACTGAGAGAAAGGCTAATGATTAGATGGATAGCCATCCGTCATAAAGATCTTTGTAAAATTGGCCTTCACCTGGCCTTCACCTGGGCTTCACCTTGACCAGGCGTGTGATCGTGTCAAGTGGGGGGATCATCTATCATTGTTATGGCCCGGGAGTAACGTAAAGAAGAACATTAAATTACAATGTTTTATGTTTACTACTACGAAATGTTTCTCGAACGACTCTATGTTTTATTCATAGTTTTACTATATTACATTCACTATAAAACTCCACCTGGAAAACCACAATACATTGTGAACGGGGTTTCTATACCATATCGACTCAACTAAATTTTATTTAATCATCACATGAATAAAATACATAGCGATTTACGTTTTACTTAAGTTATTTTATTTTAAAACACATGAATATTTTATATTATGCCCGCAATTACAACCAGAGCTTATAAATTAATTCTACATGAAGAAAGAACTCGTCGATCTTCCCACAGAGACTGAATCATAATAATGAATCTAGAAGCAATCTAAAAGTGCTTATCATTTATGTTTTTAAGAATTAGTCTCAATGTCGAAAGTTTTTATTTTGTTTTGTAGAATTTTTTTCACATTAAGAATGTTCTTTTTCTTATGCTCGTTTTCGCATGGGTTCGTTTTTATTTAAGTTCATTTTCAACTAGATTTTTATGTTTTAACATTATTTCAACATATCCTCGACGTAGAAACCAAATTGTACATTCTATTACTATTTGAGAGAAACTTTTATTTTGAAAAGCTCCTAAAATTGACGCCAGATTAAAATTAGAAAATTACAAAATAAAAAATGACAATAAAATTACGCCCAATAGTAATGGTAGCATTAATCTTCATTAAAAAAGTGATGTTATTGGACAAAAATAAGTCGCATCTGTTGTACACTATTTCATTTTAGAAAAACTATGTCTGTAAAATATTAGTTTTAACAACTTTAAAGCAAGCTTCTGTCGTTACACGACCGACGTTCAGATCCTTGTTTTGCTCCCCGTTCAATGTATGTCTCTCTTCTTTTTGGGAAGCCCTTTTCTGATAACCTCTCGGGACTAATACTCGATCTTAACAGGATAACTTGTATTTAATCTGTTAAAGTCTGCTACAGTTGCTACAAAATGGTCGGATCATTCTACCGGTCAGGAATTATCTCATTCCTGATGCTAAAATGTAGCTATGTAACAGTCAATTACGTCCGAATATAAAATCTTAACGTCACACATTTACCGCTTAAGGCAGTGTTTCTTGCATTGAAACCTTAAAAATCGACTTCGCCATCTACTTGAAGGACGATCTCTACTGTTCCCCACAGCCTTGATCTAACAGATGAGATGTTTCTAGTATGTTTAGTCAACCATCATTCGTATGGGAAGTGCTTGAATGCGTTTCAATCTTTTACTTCCCCTTGAAAATCTATCACAGCAAAAATGCTGCTACCTTTAACTAATGCGCATGGCTTTCCTTTCTTCTTCTGATTTCAAACAGAATTTACATTTGTCGATCACTTTTGCCACACTATAGATTCCTTGAGGGCTACAGCTTGTCATCTTCAAATTTTATGCCAATAAACACTTGTCATGAACCGTCTTCATAAATAACCAAATTTTAGTCGTTGCATTTATCATTTAACATCTCATAATATTAATCACCATACAACTATAAATCTGTCAATCCTATTTATCCTTTTCCTCAAGTGGCTTTCAGTCTTAATACGTAGAAAGTCATGAGTAAACAAAGAAACAAGCTGAGTATTCTTTTAAATTTTAATCCCGTATTTTTTATAAGTCATAGGGACCCTAAACAAGGCACATTGCCACAGGGACGTAAGGCGCTACTATTAGGGAACATGCATTCAGGGGCACTATATATTGAGTTTGGCAGCGAGATTTCTGTTTGCATTACATTTGAATTACTTCATGTTAGTACAGTCATGGAAGCGAGCAACAGGGACGGAATTCCAAAGTCTATCATTTCGAAGGAAGGCACTATTAGAGTAAAACGCTTTCCAGTATCTAGGGACTTCTACAAGAAGTGGTGGGATTTTGCTGCTTGTCGGGTTAGGGTTAGGGGAATTTAGTCAAACAGGCACAAGTGCTACGAGTTTGTGAGAGCACATTCCATTAAGGTACTTGTAAAACAATGACATGGATGTAATAATGCGGCGATGGGACAGGGTTGGAGCTTGGTCGACAGTGCGGGACTTATTAGATTGGAGACTCTTTTTTGAACACTGTCTAAGATAGAGAGACTAGTGGTAGATGCACCAGCTTAGATTTGGAAACAATACTTGATGCATGAGCGAATAGTGGTATTATAGATATACCGGATACTGGCAGGTGTGGGTAGTTTTCTAGCGTGGTAGAGGAAGTCAATCTCATTTGAAACAGCCTTGGTAATGTCTCCTATGTATTCATTCCAATTCATGTTGCCTGTTGAGGTCGAGGAGTTTGAATAATGAACTCCTAGCTAGAGTGTCGTTAGCCAGTGCAATCGGTGGTTGAGAATATTTCTTGTAATTCTTATAGGAAATAACTTTTTTTTAACATAGTTCACCCCAAACAAGGCAGGACGCCACTGTAGACGTAAGGGGCCACTTAGAAAATAGAAGAGGTGAGAAGCAAGGGGGCAGTCAACCTAGATTGGGATCTGTGCAGCGAGATATCTGTTTACATTAGTTTTAAACTTCTGCATGTCTGTACTGTCGGGGAAACAGGGGGCAGGAAGGGAGTTCCAGAGGCCAGCAACACGAGGAAAGACGCTATTTGAGTAGAAGGCTCTCCGACATCTGTGGACCTCCACAATGAATGAATGAGATTTAGTTGATTGTCAAGTTAGTCTAGTGAATTTACGTCGAGGGGGCACCAGAGTAGCCAGTTCATCGGAGCATAATTCATTGAAGTTTTAGTAAAACAAGCACAAGGATGCTACATTGCGGCGATGGGGCAGAGGCTGAAGCTTGGTTGACAGTGAGGGACCTATAAGGTTGGCGATTCTTTTTTGGACCTTGTCAAGGAGGGAGAGACTAGTAGATGATGCACCAGCCCAGATGTGACAACAATACTCCATGCATGGGCGGATGGTGGCTTTGTAGAGATACATGATAATGTCAGGTGAGAGGAGTTTACTAGCACGGTAAAGGGAGCCAACCTACTTTGCGGCATTACATGCTACAATCTATTTACGTCTCCATTCCAATACAGGCTGAAGGGCATTTTCGAAGTTTCAAGCCATCGCCTTGGATATGTGTACATTAGTTATTCTCACATGTCTGTTATAGAGCGTGGGGTCCTTAGAAAATATACTCATCTCGGACAGAATTTCATCAGGGAGGTCGGTTATAAATCTCAGGAATAATACAGGATGGCTTCCTGAGGCACACCCGCATTTATATCATATTGTTTGGATGTACGTCCATCCAGTATAACGTTGAGTTTTCTCTAGTCTGAGAAGGATCTGATTATTATTAAGTATTCGTCCGGTAATACCGTATGATTTACTTTTATGAAAAGATCTTCATGCCAGACTTGTAAAACAATGGCTAACACTCTGGCTTCCCCTGCCTTGTCAGTGCATAATATATTCGTTCAAAGATGATCTTTAGGATGTCCGCAGTAGAACAGGGTTGCCTAAACCCATACAGTCGGCCAGAAAGAAGTTTACGTGGTGGTAGACATGCGTTTAGTTTATTAACGCTTCAAAGTTTCTAGCGAAAGGGGAAGAAGCAAATAATGGGTGGATAATTGAGCGCGCAGTTCTTTTAACATAATTCTCGAATACTTGTAATACGTAGCCAGTTTTCCAGGTATCAGATAAGTAAGATTCGGCAAGGTTTTGTTGTCAAGTTCGGAGGGAATAGGGGCTAGCTCAACGGAGCCTTTCTTTATCAGTATATCGGTGATGACATCAGGCCCACACGTGTTGCAGGTGTCGAGGTTATTTATGATATAACTGACATAAGACGGGGTTATTTTCAGATTATCGAGTGATGCTTCCGTTCGCAAATAGGGGCGTTTGAGAGGAGTGGTTTAAGGGGTCTAAGGTGAATTTGAGGGCGAGCCACCAGAAAAGCAGTTCAGCCTGTTAGCTTGTCGTGCAAGCAAGCTCATGATTGTTTGATAGTTGGGGAATCGTAGATTGCTCATTATTAACAACACTATCATAATTTTTCAGAAATCTCGTATTCATAATTTCTCCGACTCAGGATCGAAGGTTTGGTCTAGGTGAATGCCGTTTTCACAGAGACGATTGTGCAGGGGTCTGCCAAAATCATTATCAGCTTTCCTTCGAGTCGCTTTTACGTGACTTCCAATGTAAAAATTAGTTTAGCGACGGTGTCATTGTAAGCCCTCAGCACATTTCCAAACCATCTTAGCCGGCATTCTCTCACCTTGCCCTCGATCGGGGCAATGCAGTAACGCATTCAGATGTCGTCATTACAGATGTGGTCGAGCAATGTAATTCCCAACATCCAGTAAAATAATTTGGTTTCCATAACGGCGAATCTTCGCACTGTCTATCTCGTTGTTTGTCTTAATCGGTTCTATCTATATTTCGATTTCAACTATTCCCCAATAGAATTTGTACATTGGAAAACGCAATAAATCAGATGGTACGAGTGATTTGAGTCGGTCGCGTCGAGATCTATAACATGTCTCACGTTTTCTTGAATTATTACAGTACGCACAATTTATTATTTGTTAATTACTTTGCATCCTCACAAGGACTGGCTATGCCACAAGGTCCGGCTTAATGTGGAGTGTAGTAAGACTCAGAACGCATCATGTGCGTTAATCGCCGGCAATCGAATTACTAATAAAAAAAATCGTCCTCGCTCTCCTCGACCTCTCACACATTATTCAGCGGACGATAACACGAGGGTGGTAGTGACTTACTTGATCGCTTTCTAAAATTAAGAATACTCTCTTTAATTGTGATTTAACGAGGATTGGGAGTTCAAGTTATGTTATTAATTACCTCAAATAACGGCGACAGTTCCACAGAGCAGTTTATTTCCCGACCTGCTTATTTAATAACTTTTGATATTCAAAAAATTATGAAATGGAAATTGGCAGATGAATAAAATATGAGTCAATATAGACCAACCGGAAGTAAAGTATTGCAAACGCGCACGACAAAGAAAAAGGGAGAGGGGGGATAAAAGAGAGAGAGAGAGATGAAGTGGAAACAGATACAAGAAAAACGAAACGCAACAAAACAAAATAAAGTCATTTGGTTCAATATGACGTACTCTCTGGGAGAATGCCATCCAATGAGTGAAAATATAGTTTCTAAAGACTAGAAAATTGAGTAATCGTACTAGAAATAAATGATGACTTGTTTTTATTTCTCGCCAATCTTTTTCGTGTGTAACGGTGAAAAAAAGGAATCTATCTCTGCTGTTCATGACCTAAAACATGGTATCCAATATATTAAAAAATATTAACAGTATATGCCCTCGCAAAAAAAAGTACGGCGTTGTGTGTCGTAAATTACTTTTCACAGTTGTTGCAAAATGAAAGGCTGTCAACTCTATTCCCTTTCCTCCCTTAAGCACCCAAAGCCACAAAAAGTTACATTTTCAATCCTAATGGTTTACACTATCTGAGCGTGTGTTGATATACGCTGTTCCTTTTGATGTAACTCATTTTCAAACGAAATTCACTGTCAATATTTCTGAACTTAATTCCCAGCGAATGTTTCTCATTTTCTCTCTCTGGATGTGGTACCGCCATATCTGCTCATTCCAAAACGCTTTGAGATATAGTGTTTTTTATTTGGTTTTGTTTTCTTTGATCATAACGTTCTCAAGGTGACTCAGTTCACTGTCATAATTTTACATTTAAATGCAATTTATGAGATCGGTTTACGACTGAAGAGCGACCACCTTATCCGACCGAAAAAGTTTATTTCTCGAACCGCGTTGTGCATAGCTTTTGATTTAAAAATATGACGTAATGGAAAGGGGCAGTCAACTACAATGCCCATGTAGACAGGCCCTAGGTGGGTGAACGCGTGCGGAGAAACAAAGTAGAAACACAGACAACTCATATTGGAATAAGCATAATAGGAATATTGATATATAGTAAAAAAAAGTGTATCCATATTTAAAATACACACACAGACATATATATGAATATAGCCGGTGAGCTAAGTGAAAGAGAGACACAAACAATCACGCTTGACAGAACAGTTAGAATCTTAAAAAAAACTCGGTCGGTTGGAGTCTGGATGAATATCTGACATTCGGTCAGATGCCCAATCCCCAGCAAAAACAGAAATATAAGCAATTTGAAATTTTTAAAAATAGCTTATATATATATATATATATATATATATATATATATATATATATATATATATATATATATATTTATTTATTTATTTATTTATTTTTTATTTTTTTCATGTGTTTATATTTTTTATATTTTTTATATTTATAATATAAAACTAAAAATAATACATTAATCACCTAAATAATATTGTAATGGATTCGTCCAAACACTTTAAAATGCAGCATCATTTTTTAAAGTAACGGATAAATGTTATTAGACAAGCGAACAGCACAGGTAAAGAATATTTTTTTTTATTAGATAACTAATATAAGTTAGCAAAACATTTATATGGAACAAAACGTAGATTTCCCGAAACAGTTTTTCATGGTAAACAACTGATGATCCCATAAAATAGTGTTAGAAACAAACTAATATAATAACTGTAAAAAATAAATTGACTTACATGAGTGATTTTCCACTGAAAGACTTAGGACTATAAGTTGTTTTTTTTTAATATAGTTTTAATGGTTGAGAAACTTCCGAGACTATATATATATATATATATATATATATATATATATGTGTTTAAGCAGCATTTTTCATTTATCCGAACAGTATTAAAATAACAGACTTCGTCTGTTTAATTATACCTATTTTATTTTTTAAATTTTGTTGATGTTATTTACTTGTATTAAAACAAAAGATTAATAAATATTCCATAAGTTTAACGAACGTTTTCGATTCTTCATCAAATCATCTTAACATGTCTAAATCAAATGAACAAAATAACTGAAAAAAGAAGAGAACTTAAAAAGGACGACCAAGAAACGCGCAGTGAACGTTTTTCGTATTGATCCAGGAAAGTTTAAATTCAGCAACGCTGGAGTGGCATCACAGAATTAAATCGCATTACGTTAAGCATTTTAAAATATTGCCACTTGTTTCATATGTGATGTAATTAATTCTAGGTTGGTGTGTGTCTATGTAGATAGCTTTATATATTTTTGATTTTTTTAAATTGTTTTCGGAATGTATTATTTTAGTGTTATTAACTGGAATTTGTCTTAAATCAGAGGCGAGCAGTTATGTTTTTGTAGATGGTAAATTAAGTAAGAGTTTACAAGATTAATTTTCCTTATTACGTCGCCTTACCATGGATATTCTGAAGTCGTTAAACTCTTTAAACCTTTAAAATACAAAATCAATCTGAATAGTTTCTACTTAAACGCGTAAATTTCATAATATGTAAGCACTTGAGTTGTAATCAACTATACACCCTTTACACATTTTGAATTATATATCATTTGTCTAAACAGTTTATCCACTAGATCTTTATTTATTTTAAAATGTCCCATCCTCACCCTATAATATCGAAACCTCTTAGTTAAATTATCAATTTCCAATCCCCCATTTTCAATTCCCCCATTTTTCAATATGACTAATTATATCTGCATTCTCGCTATAGGCTAGTCATGCTACTTACTAGCTTTCTAGAACCTCACCCCAACTTTTTACTGATATTCCTCCCTGCTTTGCCAAATCTCTTAAAGCAACAAGCATTGAAATCAATTTTTTTCTCCCTAACGATGAACTGTATTAAAACAACCCCAATACTTTTAAAACTTACGCGTCAGTCAGCGTATCCTTGTTTCAACCCTCCCCTTCCACATCTCCCCTACCCTATCGCTAACTGTCACCGGCTTTGAATTTCACCTAACTATCTCAATCCCTCTCTTGAAGCCGTAAACTAAACATTTATACACTCGTTTTTTAATTCTACTGAAATTTCTACAACATTTTGAACTCATGTCCTTAAAAAATTATTTGCGCAGGTCTTTGGAAGAATTGGATGACCTTAATCCCTCAATCTATCTATAACCAACCATTTTTCTACGGCAGAATCACGTATTATTCTGATGCATTATTTACTCCAGGATACACCATTATTTGCAAATCCTTCAACAGTGAATCTTTGCCTTTCCATTCCCAACCTTTTTACTTTTCACTAGACATTCTTTGCACTTTTGACACTCTTCTCACACACTTATATCTACATTTCATACCTTGTTCTAATTATGACTTTTGGTTAATTAATCGACAACTAATCTATCTATTTAAATTCCTCTAATAATAACGTATCATTCTTTGTAAAACCTGGCTTAAGGAAGTTAAAAATAAACATATTATTTATTGAATGCACCTTGTTTTTAATAACTGAAGACGTAAGAGATGTATCATTCTCACATTGTTTATTTTTTATCTTTCATTTCTCTCTTTCTCTCTCTCTCTCTATCTATATATATATCTATATATATCTATATATATATATATATCTATATGTATATATCTATATATCTATATGTATATATATATATATCTATATGTATATATCTATATATATATGTATATATCTATATATCTATATATCTATATGTATATATATATCTATATGTATATATATATATATATCTATATGTATATATCTATATATCTATATGTATATATCTATATGTATATATCTATATGTATATATATATCTATATGTATATATCTATATATCTATATGTATATATATATATGTATATATCTATATATATATGTATATATCTCTCTCTCTATATATATATGTATATATATGTATATATCTATATATATATGTATATATATATGTATATATCTGTATATATATATGTATATATATATGTATATATCTCTATATATATGTATATATCTCTCTCTATATATATATGCATATATATATATGTATATCTATATATATATATATCTATATCTATATGTATATATATATGTATATATCTATATATATCTGTATCTATATATGTATATATCTATACGTATATATATGTATATATCTATATATATATCTATATGTATATATATATATGTATATATCTATATATAT
The DNA here is from genome assembly GCA_963556195.1 of Sepiola atlantica. Lineage (NCBI taxonomy): Eukaryota > Metazoa > Mollusca > Cephalopoda > Sepiida > Sepiolidae > Sepiola > Sepiola atlantica. Next base: position 105,156,383 of record OY744523.1, on the reverse strand, counting down.
ATATATCTATATGTATATATCTCTGCATATATATATCTATCTGTATATATCTATATGTATATATCTATATGTATATATCTATATGTATATATATATATGTATATATATATATATATATATATATATCTATATGTATATATATATATGTATATATCTATATATATATCTATATGTATATATATATATATATCTAGATATATATTTATATATATATATATATATAGAGAGAGAGAGAGAGATAGAGATAGACAGGGATAGAGACATACAGATAGACAGAGAGCCAGCCAGACAGAGAGCTCTTTTAAAAAGCAAACGAAGAAAATAAACAGATGAGATACATAAATACGTGCGATTAATTACGAACAGATAGAGAAAACGTGAAAAAGATGGAGATGGACGACACACTAGTAGGTAGGAAGAGAAGGATATAGTGATGAGGGAATATAATCATTGCGGTACCCTCTGCCAGATAAAACACGACTTTGTGTCACATGACATCAAATGACCTCCAGGCTGTAGTGAATTGGGGTCATAAATAGTTTGTAATTTTTAATGCCGCAAGGACAAAGCTCCATTTCTTCAATAATTACAAGAAACCTCTCCAACCACCGATTGTCATGGCAAATAGCACCCTACCTGAGAGGTCAACATTCAAATTCCTCAGCCTAACCGTCACAGGTAACATGGATTGGAACAAATACATCGAATACATTGACAAGGCTGCAACAAAGAAGGTGGACTCCCTCTACCGTGCTAGTAAACTCCTCACACCTGACATCATCCTGTACCTAAACAAAGCCACCATCCGCCTATGCATGAAATATTGTTGAAACATCTAAGCTGTTGTATCATCTACTTGTCTCTCCCGCCTTGACAAGGTGTAAAGAAGAGTCGCTAACTTAATACGTCCCTCACTGTAAACCTAGCTCCAGCTCCTGTCCCATCGCCGCAATGTAGCATCCTTTTACTTGTTTTACAAATACTTCAATGGATTATGGTCCGATGAACTGGCTATCTGTTCCGATGGATACTGCATCCCATAGACTGGTATTGTCTTGGCCTTCGGGTCTTGATTTACGCCGGTCTATGGGTCTTTCCTGTGCAGTTCTAGGATGTCCACCCTCCCAGGCTTTGCCTCCCCTCTCTGGGAAGGAGTAAGTTTATTGCTTACTGCATGAGGCGCCCCTACCGGGGAATTCCGACGGGGCTGCCCAGGCAATTTTGAAACCCCAATTTCTCGACCCGACCTTGGGTCACATCTTACTTGTGGAAGTAAGATAAAAACTGATCTTGTGCCTTACTCCTGGAGAGGAGTAAATCAATACTCTGGTACCCTCTCGACGTAAATTCACTAGACCAATGCGACAATCAGCTAAATCCCATCCATTCACTGTGGAGGTCCTCAGATGTCGGAGGGCCTTCTACTCCAATAGTTTCTTTCTTCGTGCTGCTAGCCTCTGGAACTCCCTTCAAGCACCTGTTTCCCCGACAGTACCGACATGCAGAGGTTTAAAACAGACATCTCGCTGCACAGCTCCCAACTTAGAATGACATCTTAAACCTACTCCCTAATTCTCAAGAGCCCCTTACGTATGCAGTGGCGTCCTGCCTTGTTTGGGGTGAAATATCATGAGAAAAACATCTTTCCGTTGTAGGGAAGATTATCAACACCATTCTGCATCAATGGAGGACTGTTTTGAATCAAATTGTTCGCAGTGGGTACGCAGATTCTAACGCAAATATAAAATATTACAATATTGCAGTAATTCCCAATGTTTCAGGAGACATATTTAAATATGACGTAACATCATTTAGAACTGTGACATTGTTTAAATTACAAATACTATTTAATTCATGAGTTACCAATTATCAAGCCTAGAAACCTACCTATATGTTGCAGCAGACCCCCATCTTAGGACGTATCTTTCTCCCATACGTAGAGGATTAAATTACGAGTCAAGTATTTTCTGAACTGGTAGAATTACCTAATAATTGTTACAGCTACTTTATCAAACAACTGATCATTAGAAATATTTATCTATAATAATGACTTTGTGCGACCGTTATGATATATCACTCAGTATTTGACAGCATTGGCTCGCGCAGAATCAAGAACAAAGTGATTTAACTAAGTAATATCTGATGACGCTGAATTTAATATTTTATGTACGATGTGGCTAATGTTTCTTTTTTTAGTTTGGTCTCAAACCTTATATTTGAAAAAGTTAATATTTATTTTATTTCAAACGCTAATTTTGCAATATTCGGTGATCAATAAAATTGACTGGAAAGGGAGAGCTATCAATATAAACAGTGGATACCATGCTCATCAGGAATTTACTGAGGATATCATTGTCACAAGTCACACACCTAAATAATTAAAAGGGATTCTGAACGACATTTACAATGCTAGCCATATAGTTGGTCTTCAAATGAACACTGGAAACACCAAGATAATGTTACGCAAATATGCCGCAAAAGCTCCAACCACAGGGAAAGGTGAAATTGTCGAGGAAGTTGACAACCACATCTACCTTGGAAAGATAGTGAGAACCGACAGTTATATCATGCCTGAAATAAAACTGCGAATTGCACTTTGATAAACAGCCTATTCTTAAGTAGACACCATTATAAGTAGCAGTAAGTCAACTATAAACATTAACCAGGAAGTGGTCAATGAATACATTTTACCTGTTATGACATATGGTAGTGAAATATAGGCACTGTATAATTCAACACTAGAAAAGCTAAGACTGTCACAATGCAAAATAGAACGCATTATGCTCGGCATCAGTTTATGTTATAGAAAAAGAAACACCTTGATCAGACAGTAACTGGAGTAAATGACAGTCTCACTACTATACGAAAGATAACACGTAGATGGACAGGTCACCTTTCGAGATATACAAGATCCCGATACAATGGAAAAGACCTAGAGAAAGACCAAAAATCCGGTGGAGAGACGACCTCGACATTCAACTAGGTCCTACTTAGTCACACCTAGACAGGTATGAGACAAGTTAAGAAAGAAACCAGGGGGGGGGGGTCATACTCCGGGAAACATAGAAAAACCTCCTGATGATGATGATGGTGATGATGATGATGAAGTAATTTTTAATTACTACGCTACAAAAGATACAATAATATACTTTAGTAAATACGTAAAAAGTTAGAGACACTTGTCTAATCTCTCATCAGTAAAATATAATTACATCCACGGAAGTCAACGATATTACTTGACGATGAATAAAAGGTAGACAGAACAGAGACAGACGAAAGGGAAATAATATAACTGTGTTATTTATATTAGTTCACATAGTTCGCATAGTATAAAATATGGTGTTTAGCAATTACGAATTCATTGTGATTACATGACATTTGAAAGACAAAGAAAGATATATATATATATATATAGAGAGAGAGAGAAGGTTGAATTCATTTATTTAAAACTACCCATCTAAAATACTCATTAATTTAAAAATAAAAACGAAATGTGTATCATACGGAAAGTAAGCGTTTTGTACACAATGCATTGTGAAGGAATTTGGCTCCGTCTGCCAGTTAAAATATACAATTTTCATTTATTCGATTAGCCTCAGGCTAAATCCAACTCGCATATTCAATTCTACTACGACAACTACTGCTAATAATAATGACATAAAGTATATTCATAAAATTCTCGTTTTGATTTCCGTTTGAAGGCGGTGTTTTTGTTTCAATTCTCTTTCCCCTGTGATAGGATCTCGCTTAATTAAGATTTAATCGCAAATCATTTGAAACTACCCGGCGCTGATTGATCAACGTAATTATGATCGGCGCTTTTTGCACCGGGTCTTCTCTTGGGGGCTTTGTTTCACATTGATTGCTATGGATTTCCCGGATCCAGTTTGGCTGCGATCCAACAAAATTAAGCGATACAAATGCGGACATCGTTGCTTATTGTTAGAAGGTTGGCGCGTTTTGCTGGCAACTTCACCGGTTTTGAGTTTCCACCATATTCAAAATTCTGAAAACACCTCGTGTTAAAACAATGCACACTATTATTAGGCTTGTAAATATTCATATTACGAAAAAAAAGTTTCAGTTTACTGCAACCTGAATTAGTATGGTGATTATGGTTGCATAATCCTTCCAAAAGTGTATACTTGCTTCATACTCACAGAAATCTTTTGAAAAATGATTGCTTTATTCAAGTGTACATCGCGAACGATCAAAAAATTTCGTAAATAAATATCATGAAATAAATATTTGGTGATCTACGTTTGTTTTTTCCAATATACTTTAATAACACAAAATAGGCGCTAAAATATAACTTATTTCTGGGGCTAAGTTATATTTGAAAAAAGAAGTGTTTCGATACGCGTAATTTATATTGAACTGAACACTTAAACTATCGCTTTCTTAGTTATCTATGTATTTCCTCTGTTCCTTTCACTTTATGTTTATTCCATCACTGTCTAATAATTCTTTATATATCTGCAAGCATTTAGAGAAAGAGTAACTCTCTTTGTTCACCGTAGTTATCTAATTTACATGCACGTGTCAGTATACACTATAAAGACGTATATACTACTAACAATAATACCTGTAATATAGGAGTAAAGAGGCTTATTATTTTTTGTTTAGACAAGAAAAATGTATTAATAGATATCGCAAAGTTGATGTATATTCAGAATAAATTCAAGTAGGTTAAATAGTGGTAGTTATTGTGACCCTACGGGTCACGGTATGCCTATTATATATTTTTTTAACTGGACTGTTTTTGTAATTTCTTTGTTACTGACATCCTTGTTATTTAACACTTACATAAGTATTGAGCAACTTTTAAGTTTATTAATTCTTTAACTCAGCTAACCATTTCGGAGTTGTATCCGCATTTCTATTCCTATTTTCTTTAAGTTTTGGCTTGTGATTTTTCGGCCTTCATTCAGAATTTTATCCAAACTTGCGATACTCTGGAAAATACAAACATATCTTTTTCTTGATGATGTTTACTAAACCCGTCAACAGTCCAATCGCAATATCTAATAACAAGATGGACTCGCAAATACTGCCGCTACACCTCTTTATAAGCAAACAGAAAAACGTAGATTACTAACAGTATATTTGCCATGACCAGGGTACGCCATAACCAGTGACCGTCTACCACGTCAGCACGAACAAGCGACAACAGGCTTTTTAAACATCAATCTTACTTGAGAAGTCGACAACAACGGATTTTGTTAACATTTTTGAATATGGTACCAACAAGGATTATAGGAAAAGTGTTAACATTCACATGTTCGGCATTCTATTTTGAGTTTATATTATAATAAGTGTTGTGGTTTTCTAGGATTTTGAAAAAAATAATGAAACGTTTATATACAAATATAAAGGACAACGAATTCAATGAGAAATAAAGTTACAAGTGGAATAAAGCCGTCTAATATTAAGGAATATTCTACTTTTTGTCTAAGTATTTCATTGAATGCACTATCGATGGCAGAATAACAAGCCTCTTTACTTTTATATGCGAATAATAATGCGTCAATATAATCATGGTAAAAATAAGCAAAATATAGCAGTAGAGAATTTAATACTGATATAATTATAAATGCAATTAAGTATATTGTTTATTATTAGTAGTAGTAGTATTATTAAAATTATTAGTATTATTTACTCATAATAAGCCTCTTCGATTACTCACATCAGTTGTTCTTAATTATTGCTAATTGGAAACGACAGGTGGCGTCTGGATGACATCAATTCCAAACAGATGTGATCTAGAGTCTGTTTTATTTCACTAACAGTGTAACATACTTTGTTACACGCTATTTCTTGCTAATCTGGAATCTGAACGACAATAAGTTTCCTTAATGCATCAGTTTCATTTATTATGGCTATTAATGGTAATATCATACGTTGTAGTTGTGACACTTCTAGTGGTACTGATAATAGTAGTAGTATTTATTCAACGTTTTTATAATGATGCTTGTAAAGAAAAGCCGGTTAATTTATCTTATATACAAAGTAAAGTCAAAATTTCCACCATTGCTTTGACCGTTATAGCTTCGTAAAAATAAGCAACATATACAATTCCGCTTCGTATTCGTTTTAGTCGCTTATTCATATGTGCTGTCAAAATAAAATATTTACTCTGTAATGTACCGATTTTTATATGTTATCCATTTAGCCGTTTTATCATTGCTTAGTAATTTAAGGTATGCGTAAGAGTAGAAATATAATAAGATCACTTGTTCTAATCAAACTGTCTGTCTGTGAAGCTAGTAATGCGCGCAACGTCTATCGGCAATTATGCGATTAATAAAAATAATTTTCAAAGTTACGTTTCCAGATTAATAAGTATACACAAAATATCCCCAATATTCTCCCCCATGAAGTTCTTATTTTTTTCCAGTTTCTCATCTTTTTGTTTTTGCTGGAAATGGGGCATCATACCGGATGCCGGACATTCACCCACTATTTCAGACACTCTAACCGAGACATATTTTAAATGTTATTACCGTCCTGTTAAGTGTGATTATTTGTATATCTCCTGAAATTAGTTGACCGGGTATATTCGTCAAGTAGTATTTGAAACTCTATTTAATGAGTCCGGTTGCTCCTATAATTACTGGAATGATAAGGATATTCCTAAAATTCCTATTTATGTGCATGTCGTACATAACACTTTAGTATTTCGTTATCCTTTTCCCTCTAAGCTCTGTGTAAGCCAGCATCATTAGCGGCCCTGACTTAAACTAGGGTTGCTACTGTTCCTATTTTGTCCCATATCACTATGTCAGATTAAACAGCTCTATTTTCTAGATATGTAGCTGTAAGAATTGCATAGTCATAGTGAATGGTGTATGACTTACATCCAGCATTCGTAAGTCCGTGGAAGGCTTGTTTTCTGTTTCTCCCTTATTAATAAGACAGTCTTGTTCCAAATGTTTGGTCAGTTTTGCGATAGTCGTTGTTCTAGGTCTTTTTTTCTTGGTGTAGATGTACCATCATAAGGTTTGGGTTCTGGGAAGTCATCAGATATTGGCCGGTTCTCACAGTAGTGACTGGATATTGATGGTCAATTTTTGAGAGATCCATACCCCCTGCTTCTCTAGGCAGAAACAGCATAGGTAGACACTGGTTACTGTACATTTCTCTGTACAGTGTCAACATTTTATCGTGTCAGTGTCTAGTCAGTTAATGTTATTTTGTGCCAGTCAATAATACTAAAACGTATGTTATAACTAGAATAACAAGTTGGTTAATAGCAGTTACTTTGTTTTTGTGTATAAGCTGGGTTTTGTATTTTTTTCTTCCACATTCTTAGAGTATTTATAATATAGTGCCCACTAAAATGTTTTGTTAACTCTACACTAATAAAACATTACGAATTATTCTCCCTATCGATTGTTAAGCATACATTCTTAGTTTATTTTGTTTACTCAATAAAAGAGAAATAATGTATATACGTTGTAGCAGAAGTTCGTTTAATTTCACACCAGTATTATTTCCGGATATGTAAACACTATGAAAATCAGTCTCTATAAGTCAACTTCTCGTTGCTGACGAAAGTAGGCCAGTTTACATAAAATCACGGTCGTCCGTGTGTTAGGCTAAAACGCATTTTCGTGCCAATACTACTCATACAATTTTATTTTATTTACAAACTACGTTTAATCATATCACATAGTACTTTCATTCCAGTGTTTATAGACTTTTTAGACATTTAATTTCTATTTATTTTCCACTTAAATTAACATTTAGTTTAGATTTCAATTATCATCCAAGTAAGTGTGAACTTCTTCACAAAATATTAGCTTTCAATTGAACACTGATTGTCTTAAAAACTATACTTAGAAACTATGGTGGACGGATCGCGTGGTATAAGTATTTTTTACTTAATTTATCGCTGCAATAAAAGAAAACGAACAAGTACATAATTAAGTGAAGTCATGAAAAGGCGTTTTAGCATATATTATTCTTTGATAAAGATCCGCATTGGAAATAGTGTTCTGAGAGAAAAGTCCATTACAGTATGCAGCTCAAGTAGCGCATACGTTAGTACATTTAAATGGGTGCTATCTGAAATTTCCTACGTAATATAGATCCATTGGCACGTAACTGTTACATTTAATACGGTCTTGTCGGAAACAATTTACTACGTGATAAAGCTCCTGTAACCATCACTTTGTTGCATTAGACATGATGTCATCGGGGGAAAATACAACATAATGATGTTCTAGTGATGAACATGTTGTTTCCATCAACAGATACCATGTTTCCATCTTATTTTTTATTTATTCATTCACAAAATATAGTTAATTTTAAAAGAATATTATTCCTATAAAATATGGCATTCCTTTCAGTGTGTGTGTGTATAGACACAATTACTAAATTTACAACTTGCAAATAATGAAAAATAAATAAATTTCAGACATCTACATAAATAAGTTTCTGTTGGTATGCCCGTTGGTAGTTATGAAATAATACGAACGTTCAAATTGTCATAATTATTAGTAAATATAATTCTTAAAGAACACTAAAATTATTATTCATAAATAATAGAAACTTTATGTTGTACTGTGAAGCATCCTATGAGTGGCATTGTGTCACCTATAATTGTTATATAAATCTTCGTATATGATGTAAAGGAAAAACGTGACAAACGGAAACGCAGAGAGAACGACTGCCGGCTATGATGTGTTATGCATAGTTTGGCTACGATCCGTTAGAAAAATAAGAAACTGAGCTATTTTATATTAAACTTACAGTGAAAATTGAACGCCTTCAGCTAAAAGTTGAAGTATTGTTTTCAAACGTATTTTTATAATGCGACAACTCAGTGCTAATGCGAAATTATTACGAATATTGTTTTTTTTTTAATTTAGTTACATTATTTTGGAGAGGATTTCTTTTATTTTCTCTAATCTTTTAATTTAGAATATTAATGTAGATCAACAACTGAATACACTTTTGTTGTTTATTCCTCGAACTCGTCATATAATTAAGGACATAGATGTTCAAATGTAACTGCTTATCTCATAACTAAAATAGAATCAGTTTTCCATATATATTTGTCAGTAAAATTTTCTTTAAGACATGTTACATACTCAGCTCTGTTTTATTTAGTCATATAAGACATATATTCGCCTGCCTTGTTAAATATGCAGATTGTATTTCTGATAGATCCTAACATATTGATATTCAATCCTGATCAACAATTTCATTTTGAGTAATCATAAATAGAAAAAAAAGGGACATGTTTTATTCTCATACTCCGATTGACTCTAACTCTCCTGATGATCTCCGAGGAGAAATTTAATAATATAATTCTAGATTCACTGTATTCATATTTTATCAACGGTGAGAAATGAACATTATATATTGATATTCTCATTGTTATAACCTAAAAATAACAAATATTCTATAACGTAAATAAGTGTTACTATTGAAAAATGTACGTACATTTACGTGCTTAATAATATTTATTTTCTGCCGAACTGCTGTTTTCCAAACACAATGCTCGCTGAACGTTTACATTGAAATATAATTTTTCTACGGTGAAAATAGAATACATTAGTTTAAATTGATAATGGTTGGAAACTGGCTTTGCAGCCTTTAAATTGTCAATTCGAAATAAGTAGAAGTTACAAGATTATTCGTTTATGTTTATGGTTTTTAAAATATGTTTAATGTTTATCACAAATATCAAACGGAATATAAATGGCCGTATAATTGACCTATTTCCGTGTTAAGAATGTAACTTATTCAATGTTTTCAAACAATTATTAATTTAAATTAGCGTATAGTTTTTGATTAAAACTAAATGATTCTTTTTTTTCTAGTTTTTCAAATACTGATTAATGCATATTACGAATGCGAACATTGTAATCTCGCAGCATGATATATCTTTTTAAGATTCGAGGGCGTAACTTTAATGTTTCAAAGGATTGTGAATTGAAATAAATTTGATTAAAACAAAACCCTATTCAACTAAAATAACAGCGAGTGAAATACATGGAGAGAAAATGAGAAGGTTAAGAGAGAGAGAGATAGAGAGATATAGAGAGATATAGAGATAGATAGATAGAGAGAGAGAAAGAGAGAGAGAGAGCGAAGAAGTAAATAAATAAAGTGTCCTGTTCTTGGTTTATGTAATTAATACTGCCAACCTTATTTAAGTGTCAAGTAGACCCAATCGGTTAGTGCGCCGTACATACAGACATAGTACATAAGTTCGAACCTAGCCTGTGGCGTAATTATTTTTATTCTGATTTCGTACAAAAAAAATGTATTTAAACAGTTCAAGTAACAATATGAAACAGATTATTTTATTTTGTGTTTATTTCCTTCGGTAATCTACGTAAGGTATTGGAAGTTAGACCCCAAGCGATGCCGGGTATCCCTGTAAATTGACATCTTATTTTATGGTGAAGTTCTATGGAATATCATTCTTCGAAATTTACACATAGATTTTAGCATGTTACTTTAAAATAAGTAACTCTTCACTCAATGAATTAACTATGATTCAGCTATTTGTATAATCAGAGTAAATATATCTTAAAACATTTTGAGTAAACAATACATAGACTTCCGGTTCGTCTATATGTTTATCCCTGTTATATACACGCGGTTTTTTGCGGATTTCATAAGAAATACAGAACTGATGGTAATTCAACTGTATTATTATTATTATTATAATTATTATTATTATTGTTACAATTATCATCATTATTATTATTATTATTTATAATTTAAGTTCGCATATATAGTTCAATAAATGAAGTTTCTTCTGGAGTATCTGTAATGATTCTATGGCAAGAAACCCTCTAGTAGACAGAATCTATTCTACATGTCTGTGTGTTAGTCCACACATTGAAGGGCGCCGGCCCCATTTTCTACAATGCAGACCGAACATAGACTTCCAATTCATGAGTTCCTGTTATAATGGTTGTTGTGAAGCAAATGGATAACATGTCTTACGCTCTGTTTCCGCACGAAACTAGCGTCCTCTTCGGTCGCATTGTGGTCGCATTGTGTGTTCTGTTTGCGGGTGAAATGGTAGTGTTTCTTTTTTAAGGGTGCGCGAATTCTGCACGGAAACTTTAACGTAAATAAATAGTAAACTAATCGTTGTGACCGGTTATGATAATCAGCTGTGTCGTGTCATTTGCTATGCAAATGCGTTGCTTCGTTAGGTAATCACTGATGGTGAGGGCATAATATAATAGACGTGTTGACGTGTCTCGCATTCTAATATTCTATGTTTCCGCTGATCCTGTTATTTTTCGTTAGTTCTTAAAGTTGTACTCATTAGCGATTATTTTTCGTATCCTCATGTTATCTATAACCGGTGGCATTTCTATCCCATTCTTTCATTTACGTTGTTCCGGTTTATCATTTTTCTCGTTCATTTCCGTTTCTATATATCTAAATGTTCTTAGTTCGTTTTTGAGTTATTAAATATCCTGAAATGATAATATCTGAAGGCGCAGATTTCAATGGCACGTTAGATAGTGTATTGCTCATACGTGTGTGCGAATTACCCGTTCTATACTAAGATATATAAGTATCCAGAGTGAAGAACGTACATATGGATTTTAAAATAGAATTTGACAATCGTCTTAGTTCAGGCTGTGACGAACCTTGACATCACAACCCCCTTAGAGTTTTGCTGTGAATATTTGGACTAAAAAAAATGAATATATCTTGAGGAAGAAGGTAATGAATAGTTTGTAATTAGTGGCGTTCTGTTTGAGTTGCTCTGTATGTAGTATCGATTGAATAGGGGTTTGAAAAGCACGCGCTTTTTGCATAAAGATGACCTCGAACTAAATGCAAGAACAGAAAGAAGAAAAAGTGTGAAGAATCATGAGAACTGTCATCGCGAAAATGAATCGGCTTTGTCGCATTATTTTAATCTTCTTTTTCTAAAACATAGATTGAGACATTTCTGGTTCGACCTTGTGTATATCTATAAAGGGGAAGTTTCTGATTGGTCGTGTGAGTTTCTAACCTTAAAGTATGACTGTAGGGTGTGGAGGTTTGACTGTAAATTACATTCAAATACAGGAGGAAAAGATGGAAATATACAAAAATAAGGGTGAGAAAGAGAGAGAGATAAAATAGATAGTAATAGGCTTAGACTATTGGCGAAAGAGAGATAGAAAGAAACATGCGATGAAAGATTCGGCGATGATATCGATAAGAGAGATATAAATAGATAGTTGGATAGATAGATGGATAGACAGATAGATAGATGGATAGAAAGAAAGGACAATACAGAAAAAATAATGGTAAAACCAAGAAGACGATGAGATGGAAACAGGTATTAAACAAAACAAAGGGGTGAGCAATAAAGGAGGCAGTAAAAAGGGAACAATACGTAAGTTGATAGTAAAAGACTGACAGACACACACAAGTATATATATATATATATATATATATATATATATATATATATATAAGAAGTGAGAGGAATATATAAGTATAAAGATAGAGAGGGGAGAGTAAGATAGCAAGACAGATTGATAGAAAAATAGATAGCACATGCAGGAAGGAATGAGAAGAATTGGAAAATAGAATAAAGGAAGCAGAAAGAGGAGTGTAGAGTACGAGAGATAGAGAAATTAATAAATGAAAACAGGTAAAGTGAGAGTAAATATAAGTGATAAAACGGGAATAAGAGAGAGAAAGATATATGGATAAAGAGGGGGGATAATGGAAATAGAATGTATAGAGTGCATGACACAGTGAATATAATAGAAACGGAGATATTGATATAGAGCGAATAAAATCAATAGAAATAAGGAGATGGAAAGAATATTATTGAAAAGAAGAGGTAGAACTAAATATACGAAGATAGTGAGATGAGTTGGCTGATAGAAACAGACAGATAAAGAGAAGGAGATCGATAGAAATAAATAATAAAGAAAGCTGGCAGCAAGATAGACATCAACATCGATAAAGGAAATATGATACGTAGAAAGAGAGAGAGAGAGAAAAAGAGATAGAGAGAGAAAAGCTATAGATTGAAGCAGAAATATATCAAAACGGTGAGAGAAAAAGAAAGACAGAAACATATATAGAAAAAGGTGGTGTATATAGAAAGCGATGGGGCGATAGAAGTAGTGAGAAAAAGATAATACAGATAGAAAGATTGAGAGATAGACAGGGACAGATACAGAGAGAGAGAGGGAAAGATGTAGAGAGAGAGTTTACAAAAAATAAGACGTACGAAATGAGATTGAAGGTCGAAGAAAAGAACAAAGAAAAGAAACCGAGAGAGAGATAGGGGGAGAGAGGAGGGACAAAGGAAAATATATAAGTAATGTGAGGAAGAGCGTGCGATTGAAAAAATGAGAGAGAGACACACATAGAGAGAGCGAAAGAAAGAGAGAAAGGGGGAAGGAGAGAAAGTATACAAAAATAAGGCGGATGGAATGAGATTGAACGTCGAAGGAAAAGAACAAAAAAAGAAACTGAGAGGGTGTAGAAGAGGAAGATAAACATGGAAACTATGAGAGGAAATAATATATAAATAAATATAAATAGAAGAAAAAATATAGATCGAAGTTGAGAAAAGAGAAATGGAGAGAGAGAGAGATAGAGAGAGAGAATTTACAAAAAAAACACAAAAAGATGACATGTCGATAAGACGGTAGAAATGAGATTGAAGGTCGAAGAAAAGAAGAAAGAATAAAAAAACAAACTACGTGAAGAGTCAAACCCGATTAATTAATACAGTAGAAGAGTGACCCTTCCAATTGTATCCCTCGGGGTTTCCTCGTGACATGATTAGTTCTAGCTTGTTAAGATTGAGAGTCGGGGAACGCCGAATGTTGAACTATATTGGGGATTACCGTTTTATTTGCGGCACTAATAGAAAGTGCCAAGCAATCACATCGTATTTGTCACATACGCAACTGTAAAACTCTAACGCACACGTGTACATACATACGAACATACATACATTATACTTCACACACATGCACATAAAAGTATATTCTCTAACATACAGTTATACATCCACCCACACTCTCTCTCACCCACACTTATATATGTATATGTACGTACGACCTACATATAGTATCGTTTACTAATACTGATGTACACAAACACAAAGCACGCAGACAAACACCCACACATACATACATACATACATACATACATACATACATACATATATATATATATATATATATATATATATGTATCTATAAACCTATATTTATAAGTATATGTTACCTATAAAAAAAACGCATATATATGCATGCATATATATCTAAATATATATATATATATATATATATATATATATATATATATATATATATATATATATATATATATATATATATATATATGACTTTAAAAAAGCGAAAAAACTTAGAACTCAACGTTTCGTAAACTGTTGCGTGGGCTTTCTCACCAGCTAAAAAATGCTAAAAGTTGCAAAGCACGAGATTATCTATAATTTTGGGAATATATATCGTGTTATCGTTAATAAAATTTTGATATATTTAGAGAGGATTAGCATGCAAATATGTACATAAGCAGGCATACACACACAAATATATATATATATATATATATATATATATATGTATATACATTTAGAAGAAAAACATATGCATATATATGTGCTCGAAATACATATACAAAATGTGTATAGAAGTAGTATTTGAAATAAGGAAGGAGAACTTGAAGAGCAAAAAGGTGATCCAAACGAAAACTAATTTAAATGCAAATATTTGTATATCTTTTCTCTCCAAATAAATGTAAATTTTATTAACAATATCACTATATAAGTTTCTAACATTACAGATATATTCGTTCTTTGTAACTTTTAACATTGTTTCGTTCTTGAAAAAGCCTACGCACCAGTTATTGAACGACACGGAATGCGTCGAGTATTTTTGTCAAAATGTCGTATGTAGGATCTGAGGCACCATCCGAAAAATAGAAAAAAAGAAGATTAATAAAACAGGGAAATTCCGTGTTGTTCAATAAAGTTTGTCTTAATAAAAATATGCTGCATAAATACACACATATACACTATATATATATATATTTATATATATATATATATATATATATATATATATATATATATATATATGAGGATAAAATAAAATACAATATCTCATGAAATAAAATTTTGTGAAGACAGAATGTATGGATGACAGAATTTTAAAAAAACACTTCAATACGGGGAAAAAATGAAATACTCACCAACCGAGAAATTTACCTATAGAGAAAAACAAAACATAGGAAATGAAAGGCGAAACGGGATATTTTCAGCGTGTATACCTATTTGAAAATAGGCAGCGCTTGCGATAAGATGTTAATTGGAAAAAGAAAAGTAAAAAAAATAGAACAAATATAATAGCGATAAAAATAAGAAGTACTAAGCTTTGATCGGTGGTGATAGTGAAACGGCGGGGTATATTACATTTTTGATTCGATTTTTGCATGGTGTTCGATTAAGGTGTAAGGATCAAATAGTTATGTATGCCTAAGACATTCCGTTTCGAATAAATGTACCTGTTCTGCCGTTCTTTACAATAAATTTAAAATCTTCACGTTTGCTGAGGACGCTTTTTAATCTCAACGAAACCGGTCAATCTTTCGTTTTTATATTTTTTATTTTTCCTGCACTTTTCACACATATATATATATATATATATATATATATATATATATATATACATATATATATATATACATATATATATATATATATATATAAACTGAGAGAGAGTTTTGCACAACTTTTCTGACCTTTACCAATACTAAAATATATGTATAGTGATATTAAACCGTATCTATTGAATCTTTATTTAAGTTTTGATGCAAATCCAGTACATGATTTTTATTCTATGAAAAATAATTTACATTTTTACGCTTAATGGTCTTCAAAAGAAATTGAAGCCGCACATTGCTTAATAAACGGCTAATGAGTATGGATCAAATTTAATGCAAATCTGAATTATTAGAATTTAGAAATTTAGGGAATATTTATTCATACATATCTGATGCCTAATATTAAATTCCATAAATATCTGAATTTTCAAACAGGGCTTCTATCCGCTATTTGTCACTGTTGCATAAAGATAATTTAAACTAAATATATCATACACTACCACCAAGAAATGTTGTTCTAAATTTCATAATGATACGTTAATTTGTCTTATTTTTGTAAATCGTGTACATACAGATATGCAAACATGTACACATTTCAAACGTTACATAAATAAAAAAAAAACTTAAGATGTGTGTACGTGGGTGTGTGACTAGTAATCAATACAATGCAATATATATATACATATATATACATATATATATATATATATATATATATATATGTATATATATATAGATATGTATATATATACATATACATATATATATGTATATATCTATATATATATATATGTATATATATATATATATATATATATATATGTATATATATATATATACATATATATATATGTATTTATATATGTATATATATACATAAACATATATATATGTATATATATATACATATGTATATAAATACATATATACATATATATATATATACATATATGTACATATATACATATACATATATGTATATATATATACATATACATATATATATATATATATGTATATATATACATATGTATATATATACATATATATATATATATATATATATATATATATATATATATATATATATATATATATCGTTCGTATGCCGCATAAAAGTAGTCCCTGTCCTATGTATATATTTTATGGGAGTATAATGTCCGAATTTCTAAGAATAGCCCGCGTTACTTTAAGGTTAATGGATTTTATACCTCCAGTCACTTCATTAGTAATAAGAATGCTTAAACAAGGTGGAGATAAAAATAAAATATTTAGACAGTTAAATAAGGCAATAACACGCTATCCTGACGCTTTTAAATTATATGAAATAAATCAAAAGAAATTGATAAAAGAAATCCAAAACTCTACTATAAAAATGTATAACATATGTAAATAGTCCATGATAAAATAAATAAATAAATGTATATATATATATATATGTATATATGAAATATTTTTATAAATATATATTTTTAATTTTAAAACATTTGTAGACAAAGAAAATAACCAAGGGAAAAAAGGGGGGTTATTATAATGGAATCATCTAACTCTATAAAATAGATGTTCTGTAAAATAGTAAATACCCACTTTGAAAGGAACAACACAGGTAAGGAAACTATATTTTAATACTTTAGAAAAACAAATCTGGAGGCAAAACTAAATTAAATATTTGTAAACTTTTTAAATTAAAAAATAATTATTAAATAGGGAGGTGGTGTCTGATCAACACTGCTGGGATGCCATGATAAAGAAATACTGTTTTGTTTTTAAAATCCCGAAACAGTTTTCATGGTAAACAACTGACGATCCCTTATATATAAAAACATATATAAAAATATATTTATATTAGAGTATATTCTTGGAAGTAAACTAAAATAGTGATTACAGTAAATTGATTGACTTACTAGACTAAAATCTTTCAACAAATTTTTTTTTTTTTTTCTTCCCAGTTTTGAAGGTTAAAAGAACTTCCGAGACTATATATATATATACATACGCCTATTGGAAAATAGAAAATCACTTACACACATATTTACAAAAACACATTTACAAAGTGGCATGATTAGATTCAATATTTCGCCTTAAGGCAGGGCTTTATCAAGAATAAATATGATTAAATAAAAGTGGCAGTATGTATTCATTCGATTCCATAGTGGGAGTAAGTCTTCCAATTGTACGCTAATTGGTTACAAGAGAGTGTTAGGGTGAGGTAAGGGTGTCTTGGTAGTGAGAAGGTAGTGGGTGTTTCACTATGAAATTATAAGTGGTTAGTGAATTGCTATCAACGTAGATAGGGAGATAGTAAAATCCGTAAGAAGTGGGTGTAGGGAAAACAAGAAAATGACAGACAGATAGTGAACGTTTAAGGGGATATGTAGATTGCAGACTAGCAGTAAGAAGTTGATCGTGGACAAACAAGCAAGGTACTAGTAATGTCGGAGTAGTTAGGCATGTATAGAGTGACGGATTTAAACAACTAAGGGCGATGAGTACACACTGAATATAAGGATTTAGCTTAGTTTAAAGTGCATATATATATATATTTGTATATATATATATATATATATATATATATATATGACTGCGAATCAGTGGCGAGTTGTAGTCAGAGTTCGCGCCCGTTGTACCGTCGGGAATCAGCTTCCTGCACTGAAGATTGCGTAAGCATGAAACATCGATGTATGTAGGCAATACATAATTAATATTTATTAATAAATATTATTGTATAGCCCCTTTTACTAAGGCTGACCACTCTGAGTGAATTTAATAACAAGCAGTACTACTAGCTCCATTGCGAGATCCAACACGAGTTGTTGTTGTTAGATCACTGTTCGCCGCTTACTGTGAATACTCGACTTGGTATTTACAAAAGTTAAATTCCTCCTAAATTCTAAGCTGATTTCTGGTGGCCAACTGGTAACTATCCTGGCTGCGAATCAGTGGCGATTTGAAGTCAGAGTTCGCGCTCGTCGACCATCGATGTCTGTGTGTAATAAATTATTACTATTTTCTATTAATATTATATATATATATATATATATATATATATATATATATATATATATATATATATATATATATAGCCATGCCACATCCATGTCACTATGGATATTGGCAACCTCCATATGTGCTCTCTTGTTAATGAGTACCTCATACTCCTAAAAATAGCAATCGAAAATAATAATTATAACAACAGAATCGAGCATGTTTAAAATAAACAACACACTGATTCACACAAAATGTAGAAGATGGGGAAATTCTGGTTTCACACCTTTCCTAACGTGTAAAATTCGACGCACACAATTCGATACGATTTGAACTCAACATAATCAATTACATAGTTCGTAAAGGTTAAAAATTACGCCAATCACGCTCCTCCTCAAAAGTTAAAAATTGAAACAACTCGCAACGAACAAGAACATCGTTGAAAAAAGAAGGAATTCAGAAAGGAAAAAAACGAAATTAAAGGAGAAAGAAGACTGAGAAAACGGGAAGATTGAAATGAAGGAAAGAGGTAAATTAAGACGATTTCGAACAACGATAAAAAGAAGTTCGCGTGGATAAAACTTTGAAGACATGCAGAAAGAAATTTCGTTTGAGCAGAAACATAGAGAGATAGAGAGATGTTCTTGGGAATATGTAGGATAGAGAGAATAAGAGAAAAATAGATAGAGGCAAAGCTGATTCTGAAACGAAGTCGGTTTGCACTAATCTGAATATGTTTACGTGCTTTGACATTTACTGATCCGTCGCGAACTTTACACTTTCCTACGCAGACACCCGAGCATACACAACCATGTAAACAGCGTATGGAAATAGTTTCCTCCTTAACCAGATTATTAAAAGCAACATCATGCAATGTCTCTGCATTCAAATATTGCGACTAGCTTATTGGATTGGTCCGGTGTATCGCATGCAAGGGCAACTTTTCCTGTCTACGCAAAAGCGTGTATAGCGATCAAACAAGATCGGAAAATGTCAGCAAAGAAAATACAAACACAGCATCGGTTCAGCTCTCAAACATATTTTACATCTCACAAGAAAAGTTTGAAAACATACTTAGTGATCAGTCTAACAAGCGATGGGGCATATAACAGTGTTTTTCAATTTTATGGAGAGCACATTTTCGCTAGTGCTAATTAAGTCAGAATTGTATTAGCATGTACTGAGAGGTGCCCTTAACATGTGTGATATTTATGTAGAACATACCACATAGAGCATCAACATCCTCATCCGTCAGAGTGCTCATCGATGATGAGGAAACTGGTCCAGACTCCATCCACTTCGGCTGCTTGTGGTGAGCGATGTCATCGCCGAAATAGAGGCACTTCTACTACTACTACTACTACTACTACTACTACTACTACTACTGCTACTACTACACTACCAATCGGTGATTATCTGTGATATAGTTAAACGTACACAATTTTTACCTATATACAATATGTACCTTTAAATGTCTATATATTTGCATGGGCATGATTCACTCAAAACGTAATAAAATTATCAGTATGAACTTTGGAACACAGCTTTTAGGCGTAAGTGGTCCAAATGTAAAATATATTTACTTCAATGTTATTCTATGAAAAATGAGTAACAATGGGATGGAAGCTCTTCGTCAACAGTCATATACCTCCATAACAATCTTAACAATAATTATTAGAGATCAATTCATCAATCTCTGTTTGTTTGGAGTATTCAAAAGGGTTTTAGTGAGAAATATATGTGCACAAACTCTCTTGAGAATTCAAATACATCAGCTGCCCATTGCATATGATTCATCGTCATTGAACACCAGTTAAGCAAGATTCACTTAATTTCAATTTTTTTTCTTCTTTACATAGTAGAGATGTTCTAGAATTAAAATTATGCAATGCAATTTAATTAGAATTGGAATAAGGATCGTAGACATAAGATGTACTATAATTATACATTGATTTTAATCATCGTAATAGATATACAATTCATGCAAACTAATTATGGTCGTGTAATTAATTTTACACGTTTTTAGACGGCTATTTTAGTATTCTTCTAGTTAAATACAAAGTTGACATTTAAAACAACCGATATGACGTGCTAATATGGTTTGTCAATAAAAGGGTATCATCTGTCTAAGATAAATATAATGAAACGAAACATACGAAACAATAGAATTCTACAAACTAATACTTATGAAAAATATATCATTAGCGTTTTCGAAAACGAAATGTTTCCGATTTAGAATAAAATGAGCAACCCGCTATTCAAAACTACATAGTATATACTGGGCTGTCTGTTCTTTAAGAGTTGTATGGTTTTCCACGCCAGGAAGTCCTCTACGCTGATTGCTATATATTTTCACAGTTTTACTGTAGCTCATTAATATAGTTTCCTCATAGATTGCTCTATATATTAGCCTCCATAATGATCACTTATAAGTTTACCTAAAAAATTAATAGATCTAACAATCGAGCATTACACCAAATAGATCGATATATTTACAGAATAAATATTTAATTATTTAAATAGAGACAAAAGTGAAGAAAAGAAAGGAAAGAAAAGAGGTTTAAAAATCGATACAAGATTGCAGTAATCCAAAAATGTTTACGTATTTTGACATTTATTGATCCGTCATTAACTGCATTTTCTATCAATCCATCGGTGCATGTATGTGGGTATAAACAGAATATAAACATACATTCGATATTAGATATATAATTAAAAGTAACAAAACACACGACAACGGCATTCTCAGGCTAAGCAAATCGCGTTGCCAAAACAACAATAACACGCCATGAATGCTGCAAAAATGTTGCTATAATGTTACTTGTAGACTCCCGCAAGATGACCGAAACTTTACATCGTAACATTTCTAATACGTTTACTTCTATTATTACATTAACATAACTTTTCGGACAGCAAAAACGCAATTGTAACGAACATAAGTTTAAAGGAAGGAAGTTTACAAAAAAATGTTAATTGATAATTGTTTTATAAATTTACAGAAGATAATGTAATGTGCATTCATTATCAGTATTTGTGATTCTCAATAGATAATATTATTTAAAAATCATTATTATATCTGTATATATTGTCATGAAAACATTATTTAATGTATTCAACAACGTTACAAATGAGTTGTAATATACAGACGAAATTATTGATTTAAAAGTTACGATCCCCACAAAATAATACCATGTAATAACACTGTTCCGTCTTAGATGCGTTATATTCTAATATTTACTTTCGCTAAGGCAGGTGTTATGTTTACAGTGGAGCTCGTCACTATGTTTTTGTTTGTTTGTTAGTTTGTTTGTTTGTTTTTTGTTTGTTTGTTTGTGTAAGGCCGAGCGTCAACATCGCTTAACCGATCCTCACCAAACATGGTCAAAGCATCAGGTCATGGTTTAATATAGAACAGATTTAATTTCGCGACATGTAAGTCAATGTTTCCGGTCAATGTAACGAAAAAGGTGAACATTATTTTTGGCGTTAACTTCAGTTTTTTAATCAACCAATAACGCTCTGAATCTTATGTGACCTTGGCCTGAAAAGTTCGGTCATGGTAAAAAGTTTGACTAAATTCAAACTTCCAATTATTAAAAAAATGGATATAATACTCTTTGATTACAGTAACCATCAGACACTTTTTCTGACCAGATCAGATGAATAGATTTTGAGTCATCGATTCTTTCATTGCATGACTTAGGACGTACTTCTACATAATATGTTGACGAAAAGGCCAGATAAGACTTATGTCGATACTTACGTTGTCAGGCAAACATAGGCATTACTATGACTGTCATGTTCTTGTTGATAATAAATTTAAAGATATTAGAACGTGCATTTATTATCTAAATTAGTGACTTTTAATGATGAACATTTTTTTAATGTGCGTAACATCTGTAACTATTATTAAGATAAAATATGTTGATGTAATTTTAAAAAGTGCGCAATGCTTTCGTTACCGCACTTCCTATTGTATGCATAGCGTTGTTACAACCTTAAGAATGAAGGATGATCTCGTTCAGGAGAAAATAATCGATTGTTACCTTACAATTCAAAATCAAAAAATCAAAATGCAACTTATTTGCAATGTTATAACATGTTTAGGTGGGTTAAATTATTATATTTGCTCATTGGATTAGTATGTGGAGAAATTGTAAAACGTACAATCTATATACTATTAAGAAGTGTTTGTGTTATGGGGGGTTGCCTGTTCGTATGCAAATAGAATAATGTGAATTGTTGACACAAAAAGAATAGGCATTGTACGTATTACCAGTAGTAGTTCTTATATGTTTATAGTTAGTTATTAATTATTATGAACATTTAACTATTCATTATGATTTTCCAAGTTAATAATTAATGAGCCCGATAATTTATACTTATAGATTAATAAAATTTTCCTCAAAATAATTATATGATGTCCACATGATATATATGTCTTTTATTGACTTCCTAATTTGTCTCGGGCAACGTCGAGACATGGATCACGCTAGGCAATTATATTGTGTAGGGTATGTATTTATTTCTGACAAATCTGTGTATTTAGGAATGTCATTTGATATAGTTTTGCAATCTTACAGGATAATAACTAACTGATATACATTACCATGGTGTGCTAATCATCGCCTTTCTAAAAAAAAACGCTTAAATTGGGACTCCTTCATAACGTTCATCGCATATTAGATGTTACTACTGTGCCGACCACGTGATATACCGAGTTGCGCTAAAGTGGGTAACAACATAATTACTTCTAAATTAGCCGTGTGAACCTTTGATGCGTTCTTTTTTTCATGCTAATAATTTTGAAACTGTGATCGTTACAGATTATTTCCAATATATATTTAATACTGTTTACTCTGATTCCTTACATCATTCCAGTAAGTAATGTCTTACCTTGAAAGTATACAACTGTGAAACAGTGGTTTCAGCGACGGAGTCTGCACCCCGGGGTGCACTGGAATGCATCGGGGAGATCAGGCCCCACGTAGAGACAAGTGGAAGTCTGGGAGCTAGTACATATTTTTGACTGTCCAAACCTTGGCCGAGGGACGGCGCCAGCCTGGCGGGAGAGAGCGTATAGGTTGTCAGTGGCACTTAACCAGATACAATGGATGAGTTTGACCAGCTGAACAATTTGGTCATGGGTCTTTTAGATACGATGGTGTCAACTCGAGGGGTGGTCCAATAGAGAAAGAGAGGCTAATGGTTTTCTTTAGTGTAGATAAGATCTAAAGAGAAACTAAAACGACGAATTACAATTGCCCGTACCACCCCACTCCGGGGGAGGAGTGGGGACACAGAAGACGGGATGGGGGAAAGAAAGAGAGTAAGTCAGCATCGCGCGTACCACACGACGAGAAGAGAGAGAGAGAGAGAGAGAGAGAGAGAGAGAGAGTATGAGTTATACGTTTTTCGTCTTTGTTATTTGAGATGAGAAGGCGATCGCAAGTGAGAGCCGAGATCTCGGCGGAGCTGGTCGTGATTCCCTCGGATCCCGAGGGAGCCGCTGTCCCGGGCCCCACCATCGTTTTCCAACAGAGATTAATGTCTCAATTAATACGAACAGTCGTAAGAGTCCACACCCACCGTTTTGAGTAGACAAGTTATATCTCGATTAAGGATTAACACTCGTAAAGGGAGTTTCACACACACACGGTTCTCCAAACATAGATTAAGTTACAACTTATTTAACAACTGGGAAATCGTAAATAGAGATTCACGCACACGGAGAGATACAATAGTTAGTAAGGAAGCCATTATCGAAAAATAGACTTTTGGCTAAAGTTAAAAACCCACCGTTCATTTTTATTAAATAATTATTGTTGTGAAAAGACCTAGCCGTTTGTCGAGTTATTCTGTTATCGAATTGTGCTGCTAAGTAATCTTGCCCTCACAGAATCACGGAGTCGTCATTCAGCAGACCCGGGGGAGATTCGAGCCAGCTTTCTTTTACAGCCACTACAGACGAAATCACGAGCCAAAGAAAAGGTGTTCACAGTCAGGAAGGATTCCTGCACCGGGACGGTTCTCATTCCATTACATTTGATGATGCCGTCGCAAGGAGTGTAAGAGAGTGGGGTCCATGTTATACAACCATTATGCTGGTGAAAAAGATACACAGATCCGCTTACAAAATAAAAATATACTTAAGTATAGATATACAGACTGATGCAGAGAAAGATCAGTGAACGAGCAAGTGTATGAGCCCATGGCGTGCATAGTTTTGCTAGTATTCACTTATTATTAATCGGGTCAATCTTCCCCGCCTTGACAGAGTACAAAGCGACTTTGCAATACAGTGGGAGATGACCTGTTCCTTTTTCTAGAGATACTTTTACACGGAAGATATGTTTCTAGTTTCTCTCTACAGTATCGTTATGTTCATGGTAGGTGCAATACTGAGCTCAGATCCCTCGTCTCCGTTGTAAAACATTCAAAGGAAGAACTCGCCTGGCTACAACCACAGCATGCAACTTTCCTTTCACTCTCTCTGCATCAAACATCCACCATGACTTCCATGAACAAAGTTTCTAACAGAGCGTCCATTCTGTAGGAGAAATACAACGAAGCTGCTTCCCAGCCGATTACAACATCGTTGTCTTCAACACTAATTTAAACAAATACTTATTTAGCCGTCATATTGGATAATCAATTCTTCTTAAGAAATGTCTACCCATTTTTCCCCAATCATCGCTTGGTTGTATTCCTCGTCTTACCGACGATATCTTATACTCTTACCATCGACTAATGACCGGCCCCATATAAGCGGTGACCAATTAGTAGAAAATGTTTTTAATATAATGATATATGTGAAAATATAATTTAATATCTTTGAGAACTGTGATGTAGTTTTTGTTGCATACATGCAAACACCCAACATATCTATGTATACGTGTACCAGTTTAGGTTGCGTATAAATTCCTTCTTCTCTTCGTCTACTTTTAAATCTTAACATGTTACAATCCACATAATACATCATTTTAAACAAAAACGAATGCTATTTTCATTTTAGTTTTTGATATTGACTGACATGATTGTTAATTATTCGAGTATGACGTAACATCCGGTGTTATGATGTCACATCCGCTTAAACGTCAAATTGTTTGATATGTACGTGAATTAAACGCGTTATTATATTAGCGTGATAAATGATGAATATATATATATATATATATATATATATATATATAGAGAGAGAGAGAGAGAGAGAGATGGAAAGAGAGAGATATAGATATATATATATATATATATATATATATATATAGAGAGAGAGAGAGATAGATAGATAGATAGATAGATATTCAAAGAGATAAATACAGAGGACGAAATGTAACGAAAGAGAGAGAGAGAGAGAGAGGGAGGGATAAATAAAACATATCATTGTTTTTATTCATATAGAAACCTTTAATTTAAGCATTTAGCATTAGAAAAAAACAGAATCTGCTGTTAATTCACTTTTCAAAATTAATGATTTTTTTTCAAATTTTGCTACTTATTTTCGCGCCAAAATTATATGCATTTTCATATTCATCGATAGGAGCGTTCAACACGCTCATGCAATTTTCAATTACACGATATAAATAAAACCTAATAGTTTTGAGTCCAGATTGACACTAAGCATTCCAGTGAAAAATAAAAAGATGCGCTTGAATTAAACTGAGGTCATGCAACCCTCTTACGTTTTAGCCGTCTGTATTTGCAGCAGACCAATATAGATATACAAACGTTTGAACATTGCTACAATAAGATATACTGGAAGATGAAGCTATCATCAAAAGATGTTCTACTTCTGTTACTTTCTTTAACACTCGCTTGACATCTGAAGTATCATCATTCTCGAATCCATAAATGTTATCTAACTTTAGACAGTTAAGTTGTCCTTAAGGTTACACAAACTCATCAACGTTGAAATATGTTAATATTTATTCACCTCTTCAAAACAGATACACATCTTTAAAAGAATTAACCCACTGGAAGATGTTTTGGCGCTAACACTTTAAGTCTAGTTATATATATAAACACTAATGATGAAAACAACATGCTATTCAAGTTTCTTAAGTAGGTTCGAGCAACAAACGTGGAATTTAAATCTAGTTCCTGGATCTTGAAAGTAATTACATTTTCAGAAAAAAAAACATTGAATTCGAAGAAAAACATTAGCAAATAAGAAATAATCAGTGTACATTTCCTAGCAAATTATAGAGGCAGCCGAGTTAAGTTTCTACAAGTGAAAGAACATACTATTGCACTCATGTTAAAGAGAGCATCATATTTTACAGATTTGATGGTCTTCTCCTTCTTTCGTGTGAATCAGATGATTCTGGTGTTGGCATTAGTTTCCCCAATGTTTTTTTCTAGTTAGACATCTTTCTGGAATTACATCGGGTACTTACGGGAAGAAGCACATCCCTAAGTGAAAATAGTACTGTGGAACCGACTGCATTCGAACTTGAAACACCCACATCTTCAGTCCGTGTCGATATCCACTTAACCATTGTCACCTCCCTGATATAATGGTGTGAGTAGCCGAGTGAGGTCACGTGATGGCTTGAGAGAGTGTTACATTGAAATAGTCTATAACGTTAAAACAGTTGACGAAAGTCACGAAGCATACAGTGTGCCATGTACGACATTTTTTTATCAAAGCCATTTACATCAAGTCTAGTTTTGTTTGGACTGTGTGCTTTATGATACAGTAAACTATTTTTCGGCTAGTTAATGCTGAAACACAATATCTATTGTCATCGACGAATTATCTGCGATTGTTTCAATAAACATCACATTTTTATAAATAGCTATTGGGTGTATCTTTCCAGATCCTATTTACTTTAATTAAACACAACTCCGATAGGATGTATCCCTGGCACATGCGATTCCACAGTTCATGACTGTATCTATTTAGATAAGGAAATTACTATGGGAACGGATGACGCAACCAATCAAAGATGATAGTTGTTTTGTTGGATTAATAATTAAGTATACTACGAATAAAACGCCGTTTGTAGTAAGCAATGCATCCAAATGTAGATTTTATCTATAAAGACGATGATTACATAATACACTTTTCTTCTATGCATTCAAAAATATTGCATTCTTTTCACCTTTTGTTAATGTAAATATCCGAAAATGTATATACACACTATTACCTTTCATAAATGGATATAAAACAGTAGAATTTAAAAAAGCCATAATACTTGGACACTATTTAGCTAGAAGTATACATCTCAATTATTCTGTTTAACGTGTTTTACTTCTATGTATACTGGTCAGAATTAAAACGCCGTTATTTAGTTTAGATCCGGTGTAGAATTTATTATGGGTTACAATATTTTATTTAATTGTGATAGTTAGTATTGTTTATTTTATTCTACATTTCACGGGATCTTGATGTGCAATTTGTGTAAATTCCATATGATAGATTTTTATTGTAATTATACTTATAAGTCCTATACGTATACGTAACATTATTTGAAGTCTGTAATTTTTTATCCACTATGACAAACCAAGAACACCAACTGTGTTTGATATTACTATTGGCCTATAACTTCGGAATATACATTATTATCCATATTATATTTAGTAGTATTAGGAGAAGTAGTAATAGTATTACTATTGTTATTAGTAGTAATAGTAGTAAAGTAGTAATTGTAGTAGTAGTATAATTTTAATCTCCTATCACATATCCATCATGTGAAATGTCGTATGACTCATTTGGTGGAATTCTAATTGTTTTATGTAGTAGTAGTAGTAGTAGTAGTAGTAGTAGTAGTAGTAGTAGCAGTACTAGTATTAGTATTAGTAGTAGTAGTAGTAGTAGTAGTTATACTATAGTGGTAGTATTGCTACTTCTACAAATAGAAAGGCTTGTACAATTTTAACACATATGACACACCCGGTATGTAAAAATACTTCATATCAGTTTATTGAAATTCTGACGAATACATTTGGAGCCTATACGTGACTATCACACAAAGAGACAGACCGGCCGAAAAACATACAAACCAGGTTATATCTCGTTGCAAGTAGCGATTATTTACATGTTGCTCCTCCTCATTGTGGTTACATGAATTTATTTCCAACATATTCACAGGTTTTATTAAAAATGACCCTCAGGCTTAGTAAGACGCTTGCCAGTTCATCAAGATCTTTTCGGTTAATCTGGACTATATTTATGTCTGCCATGTGGGAGTTCTTGAAATCGTTTTTAGTACATGTGAAGTTTTTTAAACCAATCGGAAGCTGCCCAGTTGTTTCCAAATACATATGTAATTCATTCTGACCACATTGTCAATCCACGCAAATTAGTGTCGAGAGATGGTGGTTCGTTATAGTCATCATATAAACAATGTCGAATACTTTGAGCTCCGTTTGTCTTATTTTCTATGAGATGTTAATGGACCTGTCGAAGTTTACCTTAATAAAATAACGGTTCTCACTCATGCTATATCCCCTAACGTATACAACTTATATTCCCGGGGCATTCGGCAATCTTGCAGATAAATAAAAACATAGACACGCATACACAAATGCATATACACATCTCGTATGTGTTTTTATCTGTTGTCATTCCATGATCCCACTCGGTAAGTGCACCATTAAAAAGGACAAATACAGACATTTGCGCAAATAAATAACTTAGCGTGCTGCTGACGGAGCGCATGTACCAGCAACACATCATCTCTGCAGTAAAGCGTAATCAAGTAGTAAAGAAAACAAACAAAAACAACCGGTGTTCTTCCACATTTGCAGAACTTTAGCTCATCGAAGAACATCTTATTTGGCGTCGAAACGCATATTGATATTGAATATTCAAGAAGGTCGTTGACACTACAAGCGGTTTCATCACTCACTTTGTCGGGATTTGGTGTTTATCATGCTGAGTGAATTGCCACCTTAACAGACAAGACTGGGGGAGGGACTTGTTTTGTCGAGGATTCCTAGATTATGCAATAGGTAAGGCTGGATTACATAGTGTAAACACAACTCATCGCGAGAATTAACACACACACGCATACACACGCACAGACACACACACACACATACATATATATATATATATATATATATATATATATATATATATATATATATATATATTATTAATCAGAAATTTTTTAAAGTTTACAACATCATCAAAATTATGTAATCATGTTCTAAAAATAAAATATAATCTAATATATATATATATATATATATATATATATATATATATATATATACTAGCAAAAATATGCAACAGGAGAGAGCATATTTTTGCTAGTTGTTTTATTTAATTGCTCAGTAAAATGTGTTTGTTTTTTACAAACAAAGAAAGAAACTCGCCCAATCCTTTATGTTAATGAATTAAACGCGAAATAATAAAAACATAGATCTTAAACAAAATTGATCATTTACTGCGTAAAATGTAAAACAAAAAAATCTAATCTCACTGTAAGTCGTAAAAAGATAATATTTCAAATTAAAAAAGTGCACATAAAATCAAATCAACTATTAAAAAAATAAAATACAGTGAACACGATTTTATTTAATATTTAATTGCTCAGTAAAATGTGTTTTCTTTGTTTTACAATAAATAGTAATTTTGAATCAAACATTTTTTAAATTAAACTATTTGATTCAATATATCTGTGCTATGAAACTTAATTTATAATAAGATTAAAAAAGCAAAGCCAAAACGTTTTAATACGAAAATAAAAGTAAATGTATTCATTTTTTTAGCAACTCGTACGATTAATTTCAGAAAATGTGTTGTTTACATGTTTTTAATCAAATAATGCTCATCTGTCTTCTGACCATCTCTTTCTCTTTCTCTTCTCTCTTTCTTTTTTCTCTTTCTCCTTTTTTCTCTCTCTCTTTCTTGAAATATAACCTTCTGTGCATTCGAAATAGAACGTTGTGCTTTATAAGCAGAGGTCGGTTAACCAAATGTGGGAGTGGACGCCGACTATCATATTCTATAACAATGCAATTTAATTACGTAACTCAATTATATAGATTAAAAAATAACTTTAATTGATTCTATTTATAATTTTTATTAGGATGATTATTATCGAGGAAAATCTTTTAAATACATCTAGAAATCTGAAAAAAACAATCATATATATAGTGTATATTTGCTAATAAGTAGATATAAAAAGAGAGCGATCAACACTAATAATATAGTTACAGCTTAAGACAGGCAGACAGACAGATACATAATCTCTATTATTAATAGATATGCCTTATTTCTGTACTTGTCGCATGACTGTTTGAATAAGCGCTCGAAATTTAGTAAAAGGTGGCTTGTATTCCGAAGTTCGAATCATGCGACCGGTTTGGACAGTTATCTCTACACTGCGCATACGCACGTGGATGATAATTAAATACTAATTATTTAATAATTAGTTATTGAATAGATACAAGTCGGTCTTCTTTCGCATTTTAAAGCGGGGTTCATAATACTTGGTCCGGGGTCCGAATTGTTCGACCGGCGATACGGTTACATAATTCTATACTGATGAGCGTCAAATAAAAATACGAAACGTAAATGTATGTATTAATAATTATTATGAATCTCCTACTATATAGCCCTATCGGAAGATAATACATTGATGATTCATAAATTAGCCACGTTGAATGGAACTCTCCTTTGGAAAATACAGCTCTCTTTAGAATCAAAGTACTTGTGTTTACATCGAAAGAATACAAGGCGTGAGCGTCGTGTTGGCCGAATGGTTAAGAGACCAAGGTTCATAATACTTGGATCCGGGGTTCGAATTATTCGACCGGCGATATAGTTACGTTATTCTATGCTGATTAGCGTAAAATAAAAAAACGCGAAACATATATTTGTCTCTGGATGTAGAACATATTTATTTAATAATTATTGAGCTCTTATGAAATTCAGTAGTTTCGAGAATGCGTATTTATAAATTAGCCGAATTGCATGCTTATTTACTTTTGGAGATCAAACTGTCTAAAGAATCACCGTACATGTGTTTACATCGAAATAATACAAGGTGTATTTCATTCGATTTCAAGGCATGATCGTAGCGTTGGTCGAATGGTTACGGAACCAGGGTTTATAATATTTGGATCCGGCGTTTGAATTGTTCGACGGGTGATACGGTTACGTACTTCCATACTAACGAGAGTAAAATAAAAACGCGACACACATACACATACACATATACACACAAACATACACACACACACATATATATATATGTGTGTTTTTGGTGTGTCGTCTTCTCTAAAACTATGACACACCAACTCAGAGCCCCCTCCCTCCCCTCTTCTTTCCTCACCCCTCCATTTCTTGACTCACAGACATCCACATTAATTTAATTCCCTGCCACTGACTTCTCTCAGCCCGGACCTCGGTCCTGTGCTCCCAGTAGTGGCTACTACTTCTTCTCATTAACCCATCATGTCAACCCAATATGTTCATGTACTTGCATGACATTCTTCTTAAAATTATTATCCTAAGGAAGTCTTACAAATAAAAACGAAACGTTGATGAATACATAAAAACACATCTTTTGGTTTTTCCTCTTTCATTTCCTATATATATATATATATATATATATATATATATATATATATATATATGGCAAATTAAAAAGGTAATACCTTTTTTCAAAATAACTATCCCATAATTCTGGACCTGTGAGCAATATACGATACACCAATATATAAGGAGTGATCAAATTAATAACCACTTATTTGAAACATTTTTCATACTTTGAACATGTTAGAGCGGGCAGTTCTCGTGTGCTGCTTTCTTTTATTGTCTGTAACCACTGATTTAAGCTGTCCTTATGAGAAAAGTCTAAAGAACTGAAATCTGGAACTGTTGGTTGTCATTCAACTGGTCTTTTACGCCCAACATATTTCCCTCGGAAGACGCTATCGAAATATACGCACACGTCATTCGCACAATGCGAATGATCCTCAATTGTTGTTCTTGTTATGCCATTAGGATGATACATACAAGCATAAAGTGCACATGATTAAAATTATCTTCAACATTTCAAAAAGTATTTCTATTGTACTTTTTTCTGGGAGTTTATACTTCTGCATTATATGTCTACATCCCTCACACATACACATTTTCTTTTGAATACACAATGATCCTTCGTTGGTCAGTTGGTCTATCACGCTATTATTTGAAATAGAATTTACGTCTGTCAATCAGGATTTATATTTATCTGACATTTTATGCGATCGTAAAGGCTCAAGTTGAAAATACAATTTTCATGTATCTGTAACGCTTAGTTTTTAAATAACGTTTTGCAGTAAGGCACCAATTATTTTTAATAGCATTAGCATCGTCTGTTTACGCTTGAGTTACAAATAGTATTTTAGATGCTTTCAAGCATCTCCGTTTGTATTTACGTTGTTCCGTCGCTCTGTTATATTTAAGTCTTATATGGCATCGTCATTGCTATACGCACTGGTCTAATCGACGCATCCCAACACTATTAGTCAAGGTTATTTGTATAGAAGTTTGGATTAAGTATGTGGCTTTTCCAGTTAAGTTCTGTAACTTTTCATAATAAAATGCACATGTCTGCCTCTACCATTTGCTCGGGACCGCAGTTCCGAGTATTTATTGTTGGCTTGCTCTTACTTTATACGAAACGCACAAATGTCTATGTGTCTGATATATTTACGAGGTCCGGTGACATTTATAAATTCCCATCGTATTTTAGTACCGGCTCTGATCAGACGAGCTAAAATCGTTAATCGGTGTTTCTTTTATGTGCGCCTTCTTCTCTGCCAAACGTGTTTTGAGTATAGTTATTTATTATTATCGCTCTTATGCGAGGAAGGCTAGTTGACACTTTATTCGAATAGAAAGTAGATGTATACGTAACTTGCATTGTTAGATCTATAATGATATAATATACTATTTATTTACAGTAGTTGTATCTTTCGGGCTGTTGTTCTAATCTGGGTAGTTGGCATGTTTACGACGTTAAAGTGCTTTGTGTCTTAACCGTCTCTGTATTTCGAATATACGGCAGAATGACGTTGACACACTGGTTCTCGTCAGATAACCGAGGTTAAGCGACCTTGAGTCAATACAAAAATGTGTCACCTTTTAGGAATACCAGGTGCTGTATGTGTCAGAGCTATCTGTATATATGTGCATTGTTTTCAACTGTCTTGAACCTGTCTTTGTTACTGGAATCGATCTGTGGTGATTCAAAAATGTGTGGTTGCGGATTGAAACTGATATATTACATTGGTTCTTCATAATTTATTACGAGAAAATGAAAACATCGAACCATGTAGTTTACTATAATACTTACTAGACTCAAAATACATTAGAAAGAACCAATGTAATATATCAGTTTCAATGCCCCATGGGAGAATGTATTTCTGACAATAACAATAGCACTAATTATGAATCGGTTTCACAACTACAACACTTTCCTTAAGATTAACCTTACATCTCTCTGACACTAGCTCAATTTGCCAACACCTAAAAAAAACATGAATGTTCCCCTTCTCAATGTAGACAAATACTGGTTAAGAATACTAAAATAATACACCACGATACCAACACCAAAATATTAACATTTTTGAAGCTCTCTACATAAAAATTAAATATTTCACAATCAATAATGTGAATTACGAAACTAATAATACTATTTTAAAGTGTCTAGCACAGTAATAATATAAACATTACCAACATCTTAGCCATTAAACAAGTATACGTTTAAATCCTGAATGCGCTTAGAACGTAATTAAATTCTTAACGGTGAAGCAATCACACTTTTAAATCTTGCACGCGCTTAGAACGTAATAATGATCTCATGGAACTTCTCAATATTATAGAGACGCTCATTTTAAGTTGTAAATTACTGGCCGTCATAATAATTAAAACAACTCAATCGTAAATACATATTTAAATTAAAAAAAAATTAACACCGCCTGGAGATGATTTGACGAATCAAATTGAAAGTACTCGCAAAAAAAAGGAAAGAAAATAGAACAAGAATCACATGGAGCTTACATATAGCAATTGGACCGAAACACTAATTAAACCATTTGGAAAATTGAAAAAAAAAGAAGTCTTATCAAACAAAAACACTCCGTGTTATTTAATAATGTTTGCCTATATATATATATATATATATATATATATATATATATATATATATATATATATATATATATATATATACATATATATATATATAGTCATTCGTCTAAAGACAACTAGTTCGTTATTGCAATACTCATCGTTTGATTAATCTCAAAGTAAGTGTATAATGTTTTGAAAATCAATCGACTAGATACGTATTAGTTCTAAGTGTCTATTTTGTTATAAACAATCCCAGAACTATGGTCATTAATAATTAGTATGAAGTGTAAGACCGCAACCAAATCGGGAGAGATGGAGCTGGATGTCGGAATAGATCACAGCTGAAACATGCATGCACATATCTAGCTAATAATATTTATATAAATACAGGAATGGCACCATATATATATATATATATATATATATATATATATATATATATATATATATATATATATATATATATATATATATATACAGTATCTACCATAAGTGAGTATATCCAACGAATGTTTTACTTTTTACTTCATAGAACTTTAAGTTTTCGTAGGATTTTAATTAAACTAAATGTGAACATAGCCATGTAGAGTTTTAATAGCTTTATAAACTATGAAGGAACAAACGCCTTTTCAACGCAAAAAATTGAACAAAAACATTTGGAACAAGTAACAAAAAGTGAGTACACATGAGCATTTCAAACAAATAATCTTATTTTTTATACTTTGTATGGTTTTTATTGTTATCAATAGCAGCAGACACATCTTATGCATTAATTCGACTAGTTTATGACATGTGTCCGCCGGAATTGCGTTCCATTCACACTTGAAGATCTCCTTCAGTTCGTTATAATTTCTCAGATTTTTCCCTTCAATTTACCGTTTCAGATGCTCCCACAAATGCTCTATTGGGTTCAAATCAGGTGACATACTCGGCCATTGTAAGTTATTCACCCGTTCACTGTCTAAGAACGCCTTCGTAGCCCGTGACGTGTGCTTAGGGTCGTTATCTTGCTGGAAAACTCCACGTCTGCCAACACTTGTTAGACTTGGTAACATTTTTCCCTCCAATATCTGGCACTAGAGTTTGGAATTCATTTTTCCTTCGATGAAAGCAAGTCGTCCAACTTCTTTGGTACTCATACACCCCCAAATCATAAAACTCCCACCTCCATGCTTTACAGTTGGCACGACACACTTGTAAGCTTCCCCTTTTCGTCGCCACACACGCTTAACGCCATCTGATCCGAATAAATTTATTTTTGTCTCATCAGACCAAAGCATTTTGTCCCAAAACTGCATGTCTTTGTCTTTATGTTCATTAGCAATTTCATAGCGCTTCTTTTAGTTTTAAGCAGAAGCTTCTTCCGGGGCATGCAGCCTTTAAACCCGTCTTCATGGAGAACGTTTCGCACTGTCTGAGCACTCACAGTTACGTTTAAACTTTGCGAAATTTCTTCTGCGATGCTAGCTGCACTCCGACGTCTGTTTCCCTCTATTAGTTGTTTGGTGTGCCTCTTAGTTCGATCAGAAAACTTATTTGGTCGACCAGGACGGCGGCCATTTTTGACGGTTCCAGCTTTTTTGTACCGTTGAACAACTTTTGCTACCATATCTCGGCTAATATTTACATTGTCACTAATTTCCTTATATGTATGACCACTCCTGAATGAATTAACAATAGTTTTAAGAGTTTTTTTCATCTAATTCATTGCTATGAGGAGCCATTTCCAAGAATAATATGAAAAAAACTTTGGTAGCAATAGATCCAAGCAATAGCAGCGGAATATAAGCAAAAAAACTGTAAAATGCCTTAGGTTATCTATTAGGGTATAATAAAAAGGTGTCAACAGAAAGTTCTGCTATTTATAGGTAATAGAGTACATATTTATTCATGAAAAGTGACTTTCATAACTGTGTACTCATTTATTTTACTGTGACTTTATGGATTTTTTTCCTATTATTTTTAATAAACAACAAATTAGAACCTTAACGTTTATGCATATTTAAATTTAAACATATGGCTATGTTCATTTAAATCCTACGAAAAATTTAAATAAAGTTCTATGAAGTAAAAAGTAAAAATTCGTTGGGTGTACTCACTTATTGTATATATATATATATATATATATATATATATATATATATATATATATATATGGTATATTTAGTATAAGGAACGTTTATGTTTTTGTCTTTTAAGGGAAGTGGGGCCTGATCAACTCTGCTGGGAAGCCATGAAATTAAATACTGTCTTGTTTTTAAATTCCCGAAACAGTTTTTCTATGGTAAACAACTGATGATCCCTTAAAATAGTGTTAGAAACAAACTCATATAATAACTTTAAAAAATAAATTGACTTACATGAGTGATTTTCAACTGAAAGACATGGGACTATGCGTTTTTTTTGTTTTTTTCATATAGTTTTAATGGTTGAGAAACTTCCGAGACTATATATATATATATATATATATATATATATATATATATATATATATATATATTTATATATATATATATTTATATATATATATATATATATATATATACATATATTTATATATATATTTATATATATATATATATATATACATATATATATATATATATATATATATATATATATACGCGAATAAGTAATTAAAGCAAAATAAATTGTTTTGGAATATTAAAAGAATTTTCAACGCTATTGCTAATGGTTAACCATTCATTCATTTTACGTTTGAATTCATGTTTTTATTTAAATCATGTAAATCATGAATCTATGACGTCACGTTACATCTATATTTATTTCGTTGAGGTAATGTGTAAAGATCTATTTATAATGAAAATCTAAATACCTCAATTCGTAGAACATTAGACTGAAGATCTCAATGTTTCAGTTGAGATTTTCGATCATGGAATCCGCGTTATTTGTTGGGAATTTATAATTTAGTACTACTGCTATATTTTCTTAAAGAAGTTAAGATATTTATTCACAAAAATGTGACTAACGGACAGTCAGTCATACAGACAATTATAGAAAATGTCCCTTATATTATGAGTAGATCGTCATTACTTTCGATTTTAAGCATGAGTAAAGCTTCAGTGAACAAGTGCATATCTCTAATGCGTCTATTCAACTTGCGCGTTTAGTGATACAAATATATTATGACCGTATCAGAGATGAAACGACGCAGACACAGATTCTCGGACAGAGTCGGAGAGACTAAGAAAAATACTATTTTAATATAAACCTGATAGAGCGACTGGCTGACATATATGTTTGGACGTATTTAAAATTACGGTATACAACGTTAGCGTGACAGACCGACGAAAATGTTATTTTACACTTAAACATATTTGAAGAATCTTCTGACCGATCGACATAACATCTTAAAGAAATGCTTGGATGCATATTTAAACGCCAAATTATGATAGGCGTGAACATGACTTTTATGTCCGGCATCGTTTTAAATGGTCTACAACGAGAACGAATAAACGGATATGACTGTCTATTGTTCCTCATAACATCCGCTTGTTGTTGAAATATAGGATATCTAACCACTCCGCCCATTATATATTTTCAAGAGGAATCCAATTTCAACGGAACGTGACAGTAATTTCACATTTCAAGAGCTGTCAATCATCGTGTTTTATGCGTGTGCCGCTAAATAAAAAAGTTTTGGCAAAACAAACATGACCGCGATTTATCGAAGTAGGATCACTTTGTATTAGGCTACAAGTCGGATTTGTTCGCTTCTAACGAAATACTGGGATTAGTTCTCTCAATAGTTGATACCACTTATATAATTATTGGCCATGATTGTTAATAACATATTATTAGACAAATGAATATATCTTTTCTTTCTAAATGCACATACTCGACTATGGTCGTTTTAAACCTTGTATTTAAATATAAGTCCATGGAAACAGTCCAGTGATAATCAACAATGAATTCACAAGCATGTTTAACAAAAGCCAACAAATGTGGCGTGAAAAAAACGAATATACAACAAATAAATGTTCCCAAAAGCAAAATAATATACTCTTTTATCTACTTAGATTATTTGTTGTGTTTATATTTAAGTAATTTAAAAGCGTTTTCTACTTAAATTCAAAAGTTGTATCAGGCCTGTTAACTTAGAAAGAACAAATATGGCGGATTAATTACAACTACGCAGAGCGTCAATAATTGCTCAAAAATTTAAAAAAGTGAACAAGACAACAGGTAATAAAAATACAGTTTGAGCTCGATTGGTGACATTTATTGCTATCGTTCTGTTTAATTTCCGAGCCATCATCGAGGGTGTTATAAATGAGAACCGGAAGTGCGGGAAATACTGGGGCGCAGACGTCCATCTGTTTTCAACAAGTAATCAGAACGAGCAGATTCACGACCATAGGATTATTCATTCCCTTGAAAATCATTATTAACGTGTGCTTGCAATTGTGGCTTTATTCCCCTGCCAGGTACACGTCTACCTTTCTAAGGAGGAGTCATTCAGTTTCAAATCATATTTAACTTGTTTTATTTTACCAAGGTATTTCCTTTTTATAGATGTTATACGCGAAAAAAGAAAGAAAATTACAACATTGCCGTATTGCATTAAAGTCGACGTTCGAGTCTTTATAAATGAATAAGAATTTTATTTCGGTATACAAAATAGAATTAAAGACTAATTAATTAATTTCATCTAAAATGTTTGCCAAAATCCAACGAAATATGTGATGCATTCATGTAATACTATACTGTAAATAAACAATTCGTTTAAAAAATCAAATATTCAAAGGAACTGTTCGTTTTCCCAAATTATAATTTCTTTAAAAAATTGTATGTTTAAAAAAAAATCCCATGATTGCTTATCTTATTAGACATTTTACTATATAGTAAATAAACTGTTCGTTTTGCAAAAGAACAAAACACACACAACACACATTTTAATTTATTTCAATAAATGTTCTATTATTGAATTATTTTTAATTATAAATTTTGTGTTGATTTACTGAATGTGTTATCTTTAATGTTTGATTCACGTTTCTTGCTTGATTTAGTTTTCAATTAAAATAGATTAGGATTGTCTGCGGTAATCGCTTATTCGTAATAATCCACTACCGGTAATTTTCGATGTATCATGTCGCTAGAGAATTCTGTGTTCTTTGGAATATTTTTTCTGTGCACACTTACCTATCATGTTGCTAGAAAATTCCGGGGTTAGTATACTAGAAATATAAAAAGGTTTAAATGCTAGAAATTGAAATTGCAATGCAGTCCGCATTCTAGATTAATGAAATAATAAAGAAAGATTATTTCTTTATTTCGAAAATGAAAGCAACTCTCATCAATTTATTCAGCTAAAACTAATAAGGACATTTTCATATAAATAATAAAACTGCCTAAGAATAAGGATATGTATTCTTATTCGTGTGTGAATACACCAAGAGATCTTTTCCTGCAACGTAACTGATAGTGTTTTCATTCGATGCAGACCAAGTGTCTATAATAATCTTCATAGACATTAAAAATAATCTATCATCAATTAACTTATTTAAAGAATGAATATAAAATAAAACAAATTATTTTTCAAAGATAAATTTTCATGTTTTAACATTCAAGAATTTATGACAACACTATTTTATTATCAAGTATTGATTTAATGTTTGCTATCTGGTCTACGCAAATTACACAAAATAATACATTTGCACTAAATATCTAATAAAGTAATGAGTTAATTATATTCCGTGATCGTTAATTAATAAATACTAAAAATCTCATTAACATTCGTGAATTTTCTGAATTTTGAATTTTTAGTGAAAGTAAGGGTTAAAATGCACACTGTCTTACTGTTCAATAAATCCCGTGTGTTACTTTAGAACCTAGCATCACTGTCCAGTGCATAGGCATAGTTATATTACGATCGTCGTAGGTGGGGTCGATAGAAAGCTTATGTATAAGCGTACAGTGCTGTGGGATAAAAATGTCAAAAAATATGAGCTTTCGAGCGAAACAGTTGTCAGATTTTTTTTCTTTTATATTGTATGTAATTGAAACCACCTGACAAGAGGGGAAGTTGTAAATTTCGGCTGCCACATCACAACTGCGACTACAGAAATACAACAGTATAATCCTATCAACGAGGTAGACTACATCCAACCCCTGAAGACTGAAGTACACTCTACAATATGTGTAACCCTTTAATACTATTATTTGATAGTTATATCTTATGTATTTTCTTGTTTACTTCGCAAACATTGACAACTGACTTTTATTCATATTTCCTGATTGTTCTAAACTCTTAGGTATATAGACCGAATACCCGAGTAGACAAGCATAGGAACTAAAAACAATAAGGTTTAATTCTTATTTTTGTTTTTGGTTGAATATATCAGAATGGCCAGTTTTATTCGTGAATACATGGCACATTATTAGTAAAAAAAAAAATCCTTAGAAATAAAACTGAACTCAATTGGAGAATGCATTCTATATAATTGTTGTTCTTAGAATAGGATTAGATACATAGATTAAATAGCAAATTTAATAATATCCAAAACCTTTATATTCCCACTTATCTATTTTGGCGTTTTTTATTCTTCTTTTTTCAATATCAAATTAGGGACGAACATTGGTTGATGATATTAGAGACTGCGTATGAGAGTCGGACGTCGGCGGGAAGTTTATTGCTAAATTCAATAATAATAAAAATGGACTAGAATAACCGACATGGAGAACGTGGGTGAACATTTTATTGGCGTTAGGCTGGTAGATGAGTCATATAAACTCTTCATCTCTTTCTCTCTGTCTTTCTTACTTTCTTCTCCCCTCTCCCTTTCTCATTCTCGCATGACATACACTTTATATTACTCTCACTCACATTCATAATCATTCGTCTACACACACATACACACACGACCCACCCATACACCTTATCTCTTTCTAACGCACGAACATTCTCTAAACAAACGCAATGTTTCACACACCTATCCACACTTTTTCTATTTCGCACACGTACACTCCCTCACAAACAAAAAGTATATCCAAGTCCACCTTATAAGTTTCTATCACTTGCACACAAACGATTCTCTTCATACGCGCTCTATAAGACAGCCATGCATTATACAGTATATATCTCTGTTACAAGATATCACGC
Organism: Sepiola atlantica; assembly: GCA_963556195.1. NCBI lineage: Eukaryota > Metazoa > Mollusca > Cephalopoda > Sepiida > Sepiolidae > Sepiola > Sepiola atlantica. Next base: position 105,114,567 of record OY744523.1, on the reverse strand, counting down.
TCTTAAACACAATTATTCTCACATACAGGCGTATTACACCTCCACTATCACTGTCTCTATTATTTTTACACTTATAAATCCCCCACACACTCGCTTTGACACAAACATGCACCACTACTGTATTCCTTTTTTGAACACACACGCTACCACTCTCTTAAATGCACTCTTTCTCACACACGCGCAATCTTACACATCTACTCTTTATGACTTAATTACTTGGACACACAAAACCTCCTACACGCGTTCTCTCATACAATAATGCATGACAACGATATATCTATTCAATACACACACGATCTCACTCTTTTATACGGACGCTTTCTGAGACATATATGTCCTCATTCACACACTCTAACTACTTATTTGACCAACGTTCTCTTTCACTCCTACGCACAGTTGCTCTGTTTCAAACACACACCAATGCATACCTCTTCCCTTCTTTTGCTTTTGATTCTGTTTAGTTTTTCTTTTCCTTGTCAATTATCTCATATTATTCATTTGTAATGCTGGTACTTTTGAGTGGTAGATAGTTTATGTACATAGAGGAGAATTCGAAAGAAAATTCGATATCGGACATTTGGACGGTGGGCTATACAGGGACGACACACTTTTTGTATCAAGGAAGAGATCAACAAAATACAATAACACCATTAAAATCTACACAACTTCTGTACAAACTTTGGATTAACTATTACTGTAGAACCTAGGAAAAGGATATCTAATGACATAACATTAGACGTTAACTCCGAACACTTTAGCTACTACCACAAACCATACTTAACCGTATTCTACGTACAGAAGCTATCAAACCACCCAACATCCATCATTAATTTAATAGTCACCTCAGTTTCTGATAGAATTTCGAAACTATTTGCTAATAAATTTATCTTTGAGCAAAATTCCAATTTCTACAATAACGCACTACTTTATTTGACCTACAATGATGACATTAAATACAAAAATAATCCCTTCATCCAGAAAAAATAAAGTGTAATCACAGATATACATGGCAATACAGGATAAAATCAGATAAATACTACATTACCAAGGAAAACAAAACCATATTTAAATAGGCTCATAAAAACTATCAATATTGACAAACACGCTGACCCTCCAAAGCATAGTAAAATAAAAGAATTAGAAGAAAGAATAGTACTTGGTCTAATCCACCCTATAACTGTAATGTTAAAATAAATAACCCTAAGGAATTCTTCAGAATTATAGATACCTCTTTTAAATAAAAGCTCTATCAAAATGTCTTACTCCACAATGCCCAATATAGCGCAAACCATCATGACCTCTAATAACAAAGAAATGAAATCTGCCCAGCAACCAGCATCTATTATATCCTACTAATAATTGTAACTGCCAAAAATCCAGAGAATGCCCGTTAAATAGTAATTGTAAAGAAAGTGACGTCATATACGCTTGTACTGTCAAACAGTTCCCCCTAAAATTCCATTATGCGAACTAACACCAGCATGCTAACTCTCCTCTCACTCTATAGCCCTCCACAGTCCCAACTTCCTGTACTAAACGACACCTTAAATAATATCCTCATAACTAAACAACAACCCAGCTAACTGAGAATAACCTTGATCTCACCCCTCAAATACTCTGATCTTCTCCACCTAACAATACCAACTTAAATTTGACCCAGAGCTTGAGCATGCAAACCTAAACTACTCCCGATACTACAAATAACACAAATATTATAATTACAACCCCATACAAAATACACACTTACATTATGGCGAATGCCTACCCCATCAAGACCCGAATATCAATCCATATTAACTCTTTCAAACACAATAACACCAATGCCACTGGACCCTCTCTATCCAATTCAATAAAAAAACTTTAACCGTAAAAACACTCATTACTCCCTACGTTGGTCAATATTTAAATGGTCTCAGTCCTATACTCCAGGATCCGCTTTCTACCAACTATATACATTAGACACATATATGATAGCTACAGCAGCTAAAAGCAAAATTATTATTAACTCTAAAAACGAACGTATTGCAAATTGCAGACGCAAGTGAAAATTTAAATACATCAATGTCATTACTCCCTCTGACACCCCTCCCCCAGCCAACACCTTTTCTCCAACATTATACTGTTTCTTAAATTTCATCATTTGTTAACTTTTTAACTCTTCACCTTTCCAACCTTACAAATAATCATCTCAATAGCATAGCGTATCCTCCCATGTGCACCTAATTATTTTATTAACCCATAATACTTAATATAAATTGAGAACTTACATTTAACTTCTGCACTCCACTAATCCTTTATCTCCACTTCTCCACATCTCTAATTCTTAAACTCTTTTTAATTACTAGCTAACCACCTTCCATACTTATCCATTGCCTCTCTGATCTCTCGTTTCCATCGACTATGTAGCGCAGCGCCTTACCGACAATCCTTTTCTCATAGATTCCATAATTCCCACCTTCAAACGTCGCTGCCCGGTTACTCCTATAATAACCCATTTGCTCTCTTAAATTTATCTGTAATTTCAATACTCCATGTAATCACTTCGGTAACATAATCAACCCAATCCCACCCCATGATCCTTATACTAGCACTTACTTAGTGCAAACATATTGACGCTGTTCTCAATCCTAACTTCCATAATATTAATATATATAGCCACGCATCTAATTTTTAACTAACTGCGGAATCTCAAATTCTTTAAACACAAAACTCTGAGATACTATAAATGTTTGGATAAGTACATCTCAAATGCGTAAATTCTAGATTTTCAATCGTCTGATGCCTAATTCCCAATTAGAACCCTCTTAAACTTTCTGAATTATATATAATTTTGTATAATTTCGTCTAGAAAAAAACAGTTTACATACGGGGATACTCCCCCAAACTGTTTACTTACTGACCAGACGCTACTGTATTAGCTTATTGAAACCCAACCTCAACTCCTAACTGAAGCCAGTCCAGCAAATAAACTGTAAGTAATTACTTTATATTGTTGCTTACTAGTGATGGGCTATAACTAAACAATCCCTCCCTTACCCTACTCCCAGCATCAGACATAGTTCCATTCACTAAACCTGCTCCTCCTACTTCCCTAATTTCCCACTCGTTTCCCACTTTTTAATGGCTTCGTCTTTGACCAGAAAAGTATCTCTCATTCTTTGATTCGATCAAAGTAACTACTAAAACTTTCCACGGCCTGCTTGAAATATATACAACAATTTCCACTAAAGTCCTTAAGAACTATCTTTATTCGCGGTCCACGGAGATATTTTAAAATGACCCTATCTTTTAATATGACATCATAATAAGTGCGTTTTATCCACGGTTTTACTGATCATCATTCTATTTGATTGACAACATTTTGAAGATTTTAAACGCAGTCCCCACGAAATCCGTTTTCCATCTTTAAATCTTTCGTCACCGGACACCTTGTCAATGGACCTTTAATAACTGGACAGTCTCTAGATTTTGATAACCTTTTTATACACACACTCTTACTTTCCATTACTTGGTATTGTTTCCTTAATGTTTCAAATTTTGAATTTTGGCTATTCACCTGCCAACTCATCCATCTATGTAATTCTTCTGATGATAAGATTTTAATTTGTTCAAAAGCCTGGCTTAAAGAAAAAAAATAAACATATTTTTATCGAGTACACTTTGCATTGAACAATCGGAGATGAATTAGATTTGTCATCTGCACATATTTATCTCCCTTCTTTCATGTATCTTTATTATCTCGTGTAGTGTGCTTAAACCATTTAAGTATGGGTTCAATTCTCTTAAAGTATACTTTTAGTCTCATTTTATAAATATGTATATATATATATATATATATATATAAATATATATAAAATCTATGAAATAAACAAAATAATATTTTAAGTAAAGAACATTGGACATATTTTATAATCTGAAAATATACCTGTCCTCAGGTATATGCACTCCCTTGGTATTTCGTTTCCACACAACTAAAGAAGATCACAGGGCGAGTTTTACAAAAAATATAACTAAAACCTCATTGAATCATCTATTATTTCTGCATTTTGAAATGTGAAAATTATATAAAAGATAATATGTTCTATATTATTATGAATTATGTATCTATATTTGGCATCAACCAGTTACATATATATATATATATATATATATATATATATATATATATATATATATATATATATAATATATATATATATATATATACTAGAAAATTGAATTCCTCCAACAAACCAGTTTTGCACCAATTATATGCCCCAATTTTGCATCAATTATTTTTTAAGAAAATTAAAATCCGAATATCATGATAGTAACACTAATGTCTAGAATAGTACTTCTAATTTTGATAGAAATTAATTCCATAATTTGGATTCCAGAAAATCTTTAAAAAGTTATAAGTCAGGAGAAGAAATTAGGATTTAGGGAATCTTTCTTAATTAGCGTCTAATGACTATGAATCAAATTTAATGCTAATCAGAAATATGATAAATTTAAATGGAAAGTGTCTCAATAGTATGCCACCAAAAACTCTTCTAAAATACTAAAACACCTAAAAATCTAGGAATATTAATTAAATGATATCTAAGCCAATACGGCTTAAACATTTACAAAAATGAATTTTAACAAAAGGGAGTAAACCTTATTTTACTTCCTTTGCATAAAATAACCTTAATAGAGCTCACATTTACAGCCCTTATATTTAACAGCTTTGTTACAAAATCTATAATGATCGGTTTATTATTGTATGAGTTAATCATTTACGAAGACATTTGCATTCCATTGACCATAGAGAATTAATTCAAAAAAAATAATTTTCATTGGTTTTACAGTTTCTTTATTTCTTTACTTCGATGAGAGTTGTGATCGTTCAACTTACAAACAAAAAACGTAAGTTATTCAAGTATTAGTATCCATCGCATAAGTGTATTTTTAGTCTTGCCAATCATCAGAGAGTAGCAGAAAATGTTGTTGAATCGTGAAATGCTATGTTGTATCGAAGACACGGAGAGAAAAAATACGGTGAAATTCCTGATTAAGTCCCGATGAAGTTTGACACTATGAAGTATATAAAAGGCAAACAACTCACCTGGGGAAAAAGGTGATAAACTTCAGAAAAAAACAAGAAAAGAGAAGAAGAATAAATAAAAGGGGAGGAGACAATCATGGTTGTGAGGGAGTTAAAGTGATTGTCAGAAAATTAGTAAGATTCAGGACACTCACGGAATAATTTAGTCTGTGACTAACATATGTATGAAACAAGCCGTAGGGTAACAAACATGAATCACCTCAGTTTTATTATGATACTAGATATATAAATTAAAACTACTTACAAACTTTGCATTGATCGTGGACTATAATATGCATAGCACGGCGAATTGATGGATAAATTACATCGATAAAGTCGAATGGAGAAGACCAGTATACGTATTTGGCACGCACATTTTACGTCGACGTTATGACCAACTTGTGCTTATACCAATTATATGAGTTGATTGTTTTTTCTTTTTATCCACTTTTCTGTTTTATTTCTCTTTTTCTTTTGAATGTGGTTATTAAAATGTAATCATAAGCTCAAAACATCTATTTCCATTTCCTAACATAATGAATCACTTCGCATTAACATTTTTTTCAAAGTCCCGGTCGATGGGAATTAAAGAAAAGAATGATTTATAGTGAATCTAATATAATGTGCGTGAAAACTGATCTCGCCAAATCATTACAGTTTTACTATCATTATTATGATTAATCTGTCAAATTGCTAAAGCACTCGAACAAACAAAAACGATATCTTTACAACAACAAGTTAGCATCTTTGTTGCATGCAGTAAAAACAAAGAACCCGCTATTTTTAATATACATTAGTAGTAGTAGTGGTATTAGTAGTAGTATTAGTAGTAGTAGTAGTAGTAGTAGTAGTAATGGTAATAATAAACTATTACTAATGGAGATTTGGAATAAGTCAGTTTTAAGCCGTAACTATATTATTACATCTATTGATTTATCATTGTACTATGTTTTAATTTTCAATTCTGTGTGTAGTACATGTGTTTTTGTCATGAACCTAACCTCCAAAGCATAACCCCCTCATTGAGCGTAGTGTAGTATCTTCGTGCGGCATGAGACAATCATCCCGTGCATTATTTCCTCCTTTAGGGTGGTGTAGTATATGTTCTTTCGTCATGAAACCATCCTTTCAGATCATTACCTCCTCGGTTTGTCTGGGGTAGGAGGTACTTTAGAATCTATCATGTTGTCATGAACCCATCCCCTCGGGCATACCCCCCTCTTTTCGGGGGTGGTGGTAATATGTGTTAACAAGAAATTACCACTACTGGTTGTTCATTAGCTGACTCATCACATTCATTATATATACTAGATAACATATGCGACTGGAGGTTGCATGTTTTTGTTAGTACTACTACCACAATTACTAATATTACTACTACTACTACTACTACTACTACTACTACTACTAATAATAATAATAATAATAAATGGAATTAAGATTTGGGTATTATCCATGGTAAGATACATTGTACCCTTCATAAACTGGACAAAAGAAGAAGCACTGAGCATGCGCAACGAACCAGGAAACTAATAACTATGCACCACGTTCTTCACATAAGACTGACTCAATTAATACAATATGAATGAAAGGGAAAAGGGGAAAGTAAGTATAAAAGATCAAGGAAACGATAAGAGACGAGACTAGAACAATACATAACACAAAATAAAAAACAGTGCAGGGCTGCACAAGAAAAGCGAAACGCCATAGAAATATCGAGAAAAATAGGAAGAGAATCAACTGAGTTGACGATTGATAAAGGCCCAAAAAGTAATTACACATTAAGAAGCATCGACATGGCTTTGAGAGGATACCTGGACAGAGAAAAAGAATCAGTTCTACTAGCCGTACAAAACACATGATCAAAATAAATTACATGAAAATCCAGGAAAAAGCAAATATAGATTCGATTACAAAGCGACAATACGCCAATGTACATCTTAAGTCAATGCGGCAAACTGTTCGAAAAGAATATAAAATTACACATGATATCTTTAAGACGATTGTCATAGCGACTGCATTTGAACATGCAGACAAATTGTACACGCAAGGACTGAATACATATTGGAAAATTAGAGACATAAAATACAATGAGACATGGAAATAAAAACAGAAAAACTCATCCAAGCAAGAAGGTATGACGTGATAATAGACAAAAAAGGAAAACACTCGCAGATTTTGCGTATCACGCGATTTACAGGAATAAGATCAAAAAGTTAAGAAAATGATTAAATAATTCAGAAAACTGTAGTCAATATAGAAAATGCATGAAAGTACTGTAATACCTAAAATATGAGTGAATATTGTTCATAGTAAAAAATTAAAAAAACCCTGCTTAAACAATAGAACAAATTTGAATCAATAGTAAAATGGACAAAATTTAAACCATATCAATAGCCGAAATATTAATAGCAACTCTCGTGCGCAAACTACCACAAAGGCCAGGTACTATTGAGCAGCACCAAGTGTTGGTGCGTAAGAGCAGGACGAAATATAAAATGTAGATTGTAGGAGGATCTTAAGCGATTTGAGGATGTCTAGGTAGGTATATAGGAAATATCCCATACTATGAAAACCTTTGTCTTCGTAGCAAAAGGCGGTGACAACAAATTCAGTTGATCGTGGAGTACATGGACACATGGCAAAACCTACAAAGGAATACACTATTTGAAAGTGCACGAACAGTACTGAGATTTTGTTAAGTTTAATTGTTTCAGATTCAAGAGAAAAGCGTTTTTATCAGAAAATAAGCCTAGGGATTTGCAACAGTCATCACAAGAATCAAGGTATTCGAGATGCGTTATAACTCAGACTCACTGATTCACTTATTCCTGTTAATGAGCGATCACTTGCAATGACTCCGGCGAATACACCAAGTGAGTAAGTAGTAACAGACTAGGACGAATTTAAATTAATAGCAAAGTTGACCCCACAAAATTACAGCACTGATTAAACCAACTGACATATTAGTAAACAGTATACAGTTCTTAAACTAACCCAAAGAAGAACGCGGAACTCATCAACAACAGCTACGTTTAAATGAATTGCCACTTGAGCTAAACAGCCAATATTTTTCTTTGCAACAATAAACAGACGTTTAATTTTTATTTTGAAAGAATATCATTAAAAAGTAACCCTTTTATCACAGCATTACTATTTAAAAAAGAGTGAATCGTTTCTTGATGTGAATTTTACCGGTTTATAGTACAAGAGAGCAAACTCTTCTATCAGCACTAGGTAAATTTCGGGTCCGCCATTTCCATGCTATATTCAATTATTTTGCTTCTTTTGATGACCGTCAGTTAAAAGACTACATATTTTACTTAAATCATTCTACCTTCTTCTTTCTTTTTTATTATGAAATTTAACTACCTTTTATTCTTTTAGCTAATTACATCAAGTGTCTTCATGCCTTGTCTAAAGTGACTTCCATGATAAATAGAATTATAGCTTTACCCAAATGAACTGCATGAATAAATATAGAAGAAAATATTATAAGCAGACATTGCAACACACTTGTTTTAAAACAAAAATGCACAACACCATTTGAAACTAAATGAAATGGATGCGGAAGGATAAAATACCGGTGGAAAGATAACACGATCCAGCCACAGAGTGTATGACTATAGATTTCAGCTTTAGTTTTAACTATTAGTTATCGGAAACATCTTTATGTAGTGTAGCTTCAAACGTCTATGTATCACGTTTATTTTTATTGGAAATATCGTAACGTGGATTAAAACGCGTTAAGTATTACGATAATTCTTATCGTGACGTTCCAAATAGTTATTGGTAACGTAGCTTCTTATGCTTACCATGTTATGCTGTCATTATATTTTCTGTATGGGGGTTACTTGTAATTTGCAATGATAACACTAAGAATTTGCACTTATTTAGTTTCTATCGCCCGGTGACCGTCTAATATTTTAGGCAGCATTTTCACCGCCAGAAATAAAAAAAAAACCCTCAAAACCAAAGGATTTCAGTTGTTATCTTTTGTTGCTAACTGATAATACAATATTATGTTCACACCCACACACGTATATCTATCACACCAGCAGATCATCAAACAAAATCCCAATGGGCAAACTTAGTCGAAATCAAATGCATAGAACCCCAGTTGTTTTGATCAGCTGATCGTATTCACTAAATGTTTGATTTGATACTTAAAAATATTTAATAAGCAAAAAACTACTGTTAATTTGAATTATTTTTTGCTGAAGTCTATCATTCACAGCCTGTCGAAATAAACAAATATTAATTTCGATTACATTCCCTAACATTGTTTTTCATAACCTACTTTTGTGGTAAAGAACAACCGTTATCATAATTGTCATACTATTAACGCACGAAACTAGTTGCTACCGTTAATTTAATAGAGCAAGACAGTCATGTACGCTTCGGTAAAATAGAGTCGTATGGACACCTTCATGCGCCTCTGAAGCTAAGCCATAATGAATTTAAATATAAAAAAATGTAACCTCATATTTAAGTTTCATGATTAATCTTGGCGTGGTAGTAATCTTTTTCTTAAAGTACACACGTTCTACTTGAGAAATAGTTCAAGATCATAACTCTAAACCCTTAGAGGAACATTGTAAATTGACCGGCAAGTGAACTAATCAGATAAGTTAGCACCGTCAATTCGATATACATATATATATATATACATATATATATATATATACATATATATATATATAAATATATATATATATATATATATATATATATATATATATATATATATATATATATATATATATATATATATAGTTATTCACAGACAAACTGTGTCACCGTATATTATCACTTTAGCGTTACTAGACAGAACCCTATTTAAAGCCAGGATCGAACTTACGGCCATCAAGTTGACATTTTAACTATTCGGCTGCAGCCCAACACAGGTAGAAATTGGCATCATAATGCTATTATATAAACATATACAACAACTATTAATTTGTGTTGACAAAAATCATTGCATTATCGCGAATGGTAGTGAGCGATATCACTTACCACAGTGCTAAACTTAAAAAGAAAATCATATATAGCTCTCTCTTTATATATATATATATATATATATATATATATATATATATATATATATAGAGAGAGAGAGAGAGAGAGAGAGAGATAGAGAGAGAGAGAGAGATAGAAGAAAAAAGAGTGATAAATATGCGACGATTGTCCAAATTTATTTCAAATTTCAATTGTTCAATGCAAGGTGTATTCAGTAATAAACTAGTGTTTATTATTCTTTCCTTAAGCCAAGGCTTTTCAAAGATCGAAATCTTATCATCAGAGGAGAAATACAGATTGATAAGTTGGCTTTCGAAAAAAACAAAAATATTTAAAAAATATGAAAACTATTATTAAAGGAATTTTTGTTATTACTGAATAAACCTTGCATTGAACAATTGAAATTTGAAATAAATTTGGACAATCGTCGCATATTTATCACTCTTTTTTCTTCTATCTCTACAATTGCTCTATCTCGTATATTGAGCTAATCCTCTTCACAATAGGTTCCATCTACTAAAAGTTTTTACTTTGGTTTATATTTGATCCTATATATATATATATATATATATATATATATATATATATATATATATATATATATATATACATATATAGATATATATGTGTGTGTATATGAATATATATATATGTATGAAACAATATATATATATATATATATATATATATATATATATATTAATTTCATTGATTTTAGACAAAGATTCATATAGGAGCTTAAAGTTTCCGTTTTATTGTAGTGATAAAAAAACGATTAAGGGAATATAGAAATGTAATATGTATGAATTTAATACGTATTAATTAAATGCATATTGTTTTTTTCAGCCTGACTGTGGTGTATCATGCACTGATGAAACATCTTTGTGAATGTTTGGTATATTTTGCATATTATAAATGTTTGTACACTTGTTTGTAAATAAATGTTTTATCATGCCACATATATATATATATATATATATATATATATATATATATATATATATATAAATGTGTGCGTATGTTTGTGTGTTCACGCATGTGTGGCAAAAAAGTATGCATAAAAGTGAGGGTAAAAGACCCCGGGTAGCAGTACTATGACAGTTTTCTTGCAGATCTTAACATGTTCAGATTGCATTTGCCCAATGTTATACACAATATCGGACTGATGTGACGAAAAAAATACTTTTTTACAATTGTGTTGCCTGATTACATTTTAATCAAATTACAATTCGATTACCAAGCATGTGATGTTTTTCTCACGTATTCTTTTTAATCCGTATGACAATGATTTGATTAGTATCTTTAAAGATTTGATTAAAAAATCGATCATGTCTTATACTTGATATCCCTACTTAATTACTTAATATAGAAAAAAATGATGCCGATAATGTAATATGAGTGCGACATCTTTTACGATGATTAGGACAATAAAATAGTTGCTATCATTATATTGTACGGTCGATTGTCTAACTTATATATATATATATATATATATATATATATATATATATATATATATATATGTATATATATATACATATATATAGAGAAGGATCTAAGCTAAACTTTATTATGACATGATCTTATTTACATTTTAATAATTCAACATAAACAACAGTTTGTGTACGATCGTTTTAGAAACGATCTGGGTTTTTATTAATATCGAGTGTTTTTTTATCAGCACAATGTATATATACTAACTTAGAAGCAAACAACCAGCATCATGACCACAAAGTTGAACACATACAGTTATACAGCAAATTACAAAAGAGTCGGGCTGTGGGTAAAGCAGACCAGTTCAAACACTGTACAAATCAGATTAATCATATATACTAAGGGATACGCAGGGGGGGGCGGTTGTTTTATTACAGGTGAAGAAAAAGCATAACTCCAGGAAAGAGAAGAATTTTTAAAAAACAATTAGAAATATATGATCATATACAGTGTGAAAGGTATATACTAGTTCAATTCACTATATATCAAAGGTTAAGAGAATCATTTATCGAGCGCTTGCATGAAGCCTTATAAAATAAGTTATCATAATAGAAATTACGAATTACAGAATTAGAAAATTGAAAATAGAAACTGTAAAAGGGCAAGAAAGGTTTACTATATGAAAGTTTACTACTTAAAAGTTTACCACTTAAAAGTTTACTACGTAAAAGTTTACTACTTAAAAGTTTACCACTTAAAAGTTTATTACTTAAATATTTAAATTGCAAATCATATAGTATTAGAATACCGGTCCCATGACTGGTATCATCAATAAATATAGTATTTCATTAGTTTTAAATTTTGATTTATTTTTTTTCTTTGGAGTATGCGATGCACCCCCTACATTTTAAAATGTAGAAAAAAATAATAACGTGCCCATGTGAAATAAATAAAAATTAAAAACAGACAATAAGATTCGTGTTGCTGAGAATGAATATTAAAATAAATCATCATACTCCGGTTCATAAGTTAACATATATTATTGTAGATGTATATATATATATATATATTTTTTAAATATATATATATATATATATATATATATACATATTTATATATATATATATGTATATATATATATATATATATATACATATGTGTTTGCTAAAACGTTTAGCCTCACATGCTGCGCACTTATGCACAATATAGAATATATGAATGAATAGAAATTTGCGTAATAGTTGAACAGAACCAATTATCTAATAAGAAAAAAGGAAATAACAAATAGCAATTTAAATAAAGTGCGTGCATTATAAGTGTTGTGGTTGCAAGGTTGAACCACAATTAGTGAGGAATACAATGAAGACGCAAACAACACGGAGAATGCAATAATAAGTGTATTAAAGAAAAGGTATATTTACAGTATGTACAAATGAAGGTGTCGAGTCAGAGAGTCTTGGTGGGAGGACATGTACGCTCTTCGGCGTCACTTCCGGTGGCATTTAGATAACACACTCTAAGGCCAACCTAGGCTTGCCATTTATAGTGTAACGTTATTCGTATATGCAAATGAGTGGTTGCCACCACAACACCCCCTCCCAAGATTTGAAGTCACACAGATTTCAATATCTTTTTCTTTTTGGGTTTACCATCAATGGTTCATTAAATTTTCTTTTCCTACCTGATCTTCGGGGTTCAGGTGTATATTGAGGCGGTTCCAAATTAAAGGATTCGTATATGACATCTATGGTTTCCTCCTCTTCGACTGTTGTCGTATAATCATCATCTTGGATATGACGTTTTTTTATCTGATTTAGGTGCCTTTTATGTATACTCTGTGGACCTTTAATCATATATGTACAATCACCAATGCGTTTATCCACTACTCCACATTCCCAGTAAGATGTGTTATTCTTGTAGCACTTAAAATATACTCGATCTCCCGAGTTATATTTCTTTCTTCTCGTGTGTGTAGTGTTTCGGATAATTGCCTGTCTTGGCAACAGTTTATCAAACGCTGATTTTACTTTTCTGGCAAACATTAGATCAGCTGGTGATATGTTTGATGGTGTACTAGGATGTGGTGCAATCCTATAAACTTGTAAGAATTGTTGCAAAGCTTTTTCTGTTGGTGTTCCCTTGGTAGAGGGTAATGGTGATCTTTTAATAGGGAGTTGACCCCGGTCGAAAAATCTGCGCACACTCTAACTTCGTCATTCTTTTTCTTTACGTATACGGTGGGAGCTGCCCAGTCGCTGTGTTCTATTTTTGATAGAATTCCTGTCTGTTTTAATCTATCTAATTCTTTATTAATTTTGTCCAACCCAACGAACGGAACGTTTCGCTTTTTTCTAAAAATTGGGCTGGCGTTTTCTTTAAGTTCAAACGAGGCCTTGAATTTATTACAGCGACCTAAGTTAGTCGTGAATGCTTCAGGAAATAATTCTTTTAAATCGTCTTTTATATTTACTGTTGTTGGAGAAGAACATTCTATTTTTTTACAGAATGTATTGATTGGCTTATCCCATAGACCAAATTTCTCAATTAAATCCATTCCAAAAAGATTTTCACTATTTTTCAGTACGAATATTTTTAATTTCTTCGTAATCCCTTTTAATTTTATCGGAAGAACAACTTCTCCTTCAAATTTTATACCCCCACCAGTTACCGTCCGGGCTGATTTACTCGTTTTCATCATGGTTGGTTTTTTACCCAACTTTTTCCATTTATTCAGGTTTATAATAGAAATCTCGGAGCCGGAGTCGAGTTGTAACTTTATTGGTGTTTTAAATATTTCCACTTTTACGTATTTTCGCCGATCTTTGTCTAATTTTGTATTTGATTTTGTTTGCTGTACTCTCTTTCTGGTGTAATCTTTATATCCTCGTTTTCATCATGGTTGGTTTTTTACCCAACTTTTTCCATGTATTCAGGTTTATAATAGAAATATCGGAGCCGGAGTCGAGTTGTAACTTTATTGGTGTTTTAAATATTTCCACTTTTACGTATTTTCGCCGATCTTTGTCTAATTTTGTATTTGATTTTGTTTGCTGTACTCTCTTTCTGGTGTAATCTTTATATCTGCAGCAATCGCTTTTGTGTCCCACCTTCTTACAAATGTAGCATTTTTTCTTCTTATAAGGACAATCTGATTCCCAATGCTTTTTCTGCACATCTCTTACAGTTATATCTAGGAAGAGGCTTGTTATATTCTGTCCTATATTTATGGTTATTAGGATTGTAATATCCCGTTCTATTTTGATTGCTTTTCTTTGTAAATTCCTTGGTTGGTGTGTATGGTTTTCTAACTTTTCTTACATATGCCACTCCGGATTCTTCTATATTTTTTGAATCCTTTTTTAGTGTAATGGCCCTTTCACAGTCCTCTGCTAGTTTCTGGAGGGTTAAATCTTGCTCAGATTCCAGCTTAGACAACACTCGTCTGCGTATTTCTTCATGTTTCGTGGAAACCAACCCTTGTGCGAAGATTAGACATTTAAAATCTTCTACCGTTAGTTCCGCAAGCTTAAAATTATCGCAGTTTTTATTGACAACTGATGCGTATGTTAAATAATCTTGGTTGTCCATCTTTCTTAGATTCATGCACAGCCATCTTTTATGAAAAAGAGATACATTTGGATTAAATAATTCTTTTAGTAATTTTACAGCTTCCATGAACTCTAATTCCGCAGTTTTTTTAGGTAATATGTAATCTATGAATTTGCTGTGTTCTGATGTACCCAATTTCCTTAGTAAAAGGCTCACTTTCTGGCTATTAGGCCAATTTTTGCAGTCCAGTTGAAAAACATCGTCGTATCTTGTATAGTATGCTTCAAAAGTCTTTCCTTCCTCCAGCACATAATTAAATGTGTCCATACTATTAAAGATAGTTGTATGGGAGAAATTAACACTGTCGACATTTTCTCGATTACTCTTTAGTAGTTCCAGTGTTTTAGCAAAACGTTCATTTTGTCTTTCCTCGCGGTCAGCTTGTGCCTGTAAAAATTGCATGAACATTTTTGATAATTCTTCCATTTTTTTTTTTTTTTTTTCGTGACGTTTTACTGTATTATCCGTTATCCAGTGACAACTTTAGAAAAAAAATCCTTTCCTTGAGCTTTAATTTCTAGCTATGGTATTTCCTTTTAGTACCGCCGCCAAACAAATTATTAATTAAAAGATTCCTTTAGTTGTTGTTTTGCTAACGGGAGCAGTAATTAGAATCCACCGGTGAACTTCTTTTATTTTTTCGTAGGTTACTTCCTTGCTTTTCGTAATACGAGTCTGACCTGTCGTTTTGCGACAGAACAAAATCCGCTTTTCGTTTGCAAGTTGGTCCTTTAGTAATACAAAACAGATTTGTCGTTTAGCGACAAAACAAAAATTCACTTTTACATTCGTTTGTAAGTCGGATTCCCAGAAAACGGCGTAAATTGTCGCTTTTGCCACGTTCGATTTTTTTTTTTTCACTTAAGTTGAAAACTTTTCTTTAGCGTAAAATCCGTTTGCTCGTCAACACTTTACATTGTACTTTTTTTTTTATAGTTCTTCGTCAAACTGTTATATTTGACGCTTCATATCTCGTCGCCAACTGTTGTGGTTGCAAGGTTGAACCACAATTAGTGAGGAATACAATGAAGACGCAAACAACACGGAGAATGCAATAATAAGTGTATTAAAGAAAAGGTATATTTACAGTATGTACAAATGAAGGTGTCGAGTCAGAGAGTCTTGGTGGGAGGACATGTACGCTCTTCGGCGTCACTTCCGGTGGCATTTAGATAACACACTCTAAGGCCAACCTAGGCTTGCCATTTATAGTGTAACGTTATTCGTATATGCAAATGAGTGGTTGCCACCACAACAAAAAGAAATAGAGTTGTATCGTCTATATTGTGCATAATTGCGTAGCATGTGCCGGTTACGTTCTAGCATACATAACATAACACTGCATACAGCTGAGAGAAATAGAATCTTAACCTCCAACACGAACATCATAACTAAAAGTAATTGCATGCAACGTATAAAAATTCATAGAAGCAATATACATTAAAAAGAAACAAACTTACAATCACAGAATATTTCTCAACACCGGTAGTGACATATTTAATGCCTTCGACAGTGAAAACAATGTTAAATAGATATACTAATAAATAAATTAATGACATATTTATATAGACTTTATCGTTTCTTAGCAAAACTACACACGCAAAAAATAAAAGGCCGAAATAATAACAGAAAAACAGTGGAAAAACAAACAAACAAAGAAACAAACAAATAAAAACACACTAATTCTTGACGATCCAATTTAACTTGATAATAGTTGATTGCATAATCTGTTACTGCATCCTGTAGACACATTAATGTACCACCGACTATTTTTTTTTTGTCAACGAGTCTTAGCGTCAACAAGCACTGGCCACATCAAACATAAAAAAACAAACCTCAGATGACATATTGAGTCGTAGCGACGGGCTTACATCTAAGCTTCATAAATATATTCCCATGAATATGTTTACAAAAACGTGTGCTAATGGAGAGGCCAGAACAGACATGTACGCATTTGTGTAAAACAATACAAAAGAAAAGAGCAGTCAGTCTGTGACCTTAAAGGCGTGAAATTCCTGACTCGTTGGTCGACAAACAGGACATATGTAATCAGTTGATGTCTTCCTGTCCGTTTGGATTTGACTGATGTTTCCCGAAACTCGATACCAGGACAGCATCCGAAAAAGGTGTTCGAATTTAAGCATCAACCGTTGTGTCATAGTGCGCAGGCGTCGGTCAAAGGTCCATGCCATTGGTTGACGCCGATCGGAAACAAGCTCGTTTGAAATAACAACTAAGACTTGAATAGAATTAGTTAAAATGACAGTAATGTCAAGGATGAGTGCACCAACTGAATAACAATGAAGTTGTTTACACTTTAAAATATAAAGCTGAATAACACAGATAACATGAATAATAAAGAAAATGATTGTTTCTAAGATTCGTACATTTAATCTGCGCGTTTAGAGATGAACATTCTATCTCAATCTAAAGCGTGAAATATTGATTTAAATTCTTATTTTAATAAGAAAGACGTGACAACAGAATTCTTTTAAAAACATAAACAGTTAATTTCATTTCTTCTAACATATTTCTATAACATTAGTCTATCACTATTTCACTTTGTTTCGTCACTCTACTTTTTTTTAGTTTACTTATATTTTTTGGCTTGAGATTGGAACTCCTACCGGATTCCAGACATTCAACCGCTATTTTAAAGACTCCCGCCGAGCTATCTTTAGCAGGATTTTAACCGTAAATTTAAGGCGTCATTTTTTTTTAATATCCTGCACTTAGTTCACTGCATATATTCTCCGAGTACTATTTTTTAAATAAATGTCGATTAGTTCCTATAATTACGTGAATCATAGTAACCTCTCTATGTGTCTAAATCTCAATATTACATACCACTGATTATTTTTATATTTTTTATAGAATTCCCGCAAGAACAATATACAACTTGTTTGATTTATTCTCTTTCCGATGGCCAAAAACTGATTTGTAGATTCGATCTGTACATTCATCAATGAACATTTTTTCTCAATATTAAACATTCAAAAGAACGTTTTTTTCAAGTTATTCATGACATTTCAACGAAACTGTTTTTTATAGTTTAAGTAATTACTTGTATTTTTATAACTTTTTATAAGTTGTGTCACTTTCTTTCGTTTGCCTAACAATCTCTGCATTGCATTCCAACGTTACTATATCAGTGTCTATAGATTTCCTTAAACACACCTATGAAATGGGTTAATTAATTTTACTTTCGATTGTCAGAATCTATATCATATGCATTTATAATTTAAATGGTCACATGTATTGGAAAAAGCCATGCATTTCCGTGTGTGAGAACCTTACTGAAAATATACATTTATTTCTGAATCGGTACTTTTACTTCAAAGAAAATGCAAACAGAAATAGTTATACGTTTATTTGGAGGGTGGAATAAACTAATTGAAATCGTAATGTTAATTTTATTGGGTTTACATTTCTTTTGGACGAAAAAAACTAAAATGTTATTTTGTAGTAAAACCAGCTAACTGAAATATTATAGCATGTAGTTTGATTAATTACTTATTTTTAAAAACTTTTAAGTCACTTTCGTATTGAATTATGATAATCATATTCAAATCGTGATCTACAAAACATATTGCTCTGTAAACAGATTGCCCTTATGAGAGTGCAAAATGTTATTACTTTCTAAATGTTCGCAATTATCTTGGCGGTCGCTTTCTAAATTGATGCATTTACCGCGGCGGTGATAGACCTTAACCACGAGTGCAGAATTAGACAAAAAGCCGGATTTTAATGTAGGGGAAAATCAACCTACCCCAAAACTGGCAGT
The DNA here is from genome assembly GCA_963556195.1 of Sepiola atlantica. Lineage (NCBI taxonomy): Eukaryota > Metazoa > Mollusca > Cephalopoda > Sepiida > Sepiolidae > Sepiola > Sepiola atlantica. The sequence goes on along the minus strand of OY744523.1, from coordinate 105,095,656 downwards.
AATATTGAGACAAAAATAAAAAGGGTCTCCGTCTAGTAAGACCTCTGCCTCACTGACCGAAAACAGTTTAAGTTTAGCATCTTAAAAGATACTACAATGCTCGCCTTGCCAAAATACCTAAGAAGTGTAACGTTATTGAGATGCACGTCGCTTGAATTTTGCATCGGTTTTATCAAAGCAAAAATATATTAGCAAAAATAAGTCATGTCATCGCACGTTCAATAATGTTGGACAACGTCCCGATATGCTCCACAATGCTTTTTGTATCGATATAAATTTTGCCGAAGTATTGACGGAGATCATGGTGCGTACTTGTGTGTTTAGGTTTCTGTTAAATCTTTTATTTTATTATTTTTACCGTTCAGCTTGGAAAATTACCATCAGATTGTTTGGTATAAAAACCACCAACAAAGAAGGTACACTGTAATTGTAGGAGACGCTTCATATGTAGAAAACTTCAATTATGCGCAGAGCACAATGCCAAGATGATCAACTTAATTCAACACGAAATTTACAGAAAAGCTTTTTTATTTAACCATAGTACGTATTTAACTTATGTACAGCATGTTATGGTTGATTCAGTGAACGATTAAATTAATAACATCTATGTATTGGCGTTATATTTCCATTCATGTCATGCATGTTAATTTTATTTGTCGAAAGAAAAAGCAAATATATGACCGTGTATTTTCTTGACACGAAGTAATTAAACGATGTGTTACATTTATCTTTTCAATGTTACATTTAATTTGATAAGAAATGAAATAATGAATGACTAGAAAATCAATGTGAGGGCATGAATGTTCGATGTGTCTTCCCCTAGTAGCAAGGAATCAAAGCGATAATCTAAACAGATTGAGGAAGTCTAAATAAAAATGGTAGACAATTTAACTATATATCGGATCGATATCCAGAACGAAATTTTTCTTCTGACTACACACGTAGGGGTCTAAACGCCGCTATATGTGTACATCATGTATAGTCTCTATTTATTATTAACCACAACTGAGGCAGATATCCATATAATATAAAAGAGCTGATCATTTATGTTGCTTGCTTGTTGCGCCATAGAGTTATGTAGATGGTATACAGAGGGAGAGGGGAATTACACTAGAAGAGGTAATATGAAAGAAATGGTGACATAGACATGGTAGGAGGAGAGTGATAGAGAGTATTTATTTACTCCTCTCCAGGAGTTAGGCACAAGGCCAGTTTTATCTGACTCCCACATGTAAGATGTGACCCAAGGTCGTGTCGGGAAAGTGGGGTTTGAAAAGCCAGCGCCCGAGAGGTGAGCACTCTGGCCATAAAAAATTGCCTGAGTAGCCCCGTCGGCATTTTTTCAGGGGCTTCTCAGGCAGTAAGCAATAAACTTACTTCTCCCCAAAGAGCATAGGCGAAGCCTGGGAGGGTGGACCTCCTAGAACTGCACAGGACAGACCCATAGACCGGCGTAAATCAAGCCCCGAAGGCCAAGACAATACCAGTCATTGGGGTGCAGTATCCATCGGAATAGATACTACACTTTGATCTTAGCCAAAAGGCCATAAGAGCAACGTTAGTGAATGTGACTAAGTAAATAAATAAATTACGGAATAATGAAAAACACGTAATAGAGAGAAGCAGAGTAAGGGAATGACGCAAATAAATCCATGGCGTAAATATAAAAGTAAGCAGAATACTTAGTCACACGATAGTCATTTTTCTTTTTTTGTTGAAAAAATACATTAAAATATATAAGAAATGAAAAAAATATATAAAAAAAGAAAATGTAAAACATCAACCGCATTTAAGAAATATACCAACAACTAATAGTAAACCAATACAATGTTTATGTTTTCAAAACCAATATGCAAGTATCAGGTAGGTTGGATGGAATGTCCTGCTGGCTGGGATGCGTTACCAAGAATAGTGGCGATTGATAGGCGCTCGTAGTGCAAAGGTTATCAGCGATGGTTCCCGGTGTGGCGGGTCATTAACAAACCAAAGCTATTCGGTAAGTCGCGCATGGTTGTACTATTGCTCTACTCGTCTCTATAGACATCGGCTGAAACTCAACTTTGTCGAGAAGACTGACATATTTCGTATTGCTTGCGGTTCTCTGCTGACGCCACTGTATGTCCAAGGCTAATTGTTTCACTGAAGAGGACGCAAAAGTATCGACAGAAGTCACATCCAATGTAAGTGTCTTGTCATTTACAAACAGAAACATCGTCAAACAATAGGACCGGTTTCCATCTCCTCTGTAGAGACCAACAGGTTCAAGGATCGCCGGGAGGCCAACGATATATATGGCCCGTCGGACATATGAGTTAGAGCGCTGTGACTAAGGAATCTGCCTTCGCTCTATATACAGGAGGGTATGGAGTCCATATATATCGACCGGCTGACAACAACGGCACCCGTGGGTACTATACACTGCCACTTTTTCTTAAATTGAAAACGGACACAAACTGTGACCTCTAACTCTGTGGATGTACTTTAAGAATATAATTTACCTCTATAATCAGTTAAGAGCACTCATGCATATACTCATATACAATACATTAACTCGTCACGCTTCATCGTCTTGTAGATCTTAAAATATATCATCACGTGGTTTTATTTATTAACTAATGAAATGCTCAATTTTTTTATTATTGGCTCAATATAACTCTAAGCTCGCTGGCTGTCATTTAAACAAAAGTGCATATTCCGACCCAATTACATACCGAAAAAATATTACGACGATCTGAATATGTTACATCAGTGACATGTATTTGTTTGGCGTCACATTTCCTTATAACAGGCCTGAATTATTTATATTTATTCTATTTTAGAACGAAAAACATTGAAATAATCGTATTTATATTTTTAGTGTAACACTCGTTTTATTGAGAATTTTTCAAGCGAAATACTTACTAAACTTTTTACATTTATTTCATTTGAAATAAGCAAACTATTTTAAAACGTATTTTCTATATTCCTCTCTCTCTCTCTCTCTCTCTCTCTCTCTCTCTCTCTCTCAACTGTATTTGTTATCTTCGAGTGTTTTATTTTATTCTTATTGTTCTTCAACTCCTGTATTCACCCTTTTTCCTCCTCTTAACTATCGTAAATCTCATCTTGCTAAAAGCGAAAAATAAATCCTATATCCGTTTATGTTTTATATTCTCTCTCTCTCTTTTTTTCATAACTCGTTACTTCTACAAGGTACTTTCGCTTATCTAAATAGTATTATATATAATATTAGTTTGACCGATTTTTAAAGGTTGAACTAGCATATCATCTTAGATGACGAATCAAAGTTTCATTTTGATGAGTGAATTTTATTTTGTTGTTGTTGTAAAATGTCATTTCCGATTAAACTAACATACTTCGCTACAGTTTATTTACAAAAAATACTTATCAAGTTCTAGCAGTTACTAATATAGAGATATTCTTAAATTATAATCTAATACTAAAATTCTTACTCTCTTAGTAATACTTAGTGTTGTTTATGAAGGGTTTATTTGTACTGTAGACACTGCTGGATTATTGACGTACCCATTCTAATCGTCTTGCCTATTTCTTCGTTTTTATTAAACCAAAAACACATTCAGATTTGGCTTAGATACTGAGCTTGACAGAAAAGGCGTGGTTACAGCAATATTTACCAAACACATTTAATGTAAGTGATTCCGGGTAATGTCAGGACGGTACGGCTAGTACTTTATAAAATAATACTATTTCCTCCTGACAATGTGTTCCCTGAAGAAACGTACATTTGAGTATATGTTTTCTTCATTCACATGAATCACACTTTACTTAATGCAAAACACAATGATTACTGCGACTCGTGTTTAAGGGGAATGAGTTCTAAACTTCCCATAAAAATCGTTGAATTAAAGTAAGATTTGCGTCGTTTTTGTAATTTTCTATTTAAATTTTTCATGATGAAAAAACTGCTGCGCTTGATGAGTCATACATAAATTTCAATTTAATTGTAACTTTAAAGAATTTGTTTATATTTTAAATGCAAAAAGAGTAGGCGGGTTCCTTTTTTCTCATGTAAGATCTGTACATTTCTCGAAGCTCTGAATTCACGCTGAACATCTCATAATTTTTCGTCGGTGTTTTCACGTTTTATCGATCTGATTTGGCTGGAAAAGAGAAAAAGCATCAAGTGCGTAAAATTAATTAGTAAATAAAACTGAAACATGTTTCAATGGTAAAACGTGCGATTCCCTGAAATAAAAAAAAGTGACACAAACCTCTTTTCATTTGCTTGTTTCTTATACTATTTTTAACGGACAATGTTATTTTCTCCTTGGGAGTAACATTGAGTAGAGATGTGCATCTGAATGCACCGTCGGCTGTTTATCTTTGTCGTGTCTCAGCTGTGGATGGCCGGCCATGGTAGGTTCGTCAACAAACACAAAAAGTAAAGCTACAAACGCCATTTCTCTCTTCTGCATCGTTTTGTTCTTTATCTACGCTCATATATAACAGAAGTTGACACACGATTGCATGCAAATATATATATGCAAATAGAGAACACACCTAAATACGTTAATGTATTTAGGGATATATCCAAATGTATATACGTGAACGTGATTGTATTATAATTATACACACACGTTCTAACACTAACACACCCATTCTATAGGGAAGAGTTGGTCCACCGCATATCTTATGAGCTGTTGTTGTTGTTTAAGTCGAAGCAGAAGTCAAGTTCATGTCCAAACAATATCGGCATCAGAGAACGCCAAGTGTTATTTGCGATGTTTTATTCTCCTCGGCAAGTTTAAAAATTCAGTCTTAAGAGTCATTATTAAATTTTGATAACTTAAAAGAGGATATGTGGATTCATACCTTTCGCAAGGGTATTATTTTTGTTTTACTTTGGAAGAAAGAAAAGTGTAATTTAATACGGACGACACAGCTGTCTGTGAAATACTTGAAAATGTTTTAAACGAGACACTGGGATATAACAATATATATGTATATATGTATATATATATATATATATATATATATATTATAGTTATCTTAGTAAACTACTTCGCTGTCTCATATATATTCGCTATAGCTACTTAAGCGTGTGCCTTATGTCGATATCGAAACTCGACTGTCTAGTTAGAACACCTCTCTGCTATCATTTGGCATTAGCTGAGATTAAGCGAAATCCTATTGTTAACATAGTAAGTTGCTTGAGAGCTCAATTTGTTTAAACAAAGAGCTATGCATTTACGATCGTGGTATTTATAAATGTCACTTACCAGCCAGCCCACGCAAATAATGCAGGCATATATAATGATCCACAGACAGTTTCCATGTATCACAGCCCAAACGTGTATCAAACCCTAAACCCCCTAACCTCTCTTTTTCATATATATATATATATATATATATATATATATATATATATATATATATATATGTGTGTGTGTGTGTGTGTGTGTGTGTGTGTGTGCTTCAAGAGAGATTATACTAAACTATACATGTTTAAAGCATATTAATGGGAGGAAATGGCTGTGTCATTCAGTATTATCTTATGAATAAACTTTTCTTTTATTATAATTTAATGTGCTTATCTAAGAATGATAAAATTCTTACATTGTTCAATTGGTTTCGCTTTTCATTGAAATCACATTTATTTTAATCCGAAAATAGAAACAACATGACATGTTTGACAGAACCGAAGCGGGAAAGAAATCATACACGTTTAACTGCACAGAAAACAGACTCTTCTTATCGACAGAAACCTTTCAAGTTCATCGCCTGCGCGACCGTTTTCGAGAAGTTGATAAAGACATATTCAAGTGAAAACATAACGACAGGTCAATGATAAAGTTTTAGAAATTCTTGAAACTGAAGAAAAGAATGGTTATTTTTAAGATACCTCCATTAAATTTCCATCTTGGGCGATAATAAGGTTATTTTGAACTTAAAATTGAAGAGCAATAAAAGTTAAGTTTCCAACATAAGTGTCACAAACTGCCCATACGGACGAATAAACACAAACGTTTTTATAGAGATTCTTGAAACTATGAAATAATAAGACGCTTTTAACGATCAACATGGTATTTAAACCATAAGAATGGTCGTCTTTAGAAAGATGTGGAGGTATGTAACATTGAGATTTTATTCAGACTTAAGCGTGACAGACCAAAGGCAATTATATTTAAAACAAGCTGAACCCGTCGCCCGCCGTTGCCCGGGAGACATATAAAAGAATGAATAAAAATTTGGCAACACACGAAAAACGCAAATATGTCATTTTGGACACTTTAAATGGTTAGAATAATCGTCGATTTGAAATTGTTGAATGGAGAGGGAAGAAGAATAAAGGAATGAAGGAAGGAGACGCGATGGTAAAAGTCTTCCTGACCATCAAATGGTAATCCTGTTTCTCCGGAATATAAGAGAATAAATACAAATTTTGCAATATCCGACAGAACGCAAATAGGTAACATCAGACTATTTAAATGTGTAGAATAATTGTCGTTTCGGAATTGTGAAACGGGGGAAAGAGAAAGAAAATAATGAATGAATGAAGCACGGTTGTGGGAGTATTTCTGCCGATCCCATAGTACCGGTATTCCCCCCAGACATTATTTTATTGAACACCCGCTCTATCTATGATAATACTCACTTTTAAAATTTAAGATGCCTACAGAGCCCTATTACAACCAATTTCCCCGTTATCTATGTATATAAATTTCCATTTTTGTGAGAAAAAAAGAAAAATGAGTATGCTTTACATTGATTTCTTATCAAATTACTACAACGACCCATAGTCATCCCTTCATCCAATTGTGTGAGTCGACTGGAATCGAACGCTTAACCTCTCGGTCTTGGATGTACGTCGATAACTTCTTGACTAATGGAGCGATCATATAATCACTTAAAAAATCGGTGACTTAAACGAAGCCTGTAACTGGCATGCTTTTTATTTTACAGCTTTCCAGAAGGCAACCACGTTTTGGGTAATTTTTTTAAGAAGTAATCGATGCTTATTTCCAATATTTGGATATTATACGTGTGAAAAGACTGGAATTCAGATAATGTGAACTTAATGAGTATGTCGAGTATCGGCGTATATTGACTTAATTCGGAAGTTGAGTCGCTAAGGAAATGGTAGCCGCTATGTTCAATAATGTAACACTGTTATGATCTATGTTCGTTGATTGCATTTTCAATAAAACCGAATGAGTATAGCTGTATATGTAATAAGTAGAAATAGCGGGTTTCTCGAAAATCAGCGGAATTAGAGGGAGCATCCATTAAATGTGTGTGTAATGTATTGTATTATGTAGTAAATTAATAGAAGAACGTGCCCCTTATTATTTACTATTCGTAAATAATAAGGGGTATGTTCTTGAAAAATAGACGTTGTTTATTGATTCCCGGTGCCGACGGACAGAGTGTGAGTACTAAAGTATTAGCGTGAAAAGTGTTTGCTACCACCTATACGGAGTATGTTTATCGGAGAGTCTAAGATGGTGGGCCAAAATTAATATTTAGTGTAAGCTAGAGAAAATAATCACACATTTACTAAAACACGCTCGTGTCAATAAGCATTATATGGTCGTAAGTTTAGTAGTCTCTGATGCATGTGGTTATTATCCTATTTTTGAAAAAATGGTACAGGAGAAGAACCCCTCTTCACTTTATATAGAAGATTAAGCATGACAGGCCAACTAAAATACTATTTCAGACGTTAGCGAGACAGAAATGTGGACGGAAAAGATATCTCTGAGAGATTCGTAGACTCTTCTTAAATATTATTTCAGAATTACGAACAAATATTAATGCATTGAGATACAAAAACTAACGCGCGTTAATTCTATCAGTATCTTTGGTAATATTAATTGTAATTTAACAATGACACTTTATAGCCATACAGGCTAAGAATATCAACATAATATGAAGACTGAAAACCCAACTGATACGCTATTGCAAATTCTAGCGTGACAGACCCACAAACAGACAGACAGACAGAGCATCTTTAAGAGATACGTTAACGCATTTAAAAATAAACATTAAAAATGATGAGTAACGTAATAGAATTGTTCAGTTATAAGCCTTAAACTCCTTTAAGTTTTAAAAGTTAAAAATACACGGCCCAGTTGAAATAAAAACAGGATTAGCGATGACCAATTTAAAATGGTGTTATTTTAAAGGGAACTTAAATACTGGAACTAAAAGAACATTTAAAATTAACTCTTCCGGTCTGTATAACGAATGATCTATAATAAAACATATGTTTCGACAAACAGTAAAAGGTATACGATGAAACTGACACACACAAAACACTGATATATATATATATATATATATATATATATATATATATGATATTTTATTATTTAACGTATACACATATATTATAAGGTGATATAAGATAGTGTGTACAGTATTTACTTCAACAGTGCCCATTACGTGAGTAGAGCTTAGTAACAAAGTATGAAAATATATTTTTGGCAATTAAGCTAGACATAGCCGTTCGAATTTCATCGTCGCTGGGGATATGAAGGCTAAATAAACATATATTATGTCACTGTTAGTTTTAATATATACACGTGATATTAAGTTAGGCAATCTAACCAATCAGTTTCGTTGTTTGTTCTTTTCCACAGGTTAATGTTTTTATTAGCCAATGACAGAGTTTCTCTCAAACTTAGGCATGGCTGAACTATACTTGATCTACTTCTACTTTTGTTTTGTTTGGGTGCGGCGCATCCCTTTTGTGAGTCTGCCAAGTGAACAGTTGTCCTTATTTAACACGTCGGATTTATTTTTATTCAGTTTGTTATGCATTCCTAATTTGGATGTTGATTGAATTGTTTATTGATGTTATGTATTTATTTTTGATGTATCCCAAAGTAACGTTTATTCTGTGCCTTTAATTAATGGCTGTTTCATTTCGGCAGTTTACTAAGTTATTGAGATCATTAAAATTGAAAACATCAAGAATCTCGTTCGAGCATAATCTACACATGTTTGACGCATGAATATTAATTGCTTATGTTCTTGTCATGTTGAAGGCCATTTTTCAATTTCTAACATCGGTATATAAAGATAGTTAACTGAGTCTATTTTTTTTAATATATATTATACAATACGAGAGTACAACCTCTGTAAAAAATTACGCCATAACAGTTATGCTTAGTTAACATTCATACTAATATTCATATTCATATGACATAAAGTATCAATTGATGATGTGTAAAAAAAGAAGGAAGGGAAACAGCTCAAACTGGAAAATTTGAATATTTAAGCTGAACAAAATATGTAAAAATCGATGAAAAAAGAAAAAAGGAAAAGAAAGAATAAAACTTATATTTAAATAGAGTTTACGATTTCTTTCCGAATTCATTTCAGACGGTGGGGTGTCTCTGACTTTCTATTTGGTTACTCTGTTTTCCTAAACACTTTAAATGGTTTCGTCCGGCAGTTTTATACTTGCTCACTTTTGCGTAACGGGATGGATATTTTATTATATTCAAATAAATACACATTGATCTTTATTATAGAGTGAATGATTGTCCATGTGTTGCATTTATCAAGACTAGCCACACGATGATACAACGAAACAGCTGTCTATAGATAATTAATTATAGGTTCCTTACATCTAAGTCGAGTTCTTTTGTAGGGAAATAAAGCTTTTCATTTAGTATATGCCAATATAGTAGAGAGTGATCTAATTAACCAGAAGCGTTACGTTTAAACAAACTATATATGCTAAAATGTCATCCACTGTCAGAAGCGAAAGCCGCAGCATAGTAGTCAGATTTATGGTGTCTGATCCGGTAGAGGATACTGCGCTCGACTTTTGACTTTTGTGAAAACAATTGCAACATCTAGCCAAATTTAAGAGTCGTGATGTCGCGAAACAGTGTACGTGAAAGATGTGTGTGTATAAGTAGATAATTGATGAGAATAAAAAACGGATGAATTGCAATATTTATTAAATCATCATCATAAAGGTTTTCTTCATTAGTTTGCTAGCTATGGAATATCTGGAAATATTCTCTCCCCGATCAAATCCTTTCCCTCTGATAGAGTTATAAAAGTAGTCGTTTATGGACAGAAGTCTTATGCACACAGTATCAACGCCGGCGTAAATGATCTCCCAAACAACATTTTAAGATAATCCGTCGACATTTATGCTGATGGCACAACCATATATGAAAACATTTCAATGAGCATTAATGACCAGGTTATTTCTGTCTCTCTCTTCCGACCGGCAGTAATCATGCAATGGGGGAAAGGTGGCTGGTTATTTTTCATGCGTAAGACTATACTCGTCTCCTTTCACCAATAAGGCCCCTACCCCACTGCGTCCCAATTTAAATGAACGGCTCTCCGCTTGAGGAAGTTCAAACTTGAAATGGAGAACTTAAATTAAATCTGTTGCTAAGACCGCTGGAAAAATAATTGGATAATTCTACCGCCTCAGAAGTTATCTCACGCCCGACGCCATCTTTTTCCTGTACAAGAGTCAAATACGTCATAATATGGAGTACTGCTGCCACATATGGGGAGGTGCCACTCAGAGCACTCTTTCCTGTTTTGATAGAGTCCAAAACCGACTACGAAATGTAGTTGGGGATTTCTTCTTCTCTTCCTTACAGTCACCCTCTCACAGAAGGATATCGCGAGTCTAACTTTGCTCTACCGTTATTTTCATGGTCGGTGCTCGCCTGAGTTCAAATCTATGTTCGCCTCCCTTGTATAACATTTACAATAAGAACCCGCCTAGCTACATACACTCTCAATGATTTCCCTTACTCCCTCTGCGTGCCTGAGACAAAACGAAACTTCCATGGGCAGATGTTCTTTCCTAGAACTGTTCGTCTGTGGAACACAGTACTGTGAGCCTGCTTCCAGGCTGACTACAATATGGTCGCCTTCAAGTACAACGTAAACAAGTTCTTGTTTGAACCCGTACCGTAAATAATCAATTTCTGACCTGCTACAACTATCGTTCCGGTCATCGCCATTTTGTTTAACCATCCACTAGTCAAACTCTTAAACCACTATCTTCTTAGTCAAACTTTTAAACCACTATCCTCTAGTCAAACTCTTAAACCACTATCCTCTAGTCAAACTCTTAAACCACTATCCTCTTAGTCAAACTCTTAAACCACTATCCTCTTAGTCAAACTCTTAACCACTATCTTCTTAGTCAAACTCTTAAACCACTATCTTCTAGTCAAACTCTTAAACCACTATCGTTAAGTCAAACTCTTAAACCACTATCCTCTAGTCAAACTCTTAAACCACTATTTTCCTATTCAAACTCATAAACCACTATCCTCTAGTCAAACTCTTAAACCACTATCCTTGAGTCAAACTCTGTAACTCTTTGTGTAGTTTTTGGGCCTTGATAAGTGGTGATCTTTAATGTAAAAACAATGTTCAAAGAAGAGTGTTCCCAGTAGTCAGAAAAATCATTCTAGTTTATATGTTTTATTTGTGTGCACATTGTTAATAAATGGAAGTTTATTTGTAAGAGAGACAACTCTTCTCATATTCTTTAAGTAAAATGATTTAACTTTGCTGATTTAAATTTTTTCAATCAATATTTTGATTTATTTCCATGCACCTTAATGTCCGGGCAGGACAAACATTTCCAATAAATGAAAGTAGGGATAAATGTTATACTGCTAATCACATAGTACAATAATAACGATAAGTTAACCCTTACGCTCGAGCGGCCTTTATAAGTGGTGACTCTTTAGTAAGAAAAAAAGTAAATAAACAAATGAACATTGGATTATAAAAATCACTGTTTTATTTATCAGTTGAATGTTATCTTGTCCATCTCAGAAAATCTTATTCATTGAAGTTTAATGGAGCGTCAAATTTAGCATTTATAGTGTTATTACATTCGAAATGAGTTGATCCCATGCAAAACAGACACACACACCCCTATTTACGTTGTTAATTCCTCTAAAGTTACCTCATACAATATGAATTTTAAATGTTAAAACAAAACGAAAATAACAGGAAAAGCCAATCTCACTTTCTATTTATTCTTTCTGAGAATATGACATCTCCGGCGTTTCTGTACAGTTACAGTGAGAAATAAAAACCCTAAAAAGAAAGAAATACCTTTTTTTTGTTTCGCTAATATGTGTGAACCAGTACATAACAATATGGCTTTTAGCATGAATTACACAGACCAGAGTTATATATATATGTGATCTCTAGGGTTCATTGTAGAATTATTCAGTTCAGTTACGGTACAAGCATACACACTGTAAGAATATGTGCATCTATTATCTAATGGGAATCATTTGAACGCCTGCAGTTGCATGTATTTATGGGATTGGAAGAATTAATATTAGACTGGATAGATTTTATTTTTTTGCTATTTGCTGAGATTATTGTTTGGACTATGTTAGGCATAGTAGAATAGGAAATGTTGATTGAGTTTTTATTAAGTATGGGCTGTATTTATTTGGGTATGTAAAAGAGTTTTCTAATATTTTAAAGAATTCCTTAGGGATATTAGTTTTAACGTTGTTATGGAAAGGTGGGTTAAACCAAATGTTGTTTTCCTTCTAAGGCGTTTACGTAAGGTCGGTGTGGGACTATCTATATGTTGCTCATTCTCATCAGGTATGAAAGAATGCCTCTGATGTCTATGGTTATTTACATTTCTTTTGGTCCGGCTCCTATTGCTAGTTGTCATATTGTGTGTAATAATATTTACAGTTGTATCATCTTGTTTGTTTTGGTTATAAGTTATTATTTTAGAATATCCTGAGTTAAGCAAGGCATTGTTATAAAATTGTGCGTTTTGGTAAAAAATGTTTTTATTAGCGGAAAGGCTAGATATTCTGTTGGAAACCGACGGGACTATTGAATTGATTATAGCCTTCTGGTGGTTAGATAGTTTGTGTACATAAAAAAAGAGTTAGATTAGGTTCATGGAAGGGGCTATATAATCCGTCATTAAGGTTAAGGTTTATATCAAGGAAGTTAGAAGTTTTTTCTCTCAGGATCAGCAGTTATGGATAGGCCGAGATTTCTGAAAAAATCAGGCAAGGCTTCAATTGTTTTGATATATATATATATATATATATATATATATATATATATATATATATATATATATATATATATATATGAATTAAGATTTTTAACTTAGAAGATAGTTTTTTCAGTAAAGACCGGAATTAGTCGAATAACAATAGGCTCGATGATACTTTATTACAGGGAAAAGAGCATTTATATGTGTTTTTTTAAATGTTTATCAAAACATTTTGTTCAAGAAATCATTCATCACAACAAAATATTTTTCCTTTCAGAGTTTATTTATTTTTCAGATTTTTCAAAGTTTAAGAATGTTTCCTTACACGTGTTTCTCTACTCAAGCAGGTTCTTGCTTGGCAGTTCATCAGGTGAATTATATATCTGGAATAAGGACCGAAACAGCTGACAATACATGATGTGGTGTTGCCTTAATTGAGGCCATTTAAGAAGAAAAAAGAAAAAAACCCTTCAAGAAAGCAGTTCAAGCAATGTTCACAGTATGGTTGCTACTATACATGCCCACAAGAAATGAGTCCCAATGCAGTCCAAAGGAATCGGGAACAATGTGCGAGAATACACTTCCTCGTCGGGCGGCACAACGATGAAGGGATCTCTCCCCCAGCAAAAAACAAAAAACAAAAACAAAACGGTCAACACACAACCCACAAGTTAGCGTTCCAAGCCACTGATAGTGTGGGCATTCCTCATTTCTTCCAATATATGAAATCATTGTTTATACGCATTAATACACCAAACATCAACAATTCCCGTTATGAGGGGGTGGGTGATAGTGTATTGAAGTGCTGTTGAAATAATTTAAAAGAGTTCCCTCTTGATAGATTCACCAATTTATTTCATTCTGTAACAGCCTGACGTTGTCGATCGAAAACGTTCGCACAGAATACGGAAATTTCTTACACTCCTAGGATCATAACATCAAACCCATCGTACGAAGACTAGAAAAAACGGATCAAAACCTGAAGAAGCAGAAGGTGGCACTCCTGTTTAATCAAACATGTATAAAAACAAATGCTGCCCAATTATACAAATATATATATATATATATATATATATATATATATATATGACTCGGGAGTGTCTCAACCATTAAAACTATATTTAAAAAAAACAAAAAAACTTTCAGTCCCAAGTCGTTCAGTGGAGCCAGGGAGAAGGGGCTATACATCAATGATAATGTTGTATGCATGTATTTGAAGTAATTTTATATTGAAAAGTGCTTAATTACGTTAGGTTTCTGCTGTGTAGATATTACGTTAGAATTGCCGCAGACAATTGCTATATGATGTTCCTGTTCATCCAATTTCAATGAAACAATGCACACAGGTATAATCAATCTCTAGCACAAATAAATCATTGGCAGTAGAAGACGGGAAATGTCCAATGTTACGCCTCAGGTTACCAGGGAAATACCTGATAATTAATGATGAAGCATTCGATTTTAAAAAAGTATTTATTTCCGTCAGTCGGTTACGTAATAAAAGGGACATTATGATAAATCATTCATCAACATTACGTATCGTACTCTTAATATATTTTTTACAATGTTACACTAAGGTCATTATCATGAAGACGATTCAGACTAGAAATATATCGGGGAAACCAATATCAACAATAGAATGATCTGATACATACGAAATGAATGGATAGATGAACGTGGCATTGCTTTTCGCGGCGGAATTGAGCCTGTTTATATTTTTTCTTTTGTATTTTTAATACATAACAGTCCTCCTTGCCGTTAATTCGTTTTTACATAGAATATGTAAGTACCTTCCTTCAGCTGCGATGCGTTGTCTATAGTTATTTTCTCCAAGGTCCACCTTATACTCTTATCATACCATACTCTAATTGTTGATCTTCTGTGTGCCCTACAGCGTATTTTTTTAAAACTATAACGGATATGGGTAGAAGTTACGTTTTACTAAAATATTACTTATTCTAATCTATGCGTTAGTTTCACAGCAGACATTCTCTGATTATGTCATTTTGAAAGATTCAGTTGTCTATTCTTTTTGGCTATCTATTTGAAAGACGCAATACCATATGTGGGTTGATATTATGAAATACTAAATAAACTATTCAATTCGTAGAAATCAATGGTGCATACCGTTTTATTTTCATAATTCAAAAACTTCCATAAAGACAATATTTATTAGAAAAAAATAATACGCACATCACAAGCAAATTAACATACAACATTATTTAATCCATTAACAATACGTTTGTTTATTTTCGAAAGGTACGGTTTTTTCATTTATCAGGCAATATAAGCTTCCTAACTCGACCACGTCTCTATACAAAACAACACGCTCGCATTTTTCAACCCAATTAGCAATATTTGTGTTTGACACATAGCGATGTTAGTCCTTGGACATATGAACGTCTCCATTTTCAACTCTCTATTTGTCAAGTATAATTTCTTTTATTAGCCTATTATTTTCAGGATGTTGAATTAAGCACACAAAGACTAGACTATCAACATTAAACCCCTAACTCGAATTAGATTTACTGGTTACAGGTAAAATGTCAGCATTAGTTATAATTATTTGAGTTACGGAGTCTTTTATTATGGCAACCAATGAAAACGAAGTGTAAGATTCTATGTTATTATATATTTTACTGAATTGAAGAAAACGTCCGTGCGCCAAATTCGTATATTTAGACAAGATATAAGTTCTGACGCATATAATCTTGAGTACAGATTTCGTCCATCAAACTATGGCAGAAATATACAATAGTTCTAGTAGAAGATATCATGTGATATAGTCTTTGAAACTGGTCATAGTATTGCTCTAAATAATTCACTTTCCTACAGTATTTACCATCACCATCAGGGTATTTGATCGTTCTTGGAGAAACCCCATCCCTGTTTTCCGTCGACATTATTAGTGACTGCCCTTTACGGTTGTTTCTATAATCGTTAGGCGAGGAAATGTGTATTTACGACGCTATTTTCTGATAGCTTGGTGTCCACATACAGTGGCAGGTACTCCTTAATAGTCACCCACCATGTACTAACCATGCTCAACATCGCTTACCTTCGATGATCTAACGGGAACCGGTGTGCCAACGTGATTACATTGTATAGGCATATTTCCACGGTATTATCTAAGGATCATTTATAAATTCAGAGATGCTTCTATTAAAAACAATGTTGAAGAAGTTATAGATTACATTATTTAATTAAAGTCAATTATAATCACGTGTTTAATGTAAGTAAATAAATATTGTAAACATTATCAAATTAAAAAAGTTAAACTTTGTTTTTTTATCATTTAATGTTACAATTTAAATGCATTAAAAACAAGAATGTTGAATTTAATGTTTTACGAAATGTTATTAAATTCCTTTTCGCATCAATTATTTACGAACATAATTTGAATATTTATTAGATTTTAACAAACACATTGATATGGTGAAAAATGTTCAAGTTTATCAACTACTTATCGCTGTTAACTTCAACAGTACACATGTACTTACCCGTGTTGTACCACGTAGTGTTTCATTTTTATATTCATCCGAGCGTTTATTACAGAATACTCAAAGTAGACATTATAGTGAGATGAACATAGGAGGATGTGGATAATAGATAAGTAAATTTACTTAAGTCCGTTTTTGAGGAGAGAAAAACTGATATTCGCATGAGTAATGCTACACGACCGAACACTGTAAATCACACTATGCGTGACCGAAAAATATGCCCCAAAAAAACAAGACAGGAAAACACGCACTAAAAACCGACATATGAATGATGTAAGAGAGCGGTGTCAGTGTGATTCCAAAACTATCGTAGTCAAACCTGTCACGTTAAGTCCCTCTTTACACATTTTACCCGACATTAACGTTTACTTTCAGCGACGAATCGCTATAAAACATGGAATGAACTCGCATCGTATGAATATAAATTTTAGGGAGGGGTAAATAATTTATGTTTATGGAACCGTATTGTTCTTGTTTTATTTGTAACTGACGAACAAAAAGTTACTTGTATGTGGAAAGACAATGGGCACTTCCTGAGAAATCGGAGAGTTCACTGTTAAGAAACAGTTATACAAGCTCTAACGTCACTTCTGGTCCGACATTGCTCCTGTGTTGCTGATACTGTGATACTCAATATAACCAACTACTCAAAAGCTGGGGCGTCAGTCTGTACCGATATGAAATTGAGCATCATAACCTCCGTAGGCGAAATCATACATGTACGAACCTTGTTCAACGTTGCTTACCTCCTATGTATATAAGTACTTATGTTTCAACGTGTCATACATATAACAAACAAACTAAATATTTAACAAAATCACAGAACTCCGGAAAATGTAATTACTTTGGATTGAATGCTGCATATTAATGAGTGTGTATATCTTATTTCCTCACCCGAGGGCAATATTGATATATGCCGATGGTAAACAATTATCCACGCCATTTCATGCCGCAAATTAGGTTCTGATTTTGCACCAACGATATTTTCTTCGAAGCTAGAACAAAATAGATGAACATTTTTTTTACTTACTCATTTGTTACCTATTTCCGTTAAACATGAATATCTAATATTTAAACAAAGTTTGTTTTAATATAAATTCTAGAGAAGTATGAATAATTTATTTTTATGAAACCGTATTGTTCTTTTATTTTCAAAAACCAACAAAAAAAACGTATTGTTCTTGTTTTATTTGTAACTGACGAACAAAAAGTTCCTTGTATGTGGAATGACACTGGACACTCTCTGAGAGATCAGCGAGTTTACTGTCAAGCAACAGTCATACAAGTTCTAACAAAGTTTTAAGCCAATATACTTTATTGTTAATATCCATTGAGTACAATAATCCGCGGGGGTCATTTTGATGCTGGACGGAAACTACGTATATAACTGGAGCGAAAATGAGTAAGGTCCGAAAATGCAGAAGTCAAGTATTCGGCCCTTACTCGCTTCCTCTCAAGCTATCTACTTAGTTCCTGTCAAACATTAAAATGGCTACCATAAATGATTTTACTCAATGATAATTTACGGTAAATAAATTGACATAAAAATTTTGAATAATATTAAATATTATTTTTAACGGAAATAAGATACAGCTTAGTAATTAAACCAATAACAATTGATTTGCCTAATTTCCTTACTTTATTTTCTTTAAAATAATCTATGTCGGTAATAGTAATTATTTATTTATTGATAATCAGTATTAAAAGGGAGATTTAAATGCTATGGAATGTTTATATATATATATATATATATATATATATATATATATATATATATATATATATATATATGTACATGTATATATATGCTAGATAGTGGTGTGTATATAATGTAACAAGAAATTATCGCCGTGAAAGCTACTTGCTTTAATTTGTAGTATAGTGGTATATAATGCGCTCAAAAGGGTGTATTTGCTCATATCTTATTGTTATTTGAAAGTGGCCAAGTTTAACATGCGATATAATCAAATTCGTGTATTTATACTTTATAAGTTCGAACTTTGTGTAACGCCACATGATCAACAATAAACTTGTGTTTTGTGGAAGTCGAAAACGTGGTTGATCAGAATGTAGACACCCGATGATGCTATAGACTCTGCTCTGTTTGCAAGATTCCTGACAATGAAATAACGCCAGGTTGGTCTGAAACACTCGATTCTGAGGTTGTATATATTAAGTGTTCTTCTATAGATTTGAATTCAGAATTACTTGTCAATCGGTGAATGTTAAATTTGAAATGTGTAAAGGGTGTGAACAGAAATTGAGAAAGTGGACCAACATGAGATTATTATACGAGTATTGTGTGAGAGATTTTGAAAGAGTAGTCGATTAGAAGCGAATCTATGTGGATCGATAACTGAGGTCCTAAAACATTAGCAAGACAATACTGTGATGATCTTTATTTCTTGCTCTCTCTCTCTCTTTCTCTCTCTCTCTCGCTGTATATATTTATATCCGGAGGGAACGAGTTGTTTAATTAAATGTAATTAAAGCCACAACCAACTGAGATACTGAAGACAGCAAAAGAATACATCACAACTTTTGCCCAGAGCAGATTTGATAGACAGAACAAGAAGTTCTTCAACTCGTTGTTTCCTGAGATCGTCATCAACTTATCATGAAACATTTAGAGGTACACCCTATGAATAGCATTAGGAGAGTATCAGGCGATTCATCACCTTCACATTTCGACAAACGCACCAGGAGTTGCTGCACTATGAAAAATCATAGGAAAACATTTAGGGCGTGATTATATTAGTTTCAAAATAAGATTATCGTCTTTTTGAACTGTTAAGTGTTGTAATGGAATACCTTAACCCCTTTTTCATATGTGGACTTTCCAATGCATGATTATATATTCAACATAACTGCATTGTTAATTGATCGTTGCCTTAGTAACGTGTCTCCAGTTTCTTGTTTATTAGAACCTCTATGACAATAAACCTTTCTTTCTGTCGTTATAAGATCGCATTCGCTATTCCTTTTCTACTTGAATTACCACATTGTTAATTGAACCCCTTCTGAATGATATAACTGTGTCGACGACACGTGAGTCACTTATAAACGTAAGTTTTAGCTATTATGAATACACGTAAATGAATGCGTCTGCACGTCGTACAGTAGTGCAAAACATACAGTTACCTTTATTCATCTTGTATTGTTCTTCAATGATATAATTCTTTTTCACAACCTGCTAATATATACAATAACAATGTTTATAATGATTCTTAATTTTCATAACTATTTGTAAACCTAAGTTTTAATACATGCTTTCTGCTTTTCATTGGTTCTCAGCCAATGTTTTTTTCTTAACATCACGAAAAATCCATTTAAATTAAGAGAGCAATAATTAAACTTAATTTTCACTTCTAAAATGGATATGTTCATATGACGCATTACTTTTTAGTAAAGCTATTTTAGCCAAAAATTATTGGAAATCATATATTTATATTCAGATCCTAACCTTATTCTTTCCGACGAGATATACTCTATTGATCGTTAGTGATACCCATAATCCTATAGCCTTCAAGTATAATAATTGAATTCTGTTTATTTATTAAAAAAATAAAACAAATAAACAAATGTTTTTAATATATATATATATATATATATATATATATATATATATATATATATATATACCTATTTCAAGTATATATACATATAATATTATAACTTATCATAGTATTTTGGCTACATGTATTCAGCATTTACTTTCACAGTGGTCAATACATAAGTAGAGATTGGTAGTGGTATAAAGATATAGGTATTGCTAGAAAACCACGCAGAATCGTTTATGTCTTATTCCCACATGAAACATCATTTTGCCTTATTATTTCCTGCGAATATGAAACATACACGTTTCTGTATAGCTTACTTTTAATCGATATAGCTTCATATATATATGTATATGATGTTTGTATATATATATATTTATATATTTGTATATATATATATATATATATATATATATATATATATATATATATATCAACAAAATATAGTCTTTATAATATCTAAAATGTATCAAATTGTAAGCTCAATTAAGCTGTATTACAGTATTCAGAGCATATATATCTTATATTTTAATTCCATAGACAATTGTTAATTAATCAAAAAACATACTTTTCATTGGTTTTAACAAGTTCTTTATTTCTGTACTTTGATGAGTTTTTTTACATCTCTCATTGTACAGACAAAAGTAATTTATTCCAATTTGATATTCATTCATATCCTTAACGCGCGGTCTATGGCTAAATTCAGATAAGTGTTTTTTTTTTCAATTCGTCTCATTTTTTTTTTAATTTTTAGAGGTTAGCAGTATATGTTGTTGAATAGCGAAACATATGTCCTAACAAAAACACCGGAGGTGAAGTACGGTAAAAATCTAAGTTGATTTCAAATAATTCGGCAAACTGTAGTATATACTATCAAAATATTGGATATATATATATATATATATATATATATATATATATATATATATATATATGTATAAGGGGGTTAATATATGAAGACTTTTATTGAAAAAAACCGATGAACGGTATTTGCAAAATAACGAAGCGATCATTATAAAAAAGTGTACCATTCCAACACTCAACGATATCTTCAAATCATGCTTAACAGAATATGATAGCAGAATTATTTCTTGTTTTCTTTCAAACAAAATAATCTATTAGTCGATGTCGAAATTTAATCATTCCTGTTTAATTGTTTAATGTCTAAATTTTAACACATTGGCTTTATCGTTTCTTGCATTCGAACTCTTCATATATATATGGAAGCATTGTTTATTCAAGTAAATAAACCTAGTATCAACCATGCTCGTTATGAGGGGGGGGGGCGAAGGTATGTGGAAGTGTTGTTGAAGTTGTATTGAAATGTTTTTTAAAAACGTCTTCTTAATAAATTCACCAATCATTTATTTTGCATAGACATTCATCCGCCTAAAGATGACCGACGTCGATCGAATACGTTCGCGAAAATATGGCGATTTTTTTATACAACATGGACGACAATACCAAATCGGTCGTACGACGAATCGAAAAAAATAAATAAATAAATAAACAGAAGCTGGCGCTACTGTTTAACAAAACATGCATATATATATATATATATATATATATATATATATATATATATATATGCATTAAAATTGAAACCGCGGAAGACATAAAACTCAACGTTCCGCCCAATTGTTATCAAGAGCGAAAAATGCTAAAATATCAAATAACTGGTCTTTGTCACTTTTAGCATTTTTTGCCCTTTTTTATTCATACCGTCATGTTATTGTGTCCTTAATCTATTCGCACACACACACACACACACACACACACACATATATATATATATATATATATATATATATATATATATATATATATATATATACTCTCATGATTTATCGGAGTGTTTTAAATTTAAAGTTATTTTGCAGTGTTATATAGGAAATAAGTACTAAATATTTAGAAATTGGAATATGTAATCGCAACTTTATTTCATGCATCCCTACCACTCTTATCTTTGCGTAGCGACATTTTTCTATGCAGTAAACTTGAAATTATTCTAGGGTTATTTTTAGGTTAAATTCTGTCAACACTGCTTCTAAAAGGTGGAGTCCTTCACCTTAGTCAATAAAAATGTTAAAAATGATGACTTCCTTGTTATACATTTGTCCAACGTACATTTGCTCGCTGCCATTATAATATCTCCTATCTCGTGGTACGTGATGCGAACACATATATATCTCCCTCTGCTCTGACTAGCTAATGAAGACCTTTGGCAAGGAAATGGAAATTATCAACAACAGCGTAAAACCATAAAATCACGAACGCCAACATCTATACCATAACTCACACACGCACACACACACACCCACACACATACACACATATATATATATATATATATATATATATATATATATATATATTTACATGTGTATTTACGTAGATTTTACTACAAAATATACACTCTATCTTTTCGCATAATTATAGTAGTCGATACGACACAGTTTGCATAATATTTAAGTTGAATATATAGTAATGTATACTTATTTTTACTGAAATTAGTGTTCAGAAGGTGTTCACAAATATAGCGCTAAAACAAACTAAAATAACAGCCATAACCCGCACACCTACTCCAAAATTATATGGTATTATGGTAGCTTAACACCCTTTACTTACTCCTTCTGAACAAAAAAATGCGACGGAAAGAAAAAGAAAAGCAATTATTTTAGAATTGAGCGTATGAATTTACCATAGCCTGATCTCTCTGGACACGGTGCGAAGGAGTAGAATTGTAAAATAATATTCACTTTTAAGTGACAACTCCTGGAGGTTGAATGTTCAATACTCAATGTTCTTGGCCTTTTGGTCAAGATCAAAGTGTAGTATCTGTTCCGATGGATACTGCACCCCATAGAGTGGTATTGTCTTGGCCTTCGGGGCTTGATTTACGCCGATCTATGGGTCTGTCCTGTGCAGTTCTAAGAGGTCCACCCTCCCAGGCTTCGCCTCCCCTCTTTGGGGAGGAGTAAGTTTATTGCTTACTGCCTGAGGCGCCCCTACCGGGGAATGCTGACGGGGCTGCCCAGGCAATTTTAACACCCCACTTTCTCGACCTGACCTTGGGTCACATCTTACTTGTGGGAGTAAGATAAAAACTGGCCTTGTGCCTTACTCCTGGAGAGGAGTAAATCAATACTCAATATGGGCGATACTCATTATGAATAAAAAAATTTTTTTTTTAATTTAAAGACTTAGTAGTCATGAGTAAGAACACGAGAATAACTCACCCCCGTTGATTAAATAAAACGTTCAGCTCGAAATTCCGTTTCGATCTAATTAGACATTAATATTCTCGAGTTTGGCAAAACGCACCTTAAAGTTGCCAGATATTTCATCGCTCGTGATGTTCTCAAAATCACATCCAAAATGCTAATGTAGTCCGAATAATTTAAATAATACATATGTGTATATTTCTAGACAAACAGAGTCAACTTTTGTAGTTTTAAACGAAGCAGATAATATATTTGATGACAGCGATTTAATAGTTTCAAGTAACATTAATATAATTAAAAATTAATGAGTTTTTGTAAGATATTAAAGATGTATTTAAAATCACGATATAAATCACAACGATCTAAGTTAGGTTATTTACTTAATTTAATTAAAAAAAAACAACTTTTGTTCACCACAAAACCGTGATTAGGGACCAGACTTATAGAAGACAACTTAAGTGGGTTGTGTAGCAAGATGTTTGTTCAAATTACATTTACACTTCTAGATGTGTGTACAGTCGTTAGTGTTTCTACTGCTGATTTTCCTTTACTCTTCACCCCATCAACATGTTCATATTTTTTCTATGCCTCTTTTCTCCTCTCTCCATCATCCACACATCTAGTTACGTATCATGCCTCATATGATATCATCTTTATTTGAACAATTATTTGAATTTTTATTCCTTCTAATTTCTTCGACACACTTGGTGGTGACTCCTTATGTTTCAAGTAATCTACTGTATGCTATTTCCCCTTTATTCCACATCTACTACTCTTAACTTCATTATCTCTCTATTCCGCATTCTTCATATATATATATATATATATATATATATATATATATATATATATATATATTAATAAATAGATATTAATGTCACATTTTACCTCACTCACGATGAAGCTTTTGAAACAAGTACAAAGCGAAATATTAGTCTATAGATGTGTTTCCACTGTGACTTTTTCTGTTATATATTTGTGGTTTATACGTTTACCACTTTGTTTCTCTATAGATATATATGTCCTATGTACGTATACATAGTATACATTCAATTGTAAGGGAAACAACTGGATTTACATAATTAATTCATAGCTCCTCGTTAAATAGTAGATAGCCTAATAAGTGCGAACATGTATAAACACCTGTATATTTCCCTTACATATTTGTTTGACTGATGACTTAATTATAACGTCGTTCGACTGCTAAAAATACGATCATGTTTCGAATCGGAGTTGGAAAATGTACCCGTGTCTAGCTACATTGAAGAGCTGTGAAACGACGAAACGGTTGTATGTAGATGATCTAAATAGATGTTTATATAAATATATGTGTCTTAGACTTGTTCTAGCGCGTGTTTATAATAGTGCATGTGTTATAGCGTGTGTGTGTGTGTGAATATGTATATTTTCCCTTCTTTCATTTTGTTTAACTCATTAAGATTGACCGTGTTTTGTCATGCGCCATTCAATTTCCGTCTGTTCCCCGCCAAATAGATGTTTCTCGGGGAGAATGGACACCAGCACAGACCTGAATTCATACTACAATTATCTGTTATTTATGAATTTATGTATGTTGTCTTTTACAGCTGTTGCAGTCTTATATCTTCTTATATAATTTCGTAACATCATAACAGGACAATTTTTAATTGCAAATACTTATATAACGAAACGTCTGAGAGGGGATTTCTTCCATTCCATTTTCACTTATCGATTGCTCAGTTGATCTGCATATTTATTGGTGTATCTATGGGGGTGATAACACAAGAAAACAGTAAGGTAGTTTACCGTAGTCAAGAGCAACGTAAAGGGTTCATTTGAATTAGCTATTACACAAAGGTGTAGAGGAAGACGGCACTCTTTTTCCAAGATTACTCCACTTACACCTGATCCTCCTATTATAATACCGAGCAATGGTGCATAAGTTACTATTTTTAAGTTTTTTTTTGTATCTTATTATTGAAGGTGTAGCAGCAGGCACTGGGAATATCTACCTGAGAGAACTGTGGCAAATTAGACATACACCATTATGACCATGAAATCCCCACAGCTACCAATCTGGAAAACGCAGCTGTCAAACCTGACATTGTCATATAGAACAAGAGAGAGAGAGTGGCAACTTTGGTAAGGTCAGTGTCCCTAATGATGGGGGCCTAAACAGAGCTGAAAGGGAGAAAATAACAAAATATCAGAGTCTAATGTATGATATGAAAAGAAACTGGACCCTCAAAGAGATCTCTATGATTCTAGTTATCATAGGAGCTACTGGACTCATGAAGAAGAACTTGAAACAGATTTTAGAACGTATACCTGGTGAACCAAGTGCAAAAGAAATCCAAACAACTGCACTCAAGGGAACGGCCAGAATCATGAAAAGAGCTCTCGGTTGGAGACTCTAGATAGTGGGTGATCATATGGCATTGGAAGAATGCCCCATCCCTAGCAAATGAATGAAAATAAAAAAGCAAAAAAAAGCTGAAATAATTGTGCCCGAACCGGGTTCTAATAGCTGAGGCACAACTATTACAAATTGCGCGAGAGTGAATTAAACTTACAAAAATATTTCAGTCAATTAAAAGGTATCGTAAAATAGTTAGAATAACCATTATGAGACAGGTAAATAATATTTAACCACCATTTAGCTCTTTTATAACTAGTTGGACTCCAAAATACTTCAAAGCTATTAAAAAGACATACTGTAATTAAAAAAAAATGCGTGCAAATTGTAGATTACAAAACAGTTAAGTGTTCATTAGTAGGTCTTAATATTATCGAGATTCGTCAAAATTGTTTTTATAATATAAATAATTTTGCTTTATTTACCTACGTCTTTAATCTCATTAACACCAGAGGTAAAAAAATACGTGATGGTTTTATGCATCGTAGGTGATTCTTTTCATGAGCTATACTGTGTTGATATGAAACGATTAGATTAAAACGTATCGACGGAGATTTTAATCGTTTAAATGATGGTTTTTTTCGAGTCTAACAACCACAATGTTGTAAACGGACATAGAAACAGGCAGAAAGACACACGTATGGACACACAAAGATATAGTAAGACACATACACAGACACGCATACATACAAGGAGAGATATACTCTTAATAGAACTTTTCAGATATCAGAGTACCTTTTCATCTTTAAATAATGCTGACGAACAACCACCCTTTTCTACACACAATTAAATATATATATATATATATATAATACAATTCAGTATAATACAACATTTATCAGATAATTACTAATTTGTAATAGTTATTCTAATTTGATTATGATGATTACAAAATATTAATTATGTCATGAAGTCTGTATTCTACTGAATTATTATATATGTAAGTGTTAACCTTTGAGCTTAATTTAACCTGCAGTATATATTTGCAGCGTGAAGCTTGATAACATTTTATTTTTTTCAATAAAACCTCTGTATTATATAATATCCTCGTGATACAACTAAGTTTATAGTTATAGAATTAACTTTTCTTTTAATATATACACATATATATATATATGTGTGTGTGTGTGTGTTTGCGTGTTCGTATGTGTACCAAATAAAATAGACGAAAAAGATAAAGAATTACCATGGAAAATAACATGTTACATCAATAAAAAGTTTATTTCACCTTTTTTTATTCATCAAACGAAATCTCAATCTCTACATGACTTGTTGAAATTATCTTTTATATTGCTTTTCTTCTTCTATGTTTTATTTTATCCTCAGAAATATATATGATATATGTATATATATACACACACCCATATATATATATATATATATATATATATTTGTAAGTACAGATATAAATACTTACGCACATACATATATATATATACTAGACCACCCGTGACCCGTTGGGTCAGTTTGTTATATTAGCTATGGAATGCATGTATGAGCGTGACACTTGTGGCATAAAGAAAATAGTTTTTTTTACATAACAGAAGCATTTCTATGAAAGTATATTTAAATGAAAAAAGAATATAGATAGATTTCTATGAGTCGTTCTGTTTATTATAATTGTTTTTTTTTTAAATTACAGTTACTGAATTATAAGTGGTTGGCCATACTTATAGGTAAACATGCACTGAACAGGTACCATAATACTTATTATAGTTAAATTCAAATTTTGATATATGATCTTTTAAATGTAATTGTTAGTTGAAAGTACAGAATAATAAAAGGGCGATTTGAGGAAGGAAGGGGGAACAGCAGGCTTTCTCGCGTACGTAACGAAAACAGAGGGAGTAGGAGTGGTGAAATCTATGAGAGGGAAAGTGGGTGGTGGTTTCGTTCACCCCCGCTAGAAATGCTGATATTAATAATGAGTGTTGTTTTTTTGTTTGTTTGTTTTTGTTTTTTAAAAGGGAGGAGTTAAATATGCACTGAACAGGTACCATAATACTTATTATAGTTAAATTCAAATTTTGATATATCATCTTTTAAATGAAATTGTTAGTTGAAAGTACTTGTAGCGGTGGCCAGGGCGATTTGAGAAAGGAACTGGGTACAACAGGCTTTCTCGCGTACGTAACGAAAACAGAGGGAGTAGGAGTGGTGAAATCTATGAGAGGGAAAGTGGGAGGTGGTTTCGTTCACCCCCGCGAGTATTGCTGATATTAATAATGAGTGTTGTTTTTTTGTTTGTTTGTTTTTGTTTTTTAAAAGGGAGGATTTTTTTTGAAACTGCGACAGACTTTACGAAGTCCTCCCGTTGAATGTTTTTAGGCGTGGAGAAAACAAAAAAACTATTTGATGAAATTAAATGAAATTGTTTTATATTGAAAGCGATATATAAATTTCCAGAATGAAAAATTTCATGCGTTCGTTAATCATATTAGAGATTAACGGAATTGGAATAACAGATTGAAGACGATGCTATTTACGCATGGGCAACCGGATGTTGAAAACCGGAAAGCTGAAAGCTGATTGCAAACAGACAAGAACAATAGAGTTTTAGTATTATATAGATATATATATATATATATATATATAGATATAGATATATTATGAATAATTAAAAATTATTCACACTCGAAACATTAGTAGAAATAGCTTTACGGTACCATCGATCTTCATATTAGATATTTGTGTGAATAACGTTTATATGAGTCAATGGGAATTTTATTCCAAAACTGTGCATAGAATGTATAAATCTGCTTAAAAGGTTTGTGGGAGTGTGTGTAAGAAGGAAGTTTCTTATAGCTGCTGCGCCAGTTGTGTCTTCTATAATCAGAGATATCGACCCATCAATGTCCGGCATTCGAACAGTTCAAAACGAAGAGAAATGATTCTACTTGCCAGTTGATATTATACAGATGAGCAGATTCAAGTTATCGATTCCCATCCGCATTCTATACAACCTGCCTCCGTCTCATGCGAAGTGACCCGGTAAGTGTGATCCTCATGATAGTTCATATATTATCCGGTGCATGGCGTTACTGTTTGAATATATACACATGTCGGTAAGACTCTGGCAGTAATAAATCTTTTGAATAAAGGGAAGTAATTCTTTGTGTTCAGCAAAGGTCGTGGTCTGTATCGCCTCTGGGTTAGTACCGGTTAATGCATGCTTGAAGACCGAATAAAACCAATAAGTGTTAACTGCAGTGATTTCAGTACAGACTGTAAATACTGTAAATACTTAATAGATACTTAAATAAACAAAGGTGTCTCTCCTACCGAATGCCCTTTTTTACATTTGTTTCATACTCATACATAACTACAAGCTGTGTATTCTCTTGTTTTCTATTTAATTGTCAATTATTTTTTGTATCGGTATTTTCGTATGTTTGCTTTTCTATCGTATTTAAATAGAAAAAAAAGGTCTTTGTAATAAGATACAGGCATGAAAGAGGTATCATTTTAACACAATTTACAAAAACGTTACTTTTTATTAAAACAGGCTCATATTTAGTACGTTCCACATAGTCCTAAATCTGATCTTCGACATGTATGCGCGAAGAATTCAACTAAGTAATTATTCAAAGTAAAACAAACTCTTTTGTGATGGTCTATTTAGATGCTCCATAACATTACACTGTGATATGTTGGAATTGTCTATGAGCTGTATCAGAACAAACAAATTATATATAATAATAATTATCTCAAGAATTATGTTAGAATCCTTCAAGTTTGTAATTTCAATATAATACTTTCTCAAATCAATTTTACTAGGCAGTTAAGTCATATATAAATATAGCTTATTGACCTACCACCTATCCAGCAAACCTCATACTCTAATATAACATACAGAGCTTTACAAAAGGTAAACGGAAAAAATCGTTCAGGGTCACATTTCAATTACGTTCTAGTAAACAATCAAGGCATAACCTAATCATTATTGACTTCCTTATTCATTGAGAACAAAATAATTTCAACTAGAAAGTAATTTTGTTAAAATCGGGATAAATATATGAACTTTGACTATGGAAAATTTGTGGCTATCATTTGCAAGAAAGATACTCAAAGAAGATCTGTCTGAGTCCGCACAATGAAATTGGTCGAAAAGTTGGAAAATAGGTGCGGCAAGGTTCAGGCAGATCAATGTAAACGTTGCCAATAGAGATAGACGTCTGAGTGGCGACTATGAAAGACACACTGAAAACGCGCAGTTAAGACAAGACTGTATTGTTTCTTCTCAGGATCAGCTTCACAATGTACAGAACAACACCTAGGTTGCGTACAGTACGCACGACGTACCGCATGTGATGAAACCTACGTCCCCTAAAATTGTGAAGGCCTTTAGGTGTGTTTCTAACAAAAGTCAAGTAATGTCGCCCGACATCTTTGACACCTGACTCAAACTTAATTCAGATGACTGTATTAAGCTGCTATCTACTGTTGTCAAGTGTTGGGTTGAGAGGTATGCTTCAGTATGTGTGTACGTGTGTTAGACCTCCGGAAAATCCTAGAAGTGACTGTCTAAGGTGTTTAATGCCTTAACTAGTCCCAACGTCTGGAACCCAACTCGCCTTTTCTATAACATTGTCTATAATGTGTGAGGCGCAACAATTGAGAAAAACACCAACTGTATGTATATATATATATATATTTATAAATATATATATATATATACATATATATATATATATACATATATATCTTTATAAATATATATATATATAGAGAGAGATATCATGTGAGCATCGCCTTTAATTAATGAACTGTTTAACATTTGAAAATTAGCAAAATGTTGTAAATGTTGCTGCAAATTTTAGCGTATTATATACATAAATACGTAATTACATTAATGTTTTGATATAAGCCACACTCATTTATTTATTACTCTTATATAGATATTACTATAAAAGAATGTCAGTTCATCAATGTTATACTTTAATAATACAAAATGCAATTCGAAAGGTACCTTAGTTCTGGGATTTGGATCATGACATAAAAGAACTCTTTCACTTTTTCTAATTAGCTGTCATTTATAATTAATGGAACACATCACGTATCTTTCTCTTTGATATCTATGTATTTCTCATCGGCCGCTCATATTATCTGCATACAATACTTATTAATCTTGATACAATATTTATTAATGCCTATTTTTTGCGTGCTTAAAAAATGTTGTCAATTTCCTTACTTAAAAATGCGCCAATCTGCGCATAACATCGTCAGGACTACACTTATCCTAACGTATTCAAGAACTCGACGTCTCTCTCTGCTCAAATTGTGATTTGACCCTTCGGGTTTTATACCATCAAAATGAGGAGGAAGAAAAGAAGAATAAAAAACTATAAGACAGTCTCGCCTGACAAAGATGTTCTACAACGAAAGTTTGCCAAACAAATTTAAATAAATGAATTTTTCATTTGAATTGCACGATTGTTGATTTTCAAAATATTTCACTTTAATCTGTAGGCAGCAAGTCATTATCCAAGCAAGCGTTGTTGAACGCCACGGAACTTTCGCGTTTGTAAATCTTCTTCGTGAGGTCGAAAGCGCTCGAAAAAATGGCCGAATGAAGAACAATCGGTGAGTTACTCTACGGACTTCCACCTGAAACCAGAAGGATAGCTCGACGGTTTGAGAACCTCACGAAGAAGATTTACGAACGCGAAAGTTCCGTGACGTTCAACAACACTTGCTTGGATATATATATATATATATATATATATATATATATATATATATATATACATATACATATATATATATATATATACATATACATATATATATATACATATACATATATATATATATACATATACATATATATATATACATATATATATATATATATATATATATATACATATACATATATATATATACATATATATATACATATACATATATATATACATATATATATACATATATATATATACATATACATATATATATACATATATATATATATACATATATATATACATATATATATATACATATATACATATATATATATACATATATATATATACATATATATAAATATACATATATATATATACATATATATATATACATATATATAATGCTTGTCTATAAGTACTATAATTTGATTGACCACACACTATCGTCTTTTCTGCACCCTCTCTCTCACAGATATGATGTTGCTAGTCTTAGTCTTATCTATAAATGCTGTTATGTGTCATGTGTTCTTTAGAATTATGTGATCTATTCCCTGCTGTTTTTACTTTTAGCTCGTTTGACTCGTTGGTCTAGTGGTCTACACTAATTGACTGTTTTGATACCTCATTGTTATACAGCTTCCTATTCCAGTAGGTTATTTTCCAAATACTGCAGGCTTGTGGAACTCTCTTCCCGCTGACTATTTTCCGCATACCTGTAGCCTTAGTCTTTTCTGAACTAAGACCAATAGGCATCTCCTGTCTTTTTGATAATCATTTGTCGTTCTTGTTAGCTCCTTACATCAAGTGGCGATTTCCATGAGTAGACAATGTTATGTTTTATTCCAATGAATAAGTCTTCATTCATTTTTTACTTTTTCTTACCGAAGTTCAAAAAAAGTCAATATTAATTGAGTATCGTTTCGTGCACAAACACACAACCGTGAATAAACGTGTAATTACCTGACTTCTTTATGCAGCTCATAGAAACACCAAGGTTCGCTCTCGGAAGAAACCCTCGAACAAAGAATACACAAAAGCGTGTTACATATATCTTACATAGGACCTAGTTCCTCAAATGGAAAAAAAATCATCATAAAATATCAGCGATATTGAATTATATATATATATATATATATATATATATATATATATAAAGACAGAGAGATAAAGAGATAGGATGATTTTAGAAATTTTGACATGATACGATGTAATTTCTGTCAATATCAAACATGTCTTGAACCGAAATTATATATAATTAACACTCATTTATTTTGCAATATCTAAAAATTAAAAATGTCTGAGTCTCATTTTAAATAGGAAGTTGTAGAACTACCTAAGCGCTTATTGAACCGAAATTTAATGCAAATAGATTTCACCTCGAGTAATAGCAAAGCCGAAGGAGACGAAGCCTCTCGCCAGCATACGGCAATCTCGTTTCTGTTCAGTGTCTATTGAACTGGAATGGCCTCAGGAAATGTTCCGTTCCGCGCATGCCCAGAGCAATCATTAGTCAAAATATGCAGAAGCAACGTCGGCAGACGTCTTATGACTTTCAAAGGCTGTACTTAAAAGTTAAATAGCATTTTATTTATAACGTTTAATTCAAATTTGATCGTATTTATAACGTTGAAGTTGAATCTAATATTACGAATAGCTTTTCTGTCGAGTCTGAATTTAGATGAAATTAAACAGATGTACTCGCTGTTGCCGGGGTTATGTATTACAAGTTTTATAAATGTATTCGTACTGAGGTACTGCTTTTATACCAGTCAAGGATGTATCCTCGATAATCAGCCCGACAGAGCCTTATCTATTGCTGTAGACTATTTTGTTGGGCTGTTATATTTATTCTGATAAACTCTAGGAGCTCCTCCTTCTCGCTTTTCATAACTAACTGACCAAGGCGCGTTCACCGGGAAATGGCGATGGGGCTACCCAGGGACTTTTTAAGGGGTCATCGAGAATTTTCATTTTTCGAGTTAAATCTTACCGCGACGAATTCGCCGCCCGCCCTTTTCCGCATTGATTGTAACAACCCCCCACTTCCTATTTAAATCATCCTTCAACTGTTGCTTACCCCCGCCACCACTTATTCTGTATCTCATATTTTGATTTCTTCTGCCAAAAACGGCCGTAGTTTATGAGCTAGCGACCAAAACATTCTGTACTTGTTGTGATGTTTTCTTCAAGCTAACTATCATGCGGAAGTCTTATAATAAAGACGAAACGTTAATGAATACACAAATAATATTTTCTGTGTGTGTGTGTGTGTATATATTTGTGTGTGTGTGGCTCGTAGTAAAAAAATATATTCATGCCAAGTGACTTACGCAGAAACGTTTGTGTTTCATTCCAATAATGAAATTCGCCATGCTATCTGCACATTTTTTTTTAAATGTCACGACCCTTTATATGAGAAAATATTATATTGTGTATTAGTCTTTTACTAGTGATAACTATTAATTTGTAATCTTTATTCGAACATTCTATACTCATTCACATCTAACTTAAAACTTGTGTTGTTTATTGCTACTCTACAAAACTTACATTTATGTCCCACACTCCCAACGATCACTAATGCTTAATGCTATCAGTTTATTTTGCGTATAATCAACACAGTTACACCCGTCTTCTCCTAATCCCATCGGTCATGAGATTTTAACTGATTTCGCTTAATCATTCAACTTCTAATTAAAATATACGCTAATCAGACACGATGAACATCAACTATTATTGTTATTTTTAGATTCATTTTATTCTTTTTGTGATGATGTTCACGATTTATGAAAAATCCCATTATTATTCAATATCTACAGTTTTACTATATATATATATATATATATATATATATATATATATATATATATATATATATATATATATAGTACCGCCAAAATTAAGGAACAAAAATAAAATCTTCAAATAAATTATATTTTAATACTTGTGAAAATTTCACTATATATGTAAATTATGTAGTTGGCCTTTTACCGAGATTTTCAGATGAATTAAAATAATATTATTAAAGTTATTCACCATGTTACCTATTTCAAGTGTCCAAAATTAAGGAACATTAAGAGAGAATAATTGTTTAAAGTTTAAAACAGTAGTTTTTTTTGTATAAAATGATGAAAATAAATATTGTAATCTTTCATTATCATCACTGCTGCAAATCACTCAATATCAATCACGTCAAAAAGAAATAAAACTGATTTACGCGACAAAGCAAAAATCGTCAAATTAAGAAAGGAAAAGTTCACAATAGAAGAAATCAGAAAACGTGTGAAACGTTCAAAAAGTGATGTAAGCCGAGTTCTCAAACTCTATAAATACACTGGAGGGTTAAGTAACACAAAGAACCCTGGTAGACTAAAAAATACAACACGTAGTGTTAAAAGACCGTTTCCTTACAGCTGCCAACATTTCTAAACAAATGGAAGGTGTCACGAATGTTTCACGACAAACTGTGCCAAGAAGGCTGCACGAAATAAGTCTTTTTGCAAGATCTCCGCGAAAAAAGTCGCTAATAACTAAAAAAAACAAAGCAGATAGATTGGCGTTCGCAAAAAAGCATGTTATATGGTCAGAAGAAAATTGGAAAAAAGTTGATTTCAGTGACGAATCGAAAATTTAATGTATTTGGCAGTGATGGAAAACAATTTGTAAGAGAAAGAAAAGGCGAAAATTCGGATCCTAGCTGCATAAAAAAACTGTTAAATTTGGTGGAGGTAGCGTGATGGTTTTTGACATGATGCCATAGCAGGGTACATTACCACTTGTATGCTTAAATACTAGAGTAAATGCCACTGTATACAAGAATGTTTTAGAACTGTATGTTTTGCACGTGTTGCACAATTCTGGTATCGAAAATCCAGTTTCATGTAGGATAATGATGCCTGCCATGAGGCAAAGCTGGTTATGAAATATCTGGCTGATCAAGAAGTAAAGGTAATTGATTGGCCTGTTCAGAGTCCTGGCATGAACTCTATTGAAAACTAATGAAATACTCTAGGACAGAATGTTATGGCAAAGAATTCGGAAAACATCGAAGACTTGTGGATGAAACTGCAAGATGAATTGGCCAAGATAACTGTGGCCCAATGTCAAAATTTACTGAAATCCTGAAGTCGTAGATGCGCAGCAGTAATTGAAAACAAAGGTGGAAGTACCAAATATTAAATCTCTTTTGCTTTTTTAATGTGATCTAGTTAAAGGCGATATTATGTTCCTTAATTTTGGACACTTCAAATCTGTGAAATTGTGGATAACTTGAAAAATATTATTTTTAATTCATCTGAAAATCTCGGTAAAAGTCCAACTACATAATGTGTATATTCAGTGAAAGTTTCACAAAAATTAATGTATTATTTGGTTTAGATTCAGAAGATTTAATTGTTGTTCCTATAAGACGCTACTGTACATATATATATATATATATATATATATATATATATATATATAGTCATCTACATACACACTGTTTCGCTGTATCATACATCTTTAGTGCGGCTAGACCAGTTAGTGCCTAAAGCCGAGTTTGAACTCAACCGTTGAGATGACAGTCGGCGCCTCTACCCATGCGCTGTCATATGACACTGACTGAATGTAAGTGATATCTCAATGTAAACAGTGTCAAGTGCCGGGAGCTCGAATTAGTTTTTTTTCTCAATAATGCTGATATTAAAATACTGTGTGTGTATTTTTAAATGTTTAAAGCAATTTCTAAGGGATTTTAAAAAGTGCTTCTTCTTGTTTTAAAATTCATTGGTAATCATTTATAGTTTACATTTAACAATATTTAAAACGAATTGTTTTCAGGGTTTAGTAGTATACATATTTTAATGTCTGATATATGTAGTTTTCATAGTGTTCTGATATAAATGAATACATATGAGTTCAGAAAAATATAAAATTAAAATAAAATAGATTGAAATGCAGTTAGAATTCTGGGTAATAGAAAAATAAATGAATTATGAATGTCATTTTAGAATTGGTGTCTTTTTAAACGTTTAGTCACAAACCCGCTGACAAAGAGGATTTGTATTATATGGAAATTGATTAAGACAAGGCATGAAGGCATTTGATGTAAGGAGCTAAAAAATACTACTTCAAGGTCAACAAAAATCCAACGATAAGTTGATAAGTTTTAGATGAATAGATTCCGACACAGAAAAAAGCAATTATCCCCTTTTGTCAAAAATATCACACATAAAAATTGAGGACTGAAGGGGAAAATAAGGAAAACGAGAGTTACGAGGTTGCTGAAAGTAAACCCAACGTCAACTTTCTACTCTCCTCGATTAATCGGTTGTATAGTTTTTGTAGACACAAACAAAAGTTAAGGATGTTAAAATATTGCTAGATTAGTAAACTAGCATGATAATACACAGTTTTTTCTTTTAAAAAAACTTTTATTCACATCAAGCAAGACACATTGCAACTGAGACCTTATATGCTACTGTGGTTAGAGATACGATATATGAGGGTATCCTTAGTGGGGAGTTGGGCAGAAAAATGTTTGTTCACATTACGTTTAAATGTCTGCATATTAGTACAGTCAGCTGAATTCGGAGCAGGGAATGCATTACAAAGGCAAGCGTTCTACGGATAGAAGCTATTAGAGTAAAAGGGTTTCTTGCATCTGGACAGCTCTTCAATAAAGAGGTGACAATTTGAACGGGTACAATTGTAATACGTTCGTCAAAGAACGTTCTCGGTTTTTTCTATCCTCTGATGAAAAGAGTTTTTTTTTAATCCATGGATTCAGGATAATTGTAAAACAAGCACATGTATTCAATATAGCAAGGATGTGAAAGGGGCATGTGCTTGTTAGACAGTGGTTAGATACTCTATTTTGTATCCTGTTCAAGAGGGAGCGACGACTGGTTGATTCACAAGCCTAAATATGGCAAAAATCGTCCATGAATAGGCAAATGGTGGCTTTGTAAATATATAGGATACTGGCAGGTATGAAATCCCGTTTTCCTTTCGCAGACGTTGCAGCAAACTTGGCAGTGTCTTCTATGTATTTATTCTAATTCATGTTACATGTGAATGTTAGGTCGATGGGTTTGAAGGTTGGACACTTGGAAGGGTGCTATCAACCATGACAATCGGTGGTTGGTAAGGTGTTAACACTACTATAATATACGTTTACTAGTTTTACTAAATTGTTACATTTCTTACACATAGGACAATATCAGAATGGAATGACCACACTTTATGTAGCTGCTTGTCGCAGTTAAATTTCGTTATGAATTAAACGTCCAGGTAACATTATTTTCTTAGGACTAGTTTTACAGCAGATTCTCAGGTTTTATACAACCACAAAGTTTAACAGAAGCCTACCCATTCATTTTTAATAAAATTTAGCAATTTAATATTCGTTTAATAACTTTTTGATACACGTAATACGAATGACCATATAGAGAAAATAATTTTAGAATTGAATAGCAAAAATATTATATATTAAAACAGGTTATAAGAAATCGTTTATGCAACTCGGACTTACCATGTACAATGTATAAGTATCTTGTCTTACTACGTATACAATTACTGCACGTCGTTTTAACGCTTTCCTGGATTGAAAACCAGTTTTTGTTCGTATTTATGTGGAAATATGAACAGAATTTCGTATGAATTCATATATATAGACGATGCAAATAGCAGATTATAAATAAATGTTCGTAAAAATATTCAATTAGTTATACATAACAGAAAAAAACAACTATGCGTTTTAAAATAAGTCAGTGATATATTTTTTTTATTTACTATATTTTAGCGTCTTATAAGCGTACCACTCATCATTGATTTAAGTCGAATGTGATATAATGCTCGAATTCTTTAAAGCGTATTATACTACTCCTGCCCAAATACTTACTAGAATATTTCTTTATTTTTATATTGATAATATACACGTAACAAGCTGTTTACTTGATTCGAACGTGGACTATTACATTCACTTACACCGTCGTACATGTGGAGAGATTAAGACCACGTCACACCAGTCATTTCTAAATAGCAGTATAGGTTTAATGAACCATTTACAATGTATTTATTCGAATTTGCATTAACTTTAGCATTGAATGACCCAAAACGACTTTATATGTCGTAAAACTTGCACACAATTATAAATTGTCTTTAATCCTATTAGGGTTTTTATTTTTACTCGTCCGTGTTTTAGTCTTATATTTAATTTGCAAATGTATGTGTATGATGGTTAACTGATGACAACGATTTTATAATATCAATGTATCAACTCAATTCCACCAAGAAATCACTGACCTCTTAGCTTGCCTCATACTTTCCTATGACTTTTAATTATCATTTAATAACCCACGTCGCTGTTGAGAACGAATCACTATGAGGCCGACCTTTTACTTAGCTTCGTCTTCCAATAATTGTACGTACATAAAATACTACTAACAGCTTAAGTTAACACGTGACCTGCTTCGTTCAAAAAACGGCTAATTCGTTTTCAGTTCCCTTTTACGTTCTACTATAAACTCAGCATCGATTGCCTATCGAAACGGAAAGATAGCAGATTAGTTTTTCCATTAATAAGCACTTCTTCAACATAATATATTAATAAATGGGTATTTTTTTTCAAAACCAATAGATATGAGTTCGTTGATATTACTTTACATGTTACGATAGTAATACGATAGATTGTCACCTGCTGTTATGCAGTGTGATTCTTTTAAAATATGAAAAACAGATGTTTGTAAAATAAATAGTAATGAAATAAAAATATAATCGCGGTTTCCTTAAACATTTCCAATTCAGCTATTCTAAGAGATAGGAGTTAATTGTAACAATACATTATTAAGTATCGATTTACTCCTCTCCAGGAGTTAAGCACAAGGCCAGTTTTTATCTTACTCCCACAAGTAAGATGTGACCCAAGTTCGGGTCGGCAAAGTGGGATTTAAAAATTGGCTGGGCAGCCCGTCGGCATTCCCCGGTAGGGGCGCCTCAGGCAGTAAGCAATAAACTTACTCCTCCCAAAAGAGGGGAGGCGAAGCCTGGGAGGGTGGACCTCCTAGAACTGCACAGGACAGACCCATAGACAGGCGTAAATCAAGCCCCGAAGGCCAAGACAATACCAGTCTATGGGATTCAGTATCCATCGGAACAGATACTACACTTTGATCTTAGCCAAAAGATATTACAAATAGATAATAATAGGTTGAACAAATACAGGCATTTTATGGTAGCAAAATATTTAGAGAAATCGATTAACTGGTGGTTATGAGAAAACTGACAGACTAACACGCGCGTGCGCACACACACACACATATATATATATATATATATATATATATATATATGGAGAGAGAGATGGTACGATTAAGATCAATAAATGTATAGACATGGATAGACAGTTGTGACGAAACTAATATATATATATATATATATATATATATATATATATATATATATATATATATAAATATGTAGGTTATTAAGCACGAGATTGAAAGACAAAGACATGTACATATACTTTCGTAAATAGCTAGAGGGATTGATAGATATAACCCGATTCGTATTTAAATATCGTTCAGAAAAGGCTTAAAGATATATATATATATATATATATATATATATATATATATATATATATATATATATATATATATATATATATATATATATATATACGTAGATAGGAGTAGACACATTATAATAAACCATCGTTTCGTAAAGGTATAAACATTTTTTGAAAAACCATAACAATGTAATTTGTAGAAAATAAATAAATAACATTTATTTATCTTAAACTGAGCTTTCGAATATAAAATATTCCTCGTCAGAGAGTTTTTTTCTTTTTTTTTTCTTTCGTTTCATAGTCTGGTGGTATTGACTTTGAGGAAGAAAATCCGTGTCTTGGCGCGGTTACGCCATTTTTGAATACGTATATAGGAGTAGACACATTATTATAAACAATTGTTTCGTAAAGGTATAAACATTTTTTGAAAAACCATAACAATGTAATTTGTAGAAAATAAATAAATAACATTTATTTATCTTAAACTGAGCTTTCGAATATAAAATATTCCTCGTCAGAGAGTTTTTTTCTTTTTTTTTTCTTTCGTTTCATAGTCTGGTGGTATTGACTTTGAGGAAGAAAATCCGTGTCTTGGGCGCGGTTAAGCCATTTTTGAATACGTAGATAGGAGTAGACACATTATTATAAACCATTGTTTCGTAAAGGTATAAACATTTTTTGAAAAACCATAACAATGTAATTTGTAGAAAATAAATAAATAACATTTATTTATCTTAAACTGAGCTTTCGAATATAAAATATTCCTCGTCAGAGAGTTTTTTTCTTTTTTTTTTCTTTCGTTTCATAGTCTGGTGGTATTGACTTTGAGGAAGAAAATCCGTGTCTTGGGCGCGGTTAAGCCATTTTTGAATACGTAGATAGGAGTAGACACATTATTATAAACAATTGTTTCGTAAAGGTATAAACATTTTTTGAAAAACCATAACAATGTAATTTGTAGAAAATAAATAAATAACATTTATTTATCTTAAACTGAGCTTTCGAATATAAAATATTCCTCGTCAGAGAGTTTTTTTCTTTTTTTTTTCTTTCGTTTCATAGTCTGGTGGTATTGACTTTGAGGAAGTAATCCGTGTCTTGGGCGCGGTTAAGCCATTTTTGAATACGTAGATAGGAGTAGACACATTATTATAAACCATTGTTTCGTAATGGTATAAACATTTTTTGAAAAACCATAACACCATATATATATATATATATATATATATATATATATATATATATGTTGATAAAACATATTAATATACTGAAATAAAATAGGCATAGATACTAACTGACAATGATATGTATATATATGTATATATATATATATATATATATATACATATATACGAATTATGTATTTGTTATTGTTTTTATGGCGATAACACCGTTTGTATTTTTCCTCTTCTTAAGCGGTAGAGAGTCATCAAAATGATTGCATTAGGTCGCCTTAAACAAGACCTATTTTTATTTATGTATTGATATTTTTAATTTTATTTACGTACATAATGTATATATATATATATATATATATATATATATATATATATATATTAGTCATCTACAGACGGCGTTTCCATTGTTTCACGACTGATCAGTGTTTCCAGACGATACTATGGAATTGACCCCGCGATTCGAATTACAGACGTTAGTCACTACAAATACGGAGATAACAATTTTAAACCCTTTGATTTAACAGACCT
Organism: Sepiola atlantica; assembly: GCA_963556195.1. Lineage (NCBI taxonomy): Eukaryota > Metazoa > Mollusca > Cephalopoda > Sepiida > Sepiolidae > Sepiola > Sepiola atlantica. Next base: position 105,054,030 of record OY744523.1, on the reverse strand, counting down.
ACTACTATTACTAAAGAACTCTATCCCTTTTAAATGAATTTATTTATTACTCTCTTTATATCTCTAAGATATTAATATCCTTGATGAACTAATTCTTTTTTGCAGAAGAATGTTGCTTTACGCTTAGTAGAAACCATCATTGCATCCACCAGGATAGTCAACCAATACGGGAGCGTATACAAAATAGTTAGCTCCAGATAGCTGTTTCATAATATTTAGATTCCTTATGGCGGCTATATGTTGTGAGCCTATTAACACCCAGATTCGAATCCCGAACGTTAGAAACTGGTAATCGTGGCAATTCGACGTTTACACTTTGAGTTAATAGGCCTACTATCGTTAGTGGAATACATTTCTCGCTTTTAGAATAATTTTTTAAACATTTGTTTGCATTTTTCGTTACTAATAACCTAGAAGGTTCAATAACTTTTACGGAATAAATCTTGATATGTTTTTCATTGAGGCGTAAATCAAAACTTTATATGTAGAAATCTCTCTCTCTCTCTCTCTCTCTCTCTCTCTCTCTATATATATATATATATATATATATATATATATATATATATATATTTCTAGAGATGAAAGATGAGAACACAAAATTGTAAAAATACAATATTTATTAGAACATCAGTTGTTCAAAGCAAGGAGCTGCATATCCTTAATCCATGTTTTTTCAAAGATAAACTCTTTTCTATCAGAGGATAGAAAAAACCCAACAATGTAATTGTAAATATTATCGATAACATTTAACTTTTAAAAATATGATACACAAAATAAAATTAAAAGATAAAGAGTCTTTTGTTGAGATGGAACGTAGAGTTAGGGTATACGCCGTCAAAAATAAACGTAAAAACAAACGTAAAAAATAAAACAGTTGTGATATTGGAAATGGATATTTGAAAAAAAAAATATTCAAATTGTACACGAGCCCAAATGTAGTTAAGAAGTTGTTTTTTTACCGCTGTTGGTAAAGTCCAATTCATCCTGTCTGTGCATTAGTCCGATAGTGGAGTTATTTGTTTCACAAGGTTCAGAATGAAGTGTGTTAGTCAGACTGCGCTGTACATCAAAGTGTGCATTGCGAAAACCTCTAGCTCCCTGGTTGATCAGTGTTTCGATAGGTTACAAAAATAGATTTAGAGCCGCTTGAAAAATATCTGCTCTAAATTAATTTTTGTAACTCATCAAAACACTGATAAACCAGGGAGCTTGGGGTTTTCGCAATGCACACTTTGATATACATCGAACTCTGACTGGCAAACTTCATTCTGAACCATGCGAAACGGATAACTTCACTATCGGATTACTGCACTGACAGGATGAATTGGACTTTAACAACAGTCGTAAAAAATCAGCTTCTTAACAATATTTGGGCTCCTAAACAATTTAAGTATTCGTTTTCAAACATTCATTTACAATACAACAGCTGTTTTATTTTTTATATTTATTTTTTGACATGATTTTTGACGGCGTACCCTAACACTACGTTCTCATCTCAACAAAATACCGTTTATCTTTTGGTTTTTATTTTGTGTATAATATTATTCTAAGATGAATGTTGCCGCTAATATTTACAATAACATTGCCGTTTTTGTCTATCCTCTGATGAAAAGCGTTTATCTTTGATAATCCATGGATTCAGGATATGAGGCTCCTTCCTTTGAACTGCTGATATTCTAACAAATATTGTATTTTTACATTGTTTTATTCTCATTTATCATCTCTAGTATTGATTGCTCTATTTGATATATTGAGCTTTATATTATCACGATAGATCATTATTACACGATGATTCAATCATCTTTAATTTAATTCAACATTGAAATATTATATATTTATATATATATAATACATGCATAGATAGTAACTGAAAAAAGACGTTGCTGAAAATTAGATTCATACTCATATTTTGATGCAATAACACGGGGATATTTTAACAAACATAACGACACAGATCTGTCATCTATAATCAAAACTAAATTGAACATAATGCTGTCACATGTCAATTCGCGTTAGCAATTGATATAACACAACTTTATCGCTACCGCTACCTGTAATTTAGTTATAGGCTCGTGGTTTGCAGAATTTATTATGGACGATAGCTTATTTTGTCAACATATCTAGCAATTGAATTGAATCTCATGGTGAAATTGACACTTTATTTTAAGTGAAATTTGAATACTGCAAATTTATACGCTAATTCGACCCCCGGGTAAATGTTGATTCAATATTTATTCACGCTGGTTAGGGGTCGTGGGAAATTTGTGATGAATATGAAATCCGACCCGTAAATGTATGAGGTTAACACTCGTTAACGTGCAATGTATATTTACATATCTTCATAAGTTTCCAGTTTCATTTGATGGCGTACATAAGACCTCAGTATTTCACGTTCTTCTTCGTCTCAGCTCTGTTTAAGTCAGTATCATCAGGAGCACTGACTTAAACTAGGGTTGCTAATTTCTCCTTCGTATTACATATCAATATGCTAGGTTTAACAGTTCCCTGTGTAGCAACCGGAATGTTATTTCAAACATAAGCGTGACCGACGAGCGAAAATGTTATTTTTATTATAAGCTTGACAGACGTATGAAAATGCTATTTCAAACATCTGTCTAACAGACTAACAAATAGACATAGCATCATAGATATTCGTTTGGGCCATCTACAATAAGATGTGTCTATTTTAGCTGTGCGTTCAGCAATGGAAATGCTATTTCAAATATGACCGACCTACCGAACGATTGAACGATTAGCAGACAAAATCTATTATCGAGATTTAAGTACGCATATTAACATTAACTAATTTTATTTACACAAATAACGGTTTTAACGTAAATTTAACTGTTGGTTTAAACTTGGTTGAACATAAATTTTAAACGTAACATAAACATATCAAAAAATATTTATGCAATTTACTATTTGTATAACATACTTTTGTGGTTATTATTAAATATTACTAAATTATTTTGATTAATAATAATCAAACTGAGCACAGCGTTTTACTGGAATAAATTGAGTACTTCTTGAAACTGATGCACTATATATATTTTTTATTTTGTAATATCTGTAAGTATCATTGTTCAATGTAAAATAGCCCTCCAAATCTGAGTCTTACATAAAAAACACAGATGTGAATATAATTTATGAACATCTCGTGGCCACCCACAATTACGCATATATTATTATGTTACGTAAAACAAAACGAACCTGTTAGCATGTTTAAAAACATTCCTTGCTATTGAGAATGAAATATAGAGTTGTCATGCCAAGGAAAATTAATATATCTTAGGAAACAGAATTATACCCATTGATGGTTCTTTCTCAGCAATTGTTCAATATCATTATAGGCGTAAATCATTTTCTTTGCTCGTAAGAATCAAATAAGTCACCTTTTATCGAGTAACTATCAGATTGTCAGTAGTCGATGAACGAACTCTTGATTAAATTAGAAATGATGGTTGAAATTGATTATTTAAGTAACGCATCGACTAGAATTTGTTAACATTAGACTTGAAAACGACCGTCGTTTTGTTGGCTGGGAAGCAACTCCGTGGTATTATGTTCCACGGATGCTAAGTTCTTTAGAATACACTTTATTCATGGGGATTCTGTATAGATATAATTAGAAAGAGTAAGAAAGGAAACTTTTTGACAGGAGTTTTAGAGAGACGAGTTTTTGTTTTGAATGTGTTAGAGGGTTATGGGACTAAATAGTGGAGTTCAGTTAACTACCAACCATAAAAATGACGACATAGTAACAAAAGACTAGCAACGTCTCTTATGTGAATAAAAAGCTGTAGATAAGTGAAGAGATCATCTCTCACAGGTAAAAGACAATTCAGTTTTATATCTTTCTATTTACTATATTTTTGTGTCTTATCAGCGTATCAATCTTTATTGATTTGAATCGGATTTTATATAATGTTCGAGCTCGTTAAAACGTTGTATACCGCCACTGACTGAATACTTATTCGGAGAATACTATATTTATACACTAAGGAGGCACAAGTGAACAGGGAAATAAAACCCACTGAAGGATAACTGTTTATAAGATCGCCGGTTAGCTGATGAATAATACTATGAGAGGATTGAAAACTATAAACAGAACGGATAGAATCTGATTAGTTAAAGGAATGTGTTTGCATTGGACTTTGATACAACCGAGTTGAATGTAACATCATGAAGGACGTGGCGCTTGATTCGTAGAGTTTAAAGGTCAGAGGTGACACGATACAGATGTTGTGACTTACTTGATTTCTGTGGTAATATTTTCGACTCTTTTAACCTGCAAGATTAAAAAGTAGTGGAGCGTCTGGGGCTGTCCCGAATGGAGACAGCGCGCGCATTGTGGTCGTGTGATGTGAGATGGGCTCTCCGTCTTTCTGTCTTTCTCTCTCCTTCTCTCGCTCTCTCGCACATATATAAGTTGCCTCTGTGATTTTTTTCTGTGACTGTTTTTTTAAATAACCCTTTTATAAAAACACAGCGTCCGAGTGATTGTATTCGACAGAAGATCAATATCCTCCGTTTACAGCGATATGGGTGTGTAATTGTTTACACACCCATTGTCAAGTGAAAGTTCAACAGAAGTCTGTAGGGAAGCAGCACCGTGGAAACGTATTTCACAGATAAGAAGTTTTTAGAAAGAAACTCTGTTCATGGAAATTCTGTTTTCTTTTTTCGTACACGGAGAAAAAAAAGAAACGTACTATATGATTGTGGCAGGGAGACGAGTTATTGCCAGGAATGTTCTAAAGGAAATAACACAAGACAAAACTAAGGCAAGCTCTTTCTATAGTAAATTACATACAAGCTTAGTCTACCTGAAATTAATAACATTAAGTAATTATCAGAGCGAATAAGGACATACAAAGGCTCTGCTTGCGTTAGTTTGTCTGTTATCTGACAGATCACCACCCTGGAGACAATTTAACAGCGAACCGCAGTACGTATTATAAACTCCTATACAAAAGTAATTCAACAGTAATACATAGTTTTGAAAACCAATGTATGCTTTAAACATTTTCATTCAACGTAGCTATTTATGAATGATCATAATTGATGTGAGCGCATTTACACTGTAGATATCCAATTCTATTGTTTGTGACGGTCGTCCATTCGAGAACATAATGCGGCCCATCAACAGTCAAATAGAAACAAATGTGTAATGCTGTTTAACACGAACGTATGTTGAAACAAAGTAAAAAATAAAATTATAATAACTGTGAAAACTCATGAGGACGAACGTAATTTGTGTTGGCAGATTTTTCAATCGATACAACGAATTTTGAAACGAACATAAAAAAGCAAAAACAAATTAATGCGTCTACCATGACATTGTAATAACGTTGACTATTATTTTATTTGGGTTACTTTTTATATTAAATCGTACGCATATATACATATGTATACTCAATAACATCTAATATTAAAATGTACTTTGCGTCAAATTTTAATGCATTTTCACGCATCACCGATAATCGGAAGTGTCTTCGACCGGCTTCATTCGAATAGAACACCAGAAAGAATTAACGTGACGTCGAATTTTGCCTGCTTCTTATCTATGTTTACTAGTGCAAGTAATGATATCCTTTTTTTACAGACACTTTGAAACATTATACATTAATAAAAATAGCACATATTCACTGAAGCTGTGTTTTAAAATGTATACGTCCTTATACGTTCGAATACAAATTATAACTGGATTTTGCTTCGAATTATTTAATTGTTTACAATCATTTTGAATCTGTCAAACAATAAAATAAACAGCAATACTCTTTTAAGAGAGTTCTGTCGATCGCAAACTGCATGAGAAAACAGTAAAGTACAACTACATTTATTATTTATTAATGTATTAATGTATATCTTAATAGATATTACACCTTTTGTGTGTGCACACTCTGCTGTTTTGGTTCGGTTCAGTTCAGTTTTGAGAAGTGTATTGTAATGTTATGTGTATGATATATATATATATATATATATATATTATACATACTATAAATACAATACATATAATATATATATATATATATATATATATAATAGATAATGTATATATATAATATATATATGTATAAATATAATATATATATAATATATATATATATACCATATATATGTATACAATGTTGTATATATATATATAATATACATACAATACATAATATATATATATATATATATATATATATATAGATATACATATATATAATATATATAATATGTATATAATATGTATATATATAGTATATATATATAATATATATATATATATCAGTTATATGATATATTTATAACATATATAATATATAAAATATATAAATGAATATATATTACGCTGATTTTTTAGTCATAGTTTTTTTTCTGGCGGTAGTCGATCAGTGTTTACCGGTACGGTTTTATTATTTGTTATTACCCTGAGCAGTTTGTTTATTTTTATAAAATGCAAAAAGTGCATTTATAATTCGCCATTAATCGCAGTTTTATGATTTTTTGCATATATGGATTGTTTACTTAATTTATAAAATATTTTTTGTATGTATAGATTTTTTAAAATTAATTTATAAAATAAGTGTTTGATACACAAAAATAAGTCATTTATTAATTTTAAAAATCAATACTTACAAAAATTCATTTATAAATAAATTAATGAAAACATTTCTAGATAATATTAATATGTAACATACATATATGGTATATCTATATAATGTATATATATATATTAGCTATGTTAAATACATTATAAACATATATAGCATACATATATCTATTAATAATGAAGATGATGTTTTCGTTAGAAGTCGAACCTCCGTCAGAGTACTATTACTTACTCTGCCAGCTTCTATATATACTGCCCAAACATCATGCGTATTTGCCAATTCACATAATTCATAGCTTTTAACTTTCTAATAAATAAATATTCACAAAATATACACTTATAACTCGTGCTCTCAAATTTACATATGCATTTAAAATATTTTCCTCTATTTTAAGAACACTTATCGATATAATTAATTAAATAAATGTTTTCCAAAAAACGATCGCTTACGTTTTTGTTTTCTTTTGTATACTTCCGGAAATGACGTCATTGTCACAAATTAGGTGATACAATATTTCATTAAAATATATTTCTACGTGTGAGCAATAACATTTTATTCATTTATTCGTAAAACGAATAACTATTTATTTCATTAAATTTCACGGGATCACGTGACTTTTGCAAATGTAAACATCACTCTTCCTTTATTCATAAGTTAGTGTTCCCGCTTCGCTACTTTAATGCAAAATATAAAAAAATAAAATACATTTCATCAAATTCAATCAAATAAATATTTGTTTTGTAACCAATGAATAAATAAACTTTCGTTATTTTCTTACACTTACAAATGATAAAAATGTTTTAATTTTGGTGTTTCATTTGTACAATTTTTTTAACGGTTTTAACTTTGCCGTTTCACTTCTACGATACAATAACACTTGCTAGATTACTGCTTTTAATTTAAAAATGTTTTTAAATTTTAATGATTTTTTGGTTATCTACTACACAGCGTTAAAATACAAAATAAGTTCAATTCGTTTCGATCATAAAAATATAGTTGCCATCTTTATAAACATTCAAAAATAGGCCAGCTTACTTAAACCAGGTAAAAATCAAGCATTTCACCCTGAATAATTTACGTGACTGAGATAAGAATTAACCTATAAATATTGTCACAGTTGAGAAGGATTTATTTTCTTTTAAAATCTAGCTCTCCCAAAAAGGGCGCACTTGATTGGGAACAACAAAAATTGTTAATTCCTATTTTAGTCACGTAAATTATTTAGAGCGAAAGGAGTTTCGGCATTATTTCAAAATTACTTATTTTTTTAACTTGTTAGCATGTTTAATAAAAAAAATGCAAAATAATGAAACATATAGTTATAGCAAACTTTATTTTATACGTGAAAACCCGAAATAGAAAGTTGATCAGAAAAAATATAGTTGCCATCTTTATAAATATTCCGAAAGAGGCTAACGAATAATGAGTCAAGATCATCATTTTTTAGCTTAACAAAGCAAAAATAAACCATTTCACGCTGAATAATTTACGTAAATGAGATAAGAATATGCCTATAAATGTTGCCCCATTGAAGAAGATGTCTCCTATTGTGACCAAGGACAGGTCTGATATTTTTATCCCAGTCTTAAGCCAGGAATTCCAATTATTGTTAGGTATTATTGGAGCCATACACCTTATGTCAAAGCCCTCTCTTCAAATCAGGGCTATGTATTTTACTGGTAGGAATTTTTCTTCAGCGCACCTCACACACTTCATCCATACATGCATAGAGATTTATACTGTAGTGATGTGATAATGAAATGGTTTGGTTGATATGTAGTCATACCCTTGATGACAATTAAAGTGTAAAAATTTGGAAATGTCCTTGCTTTTTTACATTTAGTGTATATGAATGTTCATCTTAACCCTATAAAGGGCATATTACTTCAGTATACTGGCATTTTTCATGGAATGTCACTACTTTTGTATAGGCTATGCCTCCATACAATGCCTTCTCATAAGTTTTTGGGGAATTTTCTTGAAAACTAAGGTATATGATAAACTGAAATTAAAATGCCATCAACTAGACCATATAACCTCTATATCTGCCCCAAATCAGCTGAATCCATCGAATAGTTTACGAGATACAGGGTGGCACACACGTACGTACGTACGTACACACAGATGACATGGTTTCATCATTGAACTTTCTGGATCTCTGGGTTGCCTTGACTAATGATGCTGAAATTCTACACACTTATAGAACCTATCAAATAAAAATGTTGTGCAAAGTTTTTACTAATTTGGTTTATGGTTTTTTCAGTTATGATTGATCAAAGAAATGAGATTTCAAGCATAGGCCATTCGTGTAGTCTATTAAGGGATAGAGGGTTCTCGTGCCTCCCTTGATACATATATATATATATATATATATATATATATATATATATATATATATATATATATATATATATATATATATATATATGGATATAGAACATATAACATCTGGATTCAATGAGAAAAAATCGTTTAAGGCTGGTTACATGTGTCTCAAATTTCTTGATCCTGGTTAATATAAGGATAACAGATAGCCGTATATCCTTACATATATTTCTAATTAAAATGTTTAGCTATTAAAGCCTTGAAAATAGAAAATACAATTCTTTTAGAATTGGTTCATAACCTTTCAGTGTATTATCCTATCACAGACCGGAAATGAAATAAGTAAGTCATGTTTATTGAACTGAGCGTTTCTATTTTGCATTCTATTGATGTGAATGTATTTTAGTTTAGTACACTATCTCCCTAGCAATATATTACCCCCCAATTGCTTAAATCCAGTCTCTATAAAATAACATACACCCTACAATAATAACGAAGATATTTTTTTATACAATATTTAAAAAACCTTGCACAACGCTGATTATTTGTTTTTAAAATAAATTATTTATTCATCTTAAAAAACATTTTTTTTATAAACTTGAGTACTTTCGGTAAATATACCATCTTCAGAAGAATATTTCTTCTTTTTCATTTTTCCTTTTTTCCCTCTTGGTTGAGACATTCTCGTGGCCAAGTTGAAAATCCGTCTAGGTGTTTTGACGAAGAGAGAAAAGTGTTGATATGGCTGTGTGTCACGTGGTCGGCGTGGAAGGATACTTTGAAAAGTCACACAATTTGAAGCGCTGGCTGGGTGGCAATAATAACGAAGATATTTTTTTATAAAATATTTAGAAAACTTTGCACAACGCAGATTATTTGTTTTTAAAAATAAATTATTTATTCATCTCCTGCTAAAGTCTTGTCAGTTGGACGGAATATTTTATACAAAAATCTTATGCCTCGTTTCATTAACCGAAAGTACTCAAGTTTATAAAAAAAAATGTTTTTAAGATGAATAAATAATTTATTTTTAAAAATAAATAATCTGCGTTGTGCAAGGTTTTCTAAACATTTTTATTAAAAAATATCTTCGTTATTATTGCCACCAAGCCAGCGCTTTAAATTGTGTGACTTTTCAAAGTATACACCATACGCCTTTTGACAAGACCACATCAACATTCCCTTCTTTTTTTAAGCTAGCCTACGAGTACAAACCACTATACGACAAAGTACATTTCAGGTAAATTCGCCCTGACGCTCATGTAAAAAGTTCATACCCAATTCATATATATGTTTCTATTATATTCGATGATGAAATAAGAAAATAAATGAATGGGAAATACACATTAGCAAAAACATTTTGACTCCATTTTTTATCGACATCTTACACTGTGGGTAACATTATTGTAAACACAATAGAAAATCTGAACAAAAAAGACAAGCTTTAAATTCTGGTATAAAGTGGTGAACATCAGAAAAAATCGTGTAATGTTTTGTACACCCCGAGGGATTTGTTTAGTCTCTTCACGGGTCCTCCCGTTACAATTATCTCTAGACGCCATCATCTATTTATTTTTGATGGGAGAGCAATTGAAAGGACCATTCAGAGTTTATGTTGGCGCGTTTTTATTGCTGGATGGCCCTTCCAGCAGAATTTAATGGGAGCAAATTAAGGCAACGTCCTTGGCATCTGTTTTTCCTGGTCTTTGAGAACATTAAATAACGACCAAAGTTGACTATTCGACCAAAATGCACAAACACTTATGATGCTTAGAAAAGTATTATAAAAAATCTCTTACCCCTGAAGTAGGTAAAGAAATAGCAAAGAATCACAGTTTTCTTCCGGAGTAAGAGCTGTAAATTTTAAAGTTTTAGATGTTTTATTACATATATATGATTTTTAAATATTTTGTTTTTGTTAGAATAGCCCCCTGAAATCAATTTGATATTCATACATTGAAGCATCTGATTAAAAAACATACCGTCATATATCTATTATTTTACTAATGCTGACTGAAGTAATATTTATTTGTTAACGGGCTTTTTCTAAATAGCAAAACATCGCAATAATAGACATGATTCACGGATAGGAAATATACAGGGTGGGCCAAAATAAGTGTTCTATCTTTAAATTTGAATAACTTGAATTTGAATAACTTCCACAAAATAAAAGTTAAACTCACCAAACTTTATGTGTGTGTAGACTGAGCCTTCCGAGATTTTTTGAAATAAACAAAACAGATTTTAGCCGAAAAACACTTCTTAAAACTTACAAAAACTAAAGTATTGTTTTTTACACTGTTTTGAGTTTTTTAAGCAAAAATAATATTTTCTAAATGAGGGTACGTTCCTTAGGGCTAATACGGCTCATGCTTGCTTCGGAAGGGGTCCTTTACTTATTCTAAAAAAAAAAAAAAATCAATAAATAAAAAAGTTTTGAATTTTTAAAAATAGGACCCTTATTTTTGCCCACCCTGTAGAAATAGGAAGGGAAACACACAGAGAGGGTTCCGTACCAACTTACATCACACCCGCTTTTAATATATGGGAGCCTCAAGTTCCCCAGCAAGTGGTTCTCTGTATTGAGACCAAAATAAATGAATCGCTGGTTCTCAATCCAGAATGAGAAATCCTGGAGCCACAGTCAATAATTACATCCACCTTCGTATTTATTTTCGACTGGAGAAATGGGACAGTACCCCATTTTTATGTATTTAAAATTTTCTGAATTAATTTATATGAAATACTAGAGGTTTTGAGAATGTAATAGACTATTGTGAATTCATCTTTGAGATGAGAAAATGGGGCAACACGGCTACACTCTAGATATAAATGTATACATGTATTCACAAACTACTGGAAAGATCTGTATGAAGTTTGGAACGTACGTAGTATACATAAACAACATGTAACAAGCTATACTTGTTTTATTTGTGATGGGATATAAGAGGGCAAAAATACGCCCTTAATTAAGAAGGCCTGTTCGTTAGTAAATGACGTCATACACTTAGGGGAAAAGGCGACATGCCGAAAAATCATGCTGTCGATAATAAATGGTTGATTGGTGTTTAGTTTAAAAGAAAATGCATGTATAAAAAAGTAAAGGAACACAATCTGATCTATGGTAACCGAACTGTATTCAATATTGATAAACAAACATAATTAATTCGGAAATAATAGTCAAGTTGTTCGTTATTTCTGTGTTAAAGTAAATAAAACTATATCGTTTCACTGGTGTTAAAGATCAAAATTTGTTTATTATTTTGATTGTGAACAATTTGAAATCAATTTTCTTTTTGAAAATAAAAAACCATGCACAGTCAAGCAATGCTGTTTACAATTATGTAACGTTATAATATCTACATATTTATTATGTAGAAAATATAGTTGGTTACGATGTATGTAATAACGTGTGTTCTTATTTACTTACAACCCACGAGAAGAGAGTTAGACACAATGACGATATATAATGTCGGGGAATATCCAACTGATAAAATAGACGCACTCTGTATTTAGGCAAAAGTTGATATTTCCTTAGTTTAGAAAGAGTTTTCCTTAACTAACGAGAACAGAACAGATGAAGTGTAGTATGAGAACAGTTATTACACATTGAATTTAAAAAAAATATATATATAAAACTACAATTTAAATTTTAAACAAATCATGTTTGAGCCCTTCAAAAGTGTGAAGAGTGAGGGTGTTGTTGAGCATCTATCTATAAGCTAGAATCATTAGTCACCCTATACAAGATGTACTTGACGGGATAATCCTACTTAAAATAGTTCAATTGTGTTCAAAATAAAAATTTAAACATATATGTATATACTTACAAATTCATTGGCAGCAGAAAGTGGGGAAATGTAAACTTAAAAAACGGTTAGTAAAACACGTCCAGCACGTTCTAAAGAATAGACTGGCCACTGCTTTTCTGTATGTTTAACCGAACATAAGCAGGTTAATATCTAGATGGGAATGGAACTTAAGTGTCAGAAAAAGAAGTAGATATATGGTTTTGCAGTTAATAGTGTCTTTATTTTGATTACAGCTACGGAAGTGCAATTATTAATTTTAAGGAGCTAAAAAAGTAATTCAATGAATAAACAAATGGAAAAGAGACGATAAATAATTAAAAACTGATTTTAGAATATTATTGTGCACTTACGTGTTTTAAACTGTTTTTCTTGTCTTTACATAAATATGAAATGAATAAAAATTATTTTTAAAGTGTTCAGAATGTAACTTTAATTCAATGTTTTAATCGTTGTTTTTCCAGCACCAAAAATATTTTAAATCTTTTAGAATTTTATTACAAACATTAAGAAATCTAGCTATACTAAATATTTGTTGTGCAAGAAGAAGCAAGTTTTAACGGGATTTCTTGTCGATATCATTTCATGACAGTCGACGGTTAGGCATAACATTTCAATTTTAAATGCGTTCGAAATAAATTAGAATTCTGTATCAAGACAAACAATCGTGTTTTTTCTAATACAGACTTGTAATTGTGTAAAGATACTTCAAATTTTGTGGAAAATCATGTATTTGTTTTTTTATTATTTAAGCTTCTTCTATCTAGACAGATGTGTCAACTATTATACATTTTAGTTTATAATGTTTTTTTATAGTTTAAACTTTGAAATCACTACTAGATGTCTGTTATTAAAATGAACTGAATCCATATCTTTTGCTGAACAGAAAAAATGTCTGTTCTTCTGTTGGAAAGATAAAATAGATTTTGATTTACTGAATATATAAAAATGGTAGGTAACAATAAACAAAGTACTAAATATCATGTTAAAAAGAGTCGATTGAAACCGAAAAATGCGGTAATTCAAATATAAATATATACAGTTTTGCATGATGTTTTCAGCCAATGGGATCGTTTAGCAGGACATGTAGTGTTGACATGAGTTGTAAGACATGAGTTGGCTGTCTTGAGACGTACCATCTCAGTCGTCTCAGAAAATATGATTTAGTGGGACATGGTGTTCTTGGATGTCGGTGTCCAAAAGTGCTTGTTTCAGTCTATCGACCGGCAGGGTCTTTTTTGTACCACCTATGTCCCGAGTAAAAAAATTGGTCCGGCGAAGCACACGGAGAGAAGCAGAATAATGTAGTGTTATTGAGGATTTTACCGACTATGTCCCTATAAAAATATGAGTCTATTACGAAATGTCTCTAGAAACAACTGACTGATCCTTTCATTCCTAGGGTTCATCGGAAGACGACAGTTAAAGTAACCTCTGAGTCTGTTTATGTAGGGTACCATATACACCACAAGGGAATCTGAGAAGATGGATATACGGCTAGGTTATGCCAGCGGGATTCCGTGTACAAGTTCAGTTGGAGAATATTCCAAATCTTTTTTTTTAATAACAGCGCGGCATCCAAGGAAAATAATATGTACATACTCAATCCATCGTTGATGATCAGGAGCTGCACGCAAAGTGGCCTTTAATTGTCGATAAAAGGTCTCTATTACTACATAAGAATCTGATTGATGACTAGTGGTTCTTGTACGCTTACTAACCACTATTTACTACGGTTCTTGGAATAGGTAAGATTTTAAGTTCGTTCCACGACCAATGGACGTTGTTGCAGGAACAACATAACGTGAAATCCAGCTCGATATTAGGGCACGTGTCACAGCTTCAGCAGAAATATCAGCCAATGGGATGGCTTGAGGCCAACGAAAAAAACACGATACATACAGGTCAGCAGGTTGGAGTAGTCTTTCCTAAGATCTAACAAAGTCAATGAGGGTGTAGTTACCCGTACTTCAGGAGTACTGCATATCCGAGTGGGGGTCGTATATATCCGTGCATTTAAAATTGTTTGTCAGTATAAACAGTCACGGCAGTGATTCCACGTCACATATTCGGCAAGCAGTTTAACTGTGGCAGAAATTCCGAGTGGATCCATGCCGTGCAAAGAGGAATTGCCAGTTTTGCGATGAGCTTTAGGAACGAAGGTGGGAGGTGAATTTTAGGAGGCCTCGCACCAAGTTTGTTCATCCTCAGATAATGTACTAAAATTTGCAAGTAGAAAATTCTGGAGCTGACAGATTAAAATATCCAAAGATTGCTAGTCCGACACCGTTTGGCGCAGTTTCATGTCCTCCTGTTAATATATGTCGTATGTCGCTTGAGAACTATGAAATGACGTCTATATGCCAATCTTCCCAAGAAAATATTTTTCAGCTTAGCACGTTGCTCGAACGTAAAGGGATGATTATCAGTGTACATGGAAAATTCCGACACTTCATCGCGTGGAAAATATTTTAATAGCTAAGTTACAGCCAAAAGTCCACGTCATAAAAATACTATAGCGAGTATCTACAGGCGTCAATCGACGAACAATGTAGGGCAATGCTTAAATTTGCTGCTGATTACGTTGTAAAACTGCAGCGACTGCAGACTTACATGTATCTATGACAATAGAAAATTGAGCATCAAATATGGCATGTGATAGCAAAGATGAATTTGTAAGCTTTTTCGCGCCTCATGAAAGGTTTTTGCTGGAGTTTATCAAATAGAATGGGGTCAACCTTTTTCTTTATATTCTTCGAAGAGTTGCTTAAAAACAATAATATCTGAAAATGCGGATAAACCGTTTGTAGTAGTTTAATAGTCCCATAAAATGTCGTAGCTGTCGAGGAGTAGCTGATGGTCGTACATCAAGAAAGCATTACATTCCTGGTGACTGGGGGGAGTAAATCAAGAAGTGTACATTCTCTCTTCACCAATGACATGACCCCAAACGACAAGACCTGTGGCACCATATATTAATTTTACATGGTAACGCTGCAAAAGTTCAAAAAGAATACGGAGATGTATAAGATGTTCTTCTAGTGAAGATATTGTCGATATAGTTGTATATGAAATCTAAGTTACGAACTTCTTTTTCAATAAAACGCTTAAATATGCTAGGCAGATTACGTAATTCGAACAACATAGTTTAACATTCGAACGCTCTAAAAGTGTTTATAATATCCCCAGGATGTACATGAATATGCTGGTAAGCTTTTACCGGTTCTAACTCAGAAAAATGTGTACAGCCGTGCAAAGACGAAGCGAAATCTTTTACATGAGGGATGAAATAGCGATCGAGAACAGTAGTCGCTTTCAACCGAGGAATACCTCTAATGGGATGCCAATCGCCGGAACGCTTCGAAATCACATACACAGGAAATCCCCTGAAACTAGATGAGCTGCGAATAATACCTCGGTGAAGCATGCAGTAAAATTCATACCTGCCAACTTTCTACTTCCCCGCAGAGACACGGCGAAGGTGTATAAAAACAGGGACAGTGTAGTCTCGATAAAATACACTGTAGAAATACCAGACTTGTTTATTTCAAAATTCAAATTGGTTAAATGCGGAAAAGAATAAAATAAGATATGACAAGGGTCTTCAGCAGAGCCTATAAAGAATACAGGACCAGAAAGAAGACAATAAGCTTTCCTACCAGGTAATACTATTTAAGGATTTGCCTTTTCCAGTAAGCGTCTATGCATACCCACAAATCTCGTACTTATTTCTCCCAATTACCGTTTCCCTGATTTTGGAGCACAAAGGCTGAGGGGTTACAGTAACGGCTGGCTCAATCACCGAAGCGCTTGTGGCAATACAAAATGTATAAGAAACAGCAATATATTGACCTGCTAAAGGTGATCAAGGACGATGCCGTAGCATAGGTGACTTAGCTATGGATAAACTCAATGCCTCTACCTTCCTGGTAAATTGTTCGATAGCTTTTTGCATGGCTCAATGTGCGGGAAGAGAAGCTAACTAAATCAGCGCCACAGCGCTAGAATTAATCATTGCAGGAGGACACTTACTTTTGAACGATTCTCGTCTCTATCATAAGGGCAACATAGTCATAACGTTGGACAGTAACCAAGCTACTAATACGTGTCTCAATGGGCCACTGTCTGTTGGCGAACTCCCTCATACGGCGAAATAGCTATCTGAAAACCGATCACCTAGTAGCTCATCATTCGCGAGTTTGTTAAAACGGTGCTCCGCTGACAATTACTTAATTTGAAGAAACTCGCCTTTAACGCTCTCTATTCAGGATATTGGCTGTAGATAAGTAATACGATTCCTTCACGATAACTGTTAAAGAGGCTAGAAATGCAATTAGCGGCTTCCAAATCGACAAAACACGTTAAGCAGCAACATGCGCTTCTATTTGTGCAAACCACACGCAGACGTCACTGGCAAAAGCTGGGATCGAACTGCTGCTCAAGTTTTCTAGAAATAAGTGTAATCCTAATAGGCTACAACAATAAACAACGTATGCACAGAATGAGGAGCTTATTAAGAGAAAAAACTAGAAGTATAAAGGAAAGACACGAATTTCAAAAGAAGGAGTTCTCAGGGGTAAAAAAAGAAATGGAATCAAGGAACTATATTAAAATATTTTGTCTTCACTTCCTTTCGGAAACACTTTTTATAAAAAAATAAAACCTTCACTTGGTGAGAAGAATATATTTAATGAAAACAAAAGAAGCTTATCATCTGATGAGGGACTAACATAACATGAGGAAATATTGACCCGCAAAGTCAATCAATTAACATGTTATAGGTAAAACCCCTACAAAAATGATCCACTAACCTGAGAGATTAAAAAAATATTTATTTTGACGCAATTGTTTTTGGGCGCTAAAATTACAACCGCAATCTTTAATAAGGGAGCATGGCCGAAAGACAAGTATGGTGTGGATTAAATTCTGGATATGGACAACCAGGTGGAAATAATAAAAATGTTGTGGGCATAATTAGTTTGCAAGAAATGAGAGTTAACCTAAACGTGAAGTTATTGTTGAATCCGAAGTTTACCTTATTTATCAGCTCGAGTCACCAATTTGTAGGGTTGAGGTCAGTGATGCATGTTGAGTATAGCCATCTTTATGAGGGATACTGAATTTATCTGACTGGCGTTGTTTGAAAGTAAGGAAAAGGGTTACCAAGTTTTCAGTTAAAAGAGCAAACATCTTTTATATAATTCAAATAAAAAATTATCGTCAACACAGAATATGGTCCAGAAAGAGTCAAGAACAGAATAATATAAGACACGTTATTTCAGGCGATATATATATATATATATATATATATATATATATATATATATATATATATATATATATATGTGTACCATAGAAGTGGAATGGAATCTATGAGTTCCATATCATCTATGACTGGTCTCGGCAGCGTCCCCAGAGGAACTGTTGATTAATGAACGTGAAACGGTTTACGCGGAAATGGGGAAAAACGCACATGCGCCTAGGGTTTTAATTGCCCGATGTATCGATACGCGAGTAAGAAAATGCCAGTATTTTCATACTGTACCTCGAACTAAGGAAATAGATGTCAATTATTTAACTACTACAAATTCTATATCTTTCCCAAGAATATAAGAGAGTGTGTCCCGACCGAATTCGAACCCGGCAGTCTGAGCTAACAGGCTGCGTCTGTAGACGCAAATTTTATGAAAAATATAAATTTAGTAATGCAAGTTGCGCACTTACAAAAAATTATAAACTTTTAGCATCTAAGTATTCTTATTTACAGGAAACTGATAAAATATTAAGAATAGAACGGAAACTCATAGAATGGGGTCAGTATGGACGAGGGGTACAGATAATTGTCATTTGCATATATTATGTATTTTGGCATTTCATAAACACTTACGCCGATTCATATATATATATATATATATATATATATATATGGAATAAATTTATGGTCTACTCGACCAGACAGACAGACATCTGCGACATCACCATTGCACTGTTTTTTTTCTTTTTTTCTCTCCTACTGTCACCACCCACCTCCAACCGTGCACCGATAATTATTCAGTACACTGATGAAGCCGATGGATTACGGCCGAAATTCTGTTCTCCTTTCTTGAGGGAAAAACACTGTTTTCTATATAAGGGAAAATTGATATTCCTAACGTCAAAATATGGAAAATAAATTGTGAAAATATATAAAAATATATTTTCACATTGATTGTTTATACACACACACACCCACACACATATATATATATATATATATATATATATATATATATATATATATATATAATTACTTTTAGATAAAACCGCTTTTTAGAAATAAAAAAGGCGGTTTTATCTAAAAATCTGCATTCAGAAAAGTTTTGTTTTTATGACATTTAGTGCTGAATATCAATTGCAACTATTCTTCGTCGACTCGACAATTGATCCTCCTGCTTCGCGAATATCTCATTACTGAGTTACAGAAAAAGCGTCAAATGAGGACTGTTGTCTTTCAAACCACTATTCATTGTTGCCTCGAGAGCATTTGGCTTCACAATCTCATGAACATCGTCTGATGTGCCAATGATATGGAACACTGGTGGATTTTATTTTGGGGACATGCTAAAGGCCTGCGTATTCCATCAATTTTGGCTTAACAATTTGATGAGTTTAAAGACTGCATCATTTCAGAGGTAAATAAAGATTCCCGTGATAGACTTGTGATTGAACTTGTCCGGCATCTTGGGACCTCTACAGTGAAGGGGTATGCTGTCTCTTATTATTGCGTCGATCGAGGGAATCTCTGTAAACAAATAAAAATATAAAATCCACAAACATAAATTAAATAGGAATTCATAAATAAAATAGACTGACGAATATTAAAGGATGCATAGAAATAAATGTAAATTAATGAACATAGATACGTTATATTATTTTAAACAATGACATACTTAGACATTATTTTGTACAACGTGTTATATATATATATTTGTGTGTGGGGTGTCTGTGTAAAAAAATACATGGGAACGTGAACACCAGTAATTTATTGAAATGAGATTCATACAAAATGAACAAAATCAGAAATAATAGAGTTTCACTTTCCCCCTTCGATGTAATAATTTAAATAAACTAGATATTAATTGTATATCAGCATCAAGAAATTAAAACGTAAAACATATTTCATTGATTTATTACCTTTAACCGTCCAGGTCGATAAATCCCAGATATCTAAAGTGATCAAAGGCTCAACATAACTTTTACTACTTTTACCAATATTCTACGAAATTCTCTTCAACTTCAGCAGCTTGAGTATCACCACCACTAACCAATACCACCTATTGTAGAAAAGCGATCAAAATGTTATTCGTGTTATTCTGCTATACGTCTTACTTTTCCTTATATTGTCTTTTCTGAAAAAAAATTATCAGAGAAAATGTGGAGCAGAATAAAAATAAATAAGGAATGAATAAAAAAAATCAAACTAATCCATAGCTGTTTGAAAGCCAAATTTAAGATGAGATCAAGATGGGAAGTAAACAAAGATAGATGCACTGGTTAGTGGAACTTTACTTTATGACGTAATCTAATTGAACAATACAGTACAAAAACGGGTAATACTTTTATGTATTAGAAACACGAGAACAAAATAAAAGATAATACATATGGTTTAGTATTTGTTTACAAGACGAAATAATCAGTTCCTGGTGTCTGTAGATTCTCTGCTGGGCCAACTGCAGAGAATCACAGGATCACATCTTGCCTTTTTAAGAAAAAATCTCAAACTCAAATGTTCATGTCGATAACGTAATCTTACTTTAGCGTTTGCGCGTACATTTCCTTACCTGCAGACGCGCACCTGGCGAATCACAACATACATAGATTAACGGAAAATAGTTCATTCATGTAAACTGCTACAAATCTATATATCTGATATTGCGTATTTATTACTCAAAATACTTATTTGGCATGTTATATCGCTGTTAGTGATGAATACAACGATACATTTCATATAGATATGAGAGAGTAAGACTGGAGATGGGGAAGTAAAACGATATACATAGAGAAGAACATTGATAAAAAAAAGACAATACTGTGTCTTTTTATCTTCTCCATTTCAATTGTTCTGTAGATCGAGAAAGTTGTAGGAATTGATATGAGAACACAATTTTATCGTGGAAATGTTGATCGTGTGAGATGATTAGATGTTATAAATAAAATGTGCGGATGATGGCTGAATAAATAAAGCAATAATCTATATAAGTGATAACTATGTTATTGCCTGGGCGTCTCTATTTATCACGTGGTAAAATTAGGAGGTAATTTAAATTTAATGATTGGCACCTATTTAAAGTGTGTAACTGATTATGTGTTTATATTTGAATGGCACATGTAAAGGGAGGCGAAATGAATGTGTGTTTCCTTTTTTTACTCACGACATATTTAATTGATTCTTTTTTTCTTGTATCATATTTTTTGCTAAACTATTGGTTATATGATAGAAAAGTATGCAGTGCGTGATTGCGTGGTTAGATTCTGAAATAGCAGCCATTTTTCGGAGATAGCGTATATTTGTTTGATCATGGATTTGTTAAACTGATGAAGCTCCCGATAAGTTACAAGTGTGAAAAAAATCGCCATATGTGTGAATGAAGAATTTTACCATTTTCATATAAACTTTTAATTAATTAACTTGTTTATACTAGTAATAGTTTAATATTAAGCATGCTCAAATAATGAAAAGCGCAGCTTAGAAAAGTAAATCACATTACAACCAACTAAAAACACAATTACCTATAATTATTTATAAATAGAAAAAAGCGTAGTATAACATGTCACCTTTAGAACTGAAACGAACAGTACATATATTCATATCGAATTGATAGAATATATTAGGAAATAAAAGAGCTGCGTACACACCACTATTCAGGTACATACGGTAGCTAAGTACTTCAAATAAAATATCATAGGGAAATCTGAAAAATAACACAAGTTAAACTAACAAGCATATATAGTGGACACTCTGCTTAAAAGAGAATATTGCAATATTAACATACGCAATATGTTGGGTATGTGAAGAATGTGTTTTATTTGTAACATTTTATATTAGAAAATAATGTTAACATACATACGTTTTTCATTAATTATTGAAACGAAATTTATTTCTATTTTTATAATTGGATATCATGAAATTCTATATATATATATATATATACATATATATATATATATAATGTGTGTGTTTTTCGTTCAAGTTTTAAGTATTGCATGGAAAGTTTATAAAATTGAAATAAAAGCCAAATTAACAATACAAGATTAATTTATTTTTTGTTTTTTCTTAAATTAATCCTATCGATTACGGAATAAAATTCCTTCTTCAGGGGTGACCAGTATTGAGTCATTTTTTTTTTTTTTCATCAAAAAACAAGAATAAAGAAACTTATTTCTTTGTTAATTTGATAAACATCTTAGATGGTACGACGTCAACGCCTTGATGTTATGAAATGGCGGTAGGATTCAAAACCGGTGACGAACGAGAGATGCGTTGGCACGCTGTCGAGTAATGTGTGTGTTTTTCGTTCAAGTTTTAAGTATTGCATGGAAAGTTTATAAAATTGAAATAAAAGCCAAATTAACAATACAAGATTAATATATATATATATATATATATATATATATATATATATATATGTGCGTGTGTGTGTGTGTGTAAATATAACTTTGACTATCAAACCTGTGTGGTTCAAGATACTGGAAAGGATCTCACTTATCCGGTGACAGTTGTGGCGATCTTTGGCTTTTTTAGTCAAGGAAATGTGTATCTCTATTAATAATTTTATCAGGAGATATACATTTAGTTTACTAGAATGGTCATGTTTCTTAAGAACTTGTCGACTGCTCAGATGAAACAGGGATACGTTGTCGGCATGTCTCGAATATATTGTATTTGAAACTTGTTTAATTTCATAGTGATGGAATACATAAGATAGATTTGTAAAAAGTGATGAGAAAAGAACCCTTTTTGCTGGTTGGATCACTAGTTTAATGTAGCATCGTACAAGGGGAGTCTAAGCAAGGCGTATTCTACATAGAAATATGCGGATATATATATATATATATATATATATATATTTACATTAAATAATCCTTCAAAATCTAGTGTTCATCACTTTTTTATATCATTTATGTGTGAGGATAAACTTTCTGTAGACACTGATAATATATACTATTTAATAACTTGTTGGCTGTCTACATTTCACAACGATACGTGGTCCAATGTATGCAATACATTCTAGTTTAAGTCAGTTAAATTGTTCCATGCTTGTATACTTAACCTGAAATGATCTGAAATTTTATTTCATTTGTGTGGGGTTATAGGATAACATAATCCAGGTGTAGACAAACAAGTTCGCTCTGAGCATCTTTTATCTCTCGACTCATGTAATAGATGGAGAGCTTAACTGTGTTTTACTTAACCTTTCTCTGCCTGACTAATAAAAACACCGTATTCACTAATAATCATGTGACTTATAGTCTCACAAGTTTTCTTTTACATTGTAGTTTCCACACATTAGCCTCTTGTAATATAACATTCTTGATGGAAATATATTGTGCTTCAATAAATAGTGTTTCGTTACCTCTCAATATTTTCTACATGAACACTTATAACAATAGGCTTATGAATCACAATATTATGCCTTATATCCACGGTTACTTTTATATATATGTTCATATATGCATATGTGTGTGTGTGCGTGCGTGAAAACTCATACACACATTGGCATAACTCAATATATATATATATATATATATATATATATATATATATATATATATATATATATCGATAGACTGAGCAAGTTATATTGAAATGTATATGCACTAATGTAACTACAGTGAACTTGTCATAAGCTAATGTTGTATAGGTCATCAAATATTTAACGATACCTTTCAGTAAAAGCACTCTGATGATCTATGAATAATTAAAACCTTTCTAATACATCCAAAACCTTTTATCTGAGAATATATATTTTACATTCAGAAAAAATGAATAAAATTGAAATATGAAGTTGTGATATGTTATGAAAAGGAGTACGAGACAACTTCTAACTTTTCACCGATATAACAACACTCCGTTAATTTTACAGGCTTATGGACTGGCATTTAAATACAAGTATGCGGATTCCTGGATCAGATTCTTACTACTGTTGCATTATGGAGGGCCCTATGTCGGATAAGAGTAAATCAACTAGTGTGAATTTCGACAAGAGTCGAGCTTAGTGCGGGTTAAAGTGAAAAAAACTTTGAAATAAGATCTGCAGCAACATGGATTATCAGGAAGGAGTAACTGATTGTCAAATCACAAAGAAGTCGAACAACAAAGAACCTTCAAGCGATATGACGGTGACGTGACCTTTTTGTAGTTTACAAAGAAACGAGAGCTTTAGACAGTACCGTGTGAGAGTTTAAGAAACGAAGATGTGAAATAAGTATTATTTGAGACTTTTAAAAGTTGAACTAGCCATAAGGCAAAATGTGCCCCTCAAGATGTATGTTCGTCGAGTTCACTCATTTATCATCTAAAAAGATAAGTTATGTACCCGCACTTTTTCAAGGGTATGTGTAGACAGTTAGTTAAGAGAAATCTTGTATATTTCTCTATCAGCTAATGTGTATCCTTAGAAAATGTAAACAACTGAAATTCAAATAAAACTCATCGATTCCTTTTCTGTGAGTTTTAAAGATCAACACGTTACACTATCCCATCGCCTTAATGTAAAGATCAAATCAAAAACATTAAATGCTAACAACGTGTTAACTCTATTAGAAGTATTTTTGTTAAATGTGCTTGAGCGGACTGTAGGGGTGGTGTGCTAAATTCAAGTGATGTCGCGTTACTGCATTAATTTGACTAATACTCTTGGAAATAATATGAATCCATATATTTTCTAAAGAGCTATAGATTAAATAGTAGGGTATATTAGACTCTAGAGCTTTTGTTGTACAACTAGCCTAGTAGATATTTGTTCCAGTCGTCCTGTACGACTTCCTACTGGACCGATCAATACAAGTTCATGAGATGTGCGGGTTGTAATTGCAAAATGCTTTCTTCACTATAGACTCACAGCGAAAGCGCCATGTTAAAAGGTATCCATTGTCTCTTAATTAATTTCTCTGTATATACTTTGTGCATTACATTATGTTTTCCTCCTCTGGCTTATCCAGCGACTCGTTTAAAGTCGGTCAATTAAGCACTGGCGTTAGCATATATATATATATATATATATATATATATATATATATATATATATATATATATATATATATATATATAATTAATAATGGATTGAATAACATAATCAAATGAGAAATTAATCAGATTTTATTAAAGTTCAAAAACTAAAAGTGATATTACGTCCTTAACTCATGAGTTTTCAAAGAAAAGCTTCCCCTCAGACGACCATTACCGCAATGACATTACTACGGATAAAACACTTAAGCTTCGAAAATATATAAAAATATATAAAATAATATATAAAACATAAAATATATTGGCCAAAAACACACTTGAACATCTATTTGTATGATTTCGCTTTTTCGATGGTTTAATTATTGATCTACATACATCCTGAATACACTCTTCATTGTCATCTACTGCATTGATAGCAAGAACATTTCCTGCCTAGAAAATTATTTCGTTTTTTTGATTATCATTTACCGCCTGGATTGTTTTTAATCGATTTCTTTGAAATTTTTGTAAAAATTGTTTTAAACTTTCTGACTTGGATGAATTGTATTTGTTTAACAAAACGGTTTGTTTTTGGTCAATATATCTCTGAGGAGAAGATTTTCTTTGACAACTCATGAGTATCACTCCTTGTTTTTGCACTTTCATAACTTATTGCATATGTACTTCAATCTATTAATATTATTAATCCATACACTATTTTGAGCTTCGTTTTTATCTTGATAGTCTACTGGTTTAAGATATTATTTATATCTTTAAAGTATCATTTTTCTCTTTCGCTCTTTCTCTCTCCTTCTCTCTCTCTCTCTCTCTCTCTCTCTCTCATATATATATATATATATATATATATATATATATATATATATATATATATATATATATATATATATATATATATAAAGAGAGAAAGAAATATTAAAAAAATATCTGCCCCAGTACAGGTGTCAATAATTTCCTGGACCGAACGGTTTTGCAGAAATTTATTATTAGTTTATGAATACAAAATATAATTATATTAAACCTTATATCTAGAATCATGATTTTGATTCAAGAAATTGTCTAGAAATTAAAGCTTAAGCTTAAGTGATCCTAAGAACAAAAGACAATTCGGTGACTATTGTTTAATTTTATGACTGTCTATTACTCTAACTCTTTCTCATTCTGTTTTGACCGACTCACCACTCTTATTTTATACAGTTTCTATTACTCTTTGTTCTGTAACTCTCCATCTCTCTCCGTTTATAAACAGTCAAAAGTAATAAAACAGAAGATTGGAATAGCCATTATAAACAAAAGGTTAGATCACTATAACTATGTATACTATTTACCCAATAAGGGAGAGAGAGAAATATATATATATATATATATATATATATATATATATATATATATATATATATATGTATATATATATATATATATATATATGTATATATATATATATATGTATATATGTATATATATATATATATGTATATATATATATATATATATGTATATATATATATATATATATATATATATATATATATATATATATAGTAAGCTATACAAACATATTTATCTCTTTATAAAATTGTGTGTGGAAAGATGAAATACTAATATATATATATATATATATATATATGTATATATATATATATATATATATATATATATATATATAGAGAGAGAGAGAGAGAGAGAGAGAGAGATATTAATTTTGAATTTTGTCTATATTTTTTCAAATTTAACTGATTTTGCAAACTCACTTTCCTTTATTCTAGCAATTTAAGCCGAGCTCCATGAGTGACTCAACAGATCATCGTTTGCAAATTACTACAACCGTTACATTTAGTAAGAATTATGCTCTTGATTGTTCTGATCTCTTTTCTTTAAAGAGCTCTCAAGAGATTGCACAAAACTTACCATTGAAAATATAATTGTGATTTTAACCATTTTTAAGTATTTTGCGGCTTAACTTTTGGCACTATTTAAATGAGTAATCTTACAATATTAAAACATTAATAATCTCATAACGTCAGTTGTGTTATGTATATTTTCACACACGTGTTACCATATGAATATGTTTATGATTGTATGATCTCTTGAACTTATTAAAGGGTCCAAGTTTCTCTTCATCATGAATCCTCCTGGGACAAGCAGTTCAGCTATTTTCTAATCTTTAATACATAAAATGTCAGCAGAATTTTAGAATTTAGACCTAAATAGCTTTGAATCTGACACATCGATATTTGATTCTGCCTAGTCATTTTAGATCTTGATATTTTTTCGTGTTCTTTATTATTATTATCATTATTATTATTAGTACTCATTAAGAGTTCTAACACAGGTAATCGTCAGTGATTGCTCACCGACGGCAACCGGTGGTATTCTCTGGAGTCTGAGTGACAACAAGCCTCCCCAGATTATTCTCCACCTCTTTTCGAAAACCACCGCAAATAACCTTGCAGTTTCACAACATCCGCTTATCGATGATTCCTCTTTGTTAAAGACCATTGGATATGGGTAGCAATAAGTCTCTCAAAGGTCCCAGCACTCTCCGCACTCTTCAAGTGGATATCTGGATTTTGCTGTCCTTCCTCGGTCGTCTCATCCTTCTTGATCCTCTACAAATATTTTGTGTGGTGTCAGACAAGGCCGGCACCATTTTCCTTTTCTCGGGAGGGGGGAGGACATGGAAGAAGGAACGGGGGAGGAGTGCTTATAGTGTTTCTTGCAATTTCTGTTAATTAGTTCATATTTGTGTGGTTTCAGCTGAGTCCGGAGTAATTTATTAAGTGGGGTAGCTTATGAAGTAATTTTTCTTGCAGTTGTTGTTCCTTGGTTCGTGATGTGGCGTTCTTCGGGTTGTTTTGTTTTCTTCCCGTTGTAAATTCCATGTGACTGGTTACCTTTTGTAGCTTATGTTGGTTGGTTTCCGACTTCAAGGATTTTCCTTAAGATTGCAACTGTTTTGATCATTGCCGTCCTTTGTATGATCTCGATGGTTTCTTTTATTTCAATGTCTCCCAGTCTTTTCTTCAGCTTTTGGGGGTTGTTCCTAGTGCTTCTACGATTATTTACTCCCTTGGAGGTTTCACACAAATAATAAACAGTGATTGTTCATTGACAATAACAAGTGTAGTCACCTGAAGTCCGAGTGACAAGAAGTATCTCCAGATTTCCACACCCTCCGCCTCTCTTGATAATAATTGCAAATACTTTCGCGTCATCCCAACAGCAGTTTTCCTCTGATCTTTTATCTGCAACGACTACCGGTCTTCACTGGTTTGAGTAGCAATAAGCCTTCTCAATATCCCAGTGATCTCCACACCCGTCCAGTGGAAATCTTGCTGGTGCTCTCCTTCTTCGCACTTTCTATCTCCGTCAGGAAGAACAATCGTGTTTGTGTATGTCTGTCTGTCTGTCTGTTTGTCTGTCTGATTGCCGGTGCGTATGTTCGGCTGAAACTCAGAAACTACCAAACATACATTTGCAAATCTTACGTATTCTAATTTAGTACGACCCCCAACTGGTTATGATAAAAAATGCATAAAAACTTGTTACACTTAATTTGAAAAAGAATAAGAAATGTATGAAACGTCAACAGAACTATAAAATCAAATAATTTATTGTATAAAAGAAAAATCGTAGTCCTGGCTGTCTGTGTTTTCGGCTAAAATTCAGAAACAAACATTTATATTTAGTCGTAATAATTAATGTATTGTATTTATCAGAATTAGTGTTCTATTGTTTGAAACAAAGCCACTCTTTTTAACTTGGTAAGCAATTTTAGATTTTGTTTTTGTAAAATGAAAACTGTCGCTGAAACTTATCACTGTTTACTTTTGTTTTATATAATAACAATCTTAATACCTGATTAAAAAAAAAAAGTTACTTATGATGAAGCTAAGCGCCAGGATAATACGCTATTTTTAATAAATTGTTAGTTGTTCGGTAATGTATTCTAGCATCTGAAAAAAATGATTAAATATAGATAGCTGGACTAAGGTGCTGAAATGAAACCATTTTTATATTACGTTATTCCTTGATTAACATCATGATGTCAGGTAGAATAGAAGTGAAAGTTAGGAAGCGTTTGTTATTGATTTTTTAAATAAAATGATAAACGGTGGCTTAGTAGTAAGTGTACCTATGTAATAAATAACCAGGTGTATGTGAGTGACATGAGAGGTATAGATTGTAGGAGAGTGAAGCTCATTTCTATCTTCTTTGTGGGAGTACGTATTGGTGAAAAGAAGTTTATTCGAAATAAATGTAATAATATGTAAACGGGCTCGAAATAAAACATGCTTTAAAAAATGCTGCAATGTGTGTGTGTGTGTGTTAAGAATTTTCATAGGCAGTGTTGAATTATTTTCCTATTTAAACTGTAGACGCAGTAGACAAAACCGAGATGACTTTATATAATATATGAGTAAAAAAACACTATTCAAAACAACAAGCGGAAGTGGTCGCTAACAGACTCGCAAATACCTTATATCCAATATTTATAAGTAAATAAAGGAATAATGATAGAACAAATAATCCCACCATTTAATAAAGTCTCTAAACACATTTAAACAACACTTAACCGAATTTCCCCGGATTGTTTCGCTCTGGCACAGCTCTTCAATATGGCTAGATAGGCAAATGCCTCGAGCTGAGATCAAAACTCAACCGTCTAGTTGTTGTGGTCTTGAAGGGTCGATACTATATAAGACAACATAGTGATATAATTACAAGAGTTTGCATTTAGAGATGTACACAGTAGTATGTCACAGAAAGATTACTTCGAGACTTCGTCGTAATACCCTCTATACACACTGTATAGAGTCCATTTGGTCACAAATAGCTTTGATCACCATCATACTATAGTCTTGCTCCGTATGGAGTAAATCCTTTTTTTAGGTGTTATTACAATTAAGTCAACAATCTTACGCTTCCTTTTTGATCGTTCTTTAGAACCTGTTTGCTGGATTGGTATCTCAAATGTATCGCACACAACCTCGATTGGTTCGTCCTCTGGAGCATTATTTTCGACAGCATCCGTTTATGCACTGTTATGATATCTTACCTATGATGGACTTTGGACTCTTCCATTCACAATAAATAATGGAAGAATCTGCTTCTCAGTGTTGAGTCACCCCAGTCTATACTGGCAGTCAGACTGACGTACCACCACTCTTGTTGCTCTGTTGTATAATATTTCCTCCAATATACTTGTTTTACCTAAACCCCGAGTTCGTGTTTTCATTTCGGCCACTGTACAGGGCCACAACATGAACTATCCCTGTTTCCCAGTAGAATTTATTTCTTTTGAACATCCGAAAGAAACTTTATCTACAACTTTGAAACGTCCATTCTCTACATTTTCAACGTCGTGGTTTCGTATGGTTTGACAATATTCTATCAAACACTGTTTGAATCTTCCCTGAAAACATTACTTCTGCTGCCGTCAGGGAAGATAAAACATTGTTATTAAGAGTCATCTTATATACCAGCAACAAAATCTGAATTTTCTATCTTTAAGTGCGCTTTTGAACGTATTCACGAATCGTTCTGCCCAGCCATTGCTCTTCGCACTGTTCAGCGCAATTGTTATATGTACAACTACAAAGTTTTGACAGAATATTTTAAATTCACTAAACATTAATTGAGTTCTGTTGTCTGATTAAATACAGTCAACGACCGCGAATCAGGCGAATAATTAATGTAAAAAATTAATGGTTACTTCCTTGGTTGGTTTCTTACATTTTTATGTTTCCGGCCATTTCGAGAAACTGCCCACTAATATTTGGTAATATAAAACATTGAGTGGGCCAGGAAAATCTATGTGAATCCTAGACCACGGTCAGTTAGTTTTCGGACAGGGTATAACTTTATAGGAGGTGTATTTGCTGCCAAAGCACAACCTTTGCATATTTTCACCGCATTTTCATTGCCTTTACCCATGCCTGTCCAATACACATAACTTCTAACGAGACTTTTCATTCTCAAAATGCCGGAGTTACTGACATGACATTATTTTAGTTTTCTTTTATGTAATGTTGTAGAAATAACAAATCGATCGCCGTACATAACTACTTCATTACAGATTGAATACACTTCCGAGATGTGTAGGTGTTTTTATTTTATTTTATTTTTTTCCGTTTTTTTTTAAATCGTCGTCTAGTGTCTTTTCTTTTATTTCTCTGAGTGTTAGCGGAAGCTCCCTAATGGCGTTACACAGTGTATTCTTTTACGTCTACCTCAGTTTTTAGAGAGGCAATGACAGTGTGTTCAAGAGGTTTATCATATTTTGTGGATACGTCTAGATACTCCGTCAGCATAACTAATTTTCGACGATGGGAGATACTCCATTTTATAATTGTAATTGAGGAGAATGATCCCCCAATATCTGTAGTCTGTTTGCAGTATACGTCGTTAAACATTTTTTGACCCATGAATCGTTAACAAGGATTTATGGTTTGTTTGCAACAGAAAATGTCTTCCATGAACTAAACCATGACATTTGGTGAGTGCAAAAATATTAACCAATATTCCTTCTCGATTTGTGAGCAACTCTTTTCTTCAGCTAGTCATGTACGAGACGCGTGACGATAGGTTTTAGCGATCCGTCTTCCATTTTCTGTAACATGCAAGCTCCAATGCAGTACGAGCTAGCATAAGTAACTACAACGATTTCGAGATCTGGATTGTAGTGCGGCAAAAATTAATTCTAATGTGTGAATATATAGTTTTTTAAATGCTTCCCGGAATTCTGTCGTCCAGACCCAATTTGTGTTCTTTTTCTAATAGATCATTAAGAGACACTCACGAATTGTGGATGTTTGGAATAAACACATTGTAATAATTTCCTCAACCAATACACTTTGTAGTAGCGAAACTTTTCCCGGAGCTGCCATATTTTTTTATCGCACTCGCTTGCTCTGGGTAGGGTCTCTTACCATCTTTTTCTATAATTTTACGAATATATTTTATATTTATTCATGAAAAAATCGCATTTTTCTATCTTCAATTCAAATCCATAGAACTGGATTCTCTTAAATACTTCGCGTTCATGCGATTTGTATTGCTCGTTGCTTTTACTGATCACTAGAATGCCATCTATGTAGGCTGTCGCATATTCCAGTCTGCTACGCAATGTGTATATTACTTGCTTAATAATGGCTGGCGAAACCTTAATCGCAAATGTTAATCTTTCGAATTTGTACAAACCCTTATAGGGATTTATTCAAAGTATATTTACAAGAGTGTGTATTTACAGAAGTACAGAATCATATGTTACAGAAAGACTGCTTCGAGACTTCGTAATTTTCTCCTATGTACATAGTGCCTGAAGAGTCCATTTAGTCACTCATAGGGTAGATGACCGTCTCACAATAACACTAGTAGGCAGCCGTCAGTCACAAGCCGAGAGAAAGCGAAATCTCAATGTTTATATAAACACTGATAAGTGCTCTATTTGGTTACACGAACAGCTTTTGCATTTTCGCTCACGGCGATTACACTTAACACACACCCACGCGTGCAATAACTATAACCAATGTTGAATATTATAACCGATTTTGATCACTATATCCGATTTTGATAACTATACCCGATGTTGATAAGTATTACCGATTTTGATCACTATAACTATTTTGGATTACTATAACCGATGTTCATCACTATAACTGATTTTGATTACTATAACCGATTTTGATCACTATAACCGATTTTGATCACTATAACCGAATTTGATAAATTTAACCAATTTTAAATTTTGTATTTTAAATTTAATTTGAATTTGATTATTTTTTGTTCGATCTATTTTATATTTTGACATTTTTATATTTCTTGAGTTAATGAAGAAAATGCAAAACTTTGTAATTATTCCATAACTTTGCTTTTGTTAATTTCTAACAAAATTAGAAGTTCTGCATTTTTTATGTCCATATATATTTATTTTGTTACGTGTTAAAAATTGAAATTAACAAATGTAATTTACACATTTTAAACAACTAACACAATACATATCTATACATTTAATTACTCCACGGCCACTAAAAATCAAATACTGTCAAACCAAAATAGTAAAGTAAAGTTTTGTTTGGCATTTGTTTTAGAGGTTGTATAAAAGCTTATGTTTTTGTTAACCTCCATCGAGAAACATAAGACAATATAAGATTTAATTTAATCGTTAAATAAAGGAACATCTATTTTGCAAACAAAAATATTTGATGTTTATGCAAATTTTTCTCTATTTTCATTTTAACAGGGCAAGGAGCAGAAACGCATCATCCTTCTTGAGAATATCAGAGTGCGTGCAGTGAATTCGTATATGACCAGCAAACCAAACTGCTTTGAGATTCATTCGGGAAATCATGAAATAATTAAAGCTTGTAATTTAGATCCCGAACGAAAAGTTGTGAGAGGTAATTTCTGCACTAAATAATTGATTTATTTGTGTAATCTAATATGTAAAGTAAAGCCAATCTCTATATCATTTTTTTCATCGATAGCTTTCTTCCTACAAAATCGATATTTGATTCTGGTTCGTCAGCTTTGTTTGTTGATTGTTTCAGTATGTTAAGAAAAATAAAATTAAAGTCGATTTATTCCTTACATGAAATACTTTGTCCAGGTCGGAAGTATTTTCAAATGGCAGTATTCGTTCATACAGAGTTATTTCCCTTTGATTCAAGCAATACAATATTGTAGCATATATATATTAATAATTGATGTAGTTAATAAAGATAAGCAAAACAAATTGCGAGGAAATGTCTGCTGCGTAGGTGCAACCAGTATATATGTATATATATATATATATATATATATATATATATATATATATATATATATATATATATATATATATATATATATTTATTTATTTTTTGATTAATTTTGTTATTTTACTTCAGTGTAATTTCTTAGAAATCAATATACTCTTTTGCTGGGACTAACACTTGATCTCTATATGAGATACATAGATATCGGAATGTTCAACTAAATTTTTAAGTTACCTCTCAAACGTTGAGTTAGTAAATATGTAATTAACAATTATGTTCTCTTTCCAATTGACGAGTTAGTTATGTTATAGTATATCTTTATTGTAGTCTATTAGTCTTACCGGATTCGAGAACAAGAATTTATCTAGTTTGGTAGAGTATCCATCTTGGAGAAGGTGCACTATTCCTGGTATAAGTCACCGTGTAGCCATACCAAGCGGATTTTATTTGGGCTTCGAATACTTTGTTATTTAATATTTGGTCAGGGTTTTCTTGTAGGAGAAGTATCCTCATGCCAGATTGCCCTGATATGAAACTATATATATATATATATATATATATAACACTATTTGTTGTTGTTGATCACTCTTCGCTGCTCGTTGTAAATACCCACCGACTTGGCATTTACAAAGTTAAATTCATCGTAACTTTCAAGCCTATTTGTAATGGCAAACAGGTTAAACTCTTGACTGCGAATCAATGGCGATTTGTAATCGAAGTTCACGCCCGCCGCCCGTTGGAAATTAGCTTCCTTCACTGCATATTGCGTAAGCATGAAAGATTGATGTCTGTAGGTTATAAGTAATTAATATTTATTTATAAAATATTATCATTACATATATATATATATATATATATATATATATATATATATATATATATATATATATACATATATATATATATACATTGACAAACTTTTTTAAAAAACTATATGGTACATATTTCAGAAACGTACCGCGGTTTCATCTTGATGGGCTGACTTTTTAAATTAAAAATGTCTGCATCCAAGGGGAATCGTCAGCGTACTGAAACGAGATCAGAAACACAATGAGAAATGGCGTTTGTGTTCATCGTTAAAATAACCGGGGCACTAATTTAAAAAGTCAGCCCATCAAGTACGATTCTAGAATATATAATTAATATATGGTTTTTAAACAAACTATTTATATTAGCTCTAACTCTTCTGCGATCGAGCACTTTATTGATTTATTCTCAATATAACTTGACTATATTGGCGAAATATCTGTATCACTTTAAACTAACTAAAAAAAAATGCTAGTTTTAATTAAAAAAAGAAAACGAAAACAAAAATCGGTTTCGATTTAATGTTTTTCTTTTTTTTATGGGGAAAAAAAATTGATATCGCATCTTAATGCTTATAAAGGTATTTATTATACCTATTCCTTATTAAATTTAACAATAGATGCTTTAAAAAAAATATGAACTTTAAACACTTATATACATATATATATATATATATATATATATATATATATAGGCGGCAGACAACAGAAACGCTATCAGGTATTTAACAAGTAACACCAGTATAATACTAGTGTTGCTAATGTCTGTTGGTAACAAACGGTTATTGTATATGTAATGTGCAAGCTTTATTTTATCGTACTTTTCCAAAGGAGTTTAATGATTTCTATGATATAGGGTCACCGCGATATCACTTAGAAATGACAAACTCGGTTTTTAGTGTTCTGTTTCGATTTTCTAATGGCGATGACTAAACTCTCTACTGGTCCACGTCACTGTCTCTTAAACGTTCTATATTGTTTGCTTGGCTTAATACATTCGTCTCGCTGTAGGATAAATAAGAGTCAAGGTGGAAAGTAATCGTTAATCTCACCAAGACTCACACAAGCATGTGAATCATATTCGAGCATCCCGCAAGAACAGTATTTACGGAGGAAATGGCAAATTCGCAAAATGCACATACACACATGAGAACTTATAGGATATATTAATACACATACGCAAGAAACATATCATAAAATGACAACATAAAAATTAAAACATTGTCTCAGCAGCTTAATAAATTTTCTAATATTTAGTAGATCGCAGCAGGCCATATTTTATTTTGAAAAAATCTAGGAGCAATCTTTTAGAGGATAGTGTATGTTTCCTTACAATATGACTTTGATAACTAATTAGAAATCTATATGCGGTGTATTATATTCCATAAAATATACTTGAAATTAGGAATGTCGTGTATTGTTATGCAATTGTTTTTATTGAGTATTGTAGCGTTACTTTACGCTTAATATTTTGATACTTTCCCCTCCTGATTGATAAAGATGCAGAATATTGCATTATGACGTATTTCCGTTAATATATATAGTTTTATTAATTTTATACGTACATAAAAGTAATCCATAGACATGCGTTTCTGCCTATCAGCCGTCATCCGCATAGCAAATTTGGACAATGGTCGAACCTTCGATATTGATGTCAATAGTCTGCCATTTTACTCTGGGACCATGACTCTCTGGAAATATGTACGATTTTAATCACTGAAATATTTAATGCATGTTGTTGTAATTGTGTTTATTTGTGATTGTAGCGTTTGTTGCTTTACACTTACTACTATTTTAATTGTTTCACTTCGTAAGTGATAAGATTATTAATAATAACAATAATAATAATAATAATAATAATAATAATAATAATAATAATAATAATTATAATAATTATATCATAACTTCCAACCTCTGTATATCTCACTTATCTCTTTGAAATCCAACTTCAAAGTGAACGTCCCGCCAAAACAACAAATCAACCCTCTTTTATCTCCAACCAGGAGCATCTCATTTACATATCAGGTGGTCACATTGCAGGCATATAAAGAGACAAGGCAGCCATTTTTGTTTCTTTCTTCTTCATTCATTTACTTCCACGACCGACCCATTGAACTATGCACACATGCTAGTTAGGTAAGTCCCGCGTTTCCCTACACTCCCCCCTGATCTCATGATCACACACAGGGCATGGGGGCAGTATCCGTCTTTGTCGGGTACTCCTTTGAAGAACCGGGGGCAGCACTTCCTCATTGCCATCTTCCTCATTACCACCGTTATTGCCACCAATCTGTTCCATTATATCCTCTCGTGGTTCCCTATGCGGTGTTTCACAATCAGGGCATGGGGGCAGTATCCGTCTTTGTCGGGTACTCCTTCGAAGAACCGGAGGCATCACTTCCTCGGTCCCATCTTCCTCAGTATGTTCCATCATTCCCTCATCTGGTTCTGTAGGTAGTGTTTCTACGCTCACCGGTAGGGGTAGTAGGCAGTCAGGATCATGCCTGAACTGTATGTGATCTTCCTCATTATCCTCAGAATCAGGAGAGGTATAACAAGGACGGATATCTTTTACATGCCGTGGTACACCATCAATCAACATGGTCTGAGGACTTATGATTTTATCTATTTTTCCTCTGCAAAATTTTTCAGTGCACCTAGCATTGGAGGGTTTCACCCAAACACTGTCTCCCACTTGATATGGTGTATTGACAACGCCAACCTCTGATGGCGTGACATCAATACCTTTTATACGCTGTTCATAGCGGTAAATCCCATTAGCTGGGGCAGTTTCTGGTGTTGCATCGTTCTTTGGTGTCATATTATACCAGTACACCGCTTCTGGAATAGAACACTGTGTCCTGGCCGCAATTCTTTTAATGGTGCGGTGACACCGCTCCGCTATACCGTTACCTTCGGGAAAATATGCGCATCGGTAACGCATTCTAATCCCCCATTCCTGCGTGAATTTCTGAAATTCTTGACATCGAAATGTAGTGGCGTTATAAGTCAGAATTTCAAGCGGGGCACCACGTTCAAAAAAGACAGCTCTCAACTGTCGTATAATGCTAAATGCATCCTGTCGTGTCAACAGGCGCAATATTGTGAAACGTGTTGGTCCACAATCTGTCATGGTCAAAAACTGCTTGCCCTCATAATGCGTTATGTCCATTCCTACTCGATACCAGTTGTCCTCCACCTCAAGCTTTCCTTTTTGCCATTGGGATGGTGCCGGATCAATTCGCTGACACTCTTCACACGAGCGTATAGCTGCCTTGATTGATGCTCTTGTAGTTGAAGGACACACTCTTCGGACAAAATATGTTGTCCTCCGAATTCCGGGATGTCCACTCTGCTGATGTATCGTACGGATCTGGTCAGGTGTCAATTGATCTGTTACGGTCGCGCATGTCTGTTGTGGAGGATCAGATCCCTGCCTCATTACATCAATCCACCTCTTTGGTACTCTCGTCAGGCTATCAGCCAAATTCTGCATTGACAAAACTAAAGTGATGTCCACCTGCAAGCTGTATTCGTCAACTAGACGCTTTATTATTTCCAGTCTCCTACGTACTAACATCTCACTTGCCGCTCTAGTCTTAACCCGGGCCTTCCCAGTTAAGGTGTCGGTCAACCAGTGGTAAACACACAATGAGTCAGTGTGAAGATGCACAAGGCATATAAAGAGACAAAGCAGCCATTTTTGTTTCTTTCTTCTTCATTCATTTACTTCCACGACCGACCCATTGAACTATGCACACATGCTAGTTAGGTAAGTCCCGCGTTTCCTACATATATATATATATATATATATATATATATATGTATATATATACACGTTATTGTATACCACGGGATGTTTTTGTTTAATTCATCTTTTGTAGGATCTTCTCTATCTTTAGGATAATCCCTTTTGTATTCCATGTCTGGTGTAGGCTCCGCAAGTTGTTTGTGTAATTATTGTTTGCAACTTCTTTGGACTGAATTTATATTCACGACTGCTAAGTTCGAACTATACGGTAAATAAATAACGTTTTAAATGTACGTATGTGTTATCAGATACCGTATTTTTACGTGAGCTAGGCGCGTGAATAATATAAATTTCCAACCTCTAAAATTTTAAATTCACAAAATTTAAAAAGGTTAAACGCAAGAAAAGCCATCGACGACTTCGAAATCACAAACATATCGTTATCAAAAAATGTGATTAAAACTACATGTATGTTGTACTCAATAAATCAGATGATTCTACAAAATTCAAAACTATTTTAGATGATCATACGAAATTTTTCAAAGTAAAAAAAAAACTATCAATTATTTCAATAAACATATTAGTCAACAATGATAGCGATACACTCTGTAAAATAATTGGATATTACACACCCGGTTACCTATGTGGTACTGGAAACACCTACACATTAACTCTCCTCATCGGTCTATGATTTCGCAGGTTACTACACTTATTTATCAATTTAGTACAACAATCAACAAACATACCACTCCGTATTTACTAAACAAATGTTGTGTAAAGTCTACCTAATAACTCATACGGATTCTGCAAACTACAAAAGTAAATATAAAGTCACTGCTTCACTGGAAGTAAAATTTCTATTTACTAATATCTCAGGTCATGAAACAATCGACATCATAATTAATAAAATATAGAATAATTCATCCTTCCCCATCTCCACATAAATCCTAGAATTGTGAAAAAGCTAAGATTACTCTTCACAACAGACCATGAGGGAAACATTTACACACAAACAGATGCCGTCTCCATGGGTTCCGTATTTGCAGCAACATTCAGAAATGTTTACATATCTAATCTCGAAAACAAAATATTTAATGTAATCACTAAACCCTATATTTATCACAATTACGTGGACGATATCATTATACTAGCTAACAACAATAATGCAATTAAAGAACTAAAAAAAACATATTTAAACAAACTCTGTATTCACATTCACCTATGAACTAAA
Source organism: Sepiola atlantica (assembly GCA_963556195.1). Taxonomy (NCBI): domain Eukaryota; kingdom Metazoa; phylum Mollusca; class Cephalopoda; order Sepiida; family Sepiolidae; genus Sepiola; species Sepiola atlantica. Next base: position 105,014,524 of record OY744523.1, on the reverse strand, counting down.
CAATAATAACAACATTCCTTTTCTAGATGTATTTATCGATTCCAACAATGGTGAACTCATCACCTCTTCATATAAAAAACTACCTCTATTTATTCTTGCCTGTTGAACTATAAAAGTGAGTGTTCACACTGCCATAAAATAGCAATTTAAATTATATATAATGAACCAAAACCAATTGATATCTTAATCAACTAAAATAATATTTTTAACTGAATTAAAAAACATTAAATGGGTCCCAATTACTAACCAATTCCCGCATTAGGAAAGTAGAAAGTGGGCCTTGGATTTTCTGTCGGCAGCCTCGTATGGTACGCTTACCTTATTTTGTCCATTAGTCCTCCTATTCCATGAGAGATGTTTCTGACAAAGGGAGAAGAATTGCTGTTTTCGTGTCGGAATTTATGTATATAATACTTATCATTTGCTAGTTTTTGACCTTGAAGTAGTATTTTTAGCTTCTAACATTAAATGGCTTCATGCCATGTCTGAAGCAGCTTCCGAAAGAAATTACCTGGTAAACGAACAGATAAAATTAATCATTAGAAACTTACATAAAACAAGTTATCAGTTAAACAATTCATCATTAGAGTTGTTATTTGTTACCGTTAAGATTAACTCCAGATGCGTGTAGAGATTAGCTCTGTTTGCAAAATAGAAATAGAGGGGAAGTTATCATATGCCCTAGGCAGGAGGTGTCTAAAGGGAACAACGCAGTTACTGTAAGCAATTATTTAGTCATTATTTTTTATCGATAAAAAAGGGGTGACTACGTTATTTTGTTAATTTATTGTATTTGAAATCATATTTTCTTAAATATTAATATCTTCACTCATGTAGATATATTTTTATTGATAGTTTTATATTGGATTATAATTTTTATTTAAACTATTATTTAATCATTCATGATTTATTGTTAATATAACATTTGTATTCATATTTATTCAATTTAAATTCATCTTTTATTTATGCAGTTATCTATTTGATATCAATTATACGCTTTATATAGTAAATTAAAAAATATAATTTGTTAATTATATTATGACAGATATTTGTTTTCGGTTACACAATCTTCGAGTGAATTAATTTATTAGTCTTTAAATTGATCATATCTGAAGCATTACCAATGCATTTGAGAGAGGTTCATCCTTTTTACTTGACAATCTATTTCTAAATGTAATTATAGATAGAAATACTTAAAATTATTTCTATATCTACAGTATCTAACTTAATTGGAAAAAGTCGTCGTTTTTAAACAAAAAAATGGAAAGAAATATATACTCATGTTTCTTGACGCTTGTCACGTGATCGCTCATTATAGGGAAACCAAAACACCAAAGAATAATTTTAAAATAGGGTTGGTGAATTCAAAATTAATTACCAAAAATATTAATGTAGAGCTGCAGTGATGTGTTGTGATAAGTTCATTTTAAATATTTATGACTGTTAACTCCATGCATATATATTATAATGGATTTCTAAAAAAGAAATAAAATTAATCAAACAAAGAGAATCACTCTAGTTTTACATATATGTTGGTATGTAAATACTTCATATGCTGACCCCTTTTTTGTCTAGCATAGTTCCTGATACCGAGACTCTTAAAATGACAAAATGCTGTTTTAACTCCTGGGGAGAATACTATCTTAAGCTTTGTTTTCTCAGCCAGTCTAGTGAATCCTTCAACCCTATTGGACTCGTGAATGATTTTTAACATTTCTTTAGCTATCCTGATTGGAGTCCAAGGGATTAGATGCTGGTGGTTGCGTTTCAGTCGGACTTGGTTTGGCTTGAAGTTATTTTACTTTTCTCTGTCTTTACATTGTTATGCCTTCTACAGATCCACACAAGAAACACCTTACTATTTTATATAGTTACGTCAGAGGTGTCAGGTTAAACTTTCAGGATGTCCAGTCTTATCTCTTGAGCAAGTCCCCCTACATCCTTCGTCTTTGTTAAACAAATCTGGTGGCTTCTATTGATAGCAACGATCTACATGTGGATGTGTATTTGCCTCTTGTCCGCTTAGACTCTTCCACAAATTTTCATGGCTTTGCTCTTTTTATCGCAAGGATCTCTCCATTAAACGTGTCCTCAGCCTTGGATCTCTGAGGTTGTCTTTGCGGCACTTCACTTCCTATTAGTTATTTTTGTACCGTTTTCCTTCTGATCATGACTGCTCTGTTGGTTGTGCTATATCCAGCAGAATTGATGATGCATTGCAAATTCATCCGCTAAGCACCATCTTTGTTTTTGGTGACTTTAATGCTCAACATTATGACTGGCCCCCTAACTGTAATCGCACAGATATAGCTTGTAAATGTGTCTTAACTTTTCTCTGTCTCATGACTTGTCCAAAATTACCACCTTCCGCACGCGTGCTCCTAGCAATGATGTCGATACATGCTGATTACTTGATCTTTTCCTAACCTCTGATCCTGACTCATGTTATATTTCCTCTTTTCCTCTATTGTGTTCTTCTGATGATACTGTTGTTGATGTTTAAGTTTATTTTTCGGTTAAATCTTCTATAAATCGTGTTACATAATGGATGCATGTATGTGATCGATTACATCAGCTAGTATAGTATCGAGGTAGGCCAGTGCAAAACTTTGACACCGTAATTTGGGGAACAAGTTCGCTCTCGGACTGAAAATATAAACGCGCCTGAACATTGACTCCACTTTCTAATTTATTATTTGACAGGTGCGTGGTGTCAGGCTCAGGGCCCGATTTGGGACAATTACGTCACACTCTTTTCAACGAGAAAAGAAAGCTTTTCAGTCAGTTCGTGTTTCGGGAGCGTGGTGCACGGATGCAACATTGAAAATGGAAATTCAATTTCTAAAAGAATGATTGCGAGTTGATAGCCCTTTCTTCCTATCCCCGTAACGACGTAGATTTGAGTTGATCGTAACAATTTGGTGTCTCTTTTTTTCTTTTTCTCTCTCTCTCTTGTTTCATGAATGCGATGATTTATAATTATGACGAGAACATCTTTCCAAAATAAACCACCATCAACTCTATGTCGCTTTGCGACTTTATCCTTTCTGTGCATGAAAGGTTTAATTACTAACCTAGACAATCACGATGACAGCGATGGTGGCTGTGAGATGCGTCCCAGCACGACGGTGACGACGCAAAATGCTACATACTGCAATTATGATGGCAACGGACACGATAGCGAGGAAGCATGCCGGCCAGTCAGTATACATAAATCTACATAAGACTATAGATAACATTTGAAAAAAAGAACATGTGTTTAAAGAAACGACAACAGAAGATGCACAACTGCAGCAAGACTGATTAGGATGGGCTTCGCAGTTTTCTTTATATTACGTTCAATGGCGTTCTATCTTTAGTATGCCTCCGAATGATGCTGTTTGGGAGGTTACTGACTGGATTCTTGTTTGAATTGACACCTTCATTTCTTATCGTAAGTTTTAAACCAAAACCCATTCTCATCTATGGTTTTTCTGCCACTGCCCATCGTAATAATTTATTTAATCAGTATCGTCAGGATGGTTCTGTTAATTCTAGACAAACCTACAGATGAGATAGCAATGCCTGCAAGAGAGCAATCTCTCAGGCCAAGTCTAGCTACTCTCAAAGTATTTGTGACACTATCTCATCTCAAAGTGTTAGCCCTCGTAATTTTTGGAGTACTATTAATGGTGTCGTCTGTTATTCTTCCTCTTTTACTGGTCTTCAAATTATTTCATAATCTAGGGATAAGGCTGATATTATTGCGTGTCTTTTGCTGACAGTACTTATCTTGATGATTCTGGTGCTGTTCTTCATTACTTTCCTTACAAAAACTGATCAGTCTGTTTATTATTTTATCATTACCCCAAAGATGGTTCTAGGGTTCTTTCTGATTTTGACCAATCTAAGGCTTCGGTTCCTGATTCAATTCCTATTGTTGTTCTCAAGCGTTGTTCTCCTGTAATGTGTTTCTAAATTATCCAATGTATGTTTGTCTAAGTCCTGTTTCCAATCTTGTTGGAAGAAATCCTCTGTTGTTCCTATCTTTAAAAATGCTGGTGATCAGTCTGAAATAAAAAAAAAATATCGTCCTGTTAGAGCTCTTTTTTTAATTAGCAAGGTTTTCTGAATTGATGGTTAACAGCAAGCTTGTTCATTTTCTGCAAGGTTTATGCCTATTTACTGATGTTCAGTATGACTTCTTTTAATTGTTGCAAATTTAGAGGATCTGTCGGTTTATGGATACTTCCGGAGAGGGAAGAGCCATTTCGCTTTACATATCGAAGACGTTGGACAGAGTGTGGCATTCTGGTATCCTACACCCACTTCAAGGTTATGGTATAAGTGATGAGGTTGTTGACATTATTAGGTCTTTTCTTTTCTGATCGAATATTACGAGTAACTTCGGACAGCGTCTCTTCATTCTCTCCTCCTACCAATTCTAGTCTTCCCCATGGCGCTAGTCTAGGCCCAACACTGTTTCTTCTCTTTATAAATGATCTTCCAGAAAATATAGTTCAGAAAATTCACATCTATGCTGCTGATACGACCCTCTATTCTGGTGTTGCTTCTCGTCCATCTCTCTTGGATCAGTCGAAATATGCAGCTGATTTAGATGTTGACCTAGGTGCAGTTGTGGATTGGGAAACGAAATGGCTTCTTTCATTTGATCCTTTCAAGACTCATCTCGTGTGTTTCAATCGTAGGTGTGCCCCTTTTCCTCCTGTGATTCTCATAGATGGCTCTGCTCTTTGAGGAGAAATAGACTCTGAAACGTCTTCCTCTCTCATAAAATCTTGCTTTGAGTTCATACATTAGATCCATTGCTCTTTCTGCTTCACTTAAAGTCAGTCCTCCCTATCGCTTCAAACACTTACTCACACCTAAGGCTGTTCCCTACCTCCACAAATCTACAATCAGACCATGTATGGTGAATCTATGACGCATTTGAGGATTCGTAATAATGTGAAGAAACGTATCTGTAATTTTATTGGATCTACCTTTTCTTCTTCTCTACAGACTTTGTCTCAAAGAGGTTATGTTGATAGTCTCAGTCTTTTCTATAGATACTATTATGGTGTGTTTTCCTCAGAATTATGTGATCCGTTCACCGCTTCTTTTGTTCACGCTCGTTTGACCCGTTTGTCTAGTTGTATCCATCAATTCGCTGTTTTGTATTTCTCATTGTAATATAGCTTCCTATTTCAGTGCATTTTTCTGAGAACAGCAGGCTTGTGGAACTCTCTATCTGCAGATTAGTTCTTCCCTACCTATCACTTTGGTATTTTCAAGACTGTTGCCAATAGGTATCTCCTCTCTTTGTGCGTATCATATTTGTTCTTCTTAGCCCATTACATCCAGTGACTTCATGCTTTGTCTAAAGCGATGTATATTAAAAATAAATATATCTCGTGGTCTGTATGTCATTTCCTTTTTTTCTATATGACTCATTTAATTACGAAAAATACTTTTTTTTAAGTTCCCATATATGTTTGTATAAATATGTAAAGTTAAAGCGATAATGATTATTGAAAGTGTTCGTGGCTTACTGTGCTTAGTTTGTATCAAATTTGCCGTAAATCCAGTGTAAGTTATTTTTATCTGCATGTCTATAGTATTATTGTTATTAAGACTGTTTTGATTGCCAGTATTTTTGTAAGTAATTACACTTATTGTTATTGTTAGATCAGTTTAAAGTTCATTGGCATTGGTACTTTTACTGAATTCTTAAAACTTTATTCTTAAAAAATGTATATCCCAAAAGAATCACGAATTCAAAATAATTTCTATTCCGTAAAACCGACGTGCCAAACGAAAGTAATTCTCTCATATTACCAATAAAATTTCCTTTATTTGTGAAATATTCTGACAGCTGAAAATAACATCCCCGTTTTAATACCAATCCAAGTTTATATTAAAATTTACTGTACCTTTATACTTACACTTGCAGTATGATTTTTCATTTTTCGAATGTTATTACATGTTCACTTCTGCTTTTAAATTCCTTAAACATGTACAAAAAGTATGACATCTCCTCCCTTTACTCTAGAACTTACACTGTTGCAATAGAGAAAGACACAAAATAAATCCTCTTAACATATCCAGCTAACATTTTATTTAAGAAATTAATAAAATGAGCAAGAACTAAACACAGAAATTACTTACATGTCCTTAAAACGCTACCTTGTCAGAAAGTTAATGATACTTTAAGTTTAATTGATATAAATAACTGATCTCTCACTCTAAAATCTAATTTTTTTTTGATAATTTTAACCGTTAAGTTTTATAAGGAATATTATTGATGGAAAATTATTCGAGGGTCATTAAATAAAATGATGAATTGATTAAAAAATAAAAATAAAAATAAAATATATTTTCGGAATTACGTTGCATAAATGTTTATTCTGCATTAGAATTGGTTTATTGCAACATTATTTTAATCCGGCAGAACTATTTGCACTGAAACAATTCAAAATGGCAACTGATTAAACAGTCTTATAAGATTTAAACATATGTTTGTGTCTGAGAAATGAGAACAATGTGAAATTTACAGAAGAATGTGTAGTGTTTACAGAAAAGCTTATTTCAGTAATGAAACCATGTGAAATTTGCGGAAAATGTGTCATATGTTTAAATAAGCACATTCTAGTCAACGCACTATATGAAATTTGCAGAAAAAGTGCGATGCGTGCAGAAAATGTGTACAGTAAATGTTTACAGTAAAACTTGTTTTATTAAAGACACCATGTGAAATTTTCCTGAAAATGTGTAATATGTTTAAATAAGAATATTCCAATGAACAACTCATGTCTGACATTTACGCAGAAATATGTCTTACTAAAAATATTATGAAATTCATATGTATGACGTGTAGGGAAAAGGGTATTTTCTTAAACAGACCATGAATTATTTACGAAAAATATGTGATCTATACAGACAGGCATGTGTTTCTAAGCAAACCGTGTGAAATTGACAGTAAATGGGTGATGTGTAATTTAATATCAGAAAAAGGTGAAAGTTCCAATGTTTAGTAAACAATTTATATGGAATTTACAGAAAAATGTGGGATCTGTACGAGAATATATGTTTTATAAAGATGGATACTAATAATTTATTAAATTTAAACAAATGAATAGACATTACATTTTATAGGGTTACCATTGACGTAGACAAAAAACAGACATTATACTGCATGTATAACAGTAACACCTATTTTGTTGGAAACAAACAACTACATACTTCTTACAAGCCACATTTTATTTATTTTTGGTCTCACAAAACCTTCCTAGAAGATATGCAGTGTGGAATAAATCTTTAAAACGATTTATTAAGTTAGGAGAAACGTACGTAGACGGTTAAAACTATGGGCAAACTATTCATATGTTTGAATGTTTACTAACGTTTTCTTTTGATTGGGAAAATTCATTTAAAAAAGAGATTATACTTTTCGAGGTGAAATGCGAGTTGTTTTTATTGCATGATTCTCATATGCATGCCATGTATTTCCATGCCTTTAACCAAATATATTTACTTGATTCTATTTTGCAGGCAAAAATGTAATGTTATCGGCTGGGTTAAGTAAGTAGTAAGACGGAGAGAAGTATAGGATAAGTAACATGGTTTATTGGCGGTCAAAATACATTCTAACTGAGTCATCGCCAGGGGCCGTAACTCGTCCCCTCACCGGTGAATCGTCGGTGCAGTAACACTACAAAAAATAACCAAGCACCAGTGTTATTGCTTATGTAATATCAAACAGATATATTATATTTTAAAGAGATACTAAATGTATGAAAGTCCCTCCATCGTTCTCTGACCTCAACTCTACTCGTTTAACAAAATTCTGAAGAAGTTTGGCTACTTCATCTATTATAATGTCATTAGATTCCGAGTTCAAATCCAACAAGATCTATATTTTGTAGCACTAATTTCAGTAGCAAAGTTATGAACAAATAATTTTCTTTTCAATACTGCGTATGAGAGCAACTTACCTTCGTCTTATCGTCTACAATGAATTGTTTTCAATAGCTATTGGTTTAACATTGAACAAACCAGTAAAGGGTCGATATTCCGTAAAACCGACGTGCCAAACGAAAGTAATTGTCTCATATTACCAATAACAATTCCTTTATTTATTTATATTTATTTTTTGTAATTATCTACCGCGAGATTTCTGAATAGTTCTGTATAATTATTCATCTTGCCATTGATGTCTTTAAACGTCATCTGAAACAGAATTATCTTATTTACCATTCATTCATAACTTCTAATTCCTTGCGAAGTTTCGCTAAGGACATTATTGTTATCAATGTCCGGAAACCTTGCGCATTTTCTAGTGGTGAATGCATTTCAAACGTACCAAAATGATTTGGAAATTTGATGCTGGATTTTGGAGGCAACCAATTTACCCATGGCTCCACCTTTACAAGAAGATTGTCCAACTCTTTGACGAAGTGCCAGACTAAGTGACGCTTATTAAATATCTATAAATTCATACATGCTGCTCATCGAAGCAGAAGATTGTAAGAAAAGCGAGAAGAAGTGCTAACCGAACGAAAATCAATTCAACTCGACCGGCGGGAGGTGGGTGTAGGGTAGATTGTGCCAGTCGATCAACTATTGATCTTTTCATCTCCTCTGCCGTGTTTCAATGGTTCAACTTAAGGATACACCAAGTGAAATCTCCGCGTGCAAAATCTCGTTATTCATGTGAGCAGAAAATGCACGAAGCTGGGCGAAACGCATGGGCCATAAATACGAAAGGCTGAAATATTATAAAAATGGCACAACGCGGAGAATTGAAAACGGAACAGATTGACCTGCACCAGCAGAAAAGAAATAAGCAGTTAAGAAAGACTGATATTACTTAGTTGCGTCCATTTATATTGCGTGTTTAACGATAAAAACGCTATTTAAAATGTAAGTGTGACATACAAACAAACGTGCTGAACCTCTTATGGATATACATGGAAACAAAATAAAGACAATAGTTAATATTGTTACATATCAACAGCCACTTTCAAGGGTTAGTGGTAACTCTAAAAACCAGGTGATTTCCATTCGAAGATTTTCTGTCTCTGTGGCTAGTGTGATTCGAAGCAGGAAAGACGTGTACGGGCTGCTGCCCCTAATAGAGGAGGGCGCGCACAATGTAACTACGTATAGCGAGACGCACTGTCCATCTATATATCTGTCTTTCCTTTTCCCACACGCGGACACAAGTACCGTCGCTCTAATGTTTATTCTGTGACTGTGTCTCTTTTTAAATAATTGTGTTCATAAACTAACACAGGCGTCCAAGTGGTTTTGTATTCACAGACGACACGGATGTATAATGCTGTATACACCCATCGGTAACTGAAAATATAACAAAATTACTAAGATGCGGGTCATTTTATTCGCACGTTTAGCGATAATAATGCTATAAGAAAATTAAAGCCGACAGACCGTCAAAATGCTATTTATATAATATCAGTGATGGACCAACGAAACTCGTATGTCAAACAAAAGTATGAAAAGCCGACGTAAATTCTAGTTTAAACTTTAAATTAAGTACACGACAGACATACAGTCCTTTATATAAATTATTTGGAGCATAAAAAGAAAAGAAGTAATTCAATATTTGCATTAAAAGAGAACTGAACTTGATCGACCGTCTAACGAGCAATAGTTTGTTTAAGCGCGAAAACGCATCTAAAACCCATATAAAGAGAACAAACAAGGGTTGAAGAGTAAAAACAAACGAAATGCTTTGTTTTTGATTCTTATATTTTTGCATGATGGAATATATTTGCTTTTCATATTTTTTGTTATTTTTGAAGAGATTTACTGCATGTAATTGGACCTCACATTTATTCATTTTATTCGCTTGACAGCAATTTTAATTATTGAAGTATTTATCAGTAATGGAACATTGTGATTATTATTATTATTATTATTATTATTATTATTATTATTATTATTATTATTATCATTATTATCATTATTATTATTATAATAATTATTATTATTATTATAATTATTATTATTATTATTATTATTATTATTATTATTATTATTATTATTAAACATATCATGTAGATATATGACAAGTATGGAATAAAATAACTACTAGTCTTAACAAATCATAATTACCAGAAATAAAATAATTTATTAGAAATGCAATACAAATATTCACAGCAAATACAATCGTCTAAGTCTGTAACTTGAACTCGATAGATACCATAATTACTAGCAGATATAATAATGTTTGACCCTACCGGAGATATAATACCCCAATTCAAAAAAAAATGCAATAATGTAAGTCTATACAATGGATAACATTTCCCAATGCAGAGAAAATATATTCATGTAATTTTCTACCTAATCATGAATACAATCATTGCCGAGAATCGAGTTATGTAAGCCCCCACAAAGAAATAAAATACCACCATTCACATAAAATCAATTATTGTAATTTTCTACGAGGAATACAATACCATATAAACTAATAGATACAAACATGTAAGTCTCTACCATGAATAAAATACTAATAGAACCAGAAAATATAACCAGCTTGGTTTTTACCAGAATACAATACGATACAACAATTACCATCAAATACAACTGTACGTGTTATTATCAGGAGTGTAATATCATCGGTACCATAAATTACAAATATGTAAATCTATACCACGCATACAAATACCGGGATTCACAGCAAATAGAAAAATACACAACCAGGTATTCAATACCAAATGAAAGGTATCTAAGAACGTGTAAGTATCAACCAGAAAAGATACACCGACCTTACAAACAAATACATTAGAGTATTTTAACGCCAATGCATTACGTTTATTAGCAGCAAATACAGACACGCCAGTCTCCACCACAAATAAAATACCACCATTAAATTAAATACACTCATTAACGGCTCTACCACGACCTGACTATTATTAACAGCAAATACAATCATGTACGGCTACAAGTAATTACAGCACGTACAATAATATATGTATCTACCTCGAATAGAAAAGAATAAATGAAGTCTCTGTAATAGTTACAATACCATAATTAATCACCAATACCACCATGTAAGTATATTATACTTAACAATACCATCATTAACAGAAAATACAGTTGTTGTGTCCGTGTCATTTCGTTAGATATTAATTTGCTACCATCTACTAATAATGGCGACATTCTACGTAGAAACGAAAATATTCCCAACACGTGCTCATCAAATAATAATGAAAAAAAGAATACTAATATTCTTATTTGGTGCTTCTGCATCATAATTTAGATATAGAATACTTTCATTTTTAATTTAAATGAGTGATATGAAAGGGGGAGATAATTAAAACTTTTGCGAGGATAACAGGGGAGATAAATACAAACTCAATTAAATCGTCAACATTAAATATATTTATTGAAATAACTTAAATATCAAATAATAATTAAACCCGTTGTAATAAGAACATTACGTAATGGAAATGAAGTAAAGTTTAACTGAACGAAATATTTGAAAAAAGATTTACACTGGGGGCAATTCTCAAATCTGTGTGAAAATACTTCCCAAGGCAGTCTTTTACGAAGTGTTGCCTCCACATAAACTCCGATAAGTATGATTCCACCATTTGCGTGGGTGTGTCACCTTTGGCTTTGTTTCTTTTTTTTTACTCATTCCACACCGGTTCAGCATGATTTGTTGTGGCACTTCTTATCGTATCCACGACATTGTACTTGTGATTCACAAACACATGATAAAATCCTTCGGCATTTACGCCAATATAAGTGTGTTTGCTGGTCTCACATATTGTTTTATTAGTGGAATAACGTGTCGGCGTCTATTGCCGGTACTGTGACAATAAAAACAATTTTGTGGCTTTTTCGTAGCCACCAAATACTAACATCTGTCGCGTCATAGCTTTTTAATTTTGAAAATTGACCCTCGTCTATTTCTACTATATTGCCTTCCCCTCCAAGTATTTAAGGGTGGAGCAAAAAATGCTTCACGTACAAGTCCCTCATGTTCATTCGCGAATGAGCAATAGTATGGTCAGACATCATCCGGCACTGCTTTTATTGTTTCGTAAGTCGCCCTGCGACGAGCCCAAAAATAAATAAAGTTTAACATTTGTTTGACACGAATATTGGATGTACAACAATACAAACTCGTCTAATCGACCCCTCTGCCTTACAAGTATAGTTTGATGCCTTGCCACATAAATCAGTCACTTCTAATTGTGTCTGGTATAAGTCTCATCTTAGCACCTCAGATGCATGTCTCGGCACCTGAAATAAATTAGTTTGCTTGCAATAATTTCAATTAAATTGCCTTAAACTCTAATTAAAAAAAAACCTCTTCTATGTTCATATCGTTTACGTCCATGTTTGGAGAAATCAGACTTGACCAGTTTTATTTGATTATGTATTTATCATTCTTTTTCGTCCTCTCTGAAAAGTTTGAATGATCTCCCCTATTTGTGTCACTCTTTTAAATGGAAGACGGAAATATTTCATACGTACACAACGATGCATACGCCCATCTTATTTTATAAATCGCGACTCTTCGGGAGAATGCATAGAAGAAATGGAGTACAACAAATATACACTATTTAGATGTGGTAATGTCTTCTGAGAATTCACACATCAAATATTCTCTTTTATATTTGTCGATCTTTTGAAATAAGGCGCAAAGTTAATAACATTGCAAGTGTTTAGAGCTTTTACGTTGTTGATGCAAACGTGCCTTACACTTAATATAACATATTTATTTTGGGAAAACGCGCGATATAATTAAAACCCAACATATGTTTTACACTTTCTATCTGTATTACTTAAAAGCTTGCAGAATAAATTTGGAACCAGTAAATATTGCAAGTTCTACTGGACACCACTGTCTCCAAAAAAAAAAATTGTCTTTAAGGAAATGGCAGATAAAATTGACGAAGTCATGAATGTATTTATAATTGTCTATCCTGTGTGCTTATAGTATTATTTAGCAGCTGTTTATTTTGAAACCTGCAAACTGTCGATAGAAAAAATAGTTTTTTTTCACAAAAATATATTTTGTTTTGTCGAACGTTCCTCGTGCGTAAATATACAAATACCGCGCATGGTTTTCTTACCTCTGGAAAAGTTAGAAGTCGGAGGAGGTTGCATTGAACGAAAGTTACTTAACTTACGTGAGACCTCTTTCATTCTGCTAGCCGGCGATACTTCAACTAGAATAACACGTAGTTAACTTTGTGTATTAACCCTTACTGTGTTGTTTACTTTGTCAGCCAACAGGCAGTGTGCATCGACATAGAAACGTTTCGGCATTTATGTCGCACTATGGGCACAGCGTATGCTGACCTCAGTAGTGATGACAAAGAAATGGGACTTCCACAAGATGGGCACTGATATGTTGCGAGCCTTCGATACCATCAAGCGACAACGCATCCTAGATGTCCTACTGCAAGCAGGCTGCAATGATGATGAACTAAGACTTGTAAGATCTCTGTTAGCTAAGAGTCCGAGTGAAAAACGAGCTGTCTGACTTATTTGAGACCAATATAGGCTCTCACCAGGGCGACAGCCTCTCACTGGTGCTCTTTATTTGTTACCTCGCTGTAGCACTCTCATCCGTCCGAAAAATCTCTAACAGGCTCAACCCACCAGTCTCCAGCCTGGGTCTGCCATTAGAAATGGAATATGCAGACGACGTTGTTTTCCTGGACGTAGAAAAGAAGCCTCTGGATCAGCTCCAGCCAATAGCGACAGAGAAACTGAAAACGGACAATCTCTTCATGAACGAGATTAAAACTGAGTTTAGCCATGTATACCTTGCAGAAGCGACAGAGTTGGACCCACAAGGCAAGACCCTCCGCGGCAATGAGAGTTGGCGCAAGAACAAGTCCCTGGGTTTTCTGCTGTGCAGCACTACAGACGTCATAGCCTGCTGTATATATGGCAATGTAGCTTTTCATTCATTACATAAACTCTGGAGCCGACGAACCAAGATCCCGTTGAAGACTAGAGTCCGTCTCTATAACACGTACTGCGTGTCCATAATGATCTACAATAGCAACAGCTGGGCAATAACAAAATCCATGCTTGCCAAGCTGAATGCGTGCCACCGCAGACACCTCTGGGCGAAAAAACCTATAAGCAACATGGCACTATACAAGCTGTGCCACGAAAAACCTATAGATAATCTATGTTAGGCCATGTCCTACAAATGGGCCCTGTCACTCTCGCAAAGAGGCCACTAGACTTTGCCGTTACTGGCTCGCAAGCCTACTAACCCCGACTAGGACGGCACTACACAAATCTGCTGGACACACTACGTGCTGACCTCAAGCAGGCAGGACTAGGACCACTATGTACAGCGAAACAACTTCATTGCAACTTGCGCATGACAATGCCAGATGGCCTGGGACTAGCATGGAGGACTGATTGTGGCTACGGTATGTCATTTGACTACCGTAGCAGTAGAGCACAGTTTTAATTATAATAATAATAATAATAGAGTTGACTGCTTTAATTTTGTAATGCATGATTTTTTATAAAAAGTTACGTACTTCATATTACTTTCACTTGAACCACTTACCTTCACGTTGAACTACATTCCGAAAATGACAGTAACAACAAATAAGTGAGGCACAACTTATTCGTTTGTGTCAGTAACTCCCACAAACAAACTCAACAAACATGATAGGTCCAATCAAAATTTATGATAATTTATGACACCATTTTTATTTGTATTTGTGGAACAACAGAGAGTTAATTGTTTACCACTTACATTCCTTCACGTTCGTATAAAACGTAAAGAATATAAATGAATAGTTTTCTCTACTTAATGTATGACTGGGTATGTGGGGTTCGCTTAAAGGCACATTCGCACTTAAAATATTTTTAAAAATCGCCATGAGCTATATGTTCGTCTTCACATCTTCCAAATGAAAGTCATTTTAAGAACTAACTATGTCTGATAAAAATAAAATTAACGGGACAAACCTTTGTTGCTTACTTATTTATGTTTAATACCTTGTATGTAAACTTTCTCTAAAACGAAACGAAGATGAACATCAAAAATGACGTACGTCTGACCACTGCAAAAAAAAAAACAGAACTTAACACCATTAAGTTTACGGTAGTACGGGTGGTAATATAATATATATATATATAATACAGTAGATGGGAATAACGATACAAGTCGAACGTGAAACAAATAAAATACATTGTTTGCTTTCTGTACGAAATAATAAAACACATTTATCCAATGATTTCAGAAAAGAGTTTGCGTGTAGTAAAACACCTAGGGAAACGGAGAACATTAACGAGTATATGTAGAAAAAGGAAGAGAATTTAACAACTACATCAACGTTATATTTAATAGTGTTGATTGTCTAGATCAATACATTTTAAAATGAATAAATCGATAAAATTATATTTCCTATTCTTATTATTCTAAGCTATGTCTCATGATGGTCAATCACCAAAGTAAATGCTCGCGAGCAAAATATTTAGTGTCAAAGAGAATGACAGATTATTTTGTTTCAGATTTCTCTAAAAGACGATTTCATTTGTTTGTGCGTTTCTTATTTCGATATTTGATGAGTTGACATTAGTGCCCTAGAATGACCCCAAGAAGCAATTTGAATGGCAGCATAATATTTCGTGTAAACTCTTACACGTATTGACAACGTTATGAGATGTTTAAATTGATTTTTAAAACAATATAAATAGCGATAAAAAATGAACAAACCAAATTTAATTGAAATGGTGCTGTCCATAAGAAATAGCAACAAACTAAAATGTATAACTAGCACATAATTATGTATATACATATATATATATATATATATATATATATATATATGTGTGTGTGTATGTGTATGTGTGTGAGTGTGGTTGTGTGTTAATGCAGAATTCTTTCATTTTTACAAACGTTGTTAAACACAAAAATAATTCTTATAGAAGAATGCTATTGTTTTTGACAATGTTTGCATATATATATATATGTATATATATATCGGCATTTGAGAGCAACCGCACAGAGACCATTTTGTCTGCTGGGATTTTACACTGTGAAGTAGAACTCCCAGATGATATATTTTCAGAACACTAGAAAAGCGCAGACAATTATCTCACATCCTTGTCCAAAGCTACACATCTTACCAGTTAATAGATAACGTACATGAGGGCGTTCATGGTATTACAATTAAGAAACCTCTCTGGCACTTGTATAGACACCTATATATTCCCCCTTACCAATACTTAAATTCAAACACGTGACACGCTTAAAAAATAGAAAAACTACCTTAGAACTAGACACACATGCATTTAAAATGTTACACTAAACATTGAAAAAATTAAACAAAAAGTGTTGCCATTATACTATTGTTTTTTGAAATTATGTTATTAACACAATTGCTGGATTTCCTGCTTCAAAGCTATTGTTTGCAATTCGTTGAGCAAATGCAACGGGCCCGTTCACCGTATATACATTGTTCTGTAATTTTCAAGTCAACGTATTCTCCAACTTTTATTCTCATTTGCTTGTGATTTACTTACGATGTGTTACAGGTTTTGCAAGCTTTTTTATTCTGGTAGTCATGTGGGGTAGAGTTATGTCCCTCGAATATATTTTTGATACCAATGAAAAAGTGGGCTTCTCACGCGAGTGTTGGTAATCTTGTTTGTCTTACGTGGACATTTAAGAACATTATTCTGTTACCCTCTTATTGGCGCAACCTTCTAAAATCCACGGGCGTTCCTCCGTTGCTCATCTTCTGACACGGTATGTTACCATCTTAACCTGATTGTGTAACCCGACTCTTAGATCTTTGTAAAAGAATCATAAGATTTCGTCGTATATTTGTCCATGTGGTTTGTCAACGTAAAAATAATATTTTTATATGATATATTCCAACATATGCTAAATTATCATGCCCTAGAAATATGCGTTATTTTAATGGCAACCCTTTTGTTTAATATGTATTTCAATTTGTTTTTGTGCATTACTTACATATTACAAGATATTTTAACCTCATCTTTTGTTCGTCTATGACAAACTGTAGACACATTTAACACACACACACATAAATATATATATATATATGTGTGTGTGTGTGTGTGTGTGTATGTCTGTGTGTGTGAGAGTGTGTTGAACAACGGTTCCTTTATATTTTACTCCCAAAACCAGTCTATTTCATCAATGAATTCAAATGTATATCCATCTCATAATAATATTACTGTTGCCACAATCTGGACTTTTTCCTTACTGATATATACGGTTATTCTGTCTGGTATACAGAATAGTAAGAGGAAGAATAGGGAAAAAAGAGATAAAAAGATGAAAGAGATGGAGAATTGTAACGAGAGTAGGTAAAAAAAGAAGGACAAAAGTAAATAAAATCAAAATTATGTTTTATAGTGGTTATTGTTCAGTGCAATCCATTTTGAAATTAATAAATAGTTAACATTAAATTTCTTTTTCTTAGTAATGTTTATAAGTATTAGTATTATTGTGTATTATTATAGTCGACCCCCAAGTAAATACCCGCGAGCAAAATCTTTAATAAGACAATAACAAATTATTTTGTTTCAGATTTCTCTTAAAGACGATTTCAGTTTTGTGTAACGATATTTGAAAAATTGACACTAGTGCCCCCAAATAACAGCAATGATCGATTAGAATGACATCATGGTCTTTCCTGTAAATTCTTACCAGTGTTGCCCTCCATGAGATGTTTCAATGGATCTCTTTAACGATATGAATAGAGTAACAATATCATCCAATAAAATCAAATGTAAATGTTTCTGTCCAAAATAGATAACATCAAACTGCAATTTATACCTTGTATAAAATTATACATATATATATATATATATATATATATATATATATAATTTTATAAAATGTATAAATTGCATTAATGCACCGGATCATTTTGCATATGTCTTGGTGTAAGCTCAACCTCTATACTGAATAAAAACAGTTTTGTGAAGCGATGTGAATCTGTCCTTCATTACATTGGATATGGTATAGAATTAACTAAAAATAATCTATACAACATAGCTCTAGCTTCATGCTATTGACCTATTACAATTTCTTTATATTATAACATTTATATTTCAATATTGTTTTTTTAAATATAAATATATATATATAAGAACGTGTGTGATTTTAGACAAAATACTTTCATTCAAGCAAACATGTTGAGTGTTCATCTATCTGATAGATAAATAAAAATAGCAATACATGTGAAATATTATAAAGGAACATATCAAATCAGTTAAGTGGCATCAATATTTAAATGGATTTTATTGAAAACTGTATACAATTGGCCTATATAACTAGGATCAAAATAGAAATCTGCTTTTGATTTGTGCAGAAAATATTCTTGTTTCACTCATAGAATATCAGGCAAACAACGTTTAAATCTTTGTTCATATATATATATATATATATATATATATATATATAATTTTATTCAAGATACATTTTTATATATAAAACTCAATGTGTCTGTGCCTTTAGAAAAACTGTTTGAGAATCTAGATAACATCTAAAAGTGTATGCTCATGTAATTGAACTGAGAAAGATAATGGATGCATTCCGGAATATCTAACCCTAACCCCTAACGAGACTATTGGGCAGATTTCGTTAGGGGGAGTCCATTTAGTCAGTCATTTCTCAACAAATTAAACTAAAATTATGTAATAATAAATAAAATGATGTTGTAAGTGGGAAATTATATTTAATTTAATTTTACGTTTTTCAACTTAATTTTCCCTTGAATGGAGGGAGTACGAAACCCGGAAAGGGTGATTTTCGTACTGCTCTAGAGGCATCCTTGATTTTATTTGGCTGGTTTCAGTATCGCTCTGGAGGCCTCCTACAAACGGAAGCAATATATGTAAATTGCATGAATCCACGTTTCTCGGGAGAAACAAATTATTTGTCGTTTGTTAACTCGGAGTTACCCGGTATCCATAATAATAATAATTACGTTATTCTAGTTAGTAAGTAGTATAAGTTAATCCAAAGTGATGAATATTATAGACATAGCATATGTGTTAAGTTAGCGTTGATGCGCTGTCATCCATCTAATAGATAGACCAATCTTACATATGGAAAGTGTTTTTAAACACCAAGAGAAAGATGTTTAACTTTATTTTGTTAGACAATTGTATAGCAGAAAAGGTGTTCAGTGTTGCACATGGGTCAGTATTAAATATCCTAGATAGAACAAGTGTGTGCAATAATTTATAATGCAATACTAATGTTTGAAAAGAAGAAATATATATTTTAATTGTTTATCAATAAATATTTTAAATGAAATCAGAATAATATATGAAGAGATTTTAATGAAAACATTTTTACAATAAGAATTTGAATTATGATAACACTAATATTTATCGTACTATTAAAATAAGAATAAACGTTTTGACTTTCATGGACAGAATGAAATGCAAATTCAAAACATAGAAAAAAAGAAACATAAAAAGACAAAGAGCAAAATTAAAAATAAATTCGTATGAATCAGAGTTTGATTATGTTGTTGGCATTCCTATGAGACGGACCATGTAATGATGTCCAACACCCCTAAGTGAAAGTGGTATTACGGAATCGACTGGGTTCGAACTTAGCACACCCAGGTCATCAGTCAGTTTCGTTATCCACTTGACAATCGTAACCTCCCTAGACTAAAAGTTAGACTGAAGTAAATATTTAAATGAGTAAATGCGAAAGTAACACATATGTTTCCCACTAACGGTTACGTTAAACCGGCTTATTCCAAGTTAATTCTACTTTTTATTTACCTCCCCAGGAGGTCTGGCACAAGGCCAGGTTTATCTTACTCCCACAAGGTAAGATGTGACCCAATGTCGGGTCGGGAAAGTAGGACTTGAAAAGCAAGCGCCCGAGAAGGTTAGCACTCTGGCTATTAAAAATTATCTGGGCAGCCCCCGTCGGCATTCCCCGGTAGGGGCGCCTCAGGCAGTAAGCAATAAACTTACTCCTCCCCAAAGAGGGGAGGCTAAGCCTGGGAGGGTGGACTTCCTAGGATATTCAAGAGTAGTCTCTCAACGATCACTATACATATTGGCATTGTATGGTAAAACATCACCCCTTGTGTATTTAATAGATTTGTACAGATATCTTTTACCCCTGTAAAAGAGGAACCTGTCAAAAACTAGGTATTTACAGGGACAAGTGTTTCGGTTTCTTAAAAATTTAAACTCACCAAATTATGTTGCTTACACTATGAGACGTAATTTTTGCCATGTAGTCTACAACAGATTAAAGGAAATATTTCCCTAAGAAAATACAGGCGAAAAATCTCTTTCACCCCTCCACGAATGGTTAAGAAAATAATTGTTAAGTAATTACGAAAGCAGTAATTTGCTCTCTCTCTCTCTATCTCTATCTCTCTCTCTCTCTCTCTCTCTCTCTCTCTCTCTCTCTCTCTCGACGCTGGTAAATATTTCTAAGCCGATAGATAACTAACGCTTTAAATAAAACTGAAGTTAAATTAAAAAGATTGTTTGTCTTCCGACCCGGTCATGGAGTTTTTGTTGCAGCGGCGTGGTTCACGGAAGAAGAAGGAGAAAGGAGTTCAACCACTAGAAGACGTCGAGACGGCGACTCTCTACGCGGCGACGGAGAAATTTTAAGGTATGCAAACAATATGATTGTTGGGGTTTAAAAAATGACGAGTATTTTAACGGGAACTGCCACGGCCCTTTCAGGGACGGGTATACGAAACGAGAAAAGCCGCGGCCTCAAGTAGAAGGAGATGCATCACTTGGCATGAAAGTAATTGAGATATCTTAACGAACATATCACACATAAATGATATAAATTCAACGATAAGTAATTATTTAGTTGTTTTTTTTACGGCATATCAACGCTTTCTGTGTTGTTTAATGCCGAATCTGGTCATTTTAGTAAACGTGTTTATGCTTCAAGTTCTTTATATCTTTGAATATTTATTCATGGTGTTCAGTTGGGTTTAAAAGATAGAAAAAAGCGGGATAAATAAGCAATGGAGTATGGAAGGAACAATGGAGGAAATAAAATGAGAAAGTAAATACTTACTGCACACCACGTTATGTAATTCAAGAGTTTACGTGTACAAAAGAGAGAAGAAAATGAATCAAGGAAAGCGAAATAATCGAATGGAAACATACAAATATATTTTCCCAAATAAAGAAATAGTCAAATATATCTTGTCTTTCTTTCACATTTCATTCATATTTCTGTACTGGTTAATACTATTTAATACACAGCAACCCTACGTTGCCGAATCCCGCTTTCATAAACACGTGTGGCAACGCGCAAAACCAAGATGACGACCGTAAGAAATTGTAAAGGTCAAAAAGAAAGTGATTGAATGTTTCTCACCGGGTGGCATAAAGGCCATGGAAGGAGACCCTATGTCATTTTCCGGCGAAGCGGAGTGGAAGACACGGGGGATGATTACTGACGAGATATTTGGTACATCTTATGGTTCTCAATTCACTTTAGTTTAAAAGGAATGCGTCTAACGAACGGATTTGGTTTGACAGACATTGCATTTTCCAATCTTTTGTAGATCTATTATCTACTTTTCCTTTCTTATTGTGTTCGTTCTATGAGAATGGATCAATATAGACAGAAATATTATTTGCAGGAATGTAACTTTCGTATCACAATTCCTTATATTGATCACATTTAACAGGTCGGTTGGATGCATATTTCCAGTTGTATTCATCACAATAGCAGAATCTGAGAAGACGCAAGATATGCGCTTATTACTCAATTTGCATTGGATTAGAAACGCATGATATAAAGACATATATAAAAAATGATATATCTAAATGAATAAATGCGAAAGTGTTTTCAATCTATCCTTACTATACTAAAATCAAAACAGGCTGCGCTTATTTATTTCTGTGATACATTTTGTAATACTGTATATATAGTACACAAAACACATCCACAAACACATTAATATCTTCTTAATGTGCATAGCTATTTAAAAGAAAAACTTCTAATTAATTATTTTTCTCAAATATACAGTTGTAATTTTGCATATTTACTTATATATACGCAATATTTCTGTTGATAGTAACACATCTGATTTCGCTGGTATACAAAGAACGAATCCCACATTTTGATCTTAGCGAAAAAGGTAAAGAAACATAAAAATAAGATGTTCAGGTAATTCCCCCATGTATTACACCCTCCTTATGAGGAAGGTGTAATGTAATATATTTTCTGACATCATTAGACCATTTTCTCAGGGCTGCTATCCCCATTTTTGTGGGGAGCGATAGTGTAGTATTTACTATTTTGCTATGATACAAGACTCACAAGCATTACCATCTACTTTTATGGGGCTAGGTCTCCTGAGGGGTCAGTATGATATATGTTCGTTGGCAATGCTTCCATGATTGATTTCTCCGTTGTTGGGAGAGGCGTTCGTCATGCTATTATATTCTCATGATTACCTCCTCCTTTGGGGAGTAGTGTTGTATATGTTTGTTCGCCAACATATCAGCCTTTCAGACCAGCAAGAATTGTTAACTGGAATGAACATATGTTTGTTAGTACATACATATATATATATATATATATA
>OY744523.1:104769444-104986944 GCA_963556195.1 Sepiola atlantica | reverse complement strand
ATAGAAATATTTTTAATTAACAAAAAAAAAAGTTCTGCACCTCCCCAATTGTTTTTCATTCCCCTCCAAACATGGAAATATTTTTAATTAAACAGGAAAAATTAAAAAATATTTTTTTTACCTCCCCACCCTAATTTTTTTTACCCTCCCCCTTACATAGAAATATTTTTAGGTTAAAAAAAAAATATCCCCCACCCAAAATGTTTTTTAATCCTTCCCCATACATATAAATATTTTTAAGTAAAAAGAAAAAAATATGTATATATATTTTGAACCACCCCGAAAAAAGTTTTTCTTT
The DNA here is from genome assembly GCA_963556195.1 of Sepiola atlantica. Taxonomy (NCBI): domain Eukaryota; kingdom Metazoa; phylum Mollusca; class Cephalopoda; order Sepiida; family Sepiolidae; genus Sepiola; species Sepiola atlantica. The sequence goes on along the minus strand of OY744523.1, from coordinate 104,986,646 downwards.
ACCCTCCCCCATACATAGACATTTTTTTAGTTAAAGAAAGAAAACAAAATTTCCGAGGCCTCTCGGTCATATCAAAGAACCATACTGCAGAAGCCTCCGGGTCCTATATTGTAGAAGCACCGCCGGTGCTGGGCCCTATACTGTAGAAGCACCCCTGGCACCTATACTGCAGAAGCACCCATGGTCCCTATTCTGAAGAAGTCTACGGGTCCTATATTGTAGAAGCACGAGAAACACCCCCGTGCCTGTACTGCAGAATCATCTCTCGTCCGTATACTGCAGAAGCACCCTCGGCTCATATACTGCAGAAGCATCCCCGGTCCCTATACTGCAGAAGCCTCTGGGTCCTATACTGTAGAAGCGCCCTTGGTGCCTATACTGCCGTTTCATCCAGAGTTGTAGCCGGGTCTCTCCCAGAGATGCTGTTCGACATGGCTGAGGAAGATTAGTTCATGTCCATGACGAGATGACGTTAATTACTGATAGTCCTTGTGATCTTTACTCGGCTTGCAACTTCTCATTTTACATCTGAAGGGGGAATATGAAATACCATAATTATATTTGGATCAATGTTCTTGATTTAATAAGCTATTGAAATATTTGAGTAATATTCATAACGTTTCAATTGTATTGTACAAACATTGTATATATTACTATCAACTACGTACATGGAATACTATATTGAATATTCATAAAACAACGCGATGAATTATTTGAAACAAATAAATAAAAAAAATATCAGTTTTATTTTAGTCTCCATGTTTAACGTTGATTTCTATTCTTATTTTCTGACATGTGTCAATCATATACTCTGCTAGATTTGAATATATATATTTATATATTAATAAGCACTCGATAAATGTCGTTTGAGCAAATTTTAATACAAAATAGACAAAACACGAAACAGCTGTCTATTATTAGAGACGAGGCAAACATAATCGATATATAACCGTGTAGATTTCTAGTAGAAAATGATCGCTAAGTAATCTAAATTTATAAATAAAATTACTACATCATTAATCCATTTTAGAAAACATATTAAAAATAAAACTCTAAACAAGACGCAAATAAGATGATCAGATATATTTTTTAAATACTTTTGCAAAAATAGTCGAATCTAAGACATTCATACCCAAGGATACTAAGTACAATCTCAACGAGATCACTATTCATATGATATACTCAACGTCTATATGTAAAACGCTGTACACAATATGCGATTGTTTAGCTATGAGAACGAAAGTCAAAGAACTGAGAGTCTTCTAAACAATAGTTCAAAATAATCTGTTTATACAACAGTTACACAATGGTTTGAATTATTGTTAAAGATTACGAGATCTTTAAAGCCAAACTAGAAGGTGGTTTAGGTCGTGCTGCATCGCACAGGTCCCTTCTTCATATTTGCAAGTGATTCGGTCGGATTTGCAACCCTATCTAATTAAAGCAGTTTTAGATAACCAATTATTATTTTTAGAGGCTTCAGTGTTCTCAATTGAGCTTACCATGCGCCTTAGTCATGAGCATGAGATGACAGTGTATGTCCTCGTTACATAGCTTGACATTTTGAGATATGTGTATGCGTACGCAATCGTATACATGTACTTTAGATAGAGTTGATGGATTGGGGTAATGAAATATATGTGATTTTAGATAGAACATTATGTTGTGACAGACATGTAAAATAAAGACTCATCATATTATGGTTAGAGTTGAGAGATATAAATGAGGCCAAATTCATACTAAACAGGCATTTTGTTTAAATGTGTAAATTTGAAACAATAACGATTTAAAGTTGAAAGACGTAGACATGAAAAGAGACAGGTTGGATAGTAAGTCCGTCTACAACATTATAATTAGTGATGAATATTGAAAGGGCTTTATTTGCATCAACTTATCGTTTGTTACATATAAAGTGGATAATTTTAGTGCAAACATTCCCTAAGTAATGATGAAATGAATTCCTGTAAGCTTGCAGTAAAATACACGTTGGCTAAAAGACTGGTGAAAACTAGGATTGTATTTTTAAGCATTATTTAATAAACAATTTTAAAGTTTTCACACGGCATCTGAGGCAACCTTTTAAGTGATGATCCACAAAAGCGAATGTTAAGAACTTTGACAATCAACCATAATCAGTAGTGTATGAGCAGACAAGACTTAGTAAACGATAATGCTTTCTGGTTTGCAATTTTATTGAACCTAGATTGAATAGGTTTATGTTATTTGATGCCTCAACCGGAGAATTCGAGTTGCACCTCAAGATGCATTCACTATATATGAAATCAAACACCAAATGTAAAAGAAACTCGTTAAACTGTTTTCTATTCGAAAGCGGATATAACATTTAGATAATCCCAAAGAAAAGTGCTGGCGAATTACTTCTTCATAGACAATGCAGTTGTTTTTGTACAGGAAATTATGTAATGAAAAATATCATTTAGAGGTAAATAATGATTGCGAATATTCGTCGTGTTGCTTCTATGACTGAAGAATTAAGTATTGATTCGTCAATCAAAAAAAACTCAAGTACGTAAAATATTGAAAATAATTGAAAATATAAGGATCAATATAACATAAAAATAACTGAAACTATTATCAAACATAACATTTGAGCATTGCTCATCTCAAAAATAACATTTCACTATAGCTTATGTTAAACATTACTATTCTCTTCTAGTATGCAAACTCTTAAGCGAATAATTTAAGTTGTTCACACAGTTTGGAGCGAGTTTTATATGAAAACTGCGATAAAAACACAAGAAATTAAAACAGACATTAATCAAGTAAATTATGTTGATTACTATCAATATACGTTGTCATCTAACCTTCTATACGTTCACCATGAAACAACCTCTTTAAAAAATCCAAATGAATTTTAAACTCTATCTCAATCATTAGTTATTTTTTTTATTGCAGTGGCTTCTCTAAAGACAGACACAATGGCGTAATATCAGGAGAGTATAGCGAGTGGAGAAGGATGCCCTAGTAAAATTCATGTACCCTTGTTCAGTTAAGCAAATATACATGTGGTTTGCCATTATTTTGTTTAAATGCTACCACCTTTGTATTGGCGATCTCTAACAATAATTTTGTTTATTATTGAGCTCAGAGTAGAAACTTGAGTTATGTAACATAAATAATTGTTTAATTTTGTAAGTTAACCGCATGGTAAATAATGTCTACATAATCCCATTAAACACTAAATAGGTTAGCTCTATTGAATCATCTCATGTAGACGCCCCTATTCCGCATTCACAAAAGCAAGCCGTTTTTTCTGCACCAAACGGTCATAAATAAACAAAAGTCACATGAAATCTTTTTCATTGCAAATTTTATAATTACAATTTATTAACATTTACTAATATTTTTTTAATGAAAATTAAATATCAAGTAAAAATTACATTTTCATTTGATTACTGAAAACTATTAAATAACTTGAATAAAACAAAAACTGATTCGTTTTAAATTTCGTTATTATTAGTGGGCAATCATCTTATTTGTTTTAAACCATCTAAATTAAACTTAAAACTGTTTTTTATGACCGTTTGGTACGAGAGAAAGAGTCGAGTGATGGCGGCCGACGATCACAATTTCGAAATACGTTAGCTAATTCAGTATCAGCAATATGTTTTTATATGGATGATGTTTTGAGTGGATCATTAGGCAAACTCGTAATATCATAATAGTGAAACTTCTGTCACTGTTTGGCTTTAAAACATTCTTATTACATTATTAAAGCATCTTTTTAGAGTTGTTATATTCCAAGATAAATGTTTCAGTTTTCAATTTTGCAAGCACTATTCATAGAGGTAAGACACCAATAAGTATCATACCAACAACCTTGGTAAATCCGGATAACAAAGCGCTGGAAAACATCAGGTTCAATCCCTTTTCTCGTCGCCTTTGTTTCTGCGTGTGGCAATCCAACGCGTTTTAAGGGCGAAACCGCAAATCAAGAGAGCGTAAGGAGCAACGTTGCTTCGATGTCATTCCTGTAGGTGGTCTTAGTCAAACTTTCCCCGACTTCGCATTTAACCGTTTTGCCGGTTTAGATTTGGGTGTAGAGAATAAAAACTTGCAATTCTTAAAGTTAACGAATAGCTCGACAGACGAGGAAGACTTCGTGTTGACCAGACAGTCCTGAAACCTGATCTTCATGAGCTTGGATGTTGATGTACAGCTCGCTTAACAAAGAAATACACAAAAGTATCATCACGAATTCAGCAGGATCTTACTGTTTACTTTGGAACATTCTTATTAATCAAACATGATTTTTTTCTATGCATTTTGATTCTGAATACAATTTATATGAAATGAAAGATTAATTTAAATTTATGTGATGAATACTGAATAGTACATATAGCATTCTTATACTATGTCAGAATCCGAAATCAAATATCGTAAAAGCTAGCAGTCGCACGTACCGACATTCAAACACGTCACTTATATTAGCGTGTATAATAAGCCCTACTGGGCACTTGGGAAATTTACATTTAGCCAGCTTGTTTGGGTTCCAGTAAATTGGACGCTCCTGGTGAGATTTCTTTCGGGGTTGGTTTGTCTTGAAGTGATTCTACTTTTCTCTAACTTTTCTATCATCATTGGCTCTTTACATGAAGTAACGTTATATCTTATCTGAAGCGAATTTCATGAAAAATAATTTTAAACACATGCGGAGATGATCTTCTACCGGACTTGATCGTGTGAATTGGATAATGAGAAAACAATAATTCTTAATTTGTAATCATTAACGGGTCGTCGACTAATTAATACCATGGATTAAAATGACTCCAATTTGGGAAATATGAAAATCACATTATGCAAAACGTTTTAGTGTCGAAAATAATGACATTTAGTTGATTTAACCGGAGTGAAAAACGCATTTATTTTTTCAATGACTCGCCAAGCACGATCCTAATATACGGTCCTTATATCAGGTATTAAACTAATAATTTTTTTTTTTGCTGTTATTTTTCTTAGGATTTTCTTACTGGAACGATATATATATATATATATATATATATATATATATATATATATATATATATATATGTATCAAATATTTGTTATTGTTTATTATTTATCTATGGACGTATACGTTTCGTCTCTTTTCAATCAAGACTCATCAGCATAGAAGTACGACTATTCACCACCGGTCACACAATTCGAAACCCTGGACTACAAGTATTTTCCAACCCCAGTCCAACGTCGCTAACCGCTAGTTCTGAACAGCTTATAAACAATGATAATTTTAACACATTAACGGCGGTAGCGTACAGGCATTCAAACTTCTATAAGTGAAGGAACGATGCATATAAAGCAAGTGACGCTACGCTGTGCTACTACTACCATTTTACAGTGCTCTACTTTTTAACGAGGAGCTTCAAATATAAAATATTTGTTATTGTTTATTTTTTATCTATGGACGTATACGTTTCGTCTCTTTTCAATCGAGACTCATCAGCATAGAAGTACGACTATTCACCACCGGTCAAACGATTCGAAACCCTGGACTACAAGTATTTTCCAACCCCAGTCCAAAGTCGCTAACCGCTAGGCTAGTTCTGAACAGCTTATAAACAATGATAATTTTAACACATTAACGGCGGTGAAGCGTACAGGCATTCAAACTTCTATAAGTGAAGGAACGATGCATATAAAGCAAGTGACGCTACGCTGTGTTACTACTACCATTTTACAGTGCTCTACTTTTTTACGAGGAGCTTCAAATATAAAATATTTGTTATTGTTTATTTTTTATCTATGGACGTATACGTTTCGTCTCTTTTCAATCGAGACTCACGATTCGAAACCCTGGACTACAAGTATTTTCCAACCCCAGTCCAACGTCGCTAACCGCTAGGCCAGTTCTGAACAGCTTATAAACAATGATAATTTTAACACATTAACGGCGGCGAAGCGTACAGGCATTCAAACTTCTATAAGTGAAGGAACGATGCATATAAAGCAAGTGACGCTACGCTGTGTTACAACTACAATTTTACAGTGCCCTACTTTTTAACGAGGAGCTTCAAATATAAAATATTTGTTATTGTTTATTTTTTATCTATGGACGTATACGTTTCGTCTCTTTTCAATCGATACTCATCAACATAGAAGTACGACTATTCACCACCGGTCACACGATTCGAAACCCTGGACTACAAGTATTTTCCAACCCCAGTCCATATACGTTTCGTCTCTTTTCAATCGAGACTCATCAGCATAGAAGTCCAACGTCGCTAACCGCTAGGCCAGTTCTGAACAGCTTATAAACAATGATAATTTTAACACATTAACGGCGGTAAGCGTACAGGCATTCAAACTTCTATAAGTGAAGGAACGATGCATATAAAGCAAGTGACGCTACGCTGTGCTACTACTACCATTTTACAGTGCTCTACTTTTTAACGATGAGCTTCAAATATAAAATATTTGTTATTGTTTATTTTTTTATCTATGGACGTATACGTTTCGTCTCTTTTCAATCGAGACTCATAAGCATAGAAGTACGACTATTCACCACCGGTCACACGATTCGAAACCCTGGACTACAAGTATTTTCCAACCCCAGTCCAACGTCGCTAACTGCTAGGCCAGTTCTGAACAGCTTATAAACAATGATAATTTTAACACGTTAACGGCGGCCAAGCGTACATGCATACAAACTTCTATAAGTGAAGGAACGATGCATATAAAGCTAGTGACGCTACGCTGTGTTACTACTACAATTTTACAGTGCTCTACTTTTTAACGAGGAGCTTCAAATATAATATATGTATATATATATGAATAGACAATTAGAAGATAAGAATAACAATTGTAAAAGTACAAAATCAATTACATCTTCAGTTGTCTAAAACTAGAGATTAAATTTTAGATCATAGAACCATAGTGTTCTTTAAAAAAATAGAATTCTGATCATCAAAGGAATTCAAGGAGATAAGTTGGTAAGATAAAATATTATTTAAGATAAATGCAAATAGTAAAAGAAAATAAAAAAGAAGAAAATTTAGAAAGAAAATGGTGGCACATTTTGACGGCAAATTAATGTTTATATATATATGAAATATCGCATCTTGAAAGTTGCATTTATAACTCAAATATGTGAGATAGCTGAATCCGTATGTGGTAAAATATCCTATACACCCCATTGTATATGTGTACGCCTAGCCCACTGTCTATATAACACATCCTATTCTTGCTTAAGAAAATTACCTAGATTTTATCTGTCTTGAAGGTGTATATACCAATAGCATGGTTAAAATATTATAAGTTGAATCACGGATAATAACTACCAAAATCCGTAGTGTAACAACTACGGTTGTTAGTTTCGTAGACACTAGTATATCATTGGTTAAATTATTGATAATGTACAAAGAGTTTGCGCTGAAAAAACAGTTTCACGGGAACTAAAAACTCCTATAGATATCGATTTCTTTAGCGTATAACGTTCGCTTTAGTCTTATTTTTTTTACTAGAATACACGGATTCTAACAGAAGAAAATAGTGTAAGAGATAGTTTTTCTTTGCGTGCAAAATGACGGGCTCATCATACTCTAAACCTCATTGGAGTGCAAATAAACGAGCTTTCGGTGTTTTCGTTGTCTATTCCTGTATAGAAATCCCACCAACATCGAAACCAACGTTCGGAGTCAACGGACTGTAAATCGACAAGGGCAACCATAGAGAGAGAACCACAACCCGTAAATAATGCGATATCATTTGAACGTTCAAAACGAATGCCTCGAAAAGATAATGTTGTGGTAAGCGACCACATCGGAAAAAATATCTGTCTTGTAGGAATTGATTACAGGAGAAAATAACGATAGAATAATAAAGTGAGAGGACGCACAGCGAGACAACAAAGAGAAAACTGTTTCAGAAATATATTACTAGGTACTTTCACGGCCGATTTTCCCAGTCTAAAAAGTCGAGACGAAACCAATTTTACTTTACATACAGCACTTGGAAAATGAAAAATATAGAAGCCGAGATGAACAACGATTTGAAACAAAGGTACATATTTGTGAACAAAGAAAAATATAATAGCCTAAGTATTTAAAGAACTATTTATTATATTTATACATAGCCATGTTGAATTTCTTGAAGTCATTAAATGTATTAACCAGCGGAAAATACAAACAATTATACCCAATTGCTTTTAATAGTTTTGGTAAGAAGCTGTTATTTACAATTTACATATTTACTCATTTTTTTTCTTTTTTAATGCTATTTTAATAAGCATATACATGAATCATTTCATTCGGGCATCAAAGCAAGAGAGGTAATTTAATATTTTCTCAGATAAGGCATGTGTATGTTACAATGTTATTACTGTAAATTCATGATAGTTATATATATATATATATATATATATATATATATATATATATATATATATATATATATGGTGGCTGTCTATTAGATTTCGATTATGACCACTTTTTGCGTATCAAAGTGATATTAGATTAAACCCTTTCATTGAGCGGCGCGGATATGCCTCTTTATGCCTGCTAGACCGTTACAGACCATAGCACAGATGGGGCATGTGTTGTAATGATCTGAGGCATGCTATAATTAAAGTCACATTGTATGCTTGATTTTGCAGCACATGCACTCGTTGGTGATTCAACAAGCCGGCACGTGACATAATTACCAAATTTCATGTTTGGTATGTTCGCTGTTCTATATTTCCTACATGTGATGTAGGTGTCACGCCCGTCTCATCCTCGCTGTTGTGTTCTGCTGCTGGTGTTTTGTCTATTCTTTTCAAAAAGTGTGCTGCTTTTAAAAATCACGTAACTCTTCTTTAACTTTTCTACAGCGATCACGTCCTATTTCCAACATCAATGCCAACAAACTTCAAATCGGATGTTGACGCAATCTTTGAATCGCTTACGCGGTTTGTGCTGTTCACGAGTATTCTGAATTAGTTCCCCTAAATAACCTGCTTAGGAGGTATTTCATCAGTAAGACAAAGAAGATGACTAGCCCAACAAAGTCTGTGTTTTCTTATACGAGACTCGTGCTTGGATTAGTAGCTCGCTCCAACACTTCGGTGTCAGGGGTAAAGGTATCCCAACGGATGTTCTGTAAGTGCCTAAGGCAATTCTTCTGGAAACGTTCTCACAGGCGAATATGAGCTCTTTTAAGCATATAACAAAGTTAGTACAACACATCCCTAATACATAGATATTTTAGTGTTTCAGTCTGATCTCACCTGGTGCCCACACCCGCTTCTCTAACTGACCAAAATACACACAAGTCTGTTGAATACGTGTACTTATCTAAGAATCCTACGACTCGTTCCGCGAAATAACAATACCCAGATTTATAAACAGATCCACTACAAACAGTCGGCGGCCTTCAACAAATATATCTAGTTCCTGATACAGGTTGACAGCGGCAACAGGAGTGGAACATGCTATTGATAAAGTCTTAAAACGATGCAAGTTATACAGCCAGCCCGATGTGCTAAATCAAAGATATACACCTTTGCACCATTTTTTGAAAGGTGATGACAGGGTTAGAGCAAGATAGGTAGAAAACAAAATGGGGTCAGGGGTATCACCCTGTTTAACACTATTATCCACCACAACGGGTTCACAGAGGTCAACGTTTCGGTTGACAAGTTTTTTTAATATTTCCGTGCAACCCACGAAGGAAAGGAGTCTTATCAAGTAAGGAGGACAACCCAACTTACCAAAACTCATCCAAATTTAATGTACTGAACGTTTTTGTCAGATCATCAAATACCTGATATATGTCTAGACAATGTTAAATACAGTTTTTCTGCCTTTGGCCCGCCGTAAATATCATATCAGTAGTACCAATAATTCCATACTGACTCTCAAAAGGAACATGAGGACAGATGTAGGCATGCAGACGATTCTGGTACATACCTTCCCTGCCTCATTCAATAGAAAGATGCATCAATAGTCACTTTTCCGTTGTATAAAGAGACCATAATAAAGTAATTCTAATCTTGGAAAATGTGCCCGTCAAATCAGATGTTGTCTAGCGACTTCCTTGGGGGCAGGAACAGTATACATTTAGGCAATGACAGCTCTCTTGGACTAACTATTTATCACAGTAATACTGACTATCGACGGATTAGTGAACAGTTTAGTATAATGCTCTCTCGATCTATAAAGAAGCTTGCTTGGATTTCTAATCAAATATGGACCGTCATTGGATTTTAATGCTGTTATCTTAGAATGTCTAGGACCATAGACTCTCAAGATCAGGTCATACATTGGTTTACTGTCCTAAACATCAGCGTCATGATTAATATCACGAGCCTTCCGTCGCCAGCATTCGTCCTTCATCCATCTAGGTTCTCTTTGCAACTCTGATTTAATAGCTAAGTATAACTATTCCGCAGACTTCAGGTCCCGAGATGACAGACCGCTATCAATCCGCCTTTGATGAAGTTGATGTAGCAGTTGTGCGAGTGAGCATTATTGTAATCAAACCAATCCTGATGCTTTCTCTTTGTTAGCTCAAGGACATCGTCTGGTGTCTCATAAACACGCTTCTTAACACACTCCCCCGTACTATCAAAATATATCTACTCAAACTCATTATGTATGTCTAGAGCAGCGTTTCTATACTTCAGTTTTGTAACATTTATTCTACGCGGGCACTTGGCGTTACTGAATAGCTTCCTCGGCCTAATTACGAATCTCATATCAGCACACACGAAACGATATGTCTAGCAATAGAAATTCCATTTTGACTCGAACCTTGCAAACCTCATGCAGGTCCCGTCTACGGGTGATTATGTAATCGATAAAATGCTATTACTTAAATCGTGGATACATCCATATGTACTTGATACTTTGGTTGCATGTGAAAACACGTGGTAGTTATAATTAAATCCAGCTCCAAACACATTTACAGTAAACACAACTCACTCTTATTCATTCCTCTAACTTCATAACGTCCTAGAGGACGCCATGTTTTATATTACCTACCTAGCATCGCATTAACATCATCAGCAAAACAATTTAATCATTTCGCGGAGCAATGTAGCACCATAAACATGAATTAGAGTTGCATGCTGCTATCCAGCTATAGGCATACATAACGTCGTATACCCTCATTTAAACCACGAGGAAGATTCTTGAGTTTACTAACAACCCATCTTTAAGAGTAAATACTACGTCAGGGTTGTGTCGTTCTCCTTCCGGTTTCTCGATCTAATAAAATTCATAATAAGAGCTCTCCTGTACACGATTACCCTCCCCCAACAACCTTATCTGTTTCAGGGCTGACATATCAATGTTTAAACGTAACAGTTCGTGTTCAATAAGTGCTGCCCGTCTCTCCGGCTGGCAAGAACCATAACGATCGAGTAGACTCTTATGTTCTAACAAGATATTTTAAAATTAAACTTCGTATTACTCATTAGATTAATTCCACTAAGCTGGAAAAAAGAATGTATCGGCATATATATCACATAAGCAACTATTACCAGCAAAGCAACACGATTATAGTGCTCAATGATTATGCGACACGACAGCCACTCTCTATGTATCCGCGGTGAACAACCTTTCGGAAACTTAAAACGAAGGTGTTAGATCAGAGTTAACAATACCTAAGCTCCTCCCGGGGTTTCTGTCAGGGTTGCCGCATCCTTATCCTTTGTGTCAAAACTTTAGCCTACAAGGCAGTGGGGGTGAGTTTTACAGCACTGAACACTCGCCGTTTATAGTAAGACAAACGATGTGCACATAGGGTCGCTCTGACAGGGTGATGCCTCATATATATATATATATATATATATATATATATATATATATATATATCATCAAATACAATATTGCATGTTCCTCTTAGTTGAACACTGTAAAGATGGCTGACTTTCATTGCCTGATCGGAACATTAAGATTACTTTCCCAAATTCATATAAAAGTGCCTTATCGTTTAAAGCGTCGGGATTTTGAGTTAACTGTGACTTTTGTTCCAGGTGTGAATCGTGCGACCGTTTTGAATAATAATTTATACACTGATGATTCCAAAAAGATAAAACCTATACGTCTGTAGATAATTCAATATGTATTACAAAATAAGAGTCATATATATATATATATATATATATATATATATATATATATATATATATATAGAGAGAGAGAGAGAGAGAGAGAGAGAGAGAGAGAGAGAGAGAAAGATATATATATATATATCTACATATACACACACATATATATATATATAAATGCATATATATATAAATAAATAAATATATATATGAATAAAAATATATATGTCATACATATATACATATATATATATATATTTATTTATTTAAAAAAATAAAAATAAATTGCGTTGTCCAAGTTTTCAAAAGTTTTATCGCATTTAGTAGTTTGAGTTTAAGCCATTGAAAAAGGGCTGTTTGTTTGCTGCTGCCCGGCTGTCCACTTCGGGTTCCTGGCCCGACGACTAATCCATCCAGTTGAAAGTGAGTGTCTCCTTACCCTGTGTCTTAATTGGATTTTTTTGGTAAAAAACTGGTTAAAGAGAGCCATTAAAGTTGCTGCTTTATTAAAAAAATAAATTATCAACAATAATTTCTGGATGAAATTAGCGTGATAAAATATAGTTTGATAGTCGCCTGGCGGTGTGTATATTAATCTCAGCCCGCTCCAAAAATAGATGCCCCATCTCCAGTCTAAAAATAGGGAATACGGGCGAAATTTTATTTGAAACAACAACAACTATCAGTGGGTTTCCACAGCATAGCTGTGAAAGAGTTAATTACACCTTCTACCATGACAAAATATCAGCAGGAGTCAGTCATTTTTCTACATCACAGAGGCGAAAAAGTATATTCGCTGCTGTTGGTTTCATATGTTCTCCAGATAGCGTCTGATAAAAAATAAACAAAGGGATTAATGTATAGACCGCGACAACTGACAAAAACTATCGACCTACAAGCAAAACCAATCGAACACCCAGGTCCCAATGGTCTTTGACTATAATCATAGCACACACAAGCTCTTACAAGTGCTAATTAATAATTTCCGACATCTTAAAACAGCACTAGACATCGCCTCTTTGTTTAACGCACCGCCAATCAATTCCAGAAGGAAACAGTCAATCTATTGACACACGCCCTATACCACAAAGTTAATTTACCATACCAAAAAACGTCGCTCCCGCTATCACTCTACCCAAATAACATGCCAAACTCGAACTACCAGGTCTAACGTGCTACAGTAGAAACCTTATTTATTACTTGCACTGCCCATATTGCAGAGAGTGTGGGTATGTCGGCGAGACTTGCACTCCGTTCTGCTTAAGATTCAATAATCACAAGAAAGAGATCAGGCACACAAATTCCAACTCTCTAGTTGCCAGACATGACAACTCAACAAACTATACAATAGACCACATACAGTGTATATTATTACAGGCAGCTTTCCATTGCACACAGCACCGCAGAAAAAAAATGGATCAACAAATGAAACCCCCATATCCTGGGGATAATGTTAGATAACGGTATTCTGCATTTCTACTATTTCTTTTTCTCCAGACCACCAATAAATATACTCTTCAAAATACTTAGACATACCAGCAACATTATAAATTGAAGTAAAACCCTGCTAATTTAACTACTGCGCGCACAAACACACTCACATGCATGCACTTTCCTTCTCAGTTAGCCTGATATTGACAATGGTTTACCATGCAATTTATATATAAGTTGACAAATTGGTAAATAGTTGTATGTGTATGTGTGTGTGCATTTATATATATATATATATATATATATATATATATATATATATATATATATATATATATATATATATATATATATACGTGTCTGTGGGTCTGTATGTGCGTGCGTCTATGTGTGCGTATATTATATTTATGTTTACAGAAACACTGCTAGTCACTATATTTCAGATATGGACCCCTAGATTATTTTGCATATCAGCAGAATTTTACTCCAGCATTATGTATTTATCTTTTGGACATTACTTTCGCTATTCCCTTTTCACTTATTTTTCTTGTTCGGTTTATTTCTTTTCTTCTCTATCCGGATGTTTGGGGGACAGACTAGTCGCCGACGTTCAAAGTGAACACCCCCACACACATCCTTTTTTATTGACTTTCTTTCATTGCCTTCCCGATACATGTGTACAGGAAACAAAACAAACATCAAGAACCCCAATATATGACCTTGATATCGGACCCCTGGTGGCCAGATTTTTAAATAATAAAAAAATAATACTTTTACTTCGCCATTGTCAAAAGCTCTGTTTTCACATCATAGAAGGCTTGAAAAAGGGAATGGTTCCAGAAATTTTCCTGTATACTATACAAAAATAACAAAAACAAAAACTGACATAGGGATTTACTTTACTTAGCTTCTAAAATCGTTCAATAAATTCGGCACAAAATTGTAAGTTGCATGTTTACTTATTTTTTTTCATTCTCAGTTTTTAATTCACTATTTGTATACTTCTTTTTAAACTTGTGCACTTCTTATTTTCTGTTTACTGATTACACCTATATACATATAAATATATATATGTATATATACACACAGACACACATGAATATATATATATATATATATATATATATATATATAAATAGAGAGAGACAGAGACAGAGACAAAGACAAAGAGAGAGATAAATATACTTGTAAGAACGAAGCTACATAGAGGATTGTATATTTGATACACACAGATAATCATCTGGCTAAAATTATAATTTTTATTTTGCAATTGTGTTAATTTACTTAAATAATGTTTAGTCTAGATAAATAATCATCTAGATTCGTTGTTATTTCTCTCTCATGTATTACTGTATTCAGTGGTCAAAAGTCGGGCTTCTCTAGGCCAACCTTTACTTAACCTTTTTTTTGTTTCGATTTTGGCACGTCTTTTTTAAGTACGTCTAATTTACAGGTGACGCCATGTTTACACGAGGTGAATTTAAATAATTTATTTTCTATTCATATTCTTATTCGTTCTACTTTAGATGTGGAATTAGTTTTGTTTTAGATTCATTTTATTTTATTTTATTTTTCTTATGTATATTCTTATCCTTATGTTTACAGTTGGTGGCCATTTCGTTTGTACATTTTAGTAAGTTTTTTGGTGATTTAAAAAATTAAATATCAAGCCACTAAATAAAGCAGCATTTAAAATTTGACTATCTACATCTATTGGGCCATCGTTATATTTTTCATTCGATTATTTGTCTGTGTCCGCTTTCTTGGATATCCCAGTAATGGTTCGCTAGATATGTTATGAATCTTTTTTTTTTAAATTTAACCATCTGGTTATTTTTTTGTGTGAACAAAATGACGTTTTCCATTCTATTTTAATTATTTAATCATAATTATATGTATCTTCTTGCTTATAATTTGTGGCGATATAATAATAACTTTTAATGATGTTTAAACCTATGTTGAGAAGTTTGCTTTAATTCTTTAATAACCTTTCGTTGAGAGTTTTATTGATAATCCTACGTTCGATAGAACTAAGAATATATTCTATAATTGATGTGGTGGATTGGATTTTTGATTCATATATATTGGCTTCTTATTCCCTTTAAATATATCTCGTATGAATTTAAGTTGTGAGTGATATATATATATAGTGTCAGGTTGTGTATGAAAAGAAATCAAATAAAGTGATCGATCGTATAAGAGAGCTAATATAATTTATTCAGATACTGTATATTACATATTTCAGCAACGTACCGCGGTTTCATCCAAAAGGGCAGATTAGAGACATCCAGTGGAATCATCGGCAAGCTGAAATGATTGTTGTCCCGCCCGACAAGGAATCTGCCATTGTTGACGCAATTGCCTGTCGGGCGTGACTACAATCATTTCAGCTTGCCGATGATTCCACTGGCCACAGAAATTTACTAAAGATGTCTAAATCTGCCCTTTTGGATGAAACCGCGGTACATTGCTGAAATCTGTAATATACAGTATCTAAATAAATTATATATATAGGTATATATATATATATATATATGTGTGTGTGTGTGTGTGTTTGTGTGTTTGTGTGTGTGTGTGTTCATAGACATAAATAATATGGATAGATCATCTAACTGTATTAATAAATAAAGTAAATACTATTTTTTTAAAATATAATTCAATTGTCAATCTTTCAAAAAAAATTTAAGAAAACTATTTTTTAATTTCAGCGCAATCATTCACATACATTATTTTGTTTTAATTTTCACGATCTATGAAAAGAATTCCCCAAAATACATTTTTTATATGTTGGTATTCGTTTTTTTCATATTATTTTGATTATCCTTACTACTATACCTATACATAACATTTTAAGCAAAAACTATTTTCAACTAATTCCTTGTAAATGTGAAAAAATATACAAATGTGAGATATCCCGCATTGACAGGTAAGGCTTAAGGAACATCGAAAATTGATCATCAATAGTTTAATTAAAACGTAAGTTTAGACTGACGATATATGAGGATAAAATGGAAATGATCTACCTTTGTGGGACGACGTAAAACTATAGAGAAAGTCGGTTTATAGTAAGACTTCTGAATAGAGAAGTGTATATGTTGGGCGATAATGGCCCCAAGTATAACTCGTATATAATTAAATAAAACATGGATATCCTTAATTATACATAGTAGATAAGAACACAAACACACATTTATATTTAAGTAATGTTAAACATAGTAATCATATAGTAATTGGTAGTAATACTGCCCATATTGACATGATTAGTCTTATGTCTCCAAAAACTTACTAGAATTGTCGACATGGGCTTATGACCTAATAGTTTACACATTCGTGAATAAATTATAAGTAATAGTCTTCCGGTTGTTAAAGGTTTTATCTTTACTACAGGCTTTGGTAACCGGCACTATCTGAAATTAACAGTTCGATCCTCCATTAATTAAATAAGCGGTTCAGATCGTAATTCAGTGAATGTACACGTATTTAATATACGTATTTCTAAATTTGGCTAGACGATTTACACGTTCGAAAAGAAGCCCTTTTAGTAGGTCCGTGCGTTTAATCCTATTTCAAATAATCAAAATAATCCAAATTCTAAAACTTTTAGATCAGAATTTAAGAAATGTTGAATACTATTTATAATACTTATAGGTTTTATAAAAATTAAAAGACCTTAATGGTTCGAAATAGTTTAATTGCAAAACGAGTAATGAACTAAATGTTGCTATATTTTCTCAAGAATGGTTCATGTTAGTAATGTATTAAATACCTCGCTTTTTGTTGAATTTGGAGGTTTGTGTAATTTACCGAAGTATGTAAAACGAAAACAATAAAAAAAAATCAACAAAAGATATTAAATACAAATAATTTAAAAATGTGATTCTTTGCTCGTCTAAGTTTTGCGTTCTTTTTAAAAAAAACGAAAAGAATCAATAAAGATGAACACAAAATTTGTTTTTTCATATAATTTGCCTGAAACGAAACGCTGTCAATTTGTTTCATGCTTTGTTGATTCTTTTCGGACTTTGCTTATATATACTTTTTATCAGTCTACGCAAAACGTCGTGCGGATTTAAGAATAAACCTTTCCGAAAGTGTATATATCTTCAGCTATATTTTATACATTCACATGTTTTACTGCATTTTTTATTTATTTTTCTAAAAGAAAAACGCAAAGAGCTCATTTATATAAGATTGTATCAATCTACAAAATTCATCGTTTTTGTTTATGTTTTACTTTGTATTACCTTTTACTAAAGACATTTGTTCAGTTTATTGCAGACATTTCTTTTACTGGGTTCTTGTTAAAAACACATATAAAACTTCCACATTGATATCTATCTTTCAACTTCCTTTTAATAGAAATAAATAAACATACACAAACTGGTGTTATTCAAAAGAAAAAATACATATATACATATTCTAAGTGAACAACATTAAATATTTCTGTCTTCTGATTTCGTATTTATCGAAACAAACATGTTATTTTCGAAAAATGTCATCATCGCTTCGGATATTTCTTACGCATTTTTATGATTTCTGAAAACGCTGTTGCACAGTTCATTGGAGGATAAACACAACTAAATCTATGATAAGGATTAATCATATCCATAGAATTGCTAGTTTGTCTTGGGAATTTTAGGTTTCTTGTGTTTATTTTTAGCTTTCATCTTTCTGTGTTATGACAAATACATTATTTTGGGGTGATTTATTGCCAAACTGCAATACATATTGTAAACGATTACTTGAGGGGTTAAGAGAAGGATCAATGGTTCAGTTGTTACGGGTGCACACCGCTGTCCGGACGTGTTGTGCTCGAGTTCGATCGGTGCTAAGGCATGATTCAAACTTCTCATCTAAATACTGACTTTTGAAGAGTGATTAAAAAAATATACAATAAAAAATATCCTTACTTGATGATATAATTTAATTTTATACGTTGATTTTGTATGTTTTTGAATGCAATAGCAATATAGCAAAGGGAAAATACTGGTTCATATATTTCACATAGAAATTACTGCCTAAATGTTTCGATAAGTATGGCTTGGGATATGACCTTAAACATCCAGTGGTCAAGCCCCAAGTGTGCAGCTTTGAGGAGAGTGTAACCATTCAATAATACAATATCCGCTTCAAAACAGATTGATAATATCTGCCAATGTTCTATCTATGGTTTAAATAGAATCAGTCCTGAGTCAGACCCAACATTTCATCGTACAACTTTGGGCAAATCTTCGCCATTAATCTAACAAAAATCCATTATTCCCAAACTGTTATAATATATTTCGGTTTCCCCTATTTCAACTACCCTATCTTTTCGCCAAATCCCATGCGTATTGCACAAAACTAAATCCGTTGATGTGTACTACATTTGAGATATTTAGTAGATTCATAGTAATCGTTTTATTTATATTTCTAACAAGGCTACCTTTACCTGAAGTAAAGTCGCATATATTGTTTAGGTATAACATATCGTAAATACAGAGTATATCGACAAAGAAAATTAATTTCATTGGAAATTAATACATCAATATGAACGTTATAAGAATTTATTGCATAAAATAATTAATGAAAATTAACGGATTAGCCATCAAATAACCCGACAACAGTTTATATGTCGTTAACCAAACACCACACAAACCAACGATATATATATATATATATATATATATATATATATATATATATATATATATATATATATATATATATATATACATATATATATATATATATATATATATATATATATATGTATATATATATATATATATATATATATATATATATATTTATATACGTAAATATTAGTTCGTTTTAGTTGTATGGAAATCAATATATGGACAGTTTTTAGATTTAAATACATTTCAAAAGGGTCAACAAATGTAAAGACACAATATAAATTGTCCTTAAATTTCATCTGAAATCACTAGGGGCAATGATCGATAAGGTTCATAAAAAATTAATAGGATGTAACGACATGTAATTCTTTCTCTAAAATAGGTTATCTTCGTTTTCGTAAACAAACATCAACCCAAACAATAAATATCTTGATAAAGAATGTATTTTACAATAAGTATTCACATTTAAATAATTAGTTTAATGTGTATTTTCCAGATTAAAAGTTTCAACAATTAAAGTAAAATGGCATATTCCAGAATTCGTTAAATCCATTTGCCGTTTTATAGCTGTATGCTTTTTCTCATATGCAATCTTCGAACGCGTTTATTTCTTATTTAATCTTTACGTAACACTTTATTCGTGCACGATTCTTTTAAAAAATATATTCAGTTCTTACTTTACTTTTTTTCGAATAGTTTACGTACCCTGGTGCCGATAACAAATCGGATGTTACTATTTGAATCTTATGTTGCTAGTACTAAACCGAATTTTACCTTTGTAGTGCTTTAAAAGCTAGTCTCTGGTCAACACCAAAAAGCTGTTCTATGCTAGTATATATATATATATATATATATATATATATATATATATATAGCTTATTTTTGAAAATCCATCGATTAAGGAAAAGAAAAATGTTTTTTTTGTTTTTGTTTGAATACTTTATTATTAAATAAATATTGTATTTCATCTAATTTTTATGTTCATCGTTAAGTTTCTTATATATAAATATATATATATATATATATATATATATATATATATATATCGGTAGATCCTTTGATTTTTCTAGTCCGAATGTGGCTCGCATCAGATCTCAAGTTGGGAATCAACAAGTGAAATCGCCCTTAATGGAGACGACCATGGCTGAACAAATGCCTAACGCAGTGTAACCCATCCTCGCTTGTAAAACCCGACTTCTGTCAAAAGAATAAACTGGAATGAAATCAACGTTGGAAAGATAACAGTGCCGATAAATGGTTAAAATTAGGCAGTGAAAACCGGGACCACCGCAGTAGTACGCGAGATGGTAAACATATACAGAGAGTTAGATACACATCACTTTGATGGGATTGCATTTCACAGACAGGTACATCAATAGGACCGCGGTTTTAGCAAGAAAAGGGCGTATTTACATAGGACTTATTTCTTTTCTAACAACGCTGTCTTATTTAATTCACTTTATTCAGTCATGCATATTTAGCCACTAGAAAGAATATTACACGTTAGAAGCCGCACACATGTTGTCGGAATTCTTCAAGCGATGATGTTGGTTTTATTTTCCAAAACAAATTTCATTCGTGGCGTTGGTTGTAGAAATATGTAGTATCGTTATCGTGGGCTGCGGGATGGTGCAAATCGAAACAAGGATCAACAATAGTTCATTTTAACAAGAGCAACTACTTTTAAAACTGGGAAAACCGAAAGAGTCATACGCATCTATTTGGCTGTTTTGCGTCCCTTTGTTTATCATTTCCTCGTAGCCCACCTCTTTCCAAAATGATATCTTTTGATCTAGAATCTATTAAGTTTGTTTTATAGTCATCAACATCGGTTATAGTCATCAGAATCGGTTATAGTTACCAAAATAGATTACTATAACCTATTTTGGTAAATATAACCGATTTTGAATACTATAAAACTCGGTTATAATTATCAAAATCGGTTATAGTAATCAAAATATGTTATAGTTATCGAAATCGGTTATAGTCAGACAAATCGGTTATAGTTATCAAAATCGGTTATAGTAATCAAAATCGGTTATAGTAATCAAAATCGGTTATAGTTATAAAAATGTGTTATAATTATCAAAATCGGCTATAGTAATAAAAATCGGTTATAGTTATAACACTCGGTTATAGTTTTCAAAATCGGTTATAGTAATCAAAATAAGTTATAGTTACTATCAAAATCAGTTATAGTTATCAAAATCGGTTATATTTATCAAAATAGGTTATAATTATCATAATCTGTTATAGTAATCAAAATCGGTTATAGTAATTAAAATCGGTTATAGTTATAAAAATCGGTTATACTTATCAAAATCAGTTATAGTAATCAAAATTAGTTATAGTTATCAGAATTAGTTATATTTATCAAAATCGGTTATAGTAATCAAAATAGGTTATAATTATCAAAATCGGTTAGTGTAATCAAAATCGGTTATAATTATCAATATTTGTGATAATTACCAAAATCTTTTATAGTAATCAAAATAGGTTATAGTAATCAAAATCGGTTATAATTATCAAAATCAGTTATAGTTATCAAAATCAGTTATAGGTTACAATAATAAAAATCGGTTATAGATATTTTTATTAACCTAACCCCAACTTTAACCTAAAGCATTCTTATTGTTATCTGCTTTTTTTACTAGTCATAAATACGCCAATGCATCGTTTTAATTAAATTAAATTATTTTGCGTAAGACATGTTTATCCGTTAAAATAACATTTTACATGCGTCTAAGCATCCCTATAAGAAGGTCGACTTGTACGTGGTTCGTCTGTCACTCTTAAGTTTAATCGGTAAACGGGCAGTATGAATGAGCGTATCTTAAGAATAACTGTTCTTTCATTCATTCACATTTGTACAGTTTTACTTAGAAAAGAAAATGAGCACTATTGAAACCCATTTTCAGCAATCTACAACATTTTTCTGTTTTAGTAAACTTTATTTCTTTGTGTTTTATTTCTGTGTGAGTATTGGCTAACAAAACGTATTAAGTATCTTCATGCATAGCTTTTGCTTTATTCCCGTTGGGGAAAAAGACATATAAAAAGAATGTTTATTTTATTTTTAAAAATGAGTACACTGCTCTATATTCTGGGCTAAAAGCAGCCAATATTTCTGTCTTTTGATTTCGTATTTATCAAATTGGAAACTGCATTATAAAAAGACGGGGTTATTAGCTTCTATAAGACTTAGACACTTTATGAATTTTGGCGGCGCCATTTAAGTGTTCGTTGAAGGGTAAAAAGAATTGACTCTATTACATGGATTTATCATTTCAATAACATTCCTTATGCGCCTTGGGCAGAGTGATTAACTTGGATTCTTTCGTTGTGTTTCATATTTTCTAATACGTCATAATTCATCAAAGTTTTAAACTGCTCGAGGATAATAGTGAATGAGATGGAATATTCTCAGTTGAATTATTACTAATATTATGGGTTGAGGTAAAATAATTAATACAATGAAGTAAATGTTATTAATTATAAGGACAGTTTATGACAAGTATTAGCCTCTACTGAAATAAGTATAGGAACAAAAAGAACTACCTGTGTCTCTTCTCTTGGCGAGAGGTTGTACTTTAGTAAACTGTATAATATCAAAGGGTTATCGCATATGTAATTCAGCTCCTCTTTCAAACGCTAATAAAAGAAATCGCAATAATGTCTCTTGAGTTACTTATTATAACAAACGTGAACAGCAACACATAAATCGCAAGTTATCTCTCCTCCGATCATTACTGATATAATAATGTTTGATGTTTGCAAACATTAAAGAATCGATTTTTAGTTCTAAGGTTGGCATTCGCTTTACAATTAGTCAATATGATGTGATGTGTAATTTATAAAAGCTTGACCTTCTCTGTCAATTTAGGGGACGTTTTCAACCTCACAGAGGTCAAAATGAAGGGAATTTTCTGACCAGAAATATTTTCTGATTTCTCAAACTAATCATTTCTATATAATTGCAAAAACAAGTGTTCAAATTATGCTGATCATTTCTAATATACAAAAGACAACGCGTATTGTGATCTCTAATGGTTTAATCGTGTTAAGAACTATTGATCAAAATTGGTCTTTAATTTACTTTCATGCATTTTTGAATAGAATCATTTTTGCCAATTTTGGAGGAATTATTCCAATCCTCCAAGGTTTTAATTTATTCACTTTCGCTTGTTTTATAGGAATAATCTTTAATTACAAATTTTCGTTAATTTTGAGCCAAATATATAAAGTTTATATATTTGAAAGCAATTGCCATGTTTTTACTATTTTACGGATTTGTAAACTCATAGATGTTAAATAAAGTTTTCTTGAGAATGTGGGCTCAATCAGTTTTCTGCGATATATGGTCATAGGAATTCTGTAAAATTTCATGAAAAACTAATGAACTCATTCTGTGAAAATCAGAAAACTAAATGGATTATGGAATGACGGATCGTGACAAAAACATAAATATCTCCTGATTTACATCTAGGAACAACACACAATAAAAATGAATTTTAAAAATATAATAAATAAATTAAAATAATAAAAAAATACCTCACAAAATAACACACATTTGTTGGCATTTTTCAATGGAAATGGCGAATCTTCTTTCCTGCGTAAATCCGTAGAAAACATCATCGTACGGCTTTTTGAGCAGGTGTGTTCTATTGTTAGCGTAGTTACTCTAATTCTTACGCGGAGAAACAGGTGAAGGTTTCCTACATCCATGGTGAAAGTGGTGTTAGGAAACTGACTCTATTTTTGTACTTTAGAATACTATTAGAACGACAGCTTAATCGACCAACCGTAATTTGTTATAGAAAGCCGTGGAGACATCACTCGTAATAGAGGCATTAAAAAGTATGAACTACTTAGATATCACGCTAGAATCAAATAATCAGCTCAACTACAAACTATTATACCATTAGCATTAAATAATAAACCAAATATTATAGAAGTAGCATAAATAAAAACAAGGCTAAACACGTCAAATCAGTATTACAGCTTACTATAGACTGTGTTGATTAGAGTAGTTACTTTTCAAACCTGAAAGGACCTAACACCTATCTTTTAGCGAGAAATAACAGATGAATTGCACAATAGTGTGACATGACACAAAACTGCTACCGTTTTTATTTCTCTGAAAGCCTTGTTGTATTTGTTTTCATTAGCTGATATTTTAAAATGGTAAACCATCTGCATATTGGCGAGGTTTAACCGTTGCTTAACTTGAGTATTCTGGCAAGTGCAGGCTGGTCAACATTTTTTGCTGACAAGGAGAGTGGATTTTCTTGGAAAATATTTAAAATGTTCATGTTAATGTCTTCATGTCCCTACTGGACCATGGGAACAGTCAGTTTTAATGCTGGTCTTTTTCCATAATATACTGTATAGAGGAAATAAATTGTGAACATCAGAATTTTAATACAGCCTTTTAAAACAATTCTCTTTTTATAAGACCCGACCTATTTTTAATATTTATTTTTGTACGCACAGATTAACTTTTTACTCTAGTTACAATACAGATCTCTAAAAGTGTTAGTCCTTGTTCAATGACGTTTTGTTAGATAATTAGCGGGATATCTGATCGTTGAACACAGTTGCCTCCCTAACCCGATATCTCACAAACGGTTTGTGCAGGTTAATACTTTCACAATTTTTGAGGTTGTTAGAAAGTAGCCCAAAAACAAAACAAGAGTACATTTAAAGTGTTCATTTTATTAAACGTAAAAAACATATACATTAGCATGGTACCACCTCTAACCTAATCAATTCTGTTGTTGACATACATTTCACCAGTTCTTTCTAGAAGCAGGTACTTAGAGGAGTATGCACACACAGGATGCCTATATCCATATTGAAAGTGTTTGTATAAAACTGTTAAGGCAACCTAACAAAACAGAATAGTTATTTCTCTTGGATAAAAAAGACAGACTTATCGCCCTTGGATAAAAGAAGTCGTCTGCCATGACAGTTGAAAAAGTAAACAGAACGACACTGACGAGCAAACAAGCATCTCGCGTTCAGTAGTTTTCTTACATTTCAATTTAATCGGTGTTTTTGTTAAACACATTTGTTAAAGGTTCTCCTTCGCCCTTACTTTATTTTTGAGTTGTAATTAAACCGATAACTTATAAACATCCAGACGTAACAACAAACTGACAGAATTTGAACTTCGCACGTGCAGCTAGTGACTTCACGTTGGTATCCACTTTGAAATTATTCAGATTGAATCATCCCGAATAATAATATCACCTACTGAAAGAAAACATATATTACGAGTATTTGTTTTAATTTAAAACAATCAAATATTTCTAAGCGTTGCTAACAATTCGCTTCTAAAATTTAGCTTCATGAAATTCGAAAACTTTTTCCCAACTGAGAACTATCGAATTTCGTAGTTTTAGGTTTTAATTAGAATAATAAATACCTTATTTTAAACTAATTTAAATAAAACACGAACATGTATATAGCTATATTAAATAAATATATGTGTATATGTAAATATTGATTTATGTCCTTGAAAAACAAATACAAATTATATTCATGTATTGATGAAAACTGAGATTCTGCTTGAAGCAATCTAAAATGTTCAAAATAAAATGCAGCACAAAAATGATCAGTCTCAGCCATAAGTGTCCGCCATTTATCTTAAGGGAATAGACAGTTCATTAGATTTTTGAAAAATGATATAAAAATATAATAAATGAAGAAGAACATTTCGTGATACTTATAACGTTTTGACTTCCTGTTATTTAGATTTTTTCAGTCACAACTTTAAATAACATAATATTTTCCTGATATCAATTCGAAACTCTATTTCCATATAATATTCAGCTTATTCAAACTTCGACTATTTCAAGATATTAGAGGGGTAATTCTCTTGGAGTGTCTACATATAAGATAAAATACGAGGACAATACCTAGGCCATGATACATTATACAGTATAGTAATTGGTTTTTGTTAACAAACTTGTACGGGTACTTAGTCTTCACTTTATGTGAGTTGTTTTATTCTTTAGTGTTGCGGCGTTTTGCAAAGATTGGAAACAAACACGCAGTTACGGTATAGTTCTGAACGGTTAAAAGTGTTGCTTAACGAAATATTGTAAAATGACCAATGTCGAAATAAAACTGCAACGCAGTACATAATTACATCTGTTTATTTTTTTGTCTCCTTATGTGCAAGAGGGGAATGTGGAGATTATGAGAGATAATAAAGACAAAGGAAGCTGAATAAAGGGAAACAAATAAACTTCGATAGATAAACAAATAAATATCAGCTAAATTTCTCTCTCTTTTTCTCTTTCTCTCTATCTCGCTTGACTTACTCCTGCAGTTATCGTCCTTTAACCTCCGTATAATATCCTGTATTATTTACTAGTTACGTCATTCTACAATATTTTTTTTGTTTTTTGTTTTAAATAAACTCGAATCTGGCGTCATTGAAAACTGCCCTATTTTAATTTTATTTCATTTCGAGAATTTCCACAAATAAGGCTGTTTCGTAAATTATTTGATTTTATTCTGATCGTTTCCTAACTATATAAAACATTGTAACTAATTCCTTTCTGTTTAAGGCAATTTTTAATTAACCTTTCTATTCTCAACAGTCTACTGATCAACAGTAAAAATATCTACAATATTAAATTTTTGTATTGCATATACATACTATTACCGAAATACATATGTTTTTATTTCTACAGATTTCGCTGTATATACTTCCATAGCAGAGAGTCAATAGTTCTATGGTTGTCTATTGTTTCGTTGATATACTTATATTCTAGTAATCATGATTTTAGAGCAACTCTCTTTTTATTGACACGACTAGAAACACTAAACTTAACTGGCAAAGTTTAGATACATTGCTTTTTAAAAGAAAAATCAAATTTAGACATTAAGAAAATATTGATTATATAGAGTTACACTACATATAATGTTCGCTTCTTCTTTATGGTTTAAATAAAACAGATAGAATAACGTAGTTAAATTGTTGTTTTTTTCTCAGTTATCCCCATGTCCATATATTTATCATAGTTCAACCCCAAAACAAAGAAAAAGTTGCCACTTTAGGCGTAAGCGGCTACTGAGAATTACGATAAAAGTTTTTTGGGGTCATCCTAAATTGATAGCTGTGCAGCGAGATGTTTGTTCACATTTGTTTTAAATTTCTGCATGTCGGTACAATTAAGGAAATAGGAGGCGGGGATGAGGTACCAAAGGTCGACAGCTCGAAGAAAAAAACTATTAAAGTGAGGGTCTTCCCACCATCTAAGGGACCTCCACATGAATCGATGAGATTTAGCTGAGTTGGTCGAGTGTATTTACGTCGAGGGGTCACCAGAGCAGAAACGTCATAAGAGGAAATTTCATTGAAGTACATGTGAAACAAGCAAAAGGATGTAACAATGCGACGATGGAAGATTAGCTGGGGCTTAGTGGATAGTGAGGGACCTATTACATTAGCGACATATTTCGGACGATGTCTAAGAGGAAGCGACTAGAGGATAGGGGTACCAGCTTAGATGTAACAACAATACTCCATTCATTGATAGTTGGTTGCTTGATAGACATATAGGATTCTCTCAGGTGTGAGAAGTTTTCTAGCACGGTAGAAGAAGACCACTTTCTTTGCAGCATGCTTGACATGTCTTCTATTTATTTTTTCCAATTTATGGTATCCGTGAATGTTAGACCGAGGAGTTTGAACGTTGGATTCTTGTAAGGTGTTATTTTCCATGGCAATCGGTGGTTGAACAGGTGTTAAATATAATATTTTACTCTTATAAAATAGCACAATCGATGAAAAAGAAATGTATTTAACAAAAACACCGATTAAATGAAATGTAGAAAACAGCTGTACGCGAGATACTTGTTTGATCGTTAGAACCGTTCTGTTTACTTTTCAACTTTCTTGGCAGACGACTTCTTTATCTATGGGCGACAACTCTTTCTTTTTATTCAAGACAAATAACTCGATTCAATATTTTTAGGTTGCCCTAACACTGACACACATTTCAGAAGGTGGGAGTTCATTCTATTTCCTTGTCTGTCCGAAGATTAAGTACCTATTTGTGATTAACTTTCATGCACACTTTGTTCCTTTTTTGTCTATGTTAGTACAGATACTGATAAGACCAACCCGTCTCACTTAACTCATTCTACATTAAAGATTATCCGTGTAATCTGTTTTTCATCAATTACAATCTTATATCTTGCCATGTGGGAAAATACAAAAGCTATCACCAAGTCTAACACAAAACTCTCCTAATCCCCAATTCCCCAACAAAAGAAGTAATCGTATGGAATATTTAAAAGCCTTACTCAATATGCTGATGATCCGAATGTCACATGTTTTAAAATCAAACGCCTTGAGAAAAAAGAGCTTACTAAGTTATGGGTAATATACCAAAAGATATACGAATTAGTAACGTTTAAGGAAATATCTGAAATCTGCTACGCATAGGTATGTCTTTTTCCTACAAAATAAAGAGTAAAGACATGATTAAATACGATCAGAAAAAATAGCATGCGGATACCTAGAGAATAAATACAATCAACCTGACAACAACTTAGTCCTTGCCCGCTTTACTTGGTCTTAGACAAAATATTTCTGGTTACGAAATCATAAACGATATAAGAACGAATGTTATTTCTTTAATGTGTAAAGAGAGCTAAGAAAGAAAGAAGTATATTATTGTTATAAATCTGTTTATTTTATTTATCTGTAAGCGACGACATCGGCACATAAAAATCCCTCATATTAATATTTAGTTACCATAGGCTTAAATTAATGTTTCAATACGATTTCGCTCACACGTCCGTTACAGATTTTTAACATTTGTATTCCTGTATGAAAAATCATCTCTTAAAAAAACTTGTTTCGGTAATTACAAATTAAACAAACTATTAGAATCATTTTTAATCACTTAAATAACTTTACTTGAGGTACATATTATTTTAGTTTGTAAACTAGTCAATGAGTTTATCAGAAATAGTATGTTTAAAGGGAATTAACTAACAGACAATTATTTCTGCATGGAAATAATACCATCCTGCGGTGATATTCTTATTCATTGTATCTGAACAATAAAAACGATTTGTTTTCACGAATGTTATCTTATAATAGGTACGAATTATATGTGCGTAAGGCAAAATAATGTACTTTAATTCAAAATTCTAAAATCAATGTACATATATATATATAAATATATATATATATATATATATATATGTATATATGTATATAGATAGATAGATAGATAGATAGATAGATAGATAGATAGATAGATAGATAGATAGATAGACTTCTAAAAAAACGGTTTTGTTTGCTATTTCGCTTGTAAACTTGCTTGTTCTTCACTGTGGACACTGGATTAAGATTAAAAGCGAATGATATGCGTATGCTATGAGTAGCGATTATAGGAAGCGAATTGTTTAAATAATTAAAAAAGAGATAATAGGAGAGAAATAAATAGTGTGGGTAAGAGGAGAAAAGAATGATGGGAAAAAGACAGAGAGAAAAAGAGAAGGGACGGAAGAGAGATAGAGAGAGATGAAGAAAAAAAGAAAAAGTTGTGAGAAGAGCGGATAAAAACAACATGACTCTTGTGATTTTTTGCTTTTAATTATATTATATTCTCATTCATATATTTCTTCCTTTTACGTATTTTCTTTTTTTCTTCTATTTAAGGATATTCCCCGTTTCTCTAGTCAGTTTCATGTCTGATTTCAGTTACACTTTAGTAATTTAACCATGAATAAATAGTTCAAATAAAATTATTTAGCAACTGAAGTTAAAAATAGGAACCCCTCACCACCCACTCCCAAACTATAAAAAGTGATGTCCCTCAATATCTATAAAAAGACGGCATTGAATTGGTCAGATATTGCCCCTCCCCCGGCCGGTCGTGGTTTTCCAACAGCGCCAATGATTCAAATTCCGTCATTTATAACTTAGCTAACTACATTTTCATTATTATGTGTTTTGTTTATAATTATCCATGCCCTAAATCTAGTGATTTTTACTTTTATTTAGATTATTTTTTATTAATATATTTATTTCTTTTACGTGTTTTCTATGTCTTCGTCTATTCTGTGTCAACATAGATAAGTGTTCTTACTTCTGGTTTATATGAAATGATTTGTCTTTTGACATACCTTACTGGTAAGTGAAATGCTTCCACAGTAAATATTACTCATGAGAGGGTAACCCATCTTCAATTTTCTGTTATCTCTGAAAGGTGACGTGTAAACTTATGTCAACACACCCACACCCACACACACACATATATATATATATATATATATATATATATATATATATATATATATATATATATATATATATATATACATAGAGAGATAGGGAGAGAGAGAGAGAGAGGAAGAGATGTATGTGTGTGGAGTGGGTGGGGTGTCTATGGAATTTTTTTCATACTTGCGCTGGCTCTGAAATACTGACAAATTCACAAGCGCAGCATTAGCCCTCTCGGTGTTATGGACCTGTCAACTTTTTAAAGTCATCCATCTAAGGGAAAGACAAATCTGATATAAATCTGTGCTACTGACTACTCACGTCTTGGCAGCAAACCGTTGGAGGGACCCATCCTTAGTTCTGATCAACAACCTTCCTAGAGGCGGAGTCTCAAACAAAATATCCGGATTGCAAATGAAAAATTGCTTAAGGAGTCGATGAGTTCTACCTATCGCTCGACCTTCGCACTTCTTTTAGTCTATAACCAGACGCAGAGATACTAGCGCAGGAGCACCTCAAAACACCCAGTGTTTGACCTTGTTTCCTGGCGAACTTGGGGAATTTTTTCAACTAAGTCTCACATGATAGTCCGGATCGTTGTTGTTCCGACAGTTTGAGGGTACAGATTAGACAGCTTGTCTAGATGCTGTTTCCGACTGGTACAGCTTGAGACCAAACTCTTAAATAACGTTAAACACAGCTGCTCCATCAACAATTGTATAATATTGTGGGTAAGTGTGCACGCCATGTTGCGCCTGAGAAGGAAACCTACCGTTATCCCGATGAGCTTTCCCAAGACCATAATCCCAATGTATCAAGTCTCGACTAATAGTCTGGATGTGTGAGCTGATTAGCACCAAACAAGCACCCACGTTTTCCTCCCCACTCTATCTGAAACCAAAATGAAAAAAAAAGGAAAAGAAAAAAATGAAAACCAAAAACACACCAAACAACATTTTTACCTCCGCCCTTGAAACACGCATTCACAAATATCCGGTTCTTTAAAACCTACATACATGATGTAGACACTTTTCCTGTGGTAAACTCACCGGATATCCTAACACTAAGTCAAACAAACTTACAATCCTCAATCTTTTCATACCATTTTGCCATAGATGAATACCTCCCACTCTACCGTAACGACTCTGAAAAACACATAAATAGGCTACGAGTTTATGTTCGGAACACTCTCACCTGACTAGAGAATATAGGCTAGAAAGATGATAAAGCCTACATGTGCTTTAGCTTAACCTTACAGTACAGCGTTAGTTACTTTTATTTCCCGTACTGGCCCCCTTCGACCCAGATCTGTACCCTGCAAAACTTTGTCATTGAAAGCAGAGATAAAGAACTCTGACTTGACTCGAATGCCTAAATACTTGTATTCGCGGAATTTAATGCATATCACCGTGACTGGCTTGGATCATCCAGATATACAGAGGCCTCCCCGATCGTATCGACCAGTAAGCCTAACTTCTTGACCTGTTATTGACTTTACTACCTGGAGCTTGTGTGACAAATAACAATAGACTGCTTGTGAACACTGATAACTTTGTGATAACAATTGATATCACCCTAACATTTCGTCCCAAAACTTATTAGTTGTTTCTGAAAATGACGAGATACTAAAAGCAGGTAAATTTTGATTACATCAGAAATCACATATGAGACGCTCTATGGAGTGTAACTTTTTTCTCTTCCTGCTGAACAGGGTGTAAACTAGGTTACCAAATGGGTCAAATCGGGCATTGATGCACATTCCCTTATGCGACAATTCTACAGCAAGCCCCACTATTTACAATGGTCCACCTCGAAATACGTAACTGCTATTGCTCAGAGGCAGCAATCATTCAAACTATTCAGCCGCTATAAGTCAACTACAAATAGACTGAAATAGCGTCCAGAAAAAATGTAAGACTGTGATAGGTGAAGCAACGAGAACGTATACAGATATAACCCGAAAACGCATACGGTCGCAGAAACTAGGAACTCGTGATTTCTGGAACATCTTCAAAAGTGTGGTGGAAAATGAGCCAGAAACCATTTCCCCGCTATCCAACTACACTGATGTAGTTTGCACGGCAACTGACAAGGCTGCAGTACATGCCCATCGTTTCGCCTTAAACTCTACTTTGA
The DNA here is from genome assembly GCA_963556195.1 of Sepiola atlantica. Taxonomy (NCBI): domain Eukaryota; kingdom Metazoa; phylum Mollusca; class Cephalopoda; order Sepiida; family Sepiolidae; genus Sepiola; species Sepiola atlantica. The sequence goes on along the minus strand of OY744523.1, from coordinate 104,954,158 downwards.
ACTCTGCAAACCACTCCCTCCCTAATTTACCATTGCTGACTGAAGCCACACTTTATGATCTGTTACACCCAACAACATGCCCGGGACATCATACAAGACCTTGACACCTCCACAGCATGTGGGATTGACTTTATACCAGTAATAGTAATATACAAATGCTCTGCTAAACCGGCCCCTGTCTTGTCCAAACTCTACAATACATACCTTGCTGAATCTTGCTTCATTCATAGCTTAAATATTTCCTCTGTGGTTCCAGTCTACACAAATTCTGGAGATAACACTGACCATAAGAATTATCGCCCAATCAGTTTACTTCTGCCGTTCGCTAAAATATTTGAATCCTTAATCAATCCAGCGATACTTCTTTCTGACAAGCAGTATGGGTTTAGGCAAGCACGGTCTACTGCAGATATCCTAACGGTTATCTCCGAACGCATATACCATACACCTGAAAAAGCAGCTGAAGCTATGACACTAGCGCTTGATATATACAAAGTATTTTACAAAATCTGGCATCAAGGACTTATCATAAAAATTAATTCCTATGGTATTACTTCACGGATATGTGATATAATCAGATACAGGTTTTCCTCGATGGCGGTTCATCCGAACCACATGACATAAATGTAGGTGTTCCCCAGGGATCGATCTTTGTACCTTTATTAGTCTTCATTTTCACAAACGAACTCCCCGATGACATTGTGTCTGAGTTGCGTATATTTGCTGACGACACCATGCTCTACTCTCGTCATGTGGGCAAAAAGGAAGCGCACATATCCTATGCAATGGCTGAATCCTTAGAAAGTGACCTCTAGTCTGTAGTGGAATGAGGTAATGATTGATGGTAACATTGAATGCTGCTCAGACATGGCTCCTCTTCTTAAACAACAAGAAACCTCTTCAACCACAGATTGCCATGGCGAATAACACACTACTACAGAGTCTTACGTACAACCTCATCAGATTAACATTCACAGGTGACATGAATTGGGACAAATACATAGATAACATTGTCATTGCTGCTGCGAAAGAAGGGGGCGCCCTTCACCATGCTAGAAAACTCCTCACACCTGACAGTATCCTATATCTGTACAAAGCCACCATCCGGCCATGCATGGAGTATTGTGATCTAATCTGGACCGGTGCACCATCCACTAATCTCTCCCTCTTAGACAAGTTGCTAATCTGATATCTCTCATTATCCACCAAGCTAAAGCTTCTCTCCTATCGCGCAACGTTGCATCCTTGTGCTTTTTGGCAAGCATGTCAATGGAATATACTCCGATTAACTTACGGCTTTGGTACCCCCGCGACGTAAATACACTCGACACACCTGACAATCAGCTAAATCCCATCCCTTCACTGGGAGGTCCCCAGATACCGGAGGGTGTTCTACTCAAATAGCTTGTTTCCCCTTGATGCCGGTTTTTGGAACTTCATCCCTTTTTCTTTTTTTCCCGGTTGTACCGACATGCAGAAATTAAAAACTAATGTGAACAAGCACCTCGCTGTACAAAAGATACATCTACAAAACCAATTAATTTTCAAGCCATTCTTATTCGGAACAGAATGTGCTTTTTTGGAAGATATTAAGAAATTGAAGCATAAAAACGTTTTAATAAAATGACAGAATTCGGTATTGAATACATCAAAAGGATTGGTATGCCGTAGAACAAAACAATCAAAGTCTAAAGACAGTGATATTCATTTACTGTGAGGACTGCATTTTTCTCTCCGATCGAAGATGCCACAATCATTTGTCTGTACATGGGAATCTCGCTTGTAGTGAAAATATCTAATGTCAGATTCGTCAAAGCAAACAACGTTCTTTCATAATTTATTAGGTTTCTCTCAATTTTCCATATCTCAGGAACTTGAGATATGAATCATTTAAGATGGAAATGAGACAAACTATGAAAGAAAGAAAAGAAATAAGTTTTCTTTAGAAAACATGTTTGTCGCTATATAATTGTAACCTGCAAAATGTTAAATTACAATGTTATTAACTATATGAACTTAATAAAATAATTGAGTACAATATCTATACAAGCATATGTGTATGCTGCATCCATTCGTATATTACGCTTAGTTTAGTTTCCATAGCAATAAAAATGTCAATTAACAGCTAACGACAGACACATTTATATAGAGAGGGGTGGGTGTCAGAACCAGAAGAGTGAGGGATGAGGTGGTACATAAATTGACGGTAAAAGAGGGAGAGACAATGAAATAATATGTACAATTCGTGTGTTTGGAAAGTAACCAGCGCAATGGAATTTAGTTTTGAAAGTAAACATTTTTCTCGTAGCAAGTGACAGTCGACAAGTGAACGTGTTTCTGTTGAACCTACGCTATTGTTATTAGAAGAAATCGCCTCGCCAAAACAACAGTAACTTCCTTTCTGCTAACATGTACATCAATATTGGTCATGCATGAACAGTATCCGCCTATGAGTTCATCATCACTCATGATGTCTATGTGGTTTACTCTTTTTACCATTCTCGGAAAAATTATTTCACCAACCGCACTTTTTCCTAATTTATATTTACTGATATCTCACCTCTTATCTAGGTCAAACACAACTCAAGAATGCGGATTAAATACATTGTCAGATGCCGTACTATACTATGAGACGCAAAGGGCAAAGATTGGTAACTTAGGATAGCGGCTTGGTTAGTATGCTTTACCATTGTATAGTAAGGCGCCCTAACCTGTAGTTTTTAAAAAAAGCAGTCCCGTGGAAATATGTTGAACGACAAGGAGGTTATTGTATAGAAAGTGTGTTGATTTAAACCCCGTATGGTTTTAGGTACACAGAGGGAGAAAAGAAAGTCGCGTTCTTGCTGTAAACGGTAAACTGCGAGAACCAGAAATTTCAGTGTAGTCGAGCACCTACCATGGAAATATCAATGGAGTAACAAGAGACTAGCGACGTATCTTCTGTGGGGAAAAGGCTGCAAGGAGAAGAAATGATCATCCCTTTAAGCTTACTGGCGAAGAGAAGGTCAATATATCTGGAAACAGTGCCGATTATTGTTTTGTCTAAATTTTCCAACAAGACTACAGTAACACCGATAAAACTTAAAAGAACTCAAAAACGTCAGACAAATCAACAATAATGATGATGTAATCATTACATTACATACACTTAAATAGGTTTATGTAATTCAATTATTGAAGTATATTTAGCTTACAGCAATGCGCACGCCTGAAAGAGTAAGACGGATATGTAGATATCAACAAAGAAACATACAAATCATATATATATATATATATATATATATATATATATATATATATATATATATATATATATATATATATATACAAGGTCTGTCTAAAAATGTAGCCTACCTTTATTTTTGCAGTGCGAAATAGAGACGATAGGGCGGCACCACTCTACACAGTGCAGGAAGACACCTTCATGTGCATGTGTGAATTTTATCACCGCCGTCCTGCGCGTAAGTCGCTGACTGTCGATTGTTCAGTTAGGGGCTACACAACGTATTCGTCGGATTACCGATTCTCTCAAGATAACTGAACGTCAAATTTTGTCAAAAGCTTCGTTATTATCAAAGCAAAACAATCCGTAAGATTCAGCAGATGTTTGGAGAAGATTCGATGGGTGTAACACAAATTACGGAGTGGTTCAAATGATTAAAAAATAGCCGCACATCAGCGGGAAGTGACCAGCGTTCTGGCAGGCCCCAGGCTATTTGGAGTTCAGCTGTTGTTGAGAGGGTGCAGGATTTGTTGATGAAAGATCGTCATTCAACCGTGCGTGAGATCGCCTAATAGGGCGGAGTGAGTAAAGATTCAGCACGTGCAATGTTGCGTGATGATTTGGACATGCACAGAGTGGCTGCGAAATTTGTGCCTAAGTTGTTTTCGAAGGAACGAAAGGACCTCCGTTTTCAAGTTGCACAGGACCTTCTGGAAACCGAAAACATTGATCCTGGGTTTCTGAACACCGTGATAACTGAGATAAGTCATGGGTGTACAGGTACGACCCAGAAATAAAAATACACTCGTCGCAATGGAAGTATCTCGAGTCTCCAAGGCCCAAAACGCGCGACAGGTGCGAAGAAAAATCTTTGATATCCGTGGAATTTTGCATCACGAATACGCACTGGAAGGACAAACAGTGACAAAGGAGTAATATTAGGATGTTCTCTGGCGTCTCCGTGACGCAGTTCGGCGCAAAAACCAGACATGGGGACGGCGAAAAACTGGCAACGGCATCACGACAACACCTATGCACATTCATCCAAATTGAGCCAACATGTCTTAGCCATAAATGGAATTCCAATCTTTCGCCAACCGCGCTACTCTCCAGACATGACTCCTTGCGACTTGTAGTTGTTTCGAAAATTGAAGACGCTAATGAAAGCTTCCCGTTTTGAGACTAGTGAAGTGAAAATGCGGAACACGACGTCGGAAATAAACACCATTCCAAAAGAACACAATTTGAAATTGGCACAGTGTAAAATGGTATCTTCTTTACTGAGGTACTTCATTTGGGCTTTGATCATTGTTTGATCTGGTATCTCTTCCGTCATTGAAAAATATTTCCTTCTAGACTGCGGTAATTTTTATTTATGTTGTTACTTTAGAAAATATAATAAATGTTGGTGCATGTTCGCTAATTAAGTCGTTACGTTGTGTCAAACTCTTCCCTTGTGGGGATTCAAATAATTAACTGACTGAAAGTGAGCCAGGTGCAACGAAACTACATTATATTTTAGGCACGTAAGATAAATATATATATATATTGTGTAATAAGTAAAAAAAACACAATTATTATAGTGTATTTATGTCTTATGTGTAACGAAAATAAAGTATGTTTTAGGCACTATGATTGAAAATATACAAGTACAAAGTCAGAGATCAGTAGGAAAAAATGTATTTAATGTATGATCCAATAGAGGTGGTGAGTAACTACTATTTTAGTCACGTAAATTCCAATTTGATATGGAGCTAGAAAAAATAAACAAATCTGATGTGTAGGTCACTAAAAACTGTTTGAAGCAATATGTAATTAATAATCATTGTAAAAAAACGAAAGTACTTACAGTTGAGATAATGATGCTCTGCATAATGTGGCAACGTGTTTATTTATAATTCTAGCGATATTAAAACCGTAATGAAAACGAAGACGTACCACGTACATATAATTCGAAAAATATCTATTTGTAATGCTGACGAATAGAACATGTAATACTTTTTTTTAATAAAAATATACTATGTTATGTTTGTTTTTAATGTTATATAATTAAGAAAAGTGCTTACTAAGGTCTTACGTAGTTTTGTTATGCTGCGCGTTATGTGTTTATTTTAATGAAATACGTCATTCCGTAACGTAATAATTTTATGTGCTCGGAATAGCGGAATTATATTCCCGTAATCTGTACTCGGCGGTGTTTCTGCTTAACAGTTCCGAATGAACTAAAAGTCTTGCGGTGTTATGAGTGTTGGGTACAATAGATAATTTGCAGTAAGTATAGGGAACACTTATTCTGTGGATGTTTTAGGTGAGAGCGTGAATTATCTAGTAATACATATAATAATTAATATATGTTGATCAAATTATGCGAAAGTTTCCGATAACAGGCTTGGGTTAATAGGAGTATTGCAGTGGGTATTTTAGTAGTGTATAATACGGCTGGTTATTTTCTTACTTTCGCCAAAGTTGCAGGGGAATAAGTGTCAACTATATCGTAGATATATCATTTATTGTTATTTTTATTATAATTATTTGCATATTAGTGTTATAACTATTGACTGTTATTAATTATTATTGTAATATTTGAAAACTTTTAGTGATAGTATTTACATTGTGAGTTTCTTTATTGCACCCTCTCTTGTTAGTAAAATTTCTTTATTATTTTCTTTAAAATGTTCTACTTATTATAATATACATTAACATTATCATTTAAAAAAAATATTATTAGTTTAACAGTAAGTATCTTAATAATTAATATATGAAAATTATCTACTCTATTATTTGAATCTTTATTGTTATTTATAGTATTGTTAACTATATTTTAATTACTACTCCTATTATTATTATCATTATTTTTCAATAAAAGTCGAAAAAGTGATGAGTATTATATATTATCTACATATTTAATTACTTGTCAATATTATCCTAGTTAATTATCATAATGAGTATTTAATCAATTATTATTTAGTCTATATTTAAGCATAGCTATATAAAATAACAGATTAAACTAATACCCTATTAATTAAAACAAAATTGTTTCAAAATTGTGCATTTTATACGTGATCAAAATTTAATTATTCATGTATATTATTAATTTTGTTATACTTTAATTGTAATAATTATCATATTAATATTTACCTTCATGTAAGCATCTTCCTATGATCTCTGTTATCCTGCTTATTATATTTTCTCGTATCAGCTTGAATTTCTAGTGATTCAGTTAGACACAAGTTACATTTCTTATGTTTATTTGAGGAATATTTATTAGCTTTAATTAATATTGGCTGATTCGCGTCGTACTTTTTATTTTAAGCATTAATTGTTTTAAATATAAATAGTAATTGAAGTTCATGATTTATATAAACCTACTTCAAAGACTAATAGTAGAAGCTATATCATAGTTGTATCTAAATTTACATAGCCTACCAGCCGATCCTATATATACATATTAGTTAATTCTTTTAATAACGTTACATTTATATACGATACTTTATGTTAAGCATAAATCATTAAGTGGTCAGTTTACATTTGTATTCCTCAATTTACATTTATTCTTTCTTTTTTTTAATTTCAGAGTCATTTAGTACATTATTTATTGAGGTACAACATAAACTTTTGTGTGAACTTTAAAAAAATATAAAATGTAATAATCAATTATAAATATCTTATTATAAACTATATGTGTTAGATAAGTATATGTGTTTATTTACTTGACCTCAGATGAAGGCAAACTTTCATATAAGGTTGTTTTTTATGTGAGGATATCCATATCCCACAAAAAGATTGGATTAATTGCGTCCCTTTATTAAGAACTTGCGTACTGGGAGTACAATAGAGACGAGACAATTTTCCATAAATATATTATTATTTAACAGTCATCTGTACCTCTGAATCTTCAGTAAAAATGCTATCATAAATTAGCATGATATTGGATTAAACATGCTTGTTTGCATCCCAAAAGGTTATTAGAGATACGGCAAGTCTGGGTGCCAGCATGATTGTATACGATGATAAACATGTGGAAAGACCAAAAAGGGCGGAAATAACTAAACGAATTTTCGAGTGATAAAAGTCGAACAAACAACGGGAATTATTGGTAAGAGAGTTTACAGATAAGGATCAGTTTGGCGAACAGCGGGAACCCGACAAATCGATACCAGCTGGCAACAATTCGATATATCCTTATCTAAATAGCGATGCGTATTTTCTACCAATCTCTCCCTCCAAATAATATATATATATATATATATATATATATATATATATATATATATATATATATATATACATATATATATATAAAGAAAGAGAGAGACAGCGGGAAATAGTTAGGTAGAGAGAGTAATAGATAGATGGATAAATACATATACTAGACGTACACGTGACCTGTTGTGTTACAACTACTATCACTATTTATTTCACTTGGATTTTATAATTGGATGTTAAGAAATTCCTCTTTAATACCTAACAATTATAAATCTATTCATTTTTATATTATTATTATTATTATTATTATTATTATTATTATTTCATAGTAGTTTCAACTTTTGGATGCTTTAGTTGGAGTTTCTTTTTTAGGGAACATCACGTAAATTCCCTTTACCTAAGACATTCAAGCTATACTTTAACACTTTCGCTGTTCCTAACAGGCAAACCTTTTGCAGAATTGGAAAATTAATTGTCTCGTCAATCTGTTTAAGCCATTTATCGTAGCTTTTCGTTATAGTTCTAACTATAACGAGAATCCCCTTTACTTCTTTACATATCCATAGACTAACACATTCCCATTTTAGATCTTGATATTTATTTATGTTTTTGTGTTGTTTTACCTGCACTCACTCATTTAAGTATTATTATTATTATTATTATTATTATTATTATTATTATTATTATTATTATAATTATTATTATTATTGTATAGACATATTTTTATGATTTATTATTCTTATATACATGTATATTAACTAATCATTTTGCCATAACATTTAGATAGTGTGTCTGTGGTGTGTACAGCAGCACATATGCAAGTTAGAAAGCCACACCGAGAGAAGTAAGTTATTATTTCCCTAAGTAATCACAGAGACATAAAGAAATATTAGATAATGATTTAATAAACATTGATGGAGAGCGGCAAATAGAAATACATATATAGCTAAGAAAAAGATGGGTGACATGTGAAGTTGATTATAAATCACGGTTTATTAGAAAAAGTAACATGTTTTTAAGTATAACGTAATGCAAAAACTGAGGTGTATTTTAGTATGTATTTTAGGCAAGCAAGTATAATAAATGTTAACTCAATCAGATTTAGCATGATATTATAAATACTACTACTACTAATAATAAGTATAATAATGATGGGGAAAAGGTGAAATATAGTTTAGTATGTATAGGAAACTGTGTGGATGGCACCAAATAAAAACTGGAACGATATTTAACCGAAAACACTGTAAAAGATCACCAGTACAAGAAGCACTGCCAAAAAAGAATACAAGGAACAGCGAAACAGGAAACTAAAAGACCAGAAAAAATGGGAATAGAAGTAGATACACAAACGATTTAGCAGACTTGCCAGAGATGAGACAAAGGAAAAACCTGTACATAACTATAGTAAAACCACGTGAACAGTAAAATAGTTTCACTATTTACAGTGGCACACAGGCCAACGCGATCAGAATGAATTATATGAAAGCCGAAATAGACAGGACCCAGTAAGTGTAGACTCTGCGGGCAAAGAGATGAATCGGTAAATCACATAATAAGTGAATGCAATAAACTATCTATGACAAAAATATAAAAACAAACACGAATGCATGGAAAAAGCACTTCACTGAGAACAATGTAAATATCAGCACATTGAACAGGCAGACAGCTCCAACAAAAACAAGACGTTCAGACACAGAAATTCCCCGGGACTTGCTGGTAAAAACAGACAAATAGATACAAGCAAATTCGTGATAATAGATAACAATAACAAAGAAAGAAACTGCTAATTCGTTGATTTCGTAGTCCAAGTTGTCCCAGTTGTTATCGAGATCTAGGTGGCAGAACAACAAGGTAATTAACAGAATATCCCACATGAAGTAATCCCCTACAATACCAATAATTGTAAGACCACTAGAATCAGCCCCCAAAAACATAGAAACAAACTAGGAGACATAGAAATCAATGTGAAGAGTAAGAGCTTACAACTCACTGCAATGATTAAAACATACGCACCTTAGGTCCTTCAACGCGGAAACTAAGCAACGAATGCTTACTATCCACATGTAATTTGAAATAGAAATGAAGCAAACACGAATCACAGGGAACTGAAACAGTCAGAAATCCCATTAAGTGGCATCTTCTGAAAAAACACAGACATAGACAATCTACACGTGTGTTCGTACTAAACGAGACATGTACGACAGGAAATAGCCATGACGGATGAAGGAGGATTTAAAGACCGTGGAGGGATAGCAGTAACAAGACCTCAACTAGAATAGAACGGAGTGAACTCGCACCTTACGAATACTTATCGCTTGTTTAATTCCAGAGAAGTCAAAAGCGCGGCGTCAGCAAGTATTCAATGCTAAACATATGTTGCCCTAACGCAAACTGACTTGCAACGGTTATTGAGAGGGGTAAGAGTGCTGGACATCTAAGCCTTTGGTGGTTGTTTTCAGTGATCAATCATTGATACTGAACGGATATGTGTACGGTTCGCGTCAATAGTCACGCGTGCAAATTTATGTTCATCAGCTAAGAAAACGAGGTTGAATCTTAATCTTAATAATAACTGATAATAATAATAAAGAAATGAATAATCATGTATGAAAAATACTTTTTTGAGAAAAGAAGAGCAACGTGAAGCTTAATAACTTATAATAAAAGTTATAGGGAAATATTTTCTTTTACCTCTAATTGACACAAACAGTATTCGTTTGTCCTTAGTAGTTTTGAGCACACAAAAAAATAATCTACGGGAAGACAGACGTTTTATTTACAATTTCAAGAGAAAGTGAGTAAGAGTGAGAGAGACATGGAGAAAGAGAGAGAAAGAGAGCGGATAAGTTCAATGTGTGAAGTAAAACAGATATAGATATCTTTTATTTTTTTGCTAAAACTTTAATCGCGTAATTCATTTAATTAAGATTTTAACTCGCGTATATTTTTTCTTTGTAAGTTTTACCCCGGTAAGTTGTTTCGTTTTGTTAAAATAAGATTATGTTGCTTTCTTACCGCGATTAGTTGTTTCGTTTTTTTACAGTAAGATTTAACTCGCTAATCTGTTGCTTTCTGGGTAAATTTTACCGAAATGAGTTGTTTTTTTAAGTAAGATTTAACTCGCGTATCTATTGTTTACTTGGAATGTTTTACCGCGATTAGCTGTTTCGTTTTTTATATTTGGATTTAACTTGCGTATCAGTTGTTTTCTTGTGTGAGTGGATCACAATTAGTTGTTTCGTGGTTTACAGTAATATTTAACTAGTGTATCTTTTGTTTTCTTTGGTAATTTTACCGCAATTAGTTGTTTGGTTTTTTTACAGTAAGATTTTCCTTTCGTATCTTTTGCTGCCTTGTTAAGTTTTACCGTAATTATTTGTTTTTGTTTTTTGAAGTAAGATTTAACTCGCATATCTGTGGTTTTCTAGAAACGTTTTACCTCGATTAGTTGTTTCTCTTTTTATAGTAAGAGTTATCTTGAGTATCTGTTGTGTTCTAGGTAAGTTTTACTACGATTAGGTGTTTCGTATTTTACAGTAAGATTTAACCGGCGTATCTGTTGTTTTTTTTCTGTAAGTTTTACCGCAATTAATTGTTTCGTTTTTTTTAAGAGAGATTCAACTCGCGTATCTGTTGTTTTCTTTGGTAAATTTTACCGCGATTAGTTTTTTTGTTTTTTACAGTATTATTTAACTCGCGTATGTGTTGATTACTTAGTAAGTTTTACCGCAATTAGTTGTTTACTTTTTAAAGTATAATTTAACTTGCATACTTTGTAAGTTTCACTCAGATTAGTTGTTTCGTTTTTTTACAGTAAGATGTATCTTGCGTGTGACAACAGTATGACATTAATTGTTATTGATAAAAATAACTTTCCTACAATACCCCCGGACAACGTCGGGTAGCCGTGCTACTATTGAATAGGGCTTATATCGACATTGACAAGGTTTCAATTCGAAGCTTTCCTACTTGTAAATGCTTTCTTGATGTTAATCTGATGGAAAAATAAGCACTTTCTTTTTTCTTATCTTATTCTTTATTCTTTCTTTATTTTTTTCCATATTTTACTACTCACCATCATCTCCAAATTGTAATGTGTCTTATATGAATGTACTTAATTCTGTGTTTTACTTAAATGTGTTTAATTATTGATATATACTATCTTATTGCATGTCTATAATCTAGTTCTTTCTAACGTATCAATACTAATAAACGAGGCGAGCAGCCGTAATGATTTCTATCAGTATTTCAAAACATACATTCTAAACAAACCCTAAATACTCGGGCAATGATATGCAAATAATAAATGTAAAAAATTGAGAATTGTCGTCCGTACTATAGTAGCGACAAAAAAGCAAAATGTCTTCCCAACTGCTTGAAAAGAAGATTCCACCTACCCGCCAAATTTCCTCCTAAAAAAAGTGACTCTCCTACTATTTGAGATAAAACAGCCGACCGTCAAGCTTCTTCTCAATGTTAATCTGATGGAAAGATAGGCACTTTCTCTTATTCTTATCTTATTCTTTATTCTTTCTTTATTTATTTCCCATAATCTAACACTCACCATTATCTCCAAATGTTAATGTGTCTTATATGAATGTACTTAATTCTGTGTTTAACTTAAATGTGTTTAAGTATTGATATATACTGTCTTATTGCATGTCTATTGATTTCCCACTGAATAAATTCTTGAAATCACACGCTGGCCTGAAGTTTTGCCTCTCTTTCTCATTTCTCTTATGTATACTTACTTGCGAGAGGGTAACCTATCTTCAACTTTCTGTTCCCTTTTTAGTATACAATGAACTTATTATATCTACATATGTAAATATATATATATATATATACATATATATATATATATATATATATATATATATATATATATATGGAATTCTTTTCTTTTTTTTAACCTGCGGGGGCTAGGAAATACCCGACTAGTACACGGGCGCTGGCTATCTTTACCCCTCTCGGAGTGTTGGACCCGTAAGACCTTGCAAGGCTATCCATCTAAGAGAAGGACATCTCTGTTAAAAAAAACCTTGCTACTAGCTACTTACGCCGTGGCAGTAAACCTTAGTCTTAATCGACAACCTAGAGTGTGAATCTCGAACAAAATATCCGGTTTGCAAATCTACAATTGCTTAAGGAGTAGATAGGTTCTGGCCGCCCTTACACCCCCTTTTTGTTTATTAGTCAGGCGCAGAGGTAACAGGGCTGGGACGGCTCTAGACACTCAATGCCTAGCCTTGTTTCCTTACTAGGACATTGAGCGCCGTTCTCTTTCTCTCTATTTGGGCAACTTGGGGAAATTTTTTTCGTCACTAAGTCTTACATGACCAGTCTGGGTCTCTTTTGTTCCGACAGGTTGAGGGTACAGGTTAGACAGCTAGTCTGGCTGCTGTTTCCGACAGATGGGAAGGAGCCAAAACTCTTCGCTAGCACCAAGAACGGTTGCTTCATCATCAGTGTCATAATACCTAGGGTAGTTGTATGTGCCATGTCGCGCATGGAAAGATACCCTGCAATTATCTCCGGGGGATTTCCCGAGGCCACAACCCCCATGCACCAGGTCGTCACTAATGGACTGGTTGTGTGAGCTTATTGACACCAAACAAGTACCCACCTTGGCCAACCCACTCTATAATCAAAACAAACATGTCATTACAAAAAACTAAAAGCAAACCTAAATCAGACAACCAACAAAAAACACTTTCGCCGCCGCCATTAAGGCTCGCATTCACAAGTATCCGGGGACTTAGAACCAACATCAACGGCGTAGAAACCTTTCTCCTGACCAACTCCCCGGATATCCTAGCTCTAAGTGAAACTAACCTTCAATCCTCAATCTCCTCTCACCACTTTGACATGACTGACTACCTCCCACTCTACCGTAAAGACTCTGACAACATATGCATGAGTTTATGTTCGGAAAATCCCCCCACTGACTAGAGAACATAAGTTAGAATCAGATGACCACGACTACATGTGCTTTGGATTGACTTTATATCACAGCGTCAGTTACTTATATTTCTTATACCGCTGCCCGTCGACTCAGGACTTTACTCTGTTAAACTCCGTTTCTGAAAGCATAGATAGAGTACTCTTAATTTACTCGAATGCCCAGATACATGTATTTGGGGATTTTAATGTCCACTACCGCGACTGGTTGTGATTCTCCAGCCTTACTGACGCAGCTGGAAACTCTACGTATGATTTCCCCTTAGCTCACACCCTCTCTATGACTGTCGATTTTCCGACCCGCATCCCCGATCGAGTAGACCAACAAGCATCACTTATAAACCTTTTCTTGACCTCAATGCCCGAGGCTTTTGTGACGAAAGCTCATAGCCCACTCGGGAATGCTGATCACATTGTGCTAATGAAACATATCGCCCTAAAAAGTCGTCCAAAAGCTGATGAACCGTTGTTCAAAACAACAAGATACTACGAGCAGGCGTATTTGGAGTCAATCAGAGATCACATCAGTGACGCCCCATTGAAGGAATTCTTCTTACTCCCTGCCGACCAGTGTGCAAACGAATTAACATAATGAGTCAAAGCAGGCATTGAAGCCTATATCCGCCATGCCAAAATTGTTTAGCAAGCTCCACTCTCCTCAATGGTTCACCTCGGAATAGGCAGCTTCCATTGCTGAGAGGCAAAAAGCATTTCAAAAATTCGGCCGCCATAAGTCAGTTACTAATATACATACATTTATAGAGTCAAGAAATAATTGCAAGGTAGTGATAGGTGAAGCAAAGAGAAGGTATAATGAGTTAACAAAAAAAACGCATCCAGTCACAGAAACTAGGTACTCGTCATTTCTGGAAAATCTACAATAGTGTAGTGAATAATGGTCAATCAACGATTCACCTACTATCAAACCACAATGATGTCGTTTGCCCGGCCACTGATGAGGCTGAACTACTTTCCCAGCGTTTCGCTTCTAACTCTACTTTGAACTCAGATAACCACTCCCTTTCCAAATTCCCTTTGCGGACCGAAGCTACACTTGATAACCTGGTCATCACCCCATCCCAGGTCAGAGACATCATAAATAAACCTTGACACCTCACAAGCTTGTGGGCCTTATCTTATACCTGTAATAGTAATAAAGAAATGCTCTGGTGAACGGGCCCCTGCCCTCTCCAAACTCTACAATAAATTCCTAGCTGAATCTTGCTTCCCCGATAGCTTGAAAATTGTCAATGTGGTACCAGTCTATAAGAGTTCTGAGAATAGAACCGATCCTTAGAACTACCGCCCAATCAGTCTACTGCCGATCTTTGCTAAATCTTTGAATCCTTAATCAATCTAGCGATAGTACGGCACTTAATTAATGCTAAACTTCTTTCTGACCGCCGGTATGGATTTAGGCAAGCACGATCTACTGCAAATATCCTAAGGGTCATCTCTGAACGCATGTATCATACACTTGACAAAGCAGCATAAGCTAGGGCAGTAGCGTTTGATATATCCAAGGCTAAAGGGTGTTTCCTGAAAATGCGCTCATACGGTATTAGTGGGCAATTACTTAATATAATTAGATCCTTCTTAAACAAAAGAAGAATCCAAGTTTTCGTCGATGGCCGTTCATCTAAGCAACATGGCATAAATGCTGGTGTACCCCAGGGATCTATCCTTGGACCTTTGTTGTTCCTGATCCATATAAACGATATCATTGATGACATAGTCTGAGATTGGTTTATTTGCTGACGACACCACGCTTTATTCACGCCATGACGGCAAAACCGACGCGATCATATCCGAGGCAATGGCTGAATCTTTAGAAAATGACCCCTAGGCTTTAGTGGATTTGGGTCATAAATGGTTGGTAACTTTTAATGCCGCAAAGACAAAGCTCCTTTCCTTCAATAACTACAAGAAACTTCCCCAGCCACGGATTGTCACAGAAAATAACACCCTACCTGAGAGTTCATCATTCAAACTCCTCGGCCTAACCTTCGCAGGTAACATGAATAAGAACAAATACATTCAAGACATTGCCAAGGCTGCCGCAAAGAAGGTTGGCTCCCTCTACTGTCCTAGTAAACTCCTCAGACCTGACATTATCCTGTATCTCTATAAAGCACCCATCCGCCCATGCATGGAGTATTGTTGTCACATCTGGGCTGGTGCATCATCTACTGGTCCTCTCTTCTTGACAAGGTCCAAAAAAGAGTCGCCAACCTAAAAGCTCCCTCACTGTCAACCACGCTCCAGTCCCTGTCCCATCGCTGCAATGTAGCATCCTTGTGCTTGTTTTACAAATACTTCAATGGATTATGCTCCGATGAATTGGCTACTCTGGTGCCCCTTCAACATAAATTCACTAGACTAACACGACAGTCGACTAAATCTCATTCATTCACTGTGCAGGTCCCCCGATGCCGGAGAGCCTTCTACTCAAATAGCTATTTTTCTCGTGCTGATGGCCTCTGGAACCTCCTCCTTACACCCTGTTTCCCTGACAGTACTGACATGCAGAAATTTAAAACTAATGTAAACAGACATCTCGCTGCGCAGATCCCAATTTAGGTTGACCCCCTCCACCTTCTCCTCTTTTCTTTTTTCTTAGCGATCGCTTACGTCTACAGTGGCGGCCTGCCTTGTTTGGGTGAACTATGTTAAAAAAAGCATAGGAAAATCAAATTATACAAAGGTAAATTGAAATGTAAAACTTTGACATGTCGTTAATAACACAATATATTACATTAAGCTACGTTGTGTTGCCGATCAAGTATAATCAAATGTACACTGTTTGATCCTCACTAGGGGCTTTGTGTTTGTATCGTTGGTTTCGTTCATCTAAAATCCTTGGGCGAGTATCGACTCAATAAAACTTAGTATATATAAGTATTATAGTTTTTTTTTATTTAATTATTCATCGTCAACAAACGGGCTAATCTTGGACACATTTGTTGCACTCGTTTTTGATCTATTAAGCGGGAATAGCGTTAATCAGCTAAATTGTCGGCGAATTGATTCTGATATATCCAGGCCACGCATCAGCAGTTCATGCTATCATCTCTCTCCGTTAAATATGAGATATATCTCTCAGAGATCTATGAGCATTCTGGCGCGTAATCTGACCTTTTTTCTTTCTTTTCTGTTTTCAACTGATAGCAGTGGGTGCGAATATTGACTAACAAACCTTTATAAATAATCTATGATGGTCGAGGCAAAATGTCGGGAAAAGAGATAGCAAATACAAACGGCCATAATCGATCCTGAATTATTGCATTTGTGTACAGGCCTAACCCCTATAATCCCGCATCTATCATCATCCTTTAGATGTTTTCAATGCATCGTAACTGGTTGTTTTCATTTGATAACAAGTGACTGCAAACATCATAATATATATATATATATATATATATATATATATATATATATATATATATATCAAAACGAAAATTACACCAAAGACAGAGACACACAGAGACACACACACACACAATCACACACACATATATATATATATATATATATATATATATATATATATATATATATATATATATATATATATAGTCTAAAGAAGCTTTGAGTTATTTTAAACAAAAAGACAAAAAACAAAAAAGGAAAATGCAGTTTAAATTCCCAGAGAAACTAACTAAATCCAAAATAGTGTAGACTTAACATTTGTTGGAAAATTCATAAATAAATAATATATAATAGTAAGTAAATAAAATAAAAAGGGGGATTAAGTATCTAACAGTGAAACAAAAGCAGAAGGGGGATTAAGTATCTAACAGTGAAACAAAAGCAGGAGACCTTAACGTAAGCATCTAATATTAACACGGGGATCTTCAGCTGTTTACCATGTAACTGTTTCGGAGATTGAAAAACAGGACAGTTATATGCATGGCTCTCCAATGGTACAAATAAAACTACCATTTCCCCAATAATCAAGTGTCGAAATAATTCAGCTTAAAATGTTACTTATATATACATAAATAAATAATAATAAAATAATAATAATAATAATAATAATAATATACTACCCTTAAGACTACCGTGTGATATGGTAATTTGCATATCGAATAAAATTCTTTATAACAATAGTAATACTAGTAATAATAATAATAATAATAATAATAATAATAATAATAATAATAATAATAAAATACTATCTAAACACTACACCTACGAACCATATATATATATATATATATATAGGCAGCATCTTCTCTTGTAGGCAAGTATTGTTGAATATAAGAGACAACTCATGTCTAGATATCCTTTGGTAGATCTTTTAAATAGTCCGATTCGGGATATTATTTTCGGGTGGGGCTGATGAATTTGCCATAATTTAGATTCGTGTCCCAAGTACTTTCAGACCCATCCGGGTCTATCTTCAGGGGAATGAGGTTAATCACGTACAGACCACATGTTAGTATTATAGAAACCTTCTATAATACCCCCTGAAGATGGACCCGGATGGGTCTGAAAGTACTTGGGAAACAAATTTTAACTATGGAAAATGCATGAGCCTATCCCCCCCCCCCGAAACTAAGTTCCTGATTCGGACTATTGAAAGGATCTACCAAAGGATATCTATACATGAGTTGGCTCTTATATTCAACAATATATATATATATATATATATATATATATATATATATATATATATATATATATATATGTACATAAATATATATATATATATAATATTTAAGTGTTAAATTAAATTAAAGATAATTGAATTATGGTTTAATAATCATCTATCGTAAACATATAATGCTCAATATATTGAATAGAGCAATCAATTCTAGAGATTAAAGATGAGAATAACAAATTGTAAACATACAATATTTATTAGAACATCAGAAGTTCAAAGCAAAGAGTTTCATATCCTTAATCCATAGATTTTCAAGGATGAACTGTTTCTATCACAGCATTCTCTGATGGAAAATGTTTATTTTTGAAAATCCATTAAGGATATGAAGCTTCTTGATTTCAACTCCTGATGTTCTAATAAATATTCTATCTTTACAATTTTTTATTCTCATCTTTCATCTCTAGTATACCTATATATATATATATATATATATATATATATATATATATATATATATATATGCGTGTATGTGTTTTTAGCATGATGAATCAACATGGGGATGAGACGCGATAGCCTATGTTACCATAACTAACGTAAATATATTGTCATAAATTACTACGTAGCTATACTCATGTAGTAAGCACTGTTGAAGTAAATACTGAAAATTGATACATAAATATTATATCTCCTTGTAAAATCTCATGTAAATACATGAAATAATATATATACATATATATATATATATATATATATATATATATATATATATATATATATATACTATTAGATTTAACCAGCTTAAACTTGCAAAACGATTTTTGCAAATTGCGCTACTTGAAATATATGAAACCAAATTTTAAATAATAAACATTTCATTCGTAATTCTCCTGTAAACACTTTCGAATCTATTCACATATTAAATAGATAATTGTTAACATTTTAGTAATTTTGCTGCATATGTATTTTTCTTTTAATAAAGTCGGAAAAAATGAAAAACAAACTTTACTTTAGAGATGGGGCTGTTTATTTAAGCTTGCAAGTTAGAAGGTGATGGCAACTTGTTAAAAATCAAGTAGTAACCATAAAGAAAAGGCAGGAAAAGTACAGTGAAATACAAATGCGGAACGTCTAGTCACGGAATCACAACAATGATGGAGCTTTTTCTGAACGTTCGCAAGCTAACCAAGTGTAGATGTCACTCATTCAGAGGAACAGGTTATATATAATCCTGTACGTGTTATATTCTTTCTATGTTGTTGTCTGTGTTTATTACTAGCACGGTGGACTAAAATATCCGTTTATCTAGTGGTATTACTTGCGCACACACGAATACGCGGATTATATAATAAACATGTAAATTTGAAATTTTATTCCTAAATAAAATCAATATAACATATAATTTAGAGAAATAGAATAATCCTTATTTTAAATATTCATGTTGGTTTTCAGGCCCATTAAAGAAGTTGTATATCTTTATGCGAAACCTCGTATTAAAATGCTCTGCCTTCTGATTTTATTGAATAATCCATTTAAATTGTAAGTTCTCATTTCATTCTTTGGACATTTTTCTAAATAAACGAATATACGTATATTTCATTTGTGTTAGAAAAATTATCATAAAAACGATTTTAAACAAATTGGCGATCGCCATAGTCCACTCGTCTTTTTTTTTTATTGATATGCTTGTTCGTGTTTTATATGCATAATTTTATTTTATTTATATGTGTAAATAATTTATTATTTTAAAATCATTCTAGAAACATCTTGAGCACGCTCATGTCTTTTCTCATACACATTTCAAGAGGTAGTAATATGACTTATAGTTTCGTTTGATGTAACCGCATCAGTCGCTTTATATTTTTTTCGTAACATTTTTCTGTTACTTTTCTTTAGACATTGTTCAATCGTTTTCAATCATTCCATTCATATATATATATATATATATATATATATATATATATTTATATAATTATATATATACATATCGAATTAGGAAAAAATACATATATATAACAAACATCTGTCAAGAATACGTTATAATCTTTGCATGGTTTGATCTACCTCTGTTCTACTAAATAATGCCACGAAACGATAAGTGTTCCAATGTGCACAATGACAAACCGACGACATAACATCACAACAATTTAAGAATGATCAACAATTTTTTGTAGAATACTAGACCGCCAGGTGTAAACGTTCGACTAGTAAACGGCTGATTACCAGTCTTCTAATAGAATAATCTTTTGCCTCCATTAATCTCCTATTTGATACATAATATCATGATTTTCTCACGTCTAGTACTGTAACTACTTACCACACATCTCTGGTTATAAAATCTAAGTAAGTAACAACCTAGCTCCAGAATGTTATTGTATATGCATGAATTAATGTATGCCTATCTATATATACATTCGAATGTTCATTCTATATATAAATTCGAATATGCAATCCAATAATTATGGAATTATGTATCCGACGCAATAAAAAAATTGAAAATGAAAATGAAAACTGTGTATATATATTCATCGACATTTCGTCTTTATTAAAGGCTTTCTCAAGATTACTCATTTAGACGCACGAAGTATTTTTAAAATTTGTATTCTATGTATTCCTACAAACAAGTCATTTTGAGAAAGTCTTTGAATAAAGAGGAAACCTCGATGAACATATATACCATTTTCAGTTTTAATTTTGTATCTATCTATTTACCTATATATATATATATATATGTATGTATATATATATATATATATATATATATATATATATATATATATATGTATGTATGTATATATATATATATATATATATATATATATATATATATATATATATATATATATATATATATATATATTACTTTCCGTGTGTTTTGGTTGAAAGTCTTCAGTCTTTAAGGTCAGGAACTTTATTTTGGTGGAAGAATAAATGAAGGCCGATCGTTCCTTTTGTGTCTCAATTGAAAGCCAACTTGAGATGTTTGTACGGAAATGGATTTATCGATAAATCAAAGTAACCATATCCATGGTTGAACGAAGCGGAAGAAAAAAATCCTCACCGACAATTGACGGGAAGGTTCGTGTTAGAGGAACGAAAAGAAAATATAAGAAGAGGAAGAAGGAGATAGCAAGGGGCATACATGATGTGTTCAAACAACCTTTTAGAGATCGACTAAAGCAAAGGGTGTCTATACCCCGAATCGATAAAAGTTAATAACATGCAATGATCACAAAAACATTCTTACGCTTATTGATTCTTTCTCGGGCAAAAATCGGACAGACTGCACCAAAAGAAACGTTTATTAGAAAATAGTTAATCCCGATGTTAAAATACTCAATAATCCATCTCTCTATATATATTTACATATATTAATTAATATAAATGTCGGTATCTGTATATATTTATATATTTTAAATGTAGAGGAGTAGTCTTTTACATATAAACATATTATTATTAATTTTAGAACACAGACGGGTACTGCTGGCTGTATTTAGTTTCATTTAGTTTCATGCAAAGAATCAAAGGGGTGAAGAAGTCCTTCTTCAACATGCATATACTATGTGATTTTCATGAAATGTTTACAATAGGTCTTAGACATCACTTAATAAATATTCTTCCATTGTTCAGTGTCTTCGGATTATTTTAAAAGAGCTATCGGTTTCATAATATTTAAAAGTTCAAATATTTAAGGTTTGCTTTAAATTTGATTTATAATCATGAATACTATATAAGCAAGATTTACTGAATAAAAATGTATTATTAACGCATCGAAAGTTGTATTATTTAATTTTAGATATTATCTAGAATAAAACTCATGCAATGGATTTTGATCGAAATTGGATCGAAATTGGAATAAAGATTCTAGACATAAATATTAGTAACATTATATTGTGAGTGTAATACTCGTGAAAAACTGTTCCTTTCAGAGGAATTATATATATATCTTCTTGGGAGTAGGGAGAGGCTCAGTTTTGCTTATGCTGTTGGTGAGTTAAAATCCATGCACTCATATGATTAGCTTTCGACAATTTTCTGAGCTTCAATAAGATATGTTGCTACCAGAGCAGCATCGTCCGCGATCAGATCACACGTGACACTCGAGGCGACTACTTATTCGAAATAAGAACTGAACATCACATGTCGAATCAGCATAAGCATATTGGAGAATCACCGAGAAAAACTATACAACGAGAACCAGAGCCATGACACAATGGTGCTTTGTACCGTTAGTAACATCAAACAGTTTAGAAACCTCACCGTCAAACCCCACAGCATCACTCTTATCGTGGTGAAAAGACACGATGACACTGAGCATGTTGTCAGGAATACCGAGTTTCTTGAGCACCTTCTACAATATATCTCTATGCACGGTGTGGAAGGATGTATTAAATTCTACGAACACCATGTATAATTCCTGATTTTTTCTCTAACTTTCTCAGCAAGCTGACGAAGGAATAACATCATAAAATCCACATTGCGATTCCGTATAAATGTTCACAAGATGCTGAATTATTCTGTTAAATATAATTCGAGATAAAATATTCCCTGCAACTGCCAGCGGTGAGATTCTCCAGAGATTTCATATTCGTTTCAACCAGCCTTGTTTTTGAAAAGATGTTTTATGAGGGCGTCCATGAAATCCAGATGACAATAAATACATCCAAGAGCTTTTTTTACCAGTCTTTTGCCACCATAATTATAGATCTCGGATGGAATTCCGTCCCTCATTGGGGGCTTGCCTGTCAAGATCTGCTTGATGACACTTTTATTTGCTTAAAGGTTGCGAGGTAAGAAAGCTAGGGTATTTCTGATCGCTGAGGAATTGAAGTTATGACGTATTCATCCACTTCCGAGTTGGAATTAAGAACTGATTTTAAATGTTCCCTCAAACGCAATATAAAACCTCTTTTGTCTGTTTCGAGTTTTCTGTCACAAGAAGAGAGGATTGCAAGGTTCCTACTTTCCCTTGGACTATAAACCTTCATTGAAGCCCATAGAAGGTTTTAGTATCTTTCTTGCCCGCTGCTTATTTGAGTTCGGCGGCTCTAGATGACCACCAATAATCTTTCATATT
Source organism: Sepiola atlantica (assembly GCA_963556195.1). Lineage (NCBI taxonomy): Eukaryota > Metazoa > Mollusca > Cephalopoda > Sepiida > Sepiolidae > Sepiola > Sepiola atlantica. Next base: position 104,931,088 of record OY744523.1, on the reverse strand, counting down.
GAGAAGAGCCGCCTGTAACCTCATTATTGCACTTCCTGTATGCTTAATGTTTAGCAGACAAGTTCTTATCATTGATCAATATTCTATGCATATCATGCATTTAATTGAGCAATTCTTTAACTTTTCCATTGTTATCGTAAAACCAATCCTGGTGTTTACGAACAGGAAGGCCAAGTATCTCAAATGAGGAATAATAAACTACATCTCTCAGACTCTCCAAAGACATCTTAATGACATCAGTTATTTCCACAGATCATTGCACAGTTCCTCCTTTTTCTTACTGTTATTCAATGGCAACACATTGCTGCTTGCCCCTATGATTGCCTCTAGAAATGGCATTACGATGATTATCGTAAAAATCATCTTTTTTCTGCTCTAAGGTTTTCATTGTTCGGGCATAGCAGCTTACTAACATATCATAAGTCTTGCCCCCAAGATCAAGTGTCAAGGTCATGATGCTGTCCACGATAACTTTTCAGAAAAGAAGACAATGATTCCGCAAAATTCGATTAGATGGCAAGGATAACACCTGATCGACGCCGTTCCTCTTCGCTTGTGCCAAAACAGAAGAAAGTGTATCCCTTTTCCACTATCTCTAACTGGACAAATCTCGAAAGACGAGTTTCAATCAGAGCAGCAATTGATACATTGTGGCTTTCAAGAGAAAGACAGACGATTGCTGTTTTGCGCTCGAGGGCCGTATTTCTGTCTAAAAGTGTGAAGACATTCCAAGCGTCAACATTGAATTTTTGTTCTTCTTTTCTCTCTTTGGACTGATATAAAGTATAACTAGACAGTTGCAGCGGACTCCTAGTAATGTTTTATCAGCAAGTAGTATTTAGGGTTCTTTTTATAACCCCATCCCGGAATTGGGCAAAGCACTGCTGTATCTAAAAGCAACCTGCCTTGTCACCACAATTTCTCATTGGTTTATGAATGGACGGTTATCACCCAGTGGTCGCTACTTTGTAGAGCTCCAGCTAGAGAATGTTAGTAGTATCCTTTACCTCTCCCATTACCCTTGCTCTCTCTCGCCAGCGGTTTTGTTACAAATGTATGTGAGACTGATTGAACTGAGTATTGCTGTTAGACTGGTTTTGTTTTCAGCGGTGAAAACGTATGTACCACTATCCACACTTCATGAGACTGCTGATAACACACAGTCGGTGCAAAGGTTTGTCACATATAGCATGAAAATCAGACCTCAGATCTTACATCCACGTTTTCCTTCTCCTAGATGGATGTTTTAACAAAGACTGGGGTGCAACTATATCACTGGCATAGTGTATTTCGGGTACTATGCCTTGCCAAAGGGCAAACCACGATTTTGCTAGGCATTGCTTGTTGCATATTCGCATCTAACTTTTATATTTAAAGGCCGTTCCCCTATACGCAACCCGGGGAGCCGGTGAATGGGAGTTTTTCGTCAACACACCACTACAGAATTAGATATATAGATATATATAAACACATACGAATATTTTCATGGATAAACAAAGTTCACTGGATACGTATATGTATGTGTGTGTCGCGCCATCACAGTTAAATAAGTTATCTAAAAGACAAACTAGTCAAACACTTAGTATGAACACCTTCAATCTGTTGTGTTTATTAATGTCAGAAGTTCCTGAACCTGTTTTAAAAACTCATTATTCAAAATTAAATATACGTGAAAATAACATAAGAAACGAACGTTAAGACGTTTTTAGAAATCAACATCCTTCTAAACCTTTTCACTATCAGGAAGAAAAATAAACAACATGTTTGTAATGAAATTATCAGATGCATTTGAAATTCTTTCTTTTTTTTGTTAAAAATAGAAATGTTCCTTATATCTATTTATTTAAAAAATCGAAAAATTGTAGATTGATGCGGAGTTTGTGACCCTACGCCGAACAGCTTAAGTAAGTTAGAAAAACTGAAATGTGTTTGGTTGATCGGTGGCTGTGTGGATCAACTTGTCGCCTTCAGTTCTAGAATTGTATGCCCCCTTTTAGGGTTCTAATCTCACGTTAGACACCTGTACTGTTTTACTATAGCGTTCTTGTTACTTTATAGTCGAAATCGATAATAACCATAAACATGAATAGTGCACTCGTTTTTTTATAAATTTCTCGCTATTAAAAAAAAAAAAATAACATTCGAACAGGCGTGAAAATCGGAAGTTTTCATAAAATCGGCGTTGCTGGGTACTTCTACTACTGTACATATAATTCTAAAACACACCTGAAACATATGTAGAGAAAACTTGAACTAATGTTGGCATACGCGTGAAAGAAATACGGAAAGAATTAAAGCGGAATGTTTTCTTAGTCGTAGTTGATTTTAAGAGAAAAATGTCAACTTGGAATTATTTCGCTGGGCTATTGTTTTTTCAATGGTGATTTTTAATTCAAAACGAGGTACTTTGGATTTCGTCGGTGAAGACAAGGATTCTTGGACATTCCAACAGTGTTGACATAAAACAGAAAACAGATGGATACACCTGCTGTGAATTGTCATTGTAAATAAAGAAAGAATTCTTCTCCGAAAACTTGGATATTTTACGGAACAAAATATTGTTTAGCTTTACGAAGACATCTTGTTTATCGAGATCGCATTTCAAATCGTCTCGGAATGGTTTCTTGACTAGATTTAACAGGAATACGTGTATCTTGCTTTTTTCCTATTTGTCTATTTGTACATCTATCTATCTCTTTCCCCCTCTCTCTCTCTATCTCTCTCTCTGTCTATATCTCTTTCTCTATGTTACTATCTCTCTTTGTCTATCTCTCCTTCTCTGATTCTCTCTCTTTAAAGCTTTGAGTATATAGAGTTTTGGAGTAGTAAATAATGTGTACGTCTTTAATATGGGGTTCTAGATTCTTCGTTTTCCGATGATTTTCTATATTATGATCTATGGTGTCTTTGATTCATTAAAATTCCATATATTGGTGGCTAGGGTGATTATAGTTCGTTTGCCCGAGTATCTAATACTGTTATTATGAGCATATAATCTTTGTTTTGAGTTAATTCTATCATACCGATATAGTCTCGTCTTTTCTGGTGTTTATCATTGAGGTAACTTTGCATTCATAGACAACGGACACAACTGTGCGTACCAATCTCTACGCGACAATTTTCACTTGGTCTAACTGGGTAGGTGGCGTTAGGTGGATTGATGGGAGCTTTTGTTTTGGGGGTTATCAGAGTTATCATGACTAATTGTTTTTAACTGTGTATTGGATGGTGAGAAGTGTTTATCTAACAAGTGTTTGATATATATTCATATGTTGAAACGTTTTTTTATCCCGTTTTCTGAATCTTTAATAACAAAATGGTCTAACAAATCTGTCTGCGATTACCAGCCAGTAGTTATGAAAAATTAAATAATCTTAAAAGAAATCAGTTGGTGCTAGAGAACATTGTTATGACGTTTCAGGTAATATAGAAAGTCTGAAGAAAGATAGAGCAACATCCAGGCAATCAGTGGAAAGGTACATAGAGTACTATAAACTTTAGAAAGCCTATCACCACCCAGGTGTCAAAGCAAAGTAACGGCAGGTATCAGCGAGAAACCAGATTTAAACGGCTGTTGCTAGAAGTGGAAATACTGTCAAATGATTTCTGACAGAAGCCGAGATTGCTTACAATCTGCGGAGACTTTTTGTCACTCAAACTCAAAGGGATGCTCTCTATTGTTTACAGCGAGCGTAACCGGTAATAACTCAGGGGAAAACTTATAATGAGTAAAATAAAAATATTAGGTGAATGACTCCATAAAAAAACATTCATGATTCAGTCTTACAGCGGAACAAGCAATCTGGATTAGCTAATCAATTTTTTAACACAGAAGGTAAATTCGACGATGCATCACTGATTTGCTTTATAGTCGTTAGGTGGATAAGCTGGTCATGGTTAGCTTCCGCTTTTAATGATATTCATTTAAGCCATCCATACAAGATAGACATCCAGGTAATATGAGCATGCAATAGGTAATTTATTTGGTCACGTGACACATACTGCTTAAGAGTTGTAATTACGTTCACTATAAATAAATTAGTGTGAAAATTCAATAATTGTAAAAATTTTAAAATATTTTAATTTTCAAAATCAAATAAAGTATAGTGTGATTCCAATTTTCAGGAATTCATTGTCGCTTTAATTCAGAATTGCGAATGATGTAAACTTGAAATGTCCGCCCTGTCTGCAGAAACTATAATTAGTCCACAATATTACTCGGAAAAAATCTTTTGTCAAAATACATTCGTCAGTTCGGTATTCCGTTTTCTGGGCCTGGATAAGAACATAAAAATATCCGGTAGTGACTCCCCAATTTAAAAGCTATGAAGAGTGCGGTGTTGTATCTTATTTACTATTACCCGGAGAAGTAATAATACATTAATATTTAGTTGTTAGTTAGAAATTGTCCGTTAACAGATTATATGTATACAAAATATACGCGTACGAAGCAATGTAATCTAAAAGCCGTATACAAAACGCTTGTACGGTTTTGGCTTAAAATAACCCAATGCGTGTTTACATGCCGTATACCTCTCAACGACATGGCCGACAAATTCCGTTTTCATCTTCTTATTTCTCTTAAATGTGTTCATTAATTTGTTCATTAGTTTTCTACGAAATTTTTCGTAAATATATATAACCATAAAAACAAAACAAAATACTGATTTTCAACGGATTTTCCAGGAGGATTTTTGTTTTTACACCAAGATGATATACTCTAAAACATGCATACATCGTGTAATTTTATGATGTTATATCATTTTAATTATTAATGGTTTAAACACACGTGCCACGATTGGGTTGTAATTCTGAAATTCATTTTGATTTCTTATTATTTACTCAGAGTCCATAATAACTAACATATTTTTAAAAAAATTAGATTTGGAATTTTAAACAGATGTTGCCTATCCGGACAATTTTAACTATCGTATTTTGTTAGTAAATTTTATTCCTCGATGTCTCACATGTAACCACTGTTATTTAATATACTACACTTCCCATTACATAGCAAACAGAGAGGTTGTATTCCTATTAGACATCATCTTTGAGTGTATTTTATCTCTTTCTACAGGAGTAATGTAGGATGACTTAGTCTTAGCATGATGATACTTCGCCTTAGGATAAGCCGTGACCAAATACTAAAATAAAAATAGAATAGTATACAAATCTCAAATAAAAATTATATCGGTATGGCTACACACGAGCCCACATTAAATGCAAACGCATGAAATTTATCCCAGTAAAGCTACAACAATTAACAAATCCTAACTGGATACTCCACCAAACCAGACAAACATAAGATAAGACTACAAAAAAATACTGTTAGCCACGAGATGTAGCCGCTTTATCTTTGAAAACTAATTGGACTGGGATAAAAGATAGAAAAACTTTCTACTTCAAATTATACATAGTTCGCATTCAAAACCATGTCATATATAATGAAAGTATTGCGTACTGTTTCATTAGCCGCTAATTTTAATTGTTTGGAAGTAAATATATTTTCATGATTGAGGCACTTTTGCTATAAGAAAATTCCCAAAATATGAAGAGCTTTGATGTATTTTGTAAACAAAAAATGTATTTTACTTATTTTCGAAAATGTAACTATATTATTCAATGCAATTTATACAAATTTATACTAATTTGATTTTGTTTGTTTGTTTTCTGGAGATGCTCGCTTATTTTTATCTTCTATGTTTAAAAAATAGAAATAACAGCTTATATATTTAATACGTCTCTGGTGTATTAGTCTTATTGTGCCTATGTTTAACAAAACGTTATACTAAGATGAAACACGAACCTTTCCGACAAAGTTCATAATAATATTGTGGAGACTGCGTTTTGCATCCATACTATCCACATAAAACTGTTATTTTATTTTATTTTATTTTATTTATAATTTGAAGATGGTAACATCATAATAAGTAGAAAATTTTAAAAATGTAATATGGGATACATGTCAGGGAGGAAATGCGCTGCTTTTCATTCATTCATTAGCAACGCCGGGAAAGCTGCTTGTTTTATATATTGATAACATTCTTCATTTACACTCCCCCGGTACAAATAACGCTCGACAATACTGTTCAGAATCAAGTTGTTTGAATAAATAATGTTTTATTCTTCGTGGTGTCGATCTATCCTCGAGGTTGAATTAATGTTGCAACAACATCCTATTCCCTTTTTATTTTCTCATAAAGTCTCCCGGAGCCTCACAAACACATATGTAGCTGTTTCCCATTATCACATCAAGAGGGGTTAATACATACCATCCCAAGTTCTAATTATCTTACCCCCAGTTTTTTTCTTCTTTCTGACGCACATGTCAGCTTTTCTTCCAGAAACCATTGTTTTTACAGCTGACTTGAGTAACTCGCCTTGGCGTTGCCAACCGATAGCCCCTCTTTCCATCGCACGTTCTTAGTCTAACGCCTATTTCCTTTGTCGCACTCATCTTCACCCTCTTCTCTTAACAAGTTTCTCATTTGGTTTGACTCTGGTTTCATTCCGTGAATTTTGCCCAATTGTAAGAGATGTGTAGAATAATCCGCACCAGAATAGTGTACATTGATAAATTATTTATAGTTGAAAATATAAGCTTCGTTCGAGAGACAACCGACACTCTTTGTAAAGTTGCCTACAAGAGGAAACTATAGTGAAGCAAGTGTTGTCCAATACGCAACTAGAACTCTCCTGAACCGGCAAGTAGAAATCTAAAGCAAGTAAAAAAAATGCCAAGATAAGGTAAGAAAGACTGGCGCCATTTCAGAGAGACCATATCTCCAAGACTGTGTACAAACGAGAACTTTAGAGATTATTCTACCCTAGTATTTATTCCATAGTCAGACGAAGTAAAAATGGACCCATACATTTCCCACATGTATTATTTAGGGTAAAGAAATAGAGCGGAGATCACAGACCATGTTTGTAACCTTAACACCATGCCACATCCATTTGAAGATGTATACATCGGAAAAGCCTTAATATGTTCTGTATAAATAATCTATAAATGATACCATTGCACTTCTTTTTTTTAGTTAATGATTTCTAATTCAATATACACATAAAGGTCGTACGTAGATTCTTGCTAGTTTAATGCATATTAGAATTTAGCATTTTTTCCGTATGTTTGTTGGTTATTTATAAGCACGAAACCTACTCGAAATCAATACATTTATTTTAGCATGCAGCATTCTTTAGATGCAATGTATGCTTTAAGTGAATGCCATTTTATGATTATCACTGTTACTATTAAAATTACGTCTAATACTAACATGATCAAAACATACATGCGTTCATACTATTGATCACAATAGCATCAGATTTAGTAAAAATTACTAAGAAGTGCTCAATATTAAAGTGTATGAAAATGATACTATTACTACCATACACCTATCTATAATACGCTTGCTAATAATATACACTTATATCCTCCAAACGTAAGGTGGATTTGTACTAAATTAAGCATGAAAAATCCATGGTGTATCGGCTACTTCATTGAGGTTGACATTAAAATATCATTACTAATTTATTTATAGTACTAATATTTCACATTGATATGCTATACAGTTATTGATTAGAATCGCACTACATTTTGTATAAAGGGTTCTTAGAATGTCACATATAATTTAGTCAATAGTAATTATGATGCGTAAAAATGCCAACACACAACAACAGGTAGTCATATAAACGTCACCATTGTGTTACTTATAAATAAACACAAAGTAGTACAGATGTTACCTATTATATTTTGATGGGTTCCTAATAAAATGTATAACCAATTAGGTAAACTGTTTGGATTCTGTTGGATGAAAACAGATAAACCTGACTACAGAGTGGAATAATATTTGCCACTTTCGGGATTTTTTAATTAAATGAATTCGCCAGAAACTCTCAATATATAAGGTGTCTCTGTATACGTAAGACTACCGTTCAACATTTAACAGTGTCATTTAAAAATAACATGAATAAATAATTCGTATTAAAATGTAATTTTTTACATTCTTTTAGACATAATGTAAGCCAATTAAAAATATGTTTCAATAAACATTTAAAATAAATATTCAATAAAATTGTTTTAATTAAATCATTTTTGTTTTTAAACAAAATTTTTCACAATGTTTCTCATAATAATTATTGAAAAACATAAAATACAATGGTATTTTTTTACTTCCGATAAAATATTTGATAATCATGTTTTCATTTTTTTCTGTACTCCAAAAATAAATTCGACACTTTATTTTCAGTCCAAACATCGTTTTTAATCCTAACAACCTTTAAGCTTAATCTTCATTGCTGGTTAAAGAATTAGGACAAACACGCGGTAACTATCCGCTTCGTTATAAATAGTTTACTGCCAAATAATATGTAAGTAATTTAGATGTAAAATATATAGAGATGCGTCTATGAAGTGTAACTATTTTGCTATAATAAAGGATGTTGCTAGTTTACCGAAAGAATCGAGCAGTATTTTGATTAATGATTAATATATTTTTTTGTGTAGAACATCTCCAACATAATGATCCAATGGGTACTCAGTTGTATATTTGTTTAACAACATCTCGTGGGGAGATGCCAATGTGGCTGATCAATTTTACGGGAAAGTTCATTATAGTTTTATTTTTTTACCAATGAGTCACTAGTTATTAAAGATAAAAGCAACTCGAGGGTAACGCTTTCTGAGATTTAAAAATTGCCAGTCGAACAATGAAAATTATTATTTGCATGTGAGTCACCATTTATCAATGATAAAACCCTTCAGTTGAATGATGAAGAATATTATGAGAGAATTGAAAATGAGGGATGGAAGAAATTTTATCTCCTTACTCCTGATGATGGTTTTAAATATATACTTGCTGACATTGGATTTAAATACTACATTGTTGTAGCCGGCAGAAGGCAACTTGCATTAACGTGTTCAGAAGATGGGGGGTTCTTTTGAAATAAACTCTGTTCATGGAAATGTTTTGAACATGAGAACGATGGTTTTAATTTCAAACTATACATTATTTACGTTACTAAATTGATATCCGGTTTCCTCAGTAAGAGTTAATCATCGGCAATCTTTCACGTTGTCCATAATTTCGCAATATATGGCGTGTTTCGAAATTTTTAAGATGAGGATTCAGAGTCTTTATTATTTGCCTTATTCAGACTATTTTTCTCATCTTGGATTTTATTCTAAAAAAATCAGGCTATTTTAAGGTAGAACTCGGGAATCTTTATGGCTTCTACTTGGTCATGGCCGACAGAGCGAGATTCAAGCTACTCTACGTTGCTAAACTAAATGTTTCGTACGAATGTCAGTACAGGTTCCCAAGTTCGACATAAATATTCCTGAGTTTGTCAAGACGTACCTGATGAAGGTCGGGTGGTTAAACCGTCCGAAACGTTGTAAAAATGACATTATTGATGAGAACACTAGTCTGAATAATGTATATAATACTACATATAACGTGTATTTTTGTTGAAATGCTACCAACAATAAAATGTATTTCCATTTGAAATTGCCTTACTTCACGCAGTTAAGCTGATTAATTAACTGTATATATTCGCGTGGCGTCTGTCTGACCATAGGGTTATCATCCATCAATCCTTCCAGATAAACCACGGGGGAATTAGCTTTAGACGTTATGTTGAAAGTAGTTTACCTCTTAGGTATAAGTAACTACTGTACAGTGTACAGTGATGAATCTAAAATGTTTCCGAATCGTCGACTAAAAAAAGGATGGGCAGAGCTGATCGAAACATTTTAGCAGTTTTCTGATTAAAGAAGATATATATGTCCTTTGTGGAGAAAGGCGATTGCCCTGGTCATGCATGCGAATAGCAGAGAACTGACCCAGAATAAATCGATCGGGTCATTAACTATAAACGATCGCTAAAAATACATCGGAATGCCCCAAATGCGACCCAACAAAGCAGAAAGAAACGATTAAAACGTGAAAGGAAAAAAAAAGAATAAACAAACATACAAAAGTTTCTTAAGAGAATTAGAAAAATTCTAGAAAGTAAAGTATATGATCGAAGCTTGATAAGGAGGGCTTGGCATCTGTTTATTACCGATAGCGTTGGTTGAGACCGCCGGGTTTATCGGCCGGAGAAAAAGAAGAGGGATTTAATTCAATGAACTGGAAAAAAAAGAAATCCCATGAAACTAATGAAGGAAAAGTTCAAAGTAAAGTTTAGACGAAGAGAATATAAATGGATCTCATGACCATCAGAAAAATGGTTAAAATAATTAAAAATAACATATAAACAAAACTAACTACACAAATATATATATATATATATATATATATATATATATATATATATATATATATACTCAACTAGAGACACACTGCTTTACTATATTACAGCTCCAAAATATAGCTAAACAAGCAATATCCTTAAGCCAGGATCGAAACCCGAGCGTCTAGTCGATGGCGGTCGTTTCTAAACACTCATCCTTTAGTAATCTGCTGTGAGTAAGAGAAATCTAAATGTTTATATAAACACTGTCAATTACCGAGAGTGCTCGATTAGTGTACACAGAGAGCTGTGGATTTACGCTGAGGGAGCTTGGCGATTTCACTTACCATAGTTTTCAGCCGAAGGAGTATGGCATATATTGCCATTCGCAGACAACCAGCTTCGCTTTAAATGTGGCTTGGAAATCAAGTGCCTCAAGCTGGGATCGAAACTCGAGCGCCTTGTGGACAGTTGGCGCCCCTAACAGAGTCCTAATGCATTAATGAAATCAGGGTTTCACGAGAAAACATATTCCAGTTTACAGGTAAATAAAAACTATTTATATATATTATAGAAATGAAGTATTGTTTCACGGCTGAAAAGGATGAATTTCTTTATCTTTAACAAATAAAAAGTAGCCTTATAGATAACATATGAAAGTTTTTAAAATTTTAAATTTCAATATTTTGAAAGGTTTCCCCGCCATTTCTAAATACATGTATTAGTGATTAATATTGAACAGAATTTTGGAAAATCCTTAAGGGGTCGATAGCCTTGGGATTGATTTATCAATATTACATTATTAATTATATTTAGTTTAACACGTCACTACAGTTTAGCCGCATTACCGATAGTCAGGAGAGTATATGTCTGTTGTCTAACCTCTTGAAGTACAGAACCTGAAAAATTATGTAGAGTTAATTATGTAGGTTCGCTTTAAGAGGAATTCCAGACGAAAGCCACTTCTAATTATCGGTAACGCTGTGAACGTAGAAAAAACTTCTAAGATTAGTTAACTTTAATATTATTCATTATATATATATATATAGTGATCCTTTTTGTGTTGAAATAAAAAAAGTAATGCATGTTTGATGTGTATCACGTCACAGGATGAATTGTATTACGTTAAGAATTTTCAAACGGAATGATATATAGTAAACAGTTCTGGTTCGTTCTATTGCGTCTAACTGACGTCACGTGCACGTTCTTGAAAAATAAAATAGATACACTGAAGTAAAAGTATTCTGTTATTTTTAAGAATATTTTCTTAGATGAACACATGTTTCCTAAATACACACACACACAATATATATATATATATATATATATATATATATATATATACACTAGACACACCGGTGATAATTACAACCATTAATTATAGAGAACATTCATAAACTATTACATATTTTAAAGACATTCTTATTTTATAAGCAAAAAGGTCTTGCTACATTTATATTATTATAGTTAACTTTTTTATAATTATTCAATCTTTCATAAACTATGACGTATCTGGTCAGGCATTCTTCTCGAATAAGTAAAAATAATAATTGTCGTTTCTACTACTATTACAACTATAATAATAATAATAATAATAATAATAATAATAATAATAATAATAATAATAATAATAATAATTATAATAATAACAACATGACAAATCGCGATGATACCAATAATTGTAAGAGCACTTGGTACAGCCCCGAAAATTCTGGAAAAGCAAGGAGAAGAAATTGAAATGAAAGGGTAACTTGAGACCTTACCACGAACGGCAATGACGAAAACATCCGAAATCATCAGAAAAATCATTTAATGCGGAAAGCAACCAAATATAGAGAAAGAATAAATAATGAGCTCAAGGGATGTGACAAAAGCTTGGCATCAAGTAAATTGCTCCACTGCCCCCAAACAAAATTCAATTATACTCACATATCATATAATGAAATCAGCTGTGGCTGGTACAACACAAAATTATTATGATGATTGAGACGACGTAAAATACCGAGGAGGGACAACAATGACACACTTCGATTGCAAGAGCGGGGAGAGTAATGGACCATTTTAGGGACTTAAATTCACTCAAACTCCAGAGAAGACTCACGGTTGTTGCTAGCGATAAATCAATAGTAATCGACTGTTGCGATAATGCAAAGTGATATACATTGCTGATCCAAAAAAAAGTGGAAATTATTTGCAATCTGCGGGGCGCTGCTGTCACTCAGACTCCAGGGAACACCACTGGTTATTGCCAGTGAGCAGTAACTGATACTGACCTGTGAAAACTCTTAATGAGTAAATAATTAGAATAATAAGAAGACGAAAAAGAAGAAGAAGAATCATATAGAGGCTCTCTGATTTGTAAATTATTCTAAAATATATTATTTCTATTCTGATAATCCAGCGAAGACGTATTTATTATTTATCCTTATTTCTCATGTCACCTTGTGAAAATATACTGACGTAATAAAACAACAACAAAAGCTAATTGGAGAAAATTAGATTTGATTTTACTCAAAGTATGAGTACACGTATGTTAGCATTTAATTAACATAACGTTTTTATACTGTCAAGTTTACAATAATTTAAATTCATTAATTTTAATGTGCACAAGTATTTGTAAAACAAAACTTAATTATATGTGTACAATTCGAAAGAGAAACTCCCCTTAGTTCTGATCCCCCATCATTCAAATGTCGCTTTATATTGACATTAGTGTAATTATGTTTAATATATTTAGAGGTTTGATGTATTATTAGTGTTATAAGTACTAATAGTATCGATCATAGTGGCACATAGACGCTCAACCTTTTTAAGAGCAATCATATGTCCAAGATTAGCCTTGAACACACCGGATGAATTTTATGCCATGTAAACGTATATGGTCGACGTGACATCTGGTGTTGTTCGTATTAGGAGTTGTAGCACACCGTCTCTCTCCACAGTAGTCAGCAATGTGTCATAACAACAACACATTATTATTTTGTGTTTTTATTATTTAACTTAGTTATATTTTTCCTATTTTTTCTTAAAAAAGTACAGGTTATGAGTCTTCGACCATCCGGTCCTCTTCTCACAAGGGGAGGTATTTCGAAATATGTCTGCTTCGTCTCAAAGCAGGAATCAAAGAGAATGCGACTCTCTTTTTGCTACGTCGCTACTCGTTTCGCAGTCACAAATCTCACGTTAAATATGGTTACAATGGTATCGCCTATAATCAGTATGTGGCCGACTTGTTCTGTATGCTGCATTTAGAGAATGTTGAGAAGAAAAGTGAAAAGTACACAGATGCTATAGATGCATAGACTGCATTTGGTATTTAATGGAAGGATTTTGGTTTCTAAAACACAATAAATAATGTTAAAATATATAAATTTGTATTTGTAAGTATTTCGAGTTTATATTTTATGGTGTGCATCTTAAGAGCTAGTGTGTAAAAAAGGTATGCCTGCAAATTATGCAATAGAGTTTAAATTTTCATCACGTTTCTGAAATATTAAAATTTATAAAACTAAAACCTAATATCTTCAGAAGAAAATTTAGAGTTTCTTTTTGAAAATATGAACACTTGCAAGTGAAATAAACAAGAATCGATATTAAGTTGCGTCTATTTAATATACGCTGAAAATGTTATTTCAGGCGTAAGCTTGAAAGACCGACGAACAGACCAATGGACAGACATAGGATCACCTTTATATGCGTGGACGTATCCAGTAAAATGCTACATAAAATTCGAAATGTGACGGACAGACGAAAATGCTATTTTAAATGTAAGCATGACAGACCCACCGACAGAGAGTAGGATAATGTTATATAAATGCATAGGGCATCAAAATAAAATAGTTTAAATATTTTCTTTTAATATTAGGTAGGTTGGATTTTTTATTTTCAAGAAAATAAATGTAGATAGAATGTAAATTCGATCTAAATTTATTTTCTAAAAACTGTATTGTATAAGCAAGACAAAAGAGTTTTTATTTTTAATGGAAAACTTTTCATGTTATAGAAAACTTATATAAATCTATCAATCTATATAATATATAAAAATCGTCTTTAATTATTAATTATTACTTTATTTCGGCTGAATTTGGTGTTTGACATTTGTACTTCAAGCACTTCGCATAAGTTCTGTGCGGATTGAATATTTAATTGAACTAAAACGTTCTTATAATTCATATGTTTCTGGACACATTTAACTTATTTGGTATTATTTAACAGGAATAATTAATTAAATTTCACTGTTATAAACCTATCATCGTAGATAGTATTCAATGATGCTTTGGGGGTTATAATACTTTATGATTAAAAAAAGGTAACTCTACAGGCGAAAATACTAAAAATATACTTTCAACTCGTCTAGAAGAATGCCGTAATGAAAGAACTTGCAGTAGGTGGTTTACTAAAGTGAGAAATAAAATATTCACCTATGAAGGTGAAGATTAACCAGAACGTCCAGTTGAGTTAAATAATTGAGTCCATTAAAGAAACCCATGCAGTATAATTTGACGAATTAGCAATGAAGCTTTTCCTAGACGATACATTCGTTCATCGTTATCTTTAACAACTACGATATGTTTTTTAAACATGAAAAATAAGTGGCTAGTGAATTGTTTGAAAGCGACCGTAGGAGTAAAGATAATTTATGACACACATTTTCCAAGCTTAAGACCTTTCCAATCTATATAATACCTTTTTATCTATCATATATAAGTAGTGATTTCACCGTCTCCCCACCCATCAGTCACAATTAGTTTAAACGTAATAAATACATTTCGGATTTAGTCTCATTTCGAAATATCAGAGATATTAACTACTTTTTAAAATAGAAAATATTGCATGAATAGTAAATAATAAATTATCAACAAATAAAGCAGATGTCAAGCCCGAAAATCGAAACCGAAAACTTTAGATCTTTAGTTTTACGTTCTACCACCTTAGCTAGTGAGAATTTCTAATAAATCGAGCTTTAAAAATTACCTTTACAAAATTGGCGTGACGTAATAAATGTATGAGTTACGTCATGTTTTAAAACATGAATTCAAAAATAAGCAATAATAATAAATATATCAATGAATGGGTAAACGTTATCAATAACGTCGAGGGTTCGGACAGTGGTTAAGTGATCAATGACACGGAGTGAAAACCTACGTGTTCCAAGTTTGAATCCAGTTTGTTCCATAAAAATACTGTCATGAAATCCACGCCTGGCCTTGTGTCTTAACATATGGATAGCGGTTAAATAAAATAAGGTTGATCATTATTTTAATAGTCCAACACAATTTAGTTTGTTTTTACTACGTATTAGCGTTAAAACATACAATTTAATATTTAATTCATTCTAGAATTATGCGTCCTACTATTATTTAATTAAATAAAACTTCCGAGTTGCAGAAATAATGTAAAAAATGAAAAAGGACAGACTTCATATCGAAAACAGGAAATGCGAAAATAATGTCAGCCATCTTGACAGTTTTAGCGATATTAATTATTTTTTTTAAATTAAAAAAAAACAAATTTCACATTTGGGAAATACCATTTTATGGCCGAGTCGATGGCGTGAAAGAAATGTAATTTGATTCGTCTTCTTGAGTTATTCAGTTGACAATAGCAGTGAAGAGGAAAATTAATAGAAACACGTTATTTTTAGTGTACACTAAATGAAAAACAAATGAAATGTAATCATAACATGCCACACACTTTTATAACGATTATATCAGATAAACGATAAAGTAAGTGATGGAATATGTCGATATTTTTATACATATGTCCACGGATCTATATAAGAGGCTTCGTCAGTAAATGGGTTGGTCGATTCGTCACTCAGTAGTTTCAAATAACATCTTCATCGAAAAATTCGTGCATTGAATTTCTTTTTAATTTTTAATTTTTTTTTAACATGGTTCATCCCAAAAAAGGCAGGCCGCCACTGAAGACGTAAGGGGCTACTGAGAAAAAAGAAAAGGGGAGAAGGTTGGGGGTCAGCCTAAATTTTGATCTGAGCAGCAAGATGTCTGTTTACATCAGTTTTAAATTTCTGTATGTCAGTACTGTCGGAAAACAGGGGACAAGGAGGGAGTTCCAGAGGTCAGCAGCACGAGGAAAGAAGCTATTTGACTAGAAAGCTTTCCGGCATCTGGGGACCTCCACAGTGAATGAATGAGATTTAGTTGATTGTCGAGTTAGTCTAGTGAATTTACGTCGTATGTTATTTAAATGCGTCAAGATATTTGCGCGTCATTCACTCTGTTACGCTTATATTGAGAATAAACTTTTCGTCGGCTTGACATGTTTAAGTGTGATACGACGTGATATTTGAATTTAAAATTGCATTGTTTTTAATCTGCCAAGCTCATGCATGATATAGCATTTTCATTGGGCAACCACGTTTAAGTGTAAAATAGAATTATTGTTGACGTGTATTTGGAATAGACCCAGTTAAAGTTTGAAGCGCCTATATATATATATATATAGAGAGAGAGAGAGAGAGAGGGAGAGAGAGAGAGAGGGAGGGACAGAGAAAGAGAGAGAGAGAGAGAGAGGGAGGGACAGAGAAAAGGAGAGAGAGACAAAGAGAGAGAGCCATACACAGAAAGAGAGAGACAGAGAAATTTATACATTTAAAATCTGGCATGACTGACAAACTAATCGATATAACACTTATATATATATATATATATATATATATATATATATATATATATATATATATATATATATATATATATATATACACATATATGAGGATAACATAAACGATATATCATAAAATGATACACCGTTAAAGAGAAGATGTGTGATGAAGACAACTGGAAAAAAACAAATTTAAATACAGGAAAAACTCATCAAGAAACTAGAGATTTTACTGGGTTCGTTCGGATCAACGAAAGTCTTCAGAAAAAGTGAGGATTGCTTTTCCTTCTTCTTTCCTTCAAGCCCATTCGCATTTTAACGACGCAGCACGCGTTTAATTATTCTTTCTTTTTTTCAAATAGTAAAATACATCCCGATGACGTCTCTTTCTGCGTACTTCTTTTTCCTATGTTTTTACCGTTATCGAATTAATTTAAAATCTTTACTTCTTCTGAAGATTTTCGTTGATCCGAACGAAATCGGTGAAATCTATCGTTTTATGATAATTTTTTCCTGGTTAAAAAAAAAAAAAATCCGTTTGTTTTTCTCTCTCACACACACACGCACACACACACACAGAGTTAAAGTAGAAAGGCAGAACCCCTTAAACCCAAGGTTTTCCCAACTGTTGCGTAGGATTCTTCAAAAGAGAAAACCTAAAAGTGGCAAAAAACGAAAAGATCTGTAATTTGGAGGAATATATATAGTAATTAGGGTATAATACATTTACATCTATGTAGAGTGGGAAGCCAAACAAATACGTATATACATATATATATATATATATATATATATATATCTTATATAGATAGCGAGAGAGAGACAGGCAGACAGACAGGCAGATTAAAAAATTAAAAAGTAAATATTTAGAATTATAAATATATATCCATATACTTATATATAAGATGATCTGTCAGTGTATCTTTCATGCTAGATTTTTATATATCATTTTTTCCGCTTGGCTTAAAATAGTATTTCCTTGGTTTCTCTCACTTAAGTTTAAAATTACATTATACATGTACCCACGCGGATATCTCCTTTCGTAGGCCCGTTACACTTAACTCTGAAAAAGCAATTCAATTGAAAAACGCACTAATTAAATAGACTCCTATTGTAAATATTCGTTCTTACTTTGTTTTTCTAATCATGAATACAGTTTTTCTGTTTTTTTTATAAAATCGCCAAATGATTTGACAGGCGAATAACTGATAGCTTTGGAATTTTTTGTTTGTTATGTCGTGTTATGCTGATAACATTGACAGGTTTTGATATGATATAACGTCTTGTGTAGGGAAATAAAACACTCATATGTTTGAGTGGATATTTGACACATACGTCCGTTATCTGTTTATTGTTGCACTATTTTCTGTTTACAAGGCTTGTTCACTTAATCATCTCCGCTATTCACCTATTGTTGTAACGTTTCTTTCTCTAAATATTTTTCTGATATAGTTTAATAGCACAAAATAACATGCTAAAATAGTTTTTGGTTTGTGATTAAGTAATCTGTTTTATCTATGTTAATAGTTCTAATAAGCCTTAATTAACAATTTATTAAGCAAGTCACCTATCTTATATTACGTTTATGCCCATTATTTTTACGCTCACTAAGCTATACTGTTTGATGCTTATTTTATAGTCTCTATATACTCTTGCCCTCTCCCTCCCCCTCTTTATATATATATATATATATATATATATATATAAATATATATATATATATATATATATATATATATATATATATATATATATATATATATATATATATATGAAGCAACCAACAAAAGATATAAGCGTCAACTATTATCTTATAACTAGTGAAACATCCGGATAAAAACTTAAGCTCAATATACTGGATACAGCATTAATATTATAATGTGAAATGAAGTAATAAAATAAGGTGTCAATCAAATTTTATTAGAATTCAAAGTTCAAGCAAAGTATCTTACAGTCCTTAGCTCATGAGTTTTCAAATATAATTCTTCTCTTCGGAGGACCATTACCGCAGTTATAACACTACAGGTAATAAATACATAAAAATACATAACATAAAATATATCAACCGAAAAACTTTTTGTTGAATCTATACAATCCATTCAAGTCATACAATTTGAAAAACATAAACAGGAAAGACATCCAGTGGGTTGACTGAAGATTAATCCAGGTTATAAATAGCAGTCCAAATACGAGAAATTGAGGAGCTGACAAAGTTATCCAGTCGCGAAATGTGTCAATAATCGATGAAGTGAAAAATATCCAATGTTTATGTTAATTATTACAACGATAAATAAATCAAATCAAATAATATAGAAAGTTCAATAAACTCACTAAAAATTCCAAAATCCCGATATGGGCCACCCAAATCAAATCAAAGTTCGTTGTTCAATTAGAGAGTCCGTTAAATCCGAATTGAGCAAAAATAAGATTTAATCCCGGGTGTATATATTTGATGTTATGTATTTTTATGTATTTGTGTATATATTTTTATATATTTTCAAAGTTTAATTGTATTAGCTGTAGTGTTATAACTGCGGTAATGGTCCTCTGAAGAAAAGAATTATCTTTGAAAACTCATGAGCTAGGGAATTTAAGATACTTTGCTTGAACTTTGAATTCTAATAAAATGTGATTGACACCTTATTTCATTACTTCATTTTATATTATAATATTAATATTATATATATATTGGTTAAGTGGTTAACGACGTAGACTTAGGACCGAGGTGTACCGAGTTCAAATCAAGTTCGTTACACACTTTCATCAAACTCTACAACTGACGTTGTGTCTAACATCCTTAGTTTATATGGTACTTCGCCGATTGTTCGTAATTCGGCTATTTTTCTTGCGCGTTCGACATTCTCGGTCGTCCTTAGGAGTAGTTTTTTTAATTATAAATGAGAAGACTCGAGTTATGTTTAATAGATTTCTTGAAGGGCGAAAAAAGGAAAACAGAGGATGTCAGTATATATTCAATGTTACTTGGTCTCGCATACACCAGTTATTTTTCTACCAGACCCATATTGATGTAGATTCGAAAAGATGTTCTCTTCCCTACCATAATAGTTATATTATTTATTCATTTAAATGTAGTTGCAGTTTGCACTACGTTGCCAGGACGTCGCAAAGATTAGACATCCGGATCAAACAATGCGTGACCCCCAAAATTCGCCAAGTAGATTATTGACCAGTGATGTTTTGAATAATACATACGAGTCTAGCATCGCCGAATGTCTTATAAATATCTCTTCATGTGTCTCCAATTTAAGTGTTGACTTTTTCTCTATTCTCAGAAAGTCATACTCATCTTAAGATTCTAAGAAACAATTGACATTTTCATTCCGATGTTCTCTTTATAAACAGAATTAAAACTCTCGGACTTAATGTACTTTCTATTTCATACAACTTGTTTTCTCTTTTCCTCACTATCATATCCATAGTATATTTTTCTATTAATCCCTACCTCGATTTAGCTCGTATAAGCGAGGGTTGAAACACATCAGCTTGCCCCTTTATTTCACTAGGTAAAAAAATAAATATGGTATATATATATATATATATATATATATATATATATATATATATCTTAATCTCTCTCTCTCTCTATATATATATATATATATATATATATATATATATATAGTGATTGCTGAAATGAATTAATTAATTTCACTGTAACCTACAAATCATCAATCTCCTCACACCACTTGATGCTAGTATTCACAAATATCCGGGGGCTTAGAACCAACATCAATGACGTAGAAATCCTTCCCCCAGTAAACATCCCGGGTATACTAGCATTTAGTGAAACAAACATTCAATCCTCAATCTTCTCATACGATTTTGACATGACTGAATAGCTCCTACTCTACCATAAATACATTGAGAAACGTATGCACGGACTAAGTGTTTATGTTCGGAACACCCTCCCCTTTAGTAGAAAACGTAGGCTAGAATCAGATGATAAAGCTTACATGTGTTTTCGATTACCCTTACAGCACACCGTTAGGTTCTTCTATCTTTTATATCGATATCTTTCGACCCAAGACTGTAGTTTGCTTAGATGCAGCATTCTCACTTGACTCGAGTGCACAAATACATGTATTTGGGGATTTGAATGTACATGACCATGCCTGGCTTTGATTCCCTAGCTATACAGACCCACCTGGTAACCCAACGTATAGTTTCTCCATAGCGCACTTTCTTGACCCGCCTCCCAAATCGTGTAGACCAGCAAGCTTCACTTTTCGATCTGTTCTTAACATCGCTGTCCGAGGCTTGTGCGACGAATGCACATACCGGCTCGAGAACGCTGATCACTTAGTGATATCACCTTAACATCTCGTCCCAAATGTTATAAGCCGTTGCTCGAAACAACGAGATATTACAAGCGGACTGATTAGGAAGCAATCAGAGATCACATCAGTATGGAGTAAAACTTTTTTCTGCTCCTGCTGATCATTGCGTAAATGAGGTGATAGAATGGGTCAAAATAGACATTGAAGCACACGTCCTCATGCGAAAATTCTACAGCAAGCCCAACTCTCCACATTGGTGCACCTCGAATTGTGCAAATGCTATTGCAAAGAAGCAGCAAGCATTCCGACAATTCAACTGCCACAAGTCAACTGCAATTAAACAGAAACTTATCGCGTAAGAAAGCATATATGAAGCAAAGAGAAATTATACAAGAATGACCGGAACACGCATTGAGTAACAAAAACTAGGTACTCGTTATTTCTGGAAAATCTTCAATGTGGTGGTGAACAATAGGATTCACTAATGCACCATATCCAACCACAATGATAACGTTTTCACGGCAACTGATGAGGCTGAACTAATTGCCTAGCCTTTTCCCCTTAACTCCACGTTGGACGCCGCAAACCACTCCCTCCTAAAATGGCGGAGTGAAACTGAAACCACACTTAATGACCTGCCCATCATCCCATCTCATGTTCGGGAAATCATAAAAACTTTGTCACCTCCAAAGAATGTAGGCCTGATCTTACCGGTAATAGTAATAAAGAAATGATCTGCTGAACTGGGGCTTGCCCTCTCCAAACTCTACAACAAATGCCTTGACGAATCTTGCTTAGTTGATAGCTGGAAAAATGTGTCTGTGGTACCAGTCTTCAAGAATTCTGGAGATAGAACTGACCCTAAGAATTATCGCTTCATCAGTCTACTCCCGAACTTTCGCTAAATTCGTTAAATCCTTAATCGATCTAGTGATAGCCCTTCACCTCGTTAATGTTAAACTTCTATCTGAGCATCAGTATAGATTTAGGCAAGCACAGTCTACTGCGGTCATCTCTGAAGGCATATAACATACACTGGATAATGTAGGGGAAGCTAGGGCGGTAGGGTTTGATATATTCAAAGCCTTTACAAAGTCAGGCATAAATGTCTTCATATCAAAAATACTTCATATGGTATTACTGGACGAGTATTTAATATAATTAGATATTTCCTATCTAAAATGAAGATCCAAGTTGTCCTCGATGGCCGTGCATCCAAACAACACGACATAAATGTAGTTACACCCCAGGGATCGATCTTTAGACCTTTAATGTTTTTGATTTTCATAAACGACTTTCCAAGTAACATTGTGCCTGAGATGAGGATATTTGCTGACGACACCACGCTTTACTATCGTAATGTGGATAATACAGACGCGAACATATCCGAGGCAATTGCTGAATCCTTAGAAAGTGACCTCCAGTCCGTAGTGGAATAGGGTCATGAATGGATGGTATGATTTAATGCTCCAAGCACTACACTATTTTCTAAAACAACTGCAAGAAACCTGTACAACCAGCGATTGCCATGGCAAATATATCCCTACCTGAGAGTTCAACGTTCAAACACCTCGGCATTACATTTTCAAGTAACATGAATTGGAACAAATACATTGCCAAGGATTCTCGAAAGAAAGTGGACTGCCTCACCGTGCTAAAAAAACTTTCTCACGTCTGGAAATATCTTATACATCTACAAAACCACCATCCGCACATGCATGGAGTATTATCGTCACATTTGAGCTGGGTACAATCCACCAGTCTCTCTCGCTAAGACAAGATCCCCAAAAGAGTATCTAACCTAATAGGCCACTCACTATCCACCAAGCCCCAGTTTCTGTCTCATCGCAGCAATGTTGCATCCTAGTATTTTAATCGAATGTTATTTGATGAACGTAAATACACCCTACCAAACCGACAATCAGTTAAATCGCATCTATTTACTATGGAGGTCCCATAATACTGGATAGCATTCTACTCCAATAGTTTTTTTCTTAAAGCTGTCACCTTTGAAACGCCCTCGCTGCTCTCTGTTTACCTGACTGTACCGACATGTACAAATTTAAAACTAGTGCGAACAAGCATTTTTCTGCACAACTTCTAATTTAGTATTGCCCTCTAAACGTTCACCATGATTCTCAGTAGGTTCTTACGCCTACAGTGGCAACGAGCCTTGTTTGGTGTTAACTAAGTTTTAAAAAACCGTTCGTATAGTTTATGTTAAAGTATATTTTGTTAACAAGTAGTTCATACTGTAAGAAGAAAGAGGAACCTATGTGTATAAAATCGTTAATTTACATGGGGTTTTGCTAATGGTTTCATAATCGCTTCAATGTTATTTATTTTACTTATTTCCAGGAATATGTCAGTTTATGCGATGTTCTGACATCTATTGTACTATTTTGGGTTCCCTTAAATTCGATGTATGTCATTACTATAGTTTGCACAGCATTATTCTAGTTCAACTTAAGTATATTTGTTCGTATAACTGGTTATGTGATTGGCTTATGCATATAAACATTTTTTATTAATATTTTAGATTTTTCGTCAGTGTCGTTGTTGGTATGGTGCAAATTCTTTTTTTTTATTCCAATGTCAATATCTATTTTCAAGATTTTTTAAAATTAGTATTACAGCAAGTTGCTTTATTTTCCATATACTTTGCAATTCTTTGGAAAAGTTCCTGTATTTGTTATTTTTTTACCTTTAAGCTTCATTTTGTAAAATGCTAGGACATTGAAATGTACAATTTAGCCCGTAATTGTGTCTTGTTGATTATTACCATGTCTGGTCTCCCTGCCTGCTTGGATGAGTTTGCCCGTTTGTACTTCCATGTATAATTTATAATTTTCATTCTCCCCTACTGTATCTAGCTGTTTAATTAACCATTCGTCTGTATGTTCAAAGTGCAGAAATGTGCATATCTATTAGGAGACGTAATTCCTAACGTGTGTTCAAATGTTTTTTTCAAGTTTTTTTTACATTTACCCATTATACTATTTATCATATCGTATCGTTGTCCAGAGAGTCTACATTAAATGTTTTTTCTGGGTTTTATTTATCTCGGCGTTTAAATCGTTCGTTTTGATCAGTATGTTCAGTAGCAATTCCTTTTTTCTATTAAAGTCTGTTTTTCGTAGCCTTGTATATTTGATTTCCTGTAGAACTTATTGACCAGTGTTATACATTATCCATATAGCTGCATTACTTCTGGGTTATCTAGTTTGTTCGCCACATTATCCATACAATCTTCTATACTTACCAGTACTCGTCCCCCTTATTACATTTTTACAGAGAGTCGGTCAGTATCATATTCGGCTGCAGTATATTGTGTATAGTAATTAGTTTCTCAGTTATGTTATTACTTTAGTGCGAGGGTTGTTTCTTTCTATCTAAATCATGAACAAATAAATATCCATTTCTGCGAAACTGAACACTATGCAACTAATTGTGTATAATTGCTATCGATTGAATAATTGCTCCAATAATTAATTAGGTCAGAAAAAATTAAATAGAATTAAAAAAAGTATTTTTTACATTTGAATTTAATTATGCAAATGGGATATTTGATACCATGACTTGTACAATAACAGCAAAATTATCATTTTTAATAATAATAATTATAATAATAACAATAGTAAGAAGAGGAAGAAGAAGAAGAAGTAGAAAAAGAAGAAGAATGATAATAATAAGAAGAATGATAAAAATAATAATAAGAAGAAGAAGAAGAAGAAGAAGAAGAATGATAATAATAATAATAATAATAATAATAATAATAATAATAATAATAATAATAATAATAATAATAATAATAATAATAATAATATGAATAGAAAATAGCGAAACTCTAGGAACTTCGACGATTAATATATAATACTATTCTTTAAGTAATTAATAATAATTCATTAATTTGTTGCATTTATTATCATACATATTTGTTACTACATCATACCTCGATAACAACCTTTTAAAATGACTATGACTTTCTATTATTTTGATTATTACTGTTTTAAATTCTGGATGTTATTCTCACAACGTCTCGGCCGATGTAACATTCGACATGGTTTACATTCATATTGTCGAACTTGAGAATATGTATTGGATTGAAAACTAGACCTTTTATTTTATCAAATGATATAGGTTTGTCTCCTTCTGTTCGTCGTGATCCTGTAAAAGTCGTAATTAATTTATAAATATTTAATTAGTACGCCATGTACGTATGGTTTAATCCTCACAAGACTATCAATTAGAACTTATTATTGATTAGATCTGTATCTATTGCGCCTCAGGGTCATTCTCATTTATAAAAAAATCCGAAATAACATAACTACGAATGTTTACATTATAATAATGTCGCAGTTTTAAGTGCTTCTTTCCGCTTTAAATATTATTTAAGTGAAATATTTGATTTGGATGTCATTTTCTGGACATATTTTTAAAAATCGTTGCTTTCATATGGGATGAATCAGTAAATGTAATACTGTAGAATTAATTTCAGATTACCAGAAATGCTTTATTTCTGTTTGTAGCATTGGCTCACCTTTAATTTATTTAAAATTGTATTTTATTAGATTAGCTCTTCTGGAAAAAATGTCACTGTGAAAAAACATTCAACGTTAGGTACTAAAGTTCTATATTGGAGTGTTTGTTTAACTGTTCCACAGTACCCCAGCATGCCGTTATATCTTAAAGTAAGAACGTCAGCTGTGGCAGCATTGTAAATGGAGAAAATAGGAGAAGGAACAGGTAAAGTGACGTCATCGACAAAGTTTTCAGGAATATTTTTCAAGTTAGAAATGATCTAGAAGCAGGTCAAACAGAACGCACGTAACGAGTCTTAAATGTAATAATTAAAGCTAGCAGATGTTCTCTCTCTTTCCAGCTACTACGCTATCACAGCGATCAAGGGAAACTCATTTTTGGCGCTATTTTATTTTTGAGAAGTTTGCGTTCACCTTCAACACATTTCAGATGATATAGCAATCACCAGGATTAGTATCGAATACGAATGCAGGAATAAGAAGAAGATTTTTTTAATAAACTAAGGAATAAATCTGGTTCAACACTCTAACATATTGCAGAGGACTGTCAAGGTATTGTTCGCGTTCGTCAAGATTTAAAAAAAAATTGAACTAAGCGGAATGTCACATAGTTGAAAAATCCGTAACAAATAGAACATTATTTAAAGTGAATTCCATCAACAAAACAAAAGTAATCCGACTCCTAAGCAGTGTTTCGGTTGCAGGTTGCTGCATTGGTACACAAATGGTCCATACACAATCTAAATATGTTTTAATTGCGATCGTATGGAACACAAAAGTACACACTGCATAGTGAAACAATCAAAATAACTATATTACAATCGCTAAAATGACAAAGTTGAAAATACAAGAAAGTTTGTAAAGAAAGAACATTGAATAAAAAATATTAAAATGCAACTTGACTCAGGATCAGATTTGTCTAATATACATTTTCAAATGTTGACGAAAATTAGAAAAACGACTTTTATGAGAATTAAAAAGTAGCCAAATTTTGCCCTGGAGAACAACTGATATTTGAGGGCAAACTAATGACTACAGTTACATTATATAGAAAAACAGTTTAATGAAAATGTTCGTGATGAACTATTAAAGTAACATTTTCGGTACGGATTAGATAGAAAAGTAACAATTAAGGGATATACATATAAATTATTTCTGTCAGAATATAAAAACACTTAAAGTATGCAGCAAGTATACTACAAGATGAATTAGAAAGTTTTTCGAAGGTTTTTCTAGTATAGTTTACCAACACCTACTACGAATAGACTACAGAGACGTGTAACTATTCTCCAAAATTACAATTACAAAATTTCGTATTTCAAATCTTCAAACATCAATTATACTGATGGATTTTTCTTGTACTTAACCCAAAATATGATGAACTCTTTGAAAACACAGTGATTGTCTCTGTACAAATCTGAAGTTTAGGTTGAAAATACATTTCGTACTAACATTAGAGATCTTTCGGTACCACTCGGAGAAATAAAGACATAATTTATGTACGACAGTTTTCTAAAGAACATAAAAAGAGGTATAAACAATAAACACCTACACATTTCAGATGTATATTCCATCTGTGATGATGTAGTGGTCATTCCTGCAGCATTAAACATTAATTATAACGGAATGCTATGTCGGTCACAAGCGCATTTTGAGAATTAAAAGTATTATGCGAAGTTAAGGATATTGGACGAGCATAGACAGATATATTCAAAATATGATAGGATTATGCAAAGGTTGTGCTTTAGCCGCAAATATACCTCCTATAATGTTCAGATCCTAGCCGAAAACTGATCGACCATGGTCTAGAATTCACATATATATTACTTGGTCACTGAATGTTTCTCTTATCTAATAGTAGTGGACACTTTTAAAAAATAGCCAGAAATACTGAAATTCTTGGCATGAATTTTTCACACGTATCGGGTTAGTGTACTGTATAGTATGGGATAACAGTACACAATCTACTTCTAGTTAATTTAACATACGTCAGACGTTTCTAGTACAACACATCATGATCGCGCTGTATCATGCGAGAAGCAATGGTCAGGCAGAACGGTTATGCAGATACGTTTAAAAGATCGCATGAGAAACCGAGGGTTACACCTACTAAAAGGCTATTCAAGAATTTCTACAAGTATATTAGAACAATGCAAACCTTCCATGGCGACAGTAGGAGCAATGTGTGTAAGTATACAAGCACCATTTTCGAGAGACTAGTACTCACCCATCAGAAACCAGAACGTAGAACAAATGTTACAAAGAGACGTCTATAAATCAGAGAAAAGGTTCGTTTCGAATGTTCATGGACAAACATTCTGCCGGGGAAAGTGCATACAAGGATTGCGAACATGTTTTACCTGGTAAAGGGACCAGGATTTTCAAACAAAAAACACTTTAATAAAATGGGTAAAATATATTCGGATGCTGTACTTGGCAATACCCCAGAGACAAATTACTGTTGTGTCCGACAAGTTTGAGTTACAACTCACGCAAATAGTTACTGAAAAACGAACATAAAATGAAGCGTAAAAATATAGACTTCATTGAAATAAACCCGGTGAGAAATAGGTATGCACTCCATACGGAGCAAGGCTAAACAGGTGAGTGCTACGGTGTGATGTTGATCTACCCTATTTTAGTAAGAGATATACTTTTTCGATGAAGTTTCGTAACAGTCCTGTGTCGGTATACATACATGTCGATCGTCTGATCTCGAAAATCAGTCTAGCAAAGACAGAGCCAGTTCGGTGGCCGGGTATCTGTCGGGCTATGGCATTGTAGTGGGAAGTCGTAGGAGGTGCACTCTCTCAGACCTAGTATCTCTTTTGTCAAGTGGAGTTAGTTTATTGCTAACCGCTTGAGACGCCCCGACTGTGGGATGTTGACGGGGCTGCCTAGGCTATATTTAGGATACCAGAGTGCCCCGTCTTAATGGGCGGGGGCATAACTGTCCTAACTTCCTGTGGTGGAAACCAAACAATACCGTCATGGCGCGAGTCATTGGTGGCAGCTATAGCCACAGTATCGGACGCAGATTGTCTGTAACAGTCTATTATGCACTTCTGTGAACACACTCGGTTAAATATACCATCGTGTTGTCTTAGTTATCATCGACCATTCAAGGTCACAACAGTAATATGTCATACATGTGTGTGTGTCACG
This sequence comes from Sepiola atlantica, assembly GCA_963556195.1. Taxonomy (NCBI): domain Eukaryota; kingdom Metazoa; phylum Mollusca; class Cephalopoda; order Sepiida; family Sepiolidae; genus Sepiola; species Sepiola atlantica. Next base: position 104,902,224 of record OY744523.1, on the reverse strand, counting down.
TTGAAAAATCATTGAGTTTTCTTATGGATGCAGTTTAAGAAAAGTTTTGGTTGCGATCATACGTTAAAATCATGCTTTTCATGTATGTTGTTACTTCTCACAAAAGTGTTTTTTTATAAGAATAAGTGACACCGTTACAATTTTAATCCATCTCTCTTCAATTAGTTACTAGAAGTTGAAAGTGATCCGATTCGATTCATGCGATAATTTTCTGTCTATTATGTTTTTGAACCTATTAATTTGTAGTTATTTTACATTTTGTCTTGTAAAATTGAAATCTGTAAAAATGTAAGCTCGTTTCAAAGTGTATTATATTTATATTAATCAAATTGCTTGACCACTCCCCATTAGCCTTTACCTGTGTATTTTGTCGTATCAACATACATTTGATACTACCACCTCAATTTTTTTTATTATTTAGTAATAAAATGATATACATTTAAATAAAACATGTAATGCGTATAAAAAAGAAAATTTGAATAGTACATAAAGACAGAATTTTATCATGAAATAAGGTCCATTAGATTTCATTTGAATTTATTCGTTACCAAGTCAGTTACATTACGTTGATCAGCGAAAAAAAGTATTCAAGACCGTTCCAGATTGGAAGGAAGTTGGCCATATTCCAACTGTCGAATAGAAAGTCGTTTCTGGCTTTAGAATCCTTAAAGTATCTTTATGTGATCAAAGTTAAAATAATTCAAAGCAATAATTCAATACGTAGAAGTTAAAGAAAATAACACTTACAAATTAATTTAATAACTCCAAACGTTACAATAATAATTATTTTTTTAAATTTCAAATCCATTTTAAAAAGTAATAACTTCTTACAAAATAAACAAACGGCATATTTAAAAAAATGAAACAAAAGTAAGAGTAAAAGCTCCCGGGCAACGTCGCGTATATATAACTTATAAAAATAAATATTATGCATTACTTCATTTTTTATCATTCTACTGTTTTACAGATACGTTTAATTGTTTATTTTCTCAAGTTTTTAAAGTTTTAATTAATTTGAACGTATTTCTCTAACAAGTACTTGCGTATACTTTATATACAACAACTGTATACTATTTTGTGATTCTGCAAATCTTACCGACGGATGGTATTATATATAATATATAATGCATGTTTGTAAAAATTACAACTAACTCATACACTAATATTATGTAAACAATTAGCATGCACCTAATATGTAAATTGCTTGCCCTTATACTTACATTACTTTCTACTAAATCATCATCGCACAAAATGAAACAAAGAAATAATTAATAAATTGTATTCTAAAGAAATAAAATTAAATACACGCGGCCTTCTCTATAGAAACTTACAACTGCGCTGACTGGACATTTATATATGTGGATAATATAGTATCAATATGAACATGGCAACCACGTTTATTTTTGAAGAAATCTGTAATTCTAAATATTCTTATGCAAAAATATATATATATATATATATATATATAAATATATATATATATATATATATATATATATATATATATATATATATATATATATTGTGTGTATTAAGGCAGCATATTTTCATTTAGGCAAACATTATTAAATAACACAGAGTGGTTTTGTTTGATGCGACTTTTTTTATTTTTTCAATTTTCCGAAGTGTTATTTAATAATGTTTGCCTAAATGAAAATGTGCTGCCTAAATACACACAATTTAAACTACATGATGCAGCCGCACACCATGAAACGGATACTTGGAACTTCAGAATTTACTTAATTAAGGGACAAATTGCCACCGCCCAAGAAGTTATTACCCAGCAAACCTCCGAAATTAACAAACTTGAAAATAAACTTTAAGAATACTGTCACCACTGATCAATACATTGTAATCCAGCAACGCCTCACTGAAATAACTAATAACTTCGAATATTCACACCGAATCACTATCCAAAAAAATACGCAACTCTATCATAAAAGGCTCCATCTTACTTCCGAACAAAACACAGAACTTGATTAACTTATCCGACCATGAACTCACCGAACAACAAACGGAATTTTTAACCTCGGACCTAACTGCCATTTATTTGATAGATACAACCACTAAAATAAAAAGGCCGAAATCGAACTTCTTTTTGAAAACATCGTCAAACTGGAAACCGAACAACATATTACTACATATCCCGGAATTAAGGATTTACTCAAGGCTGAAGCCATAAAAATACAGGTACGATAAAAAACAAAAATCTACCTCAATCTTAACACATAATTAAAAAAAAGCTGCACATGAACTTCAAAACCATCCAAACATAATTGTTAAAAAAGCAGATAAAACGAACATCTATGTCGTTCTCAACAAATCAGACTATTACACTAAATTACAAAAAATTTTAGATGACCATTCGAAATTTAAACAAATTAAAAGAAACCCATAGATAAACTCAAGACACAAGTAAACACACTTATTACAGCCAATAATGCCGTAATTGATGACGTTAAACTCCCCAAAATAATTGGAGATTATAAACCAGGTTACTTGTACCGTACTGTAAAAATTCATAAACGAAACTCTCCTCTCCGTCCAATAATTTCTCAAGTCAATACCTCCATACATCAATTAACTAAAACTATTAATGATCTTATATCCCCCTTTTTACCTAGTAAATATAGTGTAAAATCCACAAATGAGCTCTTACACATACTGCATACCCAAAAAACAGATAATAAAATTACTGCATCACTCGACGTTGAAAGTCTGTTTACAAATGTCCCTGTTTATAAAACAATTGATATAATTATTAATAACATATAAAAAAACCATGCCCCCTCTAAAATTTATCCTGAAATACTTAAAAAGTTATTATTAATGTGCACAACTGAAGTTCCTTTTCCATGACAATAAGGGCAACATATATACCCAAATTGACGGAGTTTCTATGGGATCTGTCCTTGGACCGACCTTTAGTAATTTTTACATGACCGACCTCGAAAATAACATATTTAATATAATCACTAAACCTTCCATTTATGCCCGCTACGTTGATGATATTCTTATTTTAGTAAATAGTAGAGATGAAATAAAAAAAACTACAAGATACTTTTACAAAATAATTCAGTTCTTAAATTCACTCATAAGCTTAATGTTAACAATAAAATTCCGTTTTTAGATGTTCTCTTTGACTCCAACAGTGATGCATTCATCACCTCTCCCTATTAAACAAACTACATCTATGAACACCTGTATTTTAAGTTTTAAAAGTGAATGCCTATATAGATATAAAATTGCTATGGTAAAAAATTTATTAAACCGTGCAAAATTAATCTCCTCATCCAAAAAAGTATTTTAATGAATTAAAAAAACATAAAGCAAGTCTTAATTAATAATCAATTTCCCAATTATATGGTTGATGAACAAATAGAATTAATGATTAGAAATTTAGATAATCCTACTAATAATAAGCTAAATAATTCTCACTACATAAATCTATTTTATTGTAACAAAATGCATCCAAACTTTAAATTGGATGAAAAAGCTCTTAAAAATATAACACATCGCTATATATCCCCCACCAATTCTGATGATAAAATACGATTCATCATTTATCATAAAAAAATGAAAACATAAAATGATGTTGTTAAAAATAACATATCTAAAACCCAAAATACATCAGGAAGAACCAATGTAATATATCAGTTCCAATGCCCTATGGGAGAATGTATATCCGACAACAATTAAAAAAAAAAATTCTTACATAGGTTTCACTTCCAGAACACTATCCCGAAGACTCACCCTACATCTCTCCGACACTAGCCTTATATGCCAACACCTAAAAAAACATAATTGCACCCCCTCCCAATATAGAAACATCCTTGTTACTAATACCAAAATAATACACCACGATACCAATATACACACAATTTCAAATACTCGAAGCCCTCTGCATAAAAACTAACCATCCCACAATTAATAATGTGAATTATGAAACTAGTCGCAATATCTTAAAGTGTCTAGCATAATAATTAACATTACCAAATTCTTAGCCATTAGGTAGGTATGCGTTTGAATTGTATGCACTTTCTTTAACGTCATCAATTTATTAACGGTTTAAACAGTGATACTTTTAAATCTCTCATATGTGTAGAACGCCATCACGCTCTCATGTACATTTAAACTTTACAGACACTTTTTCAAGCTATAAACTACTTGCCGTTATAATTCAAAAATGAGCACAACAGTAAAGTCATAATTTGTAAAGACACTAAAACTAAAACCGCCTGAAGATGATTTGACGATTCAAATCGAAAGTACTTGCAAAAAAAAAAAAGGAATGGAACAAGAAACCCATGGATTATTTACATCAATTTGACCGAAACATTAGATGGACAATTCGGAAAATTGAAAAATTTTTAAAAAGTCGTATCAAACAAAATTACTCCGCGTTATTTAATAATGTTTGCCTAAATATATATATATATATATATACCCGAGTTCAACTATCTTAAAGTTATAAAAATAGTACATACCTATGAACTGAATCCAAAACTAGAAACAATATATACTTAAATAGCCGTTGTGACGATTGACCTGCCTTGGGCATGGCCCGCACTGTCTATAAGAAATATCACCTTTCTTTACTCCACTATATCAACAAATACGTACAAGAAATACAATATAGAATACCCTGATTTACAAGAATATATTCTGTTTACTGCAGTAAACTCTATATTAGAAATATGGGCATGTCGATATAAGACACTTATACGACTCTATATATGTATAAACGACGTTGCATGTTAACAGTCAGTTGTGACTGAGGTCAGCAGTATATGGCTACACTGATGGATGTGAATGAAGACAAACGGGCATGTCTGTGAATATAGACAATATAAGTCAAATAATATTTATTATATCCCTTAAGGGGTGAGAACTCTGATGGAAAAAATAAGTTTATGTCTAGCGATTATGCAAAGTGATTCTCCCTGAAATTGAATGCTATTAGAAACTTTATGTAATGTAAAGATGGATATGAATATTTCCTTAGCCTGCCTACAGGTATAACGGCAGGCGCAACGATTAACACCTTCAATCTAAATAGTCACTGGTTACTGGGGTCAGAGGTTCGAGTTGAGCAGTGGCGAATTAGCTGTTCATAGTCACATTAATGACTCTTAATTAAGGTTAAATATGCACATAGGTTGATATATATATATATATATATATATATATATATATACATATGTATATGTGTGTGTGTGTGTGCATCGTTTCTTCCTTTCTTTCGTACAGCGATATATACGCATACTTTACATATGTTATACTAACTTACGACCATCTAAAATGGAGAGCTGATATGTTCTTATGAAATCCTGGTATATTCTATAAAAAGTAGAATACGGTGTCAATGTAAAACTATGTTAGTTTCACAATATAGATTCCCAATTCCTTAACGGGGGCATGCTCCTGAACTATATTCAGAGAAAGATAAGAGCATTTGCGCCTTTTATTTGCCATAAACTTACATGGAGGATAGCTAAACTTAAATTCTGACAGAAATTAAATTAAATGTAAACTCTCAGAGCTATGCTTCTTTACGTGTTTAACAAACCAATAAACTGTATATTTTTCATTCGGGGTTATATTTGACCTCGGGGTTATTCCCCGTAATTCATTGCAATCGAACAGTTGCACTCAGACAATTCTTTCTTAACCTTTAAAAGTTAGAAATATGCAATCCCATCAACCCAAACCTAATGAACCACTCCCATACATTATTTAATATCTACGCCGGAAAGATGCATATGTTTGAATGTTAATAACTCGTGTCAGAAAAAATACAAAAATCAATAAATAGTTAAAATATAAAACGACTTTTATAATATAGGATTGTGTAATCATAAGCATGGAACAGTGTTTATGTTATTACAGTTAGTGAGTGCGCCAAAGACATGCAGTTAATGACATCATAACGAGTATATCTTTAAAATCAATCTAAATTACATAGTTGACGCTATTTACACCGAGAGTCGAATACTATCACTATCAATGAATTGCATATAAGTTTATTTATATACTTGACATTTTCGAAATTAATTGAATATACTAGATCCTGGGTGTACTAAATTATGAAGTGAGATCGGCGTGGGTGACTTTTGGGTCATCTAGTCTCTTTAGAAAGATATGCTATTGGCATTAATTGAACTCCTGGGCATCGCTTGACTATATGTATGACTTCAAATTGTTCATAAAAAATCTCAGGCAATAATATGTATTACTTTTCATTAGTCTTGTTCACTCCTAACAAAACACATTGCCACTTGGACGTAAGGGACTACTATTAGGGGCCTTGCCTATAGGGGCACTCGAAGTAGGGAGTTGAGCAGTGAGATGTCTGTTCGCATTACAATTAAGTGGCTGCATGTTAGTACAGTCAGAACAATTAGAAATAGGAAGCGAATTCCCAAGTCTAGCCGTTCAAAGGGAAGGGAATATTAGAGTAGAAAGCTCTCCGGCATCTGGAAATCTTTACAGAGAGGAGGTAGGATTTTACTGCTCTTCGTGTTAGTCAGGGGTATTTACGTCGAAGGAGCACAAGTGCCACGAGTGTGTCATAGCACATACGATTACAGTATATGTAAAACAAACACGGGTATTGCGACATTGCGGCGCTGGGGCATGGGTTGGAGGTAGGTTTACAGTGCCGAACCTATTAGATTAGGTACTCTTTTTGAGAGCCTGTCTATTAGGGAGGCATTACTGGTAGAGGCACTTGCCCAGATATGGCGACAATCCTCATGGGTGAATGGTGGCTTTGTAGAAATATAAAATACCGGCAGGGTTGAGTAGTTCGCTAGCGCAGTAGAAGGAGCCAACCTTCTTTGGAGCAGCATTGGCAATCTCTTCTATGCATTGCTTCCTATTCAGTTTGCATGTGAATGTAAGGACGAGAACTTTAAATGATGAACTTTCAGGGAACATTTTATTAGCCATGGCAATCGGTGTTGAGAAGGGTGTTTTGCAATTGTTAATTGATAGGAGCTTTGTCTTAGTAGCATTAAATGTCACTATCAATTTACGTCCCCATTCCAATTAAGACTGGAGATAATTTTCTGAAATTTTAGCCATTACCTTGGATATGTGTGCATTCGTTTTTCCCACATGTGTGCATTCGTTTTTATCACATGGTGTCTTCAGTAAATATACCAATATCGAACATAATTTCATTAGGCGGATTGTGTTTTGAATATCAGAAATAATAAAAGTCTAATGGATCGACTCCTGTGACACACCCGCATTACTATTATGTGGATTGGATAAACCAGTGCGTGGTATATCCGTCTAGAGATGATCGTTAGGATATCCGCAGTAGAAGGGGATTGTCTAACATTGGAATTTCGCTTGTCTGACATGGAAATCCTCCTTCTGAACCACTTTTTCTTACATTAGATGCACCGCGATTCCAATAGAAGCCATTATGAGAACAGGATCTATATAATCAAAAGTAGGTATGGGCAAATGACGCTACAAAACAGACTCAACCATATGCGAATGTGGAGAGGATCACAATGCGATGCAGCACTAGTTTGACTGCTTTCTCCAATCCAATTAGTCCAGCTTAAAATATCTAACAGAATCTTAATGACAATGCAAACGAGTGTGTACAGAAATGGGTAATAATTATATAACAACGTGCTGTGAAGACACAAAAACAAGATTAAGAGATAATAAATAGTATAGGTTGTCAGTTTGTTTGATACTGTGAAATAGGTAATATTTGAAGTTGCTGCCTATATTTTAGTGATACAAGACGTAATATAGGCTCGGGGATGGTGTGACTGATTATACCTCATGTGGAAATGTTGCAGCTAGCAGAAACGCTTAGCAAATAAAAGGAAAACTCCATTAGTATATCTCAATAAAATATAATCAACGTTAATTACTTTTGTCCCATTTTCTTGCAGAAACTGTTAGATAACATCTCGGTTTGGCTGAGCTCGGTAATGTATAACAAGAGCGAGTCTGTTAAGGATATATTAAAATGATACTTGTTTTTCCGACAATGATGGGGAATTGTGTTTATTTAGAAAGTTATCTTCATCAACATGACCAACCTAGAAGGGGCATGTTAACGATACATTTCTAAGGGTCTATTCTGTGATTAATAACCTGGCCGGTTAAAGTTATGAGAGGATGAATATAATATTGCTTGTCATTGTTTAATAGCTCTATCTAAAATATATATTTAGCTCTTTGTGTGTAAAATATGTCCTGTTATTATTTTGACTAGGTTCCGAATTTTAACGACCGTTTCTGAGAAAATAATTTTGTTATTATATCGCACGCATGGCAAAACGTGTAAAATGTGTCCATTTTCGCTCCTTCATATTGTTTATATTTTTAACCGTCTCAGAATTATTTAAAAGAAAATCAAAATCTAACCTTATGTATTAGTTTCTTTTCAACCTGTATTTTATATCTTGGTGCTACGAGATCAGGCTTCCTGACCAAAAAATGCACCACAACATAATGCTATTGTTTTCTTCCTTTTCCTTGGCAAAACACCACAATGTTCTGCAAAGCCAAAAACAAAAACAACATCTTCCTCTACAAAACAACCACATTAAATCAAACACCATGACAAAATACTTGAACATGTAAAACACTTGAAGCATGTCATTTTTTAGGAAAATGACTAGATTCGGCATGAATAATCCGAAAAGTATTAACATGCCGTTAAACAAAACAAACACACCGTCTTATATATCTTTTCTATGTTAGTCTCCCGCTCCGTTTCATATCTTATATCTATGTCATCTGTTTTTGAAATTAAAGTAAGATGTTTACTCATTTCTGAGGATGCCTTCTCTTAATAAAACGGAATATCAAAATAATCATTATATGAGTTAATTTGATTGAGTTCTTTTTGTTCATCTGATTTTCTCATCTATATATTATTTTGTATTTTATCCAAAACATTTCATATATATATATATATATATATATATATATATATATATATATATATATATATATATATATATCTGTTTAGATGTACTCTCTTATTTTCTTTCTCTCTCTCTCTCCCTCCCTCTCCATCTATCTATCTATCTATCTATCTATCTATCTATTTCTCACACAGACACCATCACTATATACATACACATATATATATATATATATATATATATATATATATATATATATATATATATATATATATGTGTGTGTGTGTGTGATTTTATGAAGGCTTACCAAAGCATTCCTTTCAGGACACCAATGATCACCATTAAAGATATTTTTTCTTACAAATATTATTTATTCAATTTAAATGTAACATTTAAAACATTTAAATTGAATAAATAATATTGGTAAGAAAAAATATCTTTAATGGTGATCATTGGTGTCCTGAAAGGAATGCTTTGGTAAGCCTTCATAAAATCACATATAAATGCTCTGTACTCTGTAATTGAGTACCATCGAGCTTGTTTTTATTGGTCTTCACTGAATGATCTATTTTATAAGTGAAAAATCTCTCTCTCTCTCTCTCTCTCTCTCTCTCTCTCTATATATATATATATATATATATATATATATATATATATATATATATATGTATATATATATATATGTATATATATATATATATATATATATATATATATATATATATACATATATATATGTGTGTATAAGTACGTTTTTGTTTAAAATTATATATTCTCGCCTAAAACACGCCTATCGACGAGAATTAATCATAGTCTATGAAAAAAGTCTAAATATATTCCAACGTTCGACTCTTTTAAAATAGACTTGATTTCAACATCAGGATAAAAAGAAATCCTTACGCTTAAAATGTTCACATTTTGTTATTTTATTTAAATATCTTGTTTTTATCTCCTGAATTTTTAAGGTAAAAAGACATATGTGGAGAACGAAATGTCTATAATATAAAATAATTATTTACGATGTTCTTTTGCGTATGTATAGATAATGTCTTACATATTTAAGTTTAAGTTATTTATCGAAATTCGGTTCTTTATTTATTCATGTATTTTTCGTTTATCGAGCGCAGACATTCAGTTGTGTTTTAGTTTTAAGAATCATCTCATTCTAACGAATTAACCCATCATTTATAATACTAGCTGACTTTGTCAGCTTGATATAGCGTCGCAATATTTGCTACTTTTAATACTCAAAACAAACTGTTTTAATGGTAATGTTATTATTAATAATTCCCATGTCAACACACCCATCTATTCATATAAACAGATGTATAATAACATTGGTTCACATGAATGAATAAATATAAATATTTGGCTAATTTTGATGAAAAATTATGTATCTTTTAGATAATACTCTAAAGAAATAAAAATGAAAGAAGAAATCGATTCGCCTGTGCGATGGTTTGTTTTGTGGTGAACTCAGTTTTACTTACATTTTTTGTTTATTTTGTTATCATAGTTCATCTTAAACAATGCAGGCCGCCACTGTAGACGTAAATAGCTACTGAGAAAAAAGGTGATGGTTTGGGGGTCAACTTAAATCAGCAGCTGCTCAGCGAGATGTCCGTTTACATTAGTTTTACATTTCTGCATGTCAGTAACGTCAGGAAAGCAGGAAGCAAGGAGGGAGTTCCAGAGTCCAGCAGAGCTAGGAAAGAAGTTTTTGGAGTAGAAAGCTCTTCGGCATCTGGATACCTCTACAGTGTATAGATAGGAATTGGCAGATTGTCGGGTTGGTCTAGTGAATTTACGTCGTGGGGGTACCGGAGCAACAGGCTCATCAGTGCACAACCCATTGAAGTACTTGTAAAACAGGCACATGGTAGCAACATTTCGATGATGGGACAGGGGCTGGAGCTTGGTGGATAGTAAAGGACCTATTAAGTTGGTTACTCTTTTTTTTACCTTTTTTCTTTCTTGAGTATACCTTTATACTTTATATATATATATATATATATATATATATATATATATATATATATATATATATATATATATATATATATAGCGCATAGACCAATGAACTTACTAATTAATAACGCCAAACATTAATTCATTATAAAATGCTTTAAAATTCTTATGTTATTTACGCATTCAAATTGTGTTTAGGTCTTTCATCCTTACTATGTATACATTATATCAAAATATTATATTGTATATTTTTGTTATTTTAATAACAGTAAGCCGTTTTGATAGTAATATATGAGTGATCAATCAAAAATAATTTCGCATTTATTTATTTATATATTCATACTTTATATATATATATATATATATATATACGAGGTTGGTATGTAAACTTACGGGAATAGATGGTATGTGTACTACTTGAGATATGGGCGTCAGTTAGATGAATTGATTGTGTTAGTATCTACCATGATAGTTTAGAAGTGTATACTTATAATCTCAGTGTTTTCTTGTAACAACTGCAACAAATAAAAAGAATATCACAGTACTAAAAACCGTCGTATTCACCTGAATCCGCACCTTGTGATGTTGTTCTTTTACTCCAAAGTGAGGGGGGTTAATAAGGATGACCTTTTTGAAGACATGCGTACTATCAGAATGTCCTTAGCGACAGTTTGAGGGACATTCCAAAATAATAATTCCAGCAGGGTATAAAAGCCTGGGTAAGCAGCAAATGAAAATACATTTATTCCATGGGGTGTTAGTTTGAAGGGGTAGCGATTTAGTTTAAATTATCGAATTTAAATATATTTTTTGTTACACCGGACTTGATATTTTTCAGACACTTGATATGCAATCTTGAATACAAATTCCGTGATGTAACTTCCAGTTCAGAGTAACGCAGGGATTTATGGTAACGGAGCGGTTACTCCACACTCGTTTAAGATGCTTAATTGAAAATTCATCGTTAGATGTCGTTTAACGTCATTGTCTGGAAATAGCGTGAATATGCAATCGGGTTGGGATGTAGGGTAGGTAGATGAAGAGAAAATTAAAACTGTTAGAAGTGGTTAGTTCTGATGATTTTGATGTGGTGAGAAAGGAAACAGTTTCTGAGAGAACAACTTGTAAAGCGTGTCCAAGACAGTTTACTGTCATGTCCGTGACTGTACAAAAAGGGGGAATCTATTTGACAGTATGGTATAAAAACTATACACCTTCTCTCTATATGAAAAACGAAGGGGGAAAAAAATAGATGCTTTCAGACCAGAGATAATGTTAAAAATATATACAGGTTGCAGGATATCCTAAAATAACTTTTCCATTACTAGACTACGGACATGTGACATAGCAAGAAGGAAAAGTGCATTGACCCGAGAAAGGGATAGTTTGAGGGGGAAAACTATTCAGTTTATTGTTCCGAATTGAAATACCGTGTTTGTGACACTGGTGCCGATAGTTTTTCAACACCTGATACGTTATCTTGTATACTTATTTCGCGATGTGACTCTGACAAGCACTTCCAATCTCGGTAAGAGTGGAACGGGTGTTAATAGCAACGATGAAATAACTTCACACTCAGCAAAGATGTCAAATTAAGAATTAAGCATTTGATATAGTCACAGTTTATAGTAGATTTTAAGGTTGAGTAATAGGTTTGGTAGAAGACGAACAAAATTGTAGAAATGGCTGTGTAAGATGGATTGGGGGCACTATGTACGGAAGATGTTATTTAGAGAACACCTTGATCAATGTGCCCAAGACAGTATAGTGTCGTGTTCCTGGTCGGAGAAAAGGGAGAAACACATCCTACAATACACTATATAAACTAAAACACATTTTCTAAAAGAAGGGGTAATATAGTGACGTTTCGCCATACCATACATTTTTTCCGATCTGAAAACAAGAGTAAAAGAAATAAGCACTTCGAAAGCGAAAACAGGATTGCAAATATATGTGAAAGATAATTGATATGAAAAAGAAGAATAAACAAAACCAGTAAGAAAAGAGAGAATGTATATCTCATACTAAAACGTCACCAAATAAAGTATTTTTTACAGGGACATTTTTTCTATTTATTTATAAAATACCACAGTGATAATTTCTGATGAGTTATCGTACATGACCGTAATCCTTGTTATGATCTCTATTTACTGTTTTAAGGAGAATGTGTCATCGTCGCCATTGTAATATAAGCAAGCCAAAGTACTGGAGAATTACGTCATGCACTACAGTAACAAACGAGATTACGATGGTCGTTACTGAGATCGCCTGTAAGATCTGATGTTCAGCGTGTATGTGGACATTTGTGTAACGCCGACACACACTATATTTTTTTACCCCACGTTCTTATCTATATACATATATTTTTTTTACTTACAATTGCCGAATATTCATATACATGAAATGGAATTAGTTTCCGTAAACTCGGGCCACTTATCGGAATTCTGTAACACCGAAGATTCGCTTGTTTGAAGCAATCGTGGGACAGACTCATGAATATTCATGAAGCGCTCATGAGAGAAATAAATAAATACATAAATAAATAATAAGGCAAAGAAGAAGAAAAGGGAGAAGAAGAAAAAGTTATAATAAAATACAATTTCATCGTTGAAATAAATAAAGGCATATTTTGGTTCAGCGTAAGCAGGAGGTTTTGAAAAAAAAATGGAACAGATGACGGAGAAAAATATTGGAATATTTTATGGTCGAATAAATATTCGCATTCGGCAACAAATTTATAATGAAGCTAGAGAAAAAAAGAATGCTAATATAAATTCGCTAGATCTGTAGAAATTCCACGGTGAAATATAGAAATCGTATATTTTTTAAATCGTATTAACTGTATCTATTAATATACCAACCTCTTCAAAAAGATAGATGTAATTCCTGGGAGGGCGGTCTTATGACAACAGAACCGATACTACACTACATCTCCTTACAAAAAGAGTAGAATCATATATTAAATCCGTTTTTTTTATTCATTTATGTCATATAAAGATCACTTTGATAGTGTCTTGTTCTTTGAGCTTACATCAAAGTGTAGCATCTGTTACCCGCACCCCAGCAACATCAGACGTTTTCCTATCGATTAAACGAGTTTGTATATATAAGAAATATATTACAATCCAAATTGAAAATAAATGTTACAGAATATCAATTTATTAGAAAGGATTAGCTCCCTTACTGCCACGCTCTTATATGATGTTTTATTTTATTTTAGAAATGCGTGTCATTGGTGTTGACCCAAAGAAAAAAATACACCCAACATGAACTTTTTTATTATAGAGTGGAGGATTTGTTTCTGAATTAATTTTACGCAGCGGATAAGTCTAAGGTTGTTGACTGACTTGCTAATTGCTTTCTCGCTTCATCTCACGACTTAAAGGTGTTTGTTTTACACGTGTTTTAATCGATATATATATATATATATATATATATATATATATATATAAATCAGTTAGTCTACTTATAAAATATTAAATCAGATTGAAATATAAGATAACGCAATGCGATATATTTTTTTAAAAAATATATGTAAACACTGAAGATAACATATTATGTAGGAATATATAATTTAAAAAAATGTTTTAATATCTGACAAAAAATGTGCATTGTGTGATCTGGGTTTTCTATCTGATTTCATATATATAAATATATATATATATATATATATATATATATATTATATATGTAGTCATCCACAGAAACTGTTTCACGGTATCACAGATCTTTCACCCATACTAGCCAGAGAGTGCACCTCAAACCATCTAGTTAATAGTCGCCAATTCTTACTACTAAGCTAAGTGGTAGGCGCTCGTAAATTATAACTACAATCTATTCATATACACATTGATGGACAACTTTATGTTCTCAATTTGTTTTATTTCAAAGAGCTTGGCATTACACTAGCTAGTAGCACACTGTATTATTTAACGACGATAACTACACACACACGTATATATATATATATATATATATATATATATATATATATATATATATATATATATGTGTGTAAAATACACACAATATACAAAGAAACATATATGTACAAATAGATCCATGAAGAGTGGAGAAAGAAGGCGTTGTTGATAAATAGTTCTATCACGTTCATAAGACTAATTGATAATGGTGTTGTTACCGATATGTATATACAAAGCTATCGACACCAATAGAAGAAACTTGTGTAACGGCAATGTGTTAACTTCAAATTCCTGTTTTGTGTCTCCCTTTTAGTGATGGGTGCTCGTCGTTTTTTTTCTTTTAATTATTGTTTATTCTTTTCTGCTTTCATTCATTTATAATTTTATCTATTTAATTAATGAATGGAATAATTATTGAATAAAATAGAAAATAAATTAATACTAACCTAAAAATAAAACGACCCGCACTCGATCACTACAACGGAGAAATCAAACAGTTGTATTGATACAATTAATAGTGAAATTTTAATGTATGGAATTATTTTTCCTTCAAACTTTTGTTAAATAAACAATACACAATTTTATTTTCATTACTTTTCAATAAACGTTGCTTTGCATGCTTTTGTTTTAGATTCGAAACGTTTCGGTAATTTCGCAGGTCGCCTTATTTCTCTGAAAATAGAAAACAAACTTATCATTGTCTAATCCAGAAAATGCCCCATATACATGAGTTATAAGATAAAAGCAGGACCACAGTAATATTTGCAAATGGGTCAGCAGCTACATTCGGAATGTTAATGGCAAACTAATCATATGCCTAGACCATAAATACATTGCTAGATCAATCAAACTTTTCAGGAAAGCTCCGATTAAAAAGGGAACATGCAATCTGTACTATTCAAATAAATTGTACAAACAATTGTTCAATTGTTTATTATTGTTTAATTCATAATTAATTTTTTTAAATTTTAACTTTAAAAACGTTTTATTTGCTATCTGTTGTGGCAGATAAATCATAATATATTTATTCAATATTGTAAATAAATATACATGTTTAAACTAAATGTCTGCATTTAAAAATATATATTTCCCGCAATAAAAGTGTTACAAAATGTTTACTGTGGTTCAAAATGAAAGTAAACAGAGCACATTCAACGTATATAACGTTAATAATGTTTACTGTGGTTCAAAATGAAAGTAAACAGAGCACATTCAACGTATATAACGTTAATAATGAATTTAGCATTCTGTACAAATTTCGGAAATTATTTGGCTACTGAAATGTTATTTTACTATAAGGTAATTCCGACAATACCTGTATTTGGATAAATATAAATAATAATTGTACTAAACATACCAGATATATATAAACACATACATATAGTATCCTACCGCAGGAAATGAAGAATGTATTACGATAATCACTATTTTTCTTCACGGCTGTTTAATGCTTAGCCTAATACTATATATTTTTTATATTTAGCAAATTTATCTAAACATATATATATATACACACACACACATATATATATATATATATATATATATATATATATATATATATATATATATATACACACAAATATATATATATATATATATATATATATATATATATATATATATATATATATATATATAGTCTCGGAAGTTTCTCAACGATTAAAACTATATAAAAAAAAAAAAAAAAGAAAAAAAACTTATAGTCTTAAGTCTTCCAGTGGAAAATCACTCATGTAAGTCAATTTATTTTTTACAGTTATTATATTAGTTAGTTTCTAACACTATTTTAAGGGATCATCAGTTGTTTACCATGAAAAACCTTTTCGGGAATTTATTATCGTTTTGCACTTAGACGAATGTGAATTGAAAAAAAAAGAATCTTTAACTATGATATTACTGTATTACCTTTATATAATTAAGCTTTTTTAAGAAAAAAGTCGATTTAAACTAGATTTTCATATACTAGATCAGACCCTTGCATTTGTTTAGAAATTCTCTTATGTTTTGCTTCTACTCGTCATTAAACGAATAAAATAATGCAAAACAGAAGAAAAGAAAAAAAGAAAAAAGTAAAAACCGGACTCCTTTAATATTAAACATGATATCACAAATGTGTTCGTCTTGAATTCCTGTCCGTTTTAAGTTGTTGACTTTAGTTCTGTTAGATATTAAATATATCTATTTGATGTAACCTTAGATTGTAATTCATAAAATCTGCTATGCAGATGGTAAACATCATGTACGTTTAAAGTTTTATATTTTCATAACTTACTAACAAGCTCTAAAAACGTACAGAACATTGTTGACATGAATACTGAAAATTGATCCATAAAATGTATATCCGCTTATAACATTTTATGTAAATACATGAAATACTAATAATATATATATATATATATATATATATATATATATATATATATATATATATATATATATATACTTGATTATCTTTGTTTACACAGACATAAACTCTGTAATTGTAATTTTATATATATATATATATATATATATATATATATATATATATATATATATATATATAATTTGTGCTATGATGAAATAATTCCAGGAGGAAATCCGGGTATGAGAACTCAATGTCATCAACAGAGCAAGAATAAAATATAGTAACACGAAAGTACATAATCATCGATGCAATAATTTATTTCAACCTTGTGGTATTTTCAAGCATCCGATCCAGACGATTACATTTTTGAAACTGAAAAAAAATTATTAAATTCACACTCGACAATTAAAATATAATTGGAGAGACAGAGGGGGAACAACCTATCTAATACATATTTAGAGAGAGGGGGAAATTTGAAGCATATCGAATCCATAAGAATAAATTGAGAGGGGGAATTGCATAATTAATTACAGATCGAGAAGGGGAGGCCACATGTATAAGTAGGAATTGTAAAATTTGGTATAGGTGAGGATGGAGGAGAGGGGGGGGATCATGTTTTTTTAAAAATAACCAATATTGACACTCACATCATCCGTTGATGACATCTACTTTCTAACGATCAATGTATATTGTGGGTGGAAGGAGGTGACCTAAAAAAAGAAAAAAAAGGGGATTTTAAAATAGATACAGACTAAATTCTGAGACGAACGAACTCACGTACACATACACAGGCATGCATAAACACGTACATCTCATATGTTCATACCTACACACTCACACACATACTATTATACACAAACACGCATATACACATATATATATATATATATATATATATATATATATATATATATATATATATATATATCACTCGATAACTGATTGGGTCAATCTAGCCGCCGACTCGCTATTTACATTAAAATTCCTCTCTATTTACTAACTAATTTGCTATGGCCGATGGGATAAGACTCTCGACTACGAATCAGTGGCCATTTGTGATCGGGGTTCGCGCCGACCGTTGAGAATTTGTTCCTCCACTGAAAGTTGCGTTAGCATGAAACATCGATGTCTGTAGGTATTAAAATATTTAATGAATATATATATATATATATCAAAAACACACATAGTATGAGCGACCGACAACTGTTTCTTTTCTAGAAAATCATATCTGTTGAACAGGATACAAGGAGTATGCGCTCCAACCGACTACAATGTGGTCGCATTCAAGTCTAATGTAAACAGACGCTTGTTGAACTGTCCTCTTTGATACTCATTTCGTCTTAATTAATCTTCTGCTCATTCCACCCATTGTTTCCAATCCTATCGTGGAAGCGATCATCGTCAAACTGAGAGTCTTTTTAACACTTGACCTCGAATGTTCCCCCCGGTCCTGTATAAGTAGTAATCTATCAATATATATACATATATATCTGTTTAGATGTGTATATATATATATATATATATATATATATATATATATATATATATATATATATATATTTCTATATATATATATATATTTATTTATATATATATATATATGTATGCGTGTGTTTGATTTAGTTTCAAGCGAGACAACGCAACATTCATCGTATTTATATTCTCATTTAAAACATTTGCGCTATTTCAATGCTAAACCATTACATACACATATATGTATATGTATTTGTATATATATATATATATATATATATATATATATATATATATATATATATATATATATATATAACATACATACGTATATTCTTTTAAAACTTTAATAATAAAATATGAATTTTAAATAAAAATACTGAAGCTATGTATAGTTATTAATATATTTAATATCCAATTTGAGATCCAATATTTCAAAATAAATCTCTTCTACAAATGTAGCCGCAAGAAACAGCAATTGTGATTGACTCTTTAAAATTTACATTTTATTTAGATAAAAAGAAAAAAACTCAAATAGCACATCATCTCTTTTAAGAAGATATTTATCTGAAAATATTGGATATTAAATTTGATATTAAATATATTGATAATTATAAATTGCTCAGTTCATGTATACAATATTTACTTCGCATTCTCAAAGTTTTCAAAGAATATAAAATATTCTATATCATACGCGTTGATTTAAGAATCTGTAACACGCGGTCATTTATATGCAGACACACTTTTTTCCATTTTACACACATCTATATAGTATTATTTACTCCTCTCCAGGAGTTAGGCACAAGGCCAGATTTTTCCTACTCCCTTAAGTAAGATGTGACCCAAAGTCGGGTCGGAAAGTGGGGGTTGAAAAGCCAGCGCCCGAGAGATGCGAAAGTGTTTGTCAACCTATATTGTAGATATTCCTAATTTGCATATTTATCTTTTAAACAGTTTCAAATAAATTAATATACTGTAATATATAATTGCCGATAAAAAAGCTTCTAATGTTTAGATGCAGAGAAGAGATTCTACATTTTGATATCAGCAAAAAGGCTTAAGAAGTATAAAAATAATATTTTATAACCAGGCTTTTTTAAACAGAGGAAAAAAAAATATTATTGTATGATTCTTTAATAGAAGTGGGTTGTGTAGTGTCGGTTCTGTTGTCAAAAGACTGCCCTCTCAGGAATTTCATCCTCCTTTTGTTATGGGGGTGGGGGTAATCCTTCTAGGTATTATACCCCCCTTTCCGGGAAAGGGTATTGTGGTATCTGTTCAATTTACTGTTGTGCCGCGACCATCTTTCTAAGGAACAACCTTCACCGTTTTAGGGTGTGTGAGTGTAGGATATCTAATGTTTCCATGATACTATACTGGCTGGCATTACCGTTTGCTTTTATTCGGAGATCATCCCAGGTATTACCTTCTTTATTTCTAGGGTGTATTGTCGTGTCTGGTCTATTGCCATCCAACTATGAATTTCCCCTTCCTTTCCGGAGTAGTGTAGTATACCATTATATAATAATCCAAAGCATTACCACCGCCTTTTTGAGGCGAAAGGAAGAATTTTCCCAGGTGTTATTTTCTCACTTGGGGGTAGCATAGTATATGTTTATTTATCATGACACATTTCCCCTAGGCGTTACTACTTCTTTTAGGGAAAGTATAGTATATGTTCGTTCCTCACGATACCATTCTCCCAGAATTACCCTCTTTTTGGTGGGGATACTATCTATTTTGTTGTAATATATCATTTTTCTTAAAATTAACTCCTTTTTTTGCCGAGACGGGAAGTGTTCGTTCGTGATAATATAATTTTCTCAGTAATTACCTCATACTATGGGGGTCAGTGTATGTAGTAAAGGTTTATAAATATATATATATATATATATATATATATATATATATAAATATTTTATGATAAATATTTTTATTATTATCCACATACGTATACGTAACATTCTTTCGGAATCATCAGTGTTCAGATGACTATTAAGTCTGTAGCACAATTCGAACCTCGGGCACGAGTCATCTGTTAAGCAACATCGATATATATATATATATATATATATATATATATATATATATATATCGAGGCAGCTTCTTCTATTGCATGCACGTATTGTTAAATATAACAGACAACTTATGTCTGGATATCCTTTGGTAGATCCTTTCAATAGTTCGAATCAGAATCTTAGTTTCGGGTGGGGATTGGCCGATGAATCTACCATAGTTTTGATGTGTGTCCCAAGTACTTTGAGACCCATCGGGCTCAGTCTTCAGGGGAATGAGGATAATCAGGTACATACCACGTGTTTCTATTATAGAAAATTTTGGCGGGAATTATGTAATAATTTCGAAAGTATAGTTAGCATTATAGACATTTTAGTATTTTATTCCTTGTATTAAAGTTCATTCTGCTAATTACGGGTTGTTTGGTTTTTATATATATGGATTCTAATGTATGGAGTGTTTGTTTGTTAGTACTAAGAGTTTTCTGAATTCCGATCGGCTGCAGGAATGATCGTTAGTTAAATGTTGGGCTATGGCGCACGTATCAGACAAATGCATCGTCAATCTTCTCGCCAAAAGCGTGGTAGTCAAGCCTATGTATATGTTTTCGTCTTGCTTGTCGCAGACACAGTCTCCCAAAGGACAGTTGAACTCATAAACAAGGTTTGTCTTATCCGAAACTCTAATAGAGGTGGAAGAATTATGTGTGATTATAAGTGTAGTGGTCTTTACTTGATTGTAGAAAATGATCAGTTTTACTTTTTTATTAGGGTCAGTAGGGTGTACGTTTTTATTAATAATACTTTTTAGTACGTGTTCATCTATTTTATAACTGTGATGGAACTGGTAGTTTACTAGTTGTGTTAAGTAGAGAATTGGATTTATTAATATTATTATTATTATTATTATTATTATTATCGTGAGGATTATTTTTAAACAGTAGAATGTGTTGGTCGAATACATAGTTTGGGAAGCCATTATTTACTCGAGTTTCTGTTCATATTGTTAAGTTCATGTTGGAAGATTAGTTTTGCTCGAGTTAGTAAATTTTTAATAATCGCTATTTTATATCTAAAAGGGCATTAACCAAGGAAGTTAAGAGTGCATGGGTTTTTGTTAGTGGGTTTTTGATAGGTAGATGTAGAGAATTCATTGTGATTAGTGTCTATTTAAACGTCTATTTTTTTTTTATTAATGTTTAATTTGTAAGTGACATCAACAAAGGAGTTATTTTGGAACGTGTTTTTTAATATATTAATTTCATTTATAGTATTTGTAAGAATCAAGATGACATCTACGTATCGTAAATATATTGTTCGTGTATTGATATGGTTAAAGACTTTCATTTCTAAGTTGGACATCTAGTAATTGCTGAAGGTTGGACCAAGCACGGATCCCATCGAGACTTTTTGAATATAAATGTTGCCACGATGATCGTAAAAGGGAACTTCAGTCGTGCAAGTTAACATAATTTTACGTAAGGTGTTAGGGTTTATTTTTAGGGGGCGGTTATTAGGGTTAGTATAACTATTGTTAATTGTTATATTAATAATTCCATGATAAATGCCAGTATACTGAAATCATATGCCCTTAATAGGGTTAAGATGAAAATTCGTATACACTAAATGTACAAAAGCAAGGAAATTCCCAAATTTTTCAGCGCACCTCACACACTTAATCCACTCATGCATAGATATTTATACTGTAGTGATGTGATAATGAAATGGTTTGGTTTATGTGTAGTCATACACTTAATGACAATAAAAGTGTTAACATTTGGCAATTTCCTTGCTTTTGTACATTTAGTGTACAAGAATTTTCATCTTAACCCTATTAAGGGCATAGGATTTCAGTATACGGGCATTTATCATGAAATGTCACTACTTTTGTAAAGGCTATGCCTCAAGACAATGGTAATTTTTATGTTTTTTTTTTAATTTTCTGGAAAACTAAGGTATATGGTAAACTGAATTTAAAATGCCATCAACAATACCCTTGAACCTCTACCTCTGCTAAAAATCAGCTGAATCCATGAAATAGTTGATGAGATACAGGGTGGCACACACATACGTACGTACACACGGATAACACAAAATCACTCCTGACCTTTCTGGATCTCTGGGTTGCCTTGACTAATGATGCTGAATTTCTACACACTAATAGACCCCATCAAATGAAAATTTTGTGCAAAGTTTAAACTAATTTGGTTTATTAGTTTTTGAGTTATGACTGATCAAAGAAATGAGATTTCTAGCATAGGTCGTTTTTGAAGTATATTAAGGGATAGAGCGCTATCGTGCCTCCCTTGATTTTTTCGACAGGTACATAAGTAAAGAAGTTTTCTACATCTGGGGGGGGGGCATTAACGCCATGTTTGGTTTTTTTTTACTTCTTTGAGTTTGTATCAGTTGATTTTGGGATTTAATACTATTTGTTAGGGATATATCGGGATATTAAATTGTTCATTGTTTTTGATAATTTGTAAGTGGGTGTAGGTATTTGAGAGATAATTTGATGCATGGGAAAGTTCAGCTTATCCGTTTTTACAGTTCCCTGAATATATGCGAATTTTAAATAACCTATAATTTTGGATAGTTTTTCATTCTCACCAACGGCGTTGTTAGCAGTAATTAATTTATTAATTTTAGTTTTTAGAGGGGGGGTCTGATTATTTTTTGGGGGGAAATTGTTACGATCTTCGAGAATGTTTTCTCGTTTTGAGTAGTAGTCAGATTTATTAAGTATGACATACATAACTTTTATCTTCTTTTTATAATGATGTCAGGATTATTTCGTAGTTGGTGAGCGACTAGTTTTAATTTGTGTGTTAATAAAGATGTATTAGGTTTTATGTTATATCTATTTTTAGTAGTTTCAGGTTTTATGTAAAGTTCATTATCCTGCTCAAGTTTTAGTATATTTTGATATACTAATTCAATTTCTGTTATTCTTTGTGTAGGTTTGGCATCTTGGGAATAAATGGCAGTTAGGTCCTAGGGTTAGACAATCTTTTTGTGGTTGAGTTATTTCAAAGTCAGAAAGGTTAATGAATTTATCTTCTTGATTTGGCACTAGTAAGGAACCTTTGTAAATGTTGTTTAGTTTTTTGGGGAGTTGAAGTTTATGTTGTGCATCTTCTTTAGTGTTGATTTGGCGTTTCCATTATTTTGTTTAACATATATATATATATATATATATATATATGCAGATGTTAAACAAAATAATAGAAAAACCTTGTGAATGTTGCATCAATTTCAAAACACCTATTAATATTGAAAAAAAAAGTTGGTTTAATTTCTTTATTATAATTATTTTTGTACTGAAATAATTGGTTTAATTTATTTTTTTTATCTCAAATCGTGCAGATTAATAAGACCATTTTAAATGAAAGATCTATAAGATTTCCAAAGAGTGCAGTTTTTTGGTGCTCGTATGGCATGTGCTACTCTAACAGAATGGGCTGAAATCGCTCTTGTATCGAGAATAACTGTCTCGAATATGATGACAGTCTATTAAAAAGAAGAGAAAACATCTACATCTAAAGAAAAGTCTAGAAGTAAGCTGAAGATGTCTGAAAGAGATCATACAGCTCTTGTAACATTGTACAGAAAGAGCACAAAACCACAGCACCCAAAATTACAGCAGAGCTTAACAATCATCTGGATTATATAATTTTAAAAAAAACTGTTCGGTGAGAGCTTCACAATTTCATGGGAGGGCTGCCATGAGAAAACACAAATTTCGAACACAAATGTTGAAAAACGTTTAGATTTGTGTAAAAACGTCAAAAAATGGTCCCCAGATCAGGGGCAGAATGTAATTTTCTCTGATGAACCATCATTTACTGTATTCTCACCCGATAGCCGTGTGTATGTTTGGAGACAACCCCCAAAAACATTCAACCTAGTCTGCCTTCTTCAAACAGTTAAACATACAGGTTGAGCCGTAATGGTTTTGAGGGTTATGTCGTATAAAACCGATGGTGCTATAGTTCCCCTGCATGGAAAAATCAATAGCCAGGATCTTTTGATAATTTTAAGTGACCAAGTTCATCCTCTGGTCAGGGCACTGTTTCCAGACGGAAATGCAATTATTCATAGTGATAATGGTTTTATTTACATGGCAAGAGTTGTAAGTAAATGATTCGAAAGGCATTCAAGTTAAGTAAAACATCTAATCAAGTCACCACAATCTCCAGATTTAAATATTATTAAACATTTGTAGTGTATTTAACAAAAAGTGAGAATCTTATATCGTTCTCCGCATTGTCATAAGCACTAGAGGTGGTTTTAGCTTAAGAATGGTACAAAATTCCCCTAGAAACTATTCAAGCGTGTATGAATCCATTCCACGTCGCATTCAATTAGTTATTGATGCGAAACTTAGCTCTTAACGGTATTAAAATAAGTGTATTTAATATGTCAAGTGTTTTCCATATTATGTCTTACTGCAGCACACACACACACACATACACACACACACACACACATATATATATATATATGTATATATGTTTGTGTTTTTGCTATTGTTCATCGTGATCATTACTTTAATAAGTATCAACGGGATGGTTCGGAGAGAAAACGATGGAGACAATCCTACAGAAGAGCTAGCAATGCCTGCAAGATAGACATCTCATAGGGCAAGTCTAGGACTCTATTCTAGGCGCAACACTCTTCCCTCTCTATATTAACGATCTTCATGAACATATTATTTAGAAGATTAACATATATCCTCTGTTCTGGTGTTGTTTCTCGCCCATCTCTCTCGGATAAGTAAAAATATGTAGCTGCTGAAGAAGTTGATCTGAGTTCGGGTGTGGATTGGAATACGAAATGGCTTCATCATTTTAATTATGTCAAGATTCAGCCTGTCTTTTTCAATCGTAAGCGTATCCCTTTTCTTCCTGAGATTCTCAATGATGGCTTAGCTGAAACGTATTGGTCTTTCTTTCTTATACACTCTTTTTTGAGGTACATACATTAGATCAATTGCTCTGTCTGCTTCTCGCAAAATATGTTCTCTCCATCGTTCAACACTTCTTTCACATACCATGCTGTTATCTATCTTTACAAACATACTGGTAAACCATTATGAAGTACCGTTGCCATATTTGGGTTGGTTAATCCCTGTCATATTAGAGGGTTCTTCATAAAGTTCAGAAACGTATCTGTAATTTGATTAGCTCACGCTGTCTTTTTTCTGCACCCTCTCTCTTACAGACGTGATGCTGCTAGTCTCAGTTTTTTCTATAAATACTATTATAGCATGTGTTCTTCAAAATTGTCTGATCTATTTCCTGATTTTTTGTTTCATACCTCATTGTAATACAAAAACGGGAGCTTGTGTAACTCTCTTCCTGTTGACTGTATTCCTCTGAACTATTGTCTTGGTCTTTTAAAGTCTACGGCCAATAGGCATCTCCAGTCTTTGCGATAATCATCTTTCGTTGTTGGTAGCTCCTTACAGCAAGTGACTTCATGCTTTGTCTAGAAAAATCTCCATTAATATATATATATATATATATATATATATATATATATATATATATATGTACAAAATAGTCGGAAAATCGGATACAATGCTAATGTTTTTACATTTCTTTTACTTTTACTACCCCAAAAATAGACACATTACAACTGAGCCATGCCTACAGAGACGCTCTGAAAAGGGAGTTGTGCAGCTAGATGTATGTTCATATTACATTTTAATTTCTGCATGTTTGTACAATTAGAGAATAAGGAAATGGAGGGAATTTTAAAGTCCAACAGTTTTAAAAGAGAAACGATTAGAGTAGAATCCTTTCTGGCATCTAGGGACCTCTGCAGCCAAGGGGCTGCATATTTCTGCTTGTCATGTTTGTCGGGAGTATTTATGTCTGTGGAAAATTGCTACCAGTCCCGGATGTGGCAACTATACTGCATGTATTGGCGAATGGTGGATTTGTAGAGGTATAGGATACTAGCAGATGTGAGTAGTTGTGTAGTGCGGTTGAGGATCCCACTTTATTGACAACAATCTTGGCAATATCTTCTATGTATTTATCTTCATTCTTGTTGCCTGTAGATGATTAGGCCGAACGGGGTTGAATACTGAACTCTCTAAGAAAGTGCTGTGGCAATCGCTGGTTGAAAGAATTCCTCATAATTGTTTAAGGAAAGGAGATTTATCTTAATAGCATTAAATGTGACCTGCCATTTACGACCACATTACACTACAGACGGTAGGCTATTTTCTAATGTTTCAGACATTGCCTTGCGTTTTCCCTACATTTTTTAAATAGAGCGTGGTGTCATCAGCAAACATACCGACCTCGGACACAATTTTATGAGGGAGTTCGTTTATGTAATATCAGGGATAATAAAAGTCCAAATATCGACCCCTTCGGCACACCCGCATGAATGGCATGTTGATTTAATGTACGGCCATCGAGTACAAGGTTGATTCTTCTTTTGCTAAGAAAATTCTTATTATTATATTCGTCCAGTAATACTGTAAGATTTAATTTTTATGAGAAGACCTTAATTCCAGATTCTGTCAAATGTTTTTGATATATCAAGAGCTACCGCCCTAGCTTTTTTTGTTTTGTCCAATGCATAGTATATGCGTTCAGAGATGATCGGTAGGATACCCGCAGTAGAACAGGCTTTGCTAAATACATACTGTCGGCCGGAAAGACGTTTCGCATTTAAGAGGTGGTTACTAGATTGATTAAAGATCCAATAATTTTAGCGAATACACTAAAGAGACTGTTGAGCGAATCAGTTCTTTAACAAAAATTCTTCAATACTTGTACAACAAAGAACATTTATCAGCTATCCGAGTAGTCGGATTCGGCAAGGCATTTGTCGTAGAGTTTAGAGAGAAAAGGGGCAAGCTCAGTAGAGCATTTTTATTAGTATAGCATGAAAAAGGCGAGGTCCACACCCATTGGAGGTGTTTATTTTTTTATATCTAGGTGATGATCAGACACTCGAGTGTGGCTTAAATTTGGGAGGGAGCTTTGTGTGGTTTAAGGTTCAGTTTGAGGCAAAAAGATGCACATAAAGTTCAGCTTTCTCGGTTGCTGTGCAAACGATATAATGGTTATTGGATAGTGGGGTTCATAATCTCTTCGACCCAATGCGTTGTTTGGTTATTTCGGTATACCTTCTCTTTGCTGCGGCTATTAAACTGTTACAGTTAAGTGAGATAAAAATATACATATTTGCAGAAGCAAAAAAAGCTTCTGCAAATATGTATCTTTTGTATCTGACTTATATCGGCTGAATCTGCAGAACGCTTCCTGCTTTTGCGTAATGACAGTTGCACAGGTTCGGGAGTAATGTGGCTTGATATAGAATGTCCGCATGGAAACAGGGGCTTCAATGATTTCTTGGACACATTCAGTTGCCGCATTGGCGCACTTCAGCAGGGAGAGAAAAGATGTTACGCCATGGGGCGTATCTAATGTGATCTTTGATTCATTCCCAATCAACCTTTTTGAAGTATATTGTTATGTTGAGCAACGGTCCTTCAGCTTGGGGGCGAAAGTTTAGAATGATATCTACCAACATCACAAGTTGATCAACGTTCTCAATTGAGCTATTGGCATTCGTCACACGAGTCTCGGGTATTGTAGTCAGTAATAAGATTCAGAAGTCAAGTCTACTGATAATCACGATATGGGAGGCGGGTTGGGAAAATGATATTTTGTGACAGTGAATGAGACATAGAGAAATAAACGTGATCCTTGGACAGTTAACTTCATAAAACTTTTTCCAGTTTTTGAAAATTATAATTTGTTGTTTTTTAAAATGTAATTGGACTTACCGTTTGACCTGCTACGTCAAAAGAATTAAATTACTTGCTGTTCCCTTAACTTCGCCGTGCTTGGAAGGGAAGTAAATAAAGTCATACTTATGTCAAGAGTTTCGATGTCAAATTTAGTGGAACTTTGACAGATTAATTTTCCTCGTATCCAGTTATTATAATTAGTAGTAGTAATACACATACTCCTAGTAGTAGGAGAAGTAGGAGAAGTATTATAACTAGTAGTAGACATAGGCGTGGTTGGTGTAAAACTGATTGTTTGGCTTTAAATAAATTCTGTTTACAGCAAATGCAGAATATTATATATATTTTCACATGAAATTGCTTTCTTCAGCTATGCCCATGCTGAAGAAATATAATTGTTCAACTCTAAAGCCACGGCACAATAATTAGAAAATTAACTTTGATTTCTTCTATCCGAATAAATGATGAACCTTATAAAATATTCTCTGTACAATTGGATGTATTTCTTATTTTATTTTAATTCTTTTATTACACATAAATCCAATAATCAAAATTACTATCAATAGTCATACTATTATTAGAGAAATATTATTAGAATTTCTTACCAAAGATGCGACAAGGCAACGGTGATATTTTCGGATTTCGTGGAAATCTACCCAATGGAATTGAAGCTTATGCTTAGTATAAGCAGTAACATGAGTAGCAACAGTAGCAGTATCAATATGTCACCACTATGCCACAAGCGAAATCTGAAGAATACGTCTTAACACATTTTTAATACTAATGGTTTACCAATTATTACAAACAAGACTCGAGGATAAGAGATTCATTTCGATGATCGAGCAATACTATGAAAGGATTCGGAACTTTGTTTACTTCACCTGAGGACTCGGCAGATATTGGTTGATATTTGGTTACATTTTGTCAAGTGAGTGTGGTACTTATCAACATCAAACACACAGATCGACAAAAAGTGATCAATTAGACTATAAAAATAGACGATGCATAACTAATAACACTTGTGACATTGTAGCGTATTCTCTTGAAAGATAAACTTTACTTTCTCAGAGGTGTCGTGTTATAATATAACTTTAAATTTATTACATACTTCTAAAATGTCAGTTTTATTACAAGGAATCGTGAGAGGTGAATAACACCATTTTATTTGTTTAACATTAAAAAGGTAATGTATTCTTGAATAGACATTAGCGTCGAATAACTCGTCAGAATATTTTGAAAATAAAACAAAATGTATCAGTGACTTCGGGAAATATCAGACCTTAATTCGAATAAATACAACTTGAAAACGAAGGAATTTTATTTACATAAAATCAGTGAAAAGAAAACATCTTCCAGTCACTATTCTGACAATATCTTTTAAGTTGTGAAATGAGAATATTACTGGATGCGCAAGTCGTTATATTATTCATAGGTGTTTTCTTCGTTATTATGATGTAAAGAAAGAAAAGCCAATGTAAACATTATACTTTTAAAATAAGTCGTGTGTGCTTTTATCTAACTGCTCTGCAAGAAGTTAGATACAGGGTCAGGCGATGTATCAAAAATCCAACGCACTAGGTGACGCGAACCTTGGCCTACAAATATGCCTCAACAGAACCGTCGGCATTCCTCGGTAGAAACTCTTCAGGCGATATGAAATAAACTACCCGTTCTTATAGAGACGTAAAACCCCTTGGGACTCAACAGAACCATATCTAAGACTGACAGCAACAAATCCACTGTCGAACCTATTGGCGATGACGGATCAACTACTAGTACGAACAACCCTTACTAAAATAAGTCTTGTAAAAGAGAAACAAAAATATATTTCTAGAAAGCGGTTCGTAAAAGTAACGTGACTATGTGTAATGTGTGGAGATATGTAACTGTAATTTTAGCTTTCTGCAACCATTTAATATATTCATATTCTATTTTATAACCTAATGTTCTTCACCGTGACAATGCACCTGCTCACAACACCCTGACAATCTGACATTCCTATACACCTGGTCTTGCTCCGAGTGAATCTTTTTTACTTTTTTCCAACCTAAAGTTGCTTATCAAAAAGGCATGTTTGTAAGGAGGGAAGTTAATATAGACGTCTAGCACCCAATAAGTATCCTTTCAGCATTATATAGAACCATGACAAAGGAGATGTGCCATGTGTATTAGATTCGAATATAGTAACTTGAAAAGACAACCATGTCGTAGTTGCTTGGAATTGAAAATAATTGTTATTTATGCGAGTTCCGTTACTTTCCAGACACATCTCGTATACATTCTTCTGAATAGTGTTTCAAAAGTGGTTCGTTTTGGAAAGATTATCTTTGTTTGTATTTTATAATAGCTAGTTGTTATTCGCTTTTCTCTCGCATACCTTTAACATATGATAGTTATCTTCCAGACTGCCTTTTATCATCATATCTAAGTTTTATTTACTGTTATTACCTTCTCGTCCATTCCTACAGATATAAAGAACAAAAAAAATAAGCCGGTTTCTTCCTCGTACACTTTTGACAATCATCTAAGCATTGATAAAATCTAAAATAATCATGTTTTGCTTAAAATAAATTCCGTGTTCAGTAAATGCAGATTATTATTTTGTATTTTTGCATTAAACTAGTTTGATATTATCAGCTACTTGAACTAAAATGTCTGCTTTCTTAAGATATTTTTCTTCGAGAGTAAAGTTGGTTACATCGTTTGAATTCATGTCAAAACGCCAGAAAACTAGTCTTGTGTTTGCTCTAACAATATAAATTATATCTCTATTTATATAAAGTTATGGTATATAGCTTAATATATTTCTATGTATAGGATTAACTCCTGAACTAATAAACCGATCATTAAAAAATCTTGGGAAAACACCTGCTTCGCGTAAGGAGTTAAAATGTGGGCTATATTTGGTGAAAGATCTTTGTTAAAAATTCAGACACCACCGAATGTTTTGAAACGTCGATATAGGTGTTAGCCGTCTAGTAATAAATATTTTCCAAGTTTAATATTATATAGAGTAGTTTAACAATATTTAGGGAGCATTCTGCGAGCACACACTCCCATTTAAAAATTAAAATATTTAAGATTAGCATTAAATTTGATGCCTAGTCATTGGACACCAATTAAGCAAGTTTCCTATAATTTAAATTTTTTTGCTGAAGACCTGTTAATCATTAATATTCGACATTTTATAGGATTCAAATCATGTAAAGGAATATGATCAAAATTAGAATAAGTGTTCTAAGCTTAAGATTTAGTAAATTATTTCTTTATTTTAATCTACGTAAGGGAACAAACAACTTTGTAAAACTCTTCTCTTCAGTGATGTGTATTCTTCTAATACGTTATACAAAATGTTTTCTTTATAATGCAATTAATTTCTAATGTTGTTTTCACTTTCGTTAAACGTGGAAGTTATTTTACCATCTGTTGGAGGGGAAGAATTACACGTGCATACACTTTTTCATGGCATCAAATATGGATAGAATTTAAACTCAAAATATATAACTACCTAAGCTTCAATTTGGAATGTATCTATTTGGCTAACTCTGAGCCCACCTACTATACAATATGAGATCAAGTAGATACTCCATTCTATTCAACAGTATATGTATTTATAAGCGTGTTACATTACCTCTTTCTTCATTTCTTCTTGTTAATATTGGTTTTGCTGATTTTTTAGAATTAGATAATCATAAGACTACGTGAACATTGATCAAATGAAATGGGAACATAATATCATAAATCAGACAGGATTCGGTCACGAAATACGCAGTCACCAGTCGGCGCCAGCCTACTTAACAATCAAAACTTCCCATGTGTTAATAAAGGCAGGTGATTGCAGCCTTAATGTTTTTCTTGTATGACGGAAGTAGCTTTCTACGTAAGTGTATGTTTCCTTAAGTGTGTTTTAGGGTAAGTTAATGCCGAAATACAATGCTTAAGTGGATCATTAAATGAATGCTACAATTTTACACATAGTTGTGCAAAGGAAAAATAGTTTATTTCCATTTCTAAAAGTATAAGTGTGTAAATAGCCACAATATATTTTACACATAGCCAGGTTAATTACGTGTTCATATAGTCCCATCAGTGTTATTGCGTAAATAAAAACAATTGTTCTGATTGGATTTTAAATCTTGACTAGTCAATTACAAAAGTTGCGACTACATCGATTAGGTCATTAACGCAACTATTTGTATAAGATTAGCCGATACACAAAAGTTGTATCAGCTTTTTGTAAGTTAGGGAAGCATTATATGCACACATCCTCCTCCTTCTGTTTTAGTGTGCAAATGCACTCTTTGCATGATGAATTGGTTTTATCAAAAGTGGTTAGTTCAAGGAATATTAAGAAGACCAGCGGTGCTCAGTCATGTGTATATAACGGTCATGGTAAATGATTTTAACCGCGGTTGGTTTTTAGCATTATTTGCAGGGGTTACCGCCCACCTACATATAGCACTTGGTATTTCAAAATGGTCTCTACAATCCATGCTCAACTTTACTAAACCTCTGTTAATATGCAATCTATTATATAAAGAGTAGTTAAGTGAGTGTGTGTGCGTGCACGCGCGTGTGTGGGTGTATGGGTGTATGTATATATATATATATATATATATATATATATATATATATATATATATATATATATATTTAATTAACTTACTTTTCTGTTTTTGCTGGGTATGGGGCATCCTACTAGATGCCAGACATTCCCCGGCTATTTCAGACATTCCAGCCTAGAGATCTTTTTAAAGATTCTAACAGTCCCCTTAAGTTCAATTGTTTGTATTTCTCTTGCACTCGGTTCACCGGGTATACTCGCCAGATAGCTTTTGAAATTAATTTTCCTCAGTCCTGTTGCTCCTATAATTACTGGGATGATGGAGATTTTTCTTAGATTCCGGTTTCTTTTCATGTCATACATTAGACCTTGGATTTCGTAATATTTTCCCTTTCAGCTCTGTTTAATCCTGCATCATTAGGGGCACTGACTACAACTAGCGTTGCTACTTTCTCCCTTGTGTCCCATATAACGATGTCAGGTTTTACAGCTCCGTTTTCTAGATGTGTACTGTATGGATTGAATGGTCATAGTGGATGATGTATACATTATTTCTAACTGTTCTTTCTGGTATATGCTCCCAGAACTTGCTGCCACACTTTATATTTAACTTTTTACATACAGTCTAGTAGAGATATTTACACACTCCGTTGTGTCGCATCGTATAATAGCCATCAACCAGGAGAACCTTACAACGGCATGTCAGGTGGCTCACACTCTCTACTTCTGTGTTGCAGAATCTGCACTTGTTATTTTTGCTGAAACCACTAATCTTTTTAAAAGCATTGGCCATCAAGCTTTGATCTTGAGCAGCCATTACCATTCTCTCCTGATCATAGTCGTGATATCCTATTTTCAACCCGTCTGTAGAGCCTGCCTTATCTATTTATTCCTGGGATAATTCACATAGGAAATACTTAGCATGTTTTTAATTGGCCCATTCTCCCAGTTTTCTGGAATAGAAGGTCTTGGCGTGTTTCTGGCGGCTTTTGCGTGCTATTTCTGTGACAGGATTGTCTGTCTGTTTCTGCCCTATTTGTAAGACTGGTTTCTTGATGTTGGCATACCATCATAAGGTTTGGCTGTATTGAGCTCATCAGATATTGGCCGGTGCTCACAATAGTTGCTCGATGTTGATAGCCAATTTCTGAGAGACCCATACCCCCTGCGCCTGTTGGCAGATACAGCCTTGGTAGACACTGATTCCTGTACACTACTCTGTACATTGTCAACATTTTTCTCGTTTTAGTGTCTAATCTATTAATATCCTTGTGTGGCGAATCAATAATTCCAAAGTTGTATGTGATCACTGACATAGCTAATTGGTTAATGGCAGTTACTTTGTTTTTGTTTGTAAGCCGTATTTTGTAAATCTTTCTAATACGGCGTATATATTCTCTGTCAATTTTATCTCTCATCTTGATATGTTCAATTGAATCATGTAGCTCTATGACAAGGTATCTGTATTGTTCATGTTCTTCAAGGTCTTTGATGTAAATATCTTCATCAAGCTGTATGTTTTCCGTTTGGATCTTCTTTCCCAGCTCTGATGGAGCACTTGGAACATTTGTCTAGGTCGATCTTCATTCCAATATCTTTGAGGAAGGTATGTACAACCTGCAAGAGTCGGCTTAAGTCAGCATCTAAACTAGCATACAGCTTGAAGTCATCTATGAAGAGCAGGTGGTTGACTCTTTTGTTTAGATAATGTTTGCGACCCTGGCTGAGATTGTAGGCACTTTGGCTTTTATTTAGTCATTTGCTTAGCGGATCAATTGCCAGGCAAATGAGTAGAGGAGATAAGCTATCGACTTGGAAGATTCCTCTTCAGATCTTGATGTCAGGGATTTCTATTGTTCTATTAGTGTGTCTTAGTGCCATAGTTGTTTCCACATATTTATTTGTACTGCCATGGTTTTCTTGATGACCGGATGAATATTATATAGATAACGGAAACGCAGGAGCCATGCTTGGGGAACACTATCGTATGCATTTTGGTAATCGATCCATGTCATGCTTAGATTTCTCTGCCTCTGCTTACAGTCATCAATGATGGTCTTATTGATCAACAATTGGTGCTTGGTGCCTAAACACTTCCTCCTACATCCTGCTTGTTCTTTTTTCAGGTATGCTCCAGAAGAGAGGTGTTCGTAGATGCTGTCTGCAGGCAAGCCAGTGAAGAGCTTGTAGGTTGTAGTGAGGAAGCAGATCGGTCTGTATTTTGTAGGATTTTGTGTCTCACTCGTTTTGGGTATGAGGGTCGTATCACCTTTTACTATCCATGCTGGTGTGGCCTTTTCACCCCTCAAGCAGCGACTATAATGGCTATGGAGTGCTGTTAGTCTCTTGAGACAATAATTGGGTATTTTGTCTATGCCAGTTGTTTGTGATTCTAGAATTGATCGAGATTTCGTTTCATCATTCCAGACGTTATCTCTGGCTTTGGAATGTTTGGCTTGCTTTTATTACTTCGAGCTATATCTAAGATTTACTTGGCCTCTTGGGTGCATGGCCTCTCATTCTCAAACATAGGCCTCCAATAGTTGTATAGCTCCTTCTCTTCTGGTGGCTTTTCTCCAATCAAATTATGGTAGAATAGTCTTGTATTCCTTTTTAAATGTCTCTTCTCAACTTTCGCACTGTGCTTGTTATCATTTTCTTGAATTTTTTTGGCAAGTGCTGGGATTCTGCCTTTAATTTCCTTCGCTACGTTTGCTACTTCTTCTACATTTTTTCTATTTAACACTGAGTGTGCAGATGGTGTTCTTTAGCCGTCACCACAGAAAATAATTGTTCGATTTGATAAACTTCCTTTCTGCAAAGGTTAAGTTGTTTATGGAACTTCAGTTTCCACGGTGGTGTTGTGGCTCGTGCTTTTTGAATTGAGGGAGTGTTTTCCTAACAATGTAAAGTCCTGCAGCGTATGTTACTTGATTCAGCTTCCCGAAGGATATGTTGGATGGAACAAGTCTTTGGAGAGCGATGTTTACGTTTTGTATTACTGCTTTGGTAGCCCTTGATGCTTGGGCTTTGGGCAGTTGAGGTCTTTCCTCTAACCTTATCATCCGGACTTCCTCACTTGTATTCCCAAGTTCTTCTTCCAAGGCCAATTACTCATCATCTGGTTCCAGTAATTTCTGAGGTAATGATGGGGATTCAGGTGTTACCAGTGGTCTCGATGATAGCGGTGAGGAAGTACTTAGGTTCAATGACGGGGTATCTTCTGATTCTAAATAGACAGCTGATGGTGGTGGTATACTTGTCGGGGAGCCTGTTGCTAAAGGGGATTCTGTTGTTGATAACGCTGTATGGTGGGTTGTCATGAACCTATACTGTTTGATGGTTTGATTCATAGGTGAATGGTAAGGTGGTATCTGTTGTACCTGTGATGGGAATTGTGTGAATTTTGATGGGGCTTTCAAGTGGACATTATAGGGCTGCTATATATGATGCCATATAGTCCAGCTCAGCCTCTTTGAACAGGCTCCTGCTGTTATATCTTTGGCAAGTTATCTTTTGTGGTGGAGCATTTTTCTTGCCTGGACAGACGTGGAAGAATATTTCCCTCCAGGTCTTTGTTTTAATTTTGTTTGATATATTTTGCCTAAGAATATTTCATAGCCCATAACAGTTCCAACTGTTCTTCCCTCTACCATTTAGACTCTTGTCTCCGTCTAATTTCTTCTTCTCTGATAGGAAGGCAGTCTTCTTCAGCCTCTCTTATGGATGCATTTTTTATAAGGGTACTCTCTTTTTCTGTTATATATATTCCCATCTAAAAACAAGCGATCGTAGGCGGGCAGCCGGTGTATTATTTTCCTTTGGGAAGGGTCGATTCTTGAATCTTATCAGCTAGGATCTCATTGGATGATTTGCTCCACTTTTCAAACTTAAAGCAGTGGTAGCAAAACAATAGCACCTTATTTTGTGCAACAGTCCATGGTTAGGCTTTTAATCCTCTTATGTTTCTTCTTTTTATTATTGCATTTGATGGAAATAAGGGTCAGAACGTTTTGTCTCAAGGCCTGGTTGCCGACCCTGGTTGGGCTCTGCTATGGCTGGACCATCATTTCCAGAGGAAGGAAGGTTCACATCATTGCTTACATCTTCGCGCCTGGTGTAGGATCTGGTTGATGACCCCATTGTATCCTGGGTGCTGGCCTGCCAGTATTTATTTTTGTTTGTATTCATATTATTTATCATTCCTTTTCTCATTATCAACGGCTTCTAATTCATTGTTCGAAGCTGCCCTCTATTAATAGAGGGGGTGCCGCCGTCCGCAATTCGGGAGACGTGCCGGATGGCTTGAGAAAACAGCACACCATTGTTAAAAATATTTGATCAGCGTTTACTTCAAGTAAAAAGTATCATCATGTCAGAGTCTCTGACAAACTACTGTACAAAAAGACTGAAGACATCCGAGGGTGGTGTCTAGTAGGCATTCAAGTCCTCCCCAGTAGGCATTCAAATCCTCCCGCGTAGGCTTTCAAGTCCTGCCTTATAAGTACTAGTAAAGTGACCTAGTGTTACCCGGAGCAATAGTGTAACATATTAATATATATATATATATATATATATATATATATAAATCTACCGTTCTCTATCTTTCCTACTTCCCCTATTTACCTCTACTCTATATCTCTTACATCTTCAACACTATCTGTTTTTCCTCCGTCCAGTCAATTATCTCATATATATATATATATATATATATATATATATATATATATATATATATATATATATATATATGTGTGTGTGTGTGTGTGTGTGTGTGTGTGTCTGTTTGTGTGTGTGTATGTATGTGTGTGTGACTAGCTGAACGTCAAAAAACAGCCATGAAGGTCGTATATCTTGATCAGCGTTGTCCTGGAAGAATTATATCAAATATAAAACAAAAAGTTATTCATTATTTTAGAGTCAACTGGGCCATTAAGAAAGTCGGGTTTTAAAATACCGACGTATTCCTCGAAGAATCTATCATATAAAAATAGCTGTGTGTGTGTTTATGTGTGTGGGTACGCCCAGAGATGAATGGACTGGACGGAGGAAAAAGAGGTTGTGTGGAAGATATTGGGGGAAAACGTAGCATGGGCAAATAGGAAATGTGGGAAAGAAAGAGAGACGGTAGAGTCATATATATATATATATATAAATATATTAATATGTTACACTATTGCTCATGGTTACACTAGTTAGATTTACTAGTACTTAAATGAATACATCAACCGTTACTTTAATATGACTGTGATCGGTTTCGTTTACTTGTCTAATTCAATGCAAAGCAACTCTTCTCGCCATATAAAATAGCGATTATTAAATTCCGAATAACACTAGACATTGTTTACTATTCATTGGGCAAACGTAGCTGTTTCAATGATCACAATTGATTTAAATATTTCTATACTTTTTAATCGTATTCGAACTCGCTATAGCAGGTTTCATGACTAGCGACGCAACAAATAGGACAATCATATATTCAAACTCGAACTTAACCGAGCCGGACTTAAGTTTCTCAGCTTGAATCTCTAACACTAAACTGACGAAAGAAACTTTGCTATGCACTATCAAAATAAATGATAGTTATACAAATATTGGTTGTATAAGTGTGGTCATTTCGGAATTCTTATTAAGTGTTTTCTTAAACGGGATTGCACTAAACTAACATGATCATATGAAAGTTTACAACAATCTAAAAGTCTGTTCTATATTCAGTACTGTGTTGCTATAATATACACATGTAATGGAATATACAAATGTTGAGGTCCGTCGTACATTTCAGGTTGAGTCTTTCGTTTAAGCATTAAATAGAAAAGTTTGAAATAAAATTTATTCAAATATCATTTATATATATATATATATATATATATATATATATTCAAATGTATGCAAATATTGAATAAATGTGGGCTCTACAGACCTTATGTAAGCATCGTCTTTGATTATTTCTTCGTTATTTTGACTAAGTGTGCCTTGTCTTCTGAAGAGCTTATCTGGATTTTGTATAGTCTTCATTTGCAAATTGACCCTAAAGATGGGGATTTTTTGTGGTTGCTTAGATTTGTTGAAGTATGCTCGGATTTTTTAAAAGAAACACGGGTATGATTTATTTTAGTTCGAAATTGATATCAATTTACAGCAGGATGTGACACTTATTTTTAATTATATGTACACATATATGTATATATAAACATGTGATACTTAGAAGGCAATACAAATTATAGGTGTGACGGATAGACACAAGTTGGATTAAAAAGGACGAAACGTACATAGATAAAAAACACTAAAAAATATTTAATATTATTTGTCGCTCCTCGAATAAGTAGAGCACTGTAAGTGTAGTATTAACACAACATGACATAACTAGCTTTAAATGCATCGTTCCTTCCATTAAACAAGTAGAACGCTCTAGACGTTAAGCTGCCGATAAAATGTTAAAATTATCACCGTTTATTCGCTATTTAAAATTGGTCGTGTGGTTAATGCGTCGAATTTCAGTTGCAAAATACTTGTAATCCGGGATTATATATATATATCTATATTCTTTATTTTCTAATTTAATTTTAGACAGTGTTATCCTTGTCACACGCATACACACATATTAACTAAGTTATTAAATAAATCACGTGTTTTAATCATTAATAACCATATGTTAATAGCAGTGATCTACTCCTAAGACGGCTCTAATGTGTTTTTAGTATTGGGTTTACTTCTGGTTCTACATAACTGTTCCACACAGATTTACTACGAGTCACTTGTGTCATTCAAATTTGATGCCGATTTTCTGTTTATTCTTAAAACAATATTTTTGGGTTTTGTTTTTAAACTGTTTCCTCTGATTTCGGCTATTTTTTCACGTTTCTATTTTCACTTATTATTTAATCATTGATATTTGTGTTCTACTTTTTTGTTTGTACATAACTCTGTGGTTATTTCTCTTGTATTTGCGAACTTACATCACATAGGGGCAGCTTTTCTTATACTATATTAAGCTGTTCATTACGTATTGTTTTGTGTGGGAGTGTATATTACCCTTGAATAGATGTTCTGTAGATCATACATATTTGACTTTTCTTTCCATCAAACGTAAATTAACAAGCCATAATAATTAGTCGTAACCTGAGTAAAACGAAATCAGGATTAATTACTTTTCGTCGATATTACTCGGTGTACAATTCAAAATCTGCTCTCTAGAGTTAATAACCAAATCGATAAAAATAACATTCTTTCATAAACTATACAAATATTTTACAAACACTTGATTGTTTTTGTTTCCTTTTTAATGAGAGAAAACACGTTTCTACTAAATCTACATCTATTTTATTTTCTACTGTATGTTTCTTATACCGTGCTTAACTGTTATTGTTGTAATCTCTCAAACCATGGAAACCGGATAGCCCAGTTAGTATAATATAAAACGTAGACACATTTATTTCTATATTATGATGGAGAATATGTTATATAATTTCAAAAATGTTTATCTTAGATAAGTTCACCTACAATGCTCAATTTCGTTCAATAATTTTGTTTATGTTCTCCTACCGTGGTTTACTATTAATTATTTATTCTGTTTGATTGTGAAAAATATTTTTTTGTTTCATAACTAATGAATAACTACTTATAAGTAATAGATGCTACCCAACAATAAAGGTTAATGAAATGTATAGATTGATAGTTTATGAGGAGTTACATGAAGGAATTAAAACTATATGAGAAGATGAAAAATCATATGATGAGATTTAAATCTTCAAAATTCCACACACTCAAAACAGTAGCCACTCCAGACACCATGAATTCTACCTCCTTTTTTTAGATAGTTCTCTTATTGAATATGAGAACTAAACGTCATAAATTAGCAGGCATAATTACAAGGTTGCCGAAAGTAAATCCATAGTCCACTTTATACTTGCAATTACAATTTGTCACTATAAGACACTTATAATCAGTGTGAAAGTAATGTGTTGCTGTCAGGCTGAGGTGTTGTTCTGTAATGTTCCAGGAAGTTCAAGCTTCTATAATTTAGCTTCTCTTTGAGAAGGGGTTCGTGGATCGCTATTCGCCTGAGACACCCCTACTAGGGAATACCGACAAGCTTTCTCATGCATTTTTGTTGGGCATAGGTCGATTATCCTATCCTGGCTTTTCAACTGTACACCTGACCTTGTGTCTAATCTCTTGGAAAAGTAAATAAAATAAGTAAGTTAATATGTACGTGGAGCGATGTCTACATTTATAAAATATAACTTCAATTTTTTAAATTATTATTGAAATCGATCCAGGCAAGGCATGAACTAACTTTATGTGAGGAGCATAAAAATACCACTTCAAAGTATTAAACTAGCTAACGAAAAGTGGTTTATCGATATAATTCCGACTCAAAAACAGCAATTATTCTTCCCTTTGCCCGAAAATCGCTCATGGAATGTAAAGAGTAAAGAGAAACACAAAGAAATCGAGAGTTACGAGATTGCTGAAAGAAAAGCAAATGTCCACTTTCAACTGTGCATAATGCTATTATTTGTTCACAGAGTTAATTACTATAAAAAAAGGCGTAGTTGTATCCATGAGAGATGCAACGTCAGTTTTGAGTAATGACGCGAAGTTACTTGACCAAGTGATTCTTCTAAATCCTCAGTATATAATGTAACAGGATGTGTGTTATCTTGAAAGCGATGCTTATTATGGCGCGATGCCTGTGGCGACCGCCAGATTCACCCGGTACTCGGTATGAGTCTTTTGAACGGTGAAGCATTATGTGTACACAAACGAAGTAATAACAAGCGAATGTTACTCGAATAAGATAAATTGAAAGATAACAGTAGAAAGACGTTTTTAATTTCTGAAAAATATTTGTAAAGACGTTTGTTTATGTTTCTTGCTCTATAAGAATGTTATTCTTTCTCGCGTTTGGTAAATATTCGAACGGAGATGCGTCGGTGGAGTCGAAGTTTCTGAAGATTTTCAAGGAGCGTAGCGGTTAGTGCCTTTATTTTTTAGAAGGCCGCCTTACCCAGACGTGTCTTGGCTACAAGAAGTGAAGGCAGCAAAGAATCACGGTATTATCATACCGTGAAAAGAAAAAAAAGAAGCGATTTCAAAGTAAAATAAAACATATCCTACTGTGTGTATCCGGAATCAAGGGTCCTGCATCAATAAAATCACGGTTTGGTATTCAGGAGACTAAATATAAAACAAGAGGACAGACTCTTGTTTATTTTCCTACAAATCACCCCCCCTTTCCCTCTCTCTCTCTCTCTCTCTCTCTCTCAACAATCGTGTAGGACTATCCCTATCTTTTTTCTTTATGCATACATTTTTCTGTCTACGAATTCATCTCTCTTTAACTCTTCTGACTTTACTCTCTAATATACGCAGATGCCGCCGTTCTCGATTTCTATCTATATGTCGCTTGCTGTATCTTTCTGTTTTATCTCTCTGTATATATATATATATATATATATATATAAATATAATATTTATATGTTTAATTAAATCAACGATAATTGAATTATCGTTTAATAATAATCTATCGTGATAATAGATATTGAAAAATGCAATCAATTTTAGAGATGAAAGATGAGAATAGAAAATTTTAAAGATACAATATTTATTTTTGTTTTGACGTGTTTTTGGATATCATCTACCCTGACTTAACGCTCTCATATCAACATAAGACTTTTTACCTTTTGGCCCTTATTTTGTTTTTATTTTGTTTTATTGTATGTAAAATTTTCAAAGTTAAATGTTTCCGATAATATTTACAATTATATTGTCGGCTTTTCCCTATCCTCTGATGAGAAGGGTTTATCTTTGAAAATACAAGGATTAAGGATATAGAGCTCCTTGGTCTGAACTTTTGATGTTCTGACAAATATTGTACTTTACAATTTGTTATTGCCACTTTCATTTCTAATCTCTCTCTCTCTCTCTCTCTCTCTCTCTCTCTCTCTCTCTCTCTCTATATATATATATATATATATATATATATATATATATATATATAAATTCCCGAAACAGTTTTCCATGGTAAACAACTGATGATCCCTTAAAATAGTGTTAGAAACTAACTAATATAATAACTGTAAAAAATAAATTGACTTACATGAGTGATTTTCCACTGGAAGACTTGAGACTATAAGTTTTTTAAATTTATTTTTTTAATTTTTTTTTATATAGTTTTAATGGTTGAGAAACTTCCGAGACTATATATATATATAATGTTTTATGTGTGTATAATATATATATATATATATATATATATATATATATATATATATAAATGAGTATATATATATAAATGAGTATATGTATATATATATATATATATATATATATATATATATATATATATATATATATATATGTCTAGTGGGCCTGCTACATGGCAATATAAATCCCCAAAAAGCCATATACAACATAACGAAAAATATATGACTAAGATCCAGTGGAAAACCAGAATATATGTGTTGAGACAACTATAACGGTTAGTAAAACCTATTCCTTTAATTCATGTACTTCGAGGTTAATTTAAAACGTGGATGAAGGCGATTATATTAAATTAAGAGCGAAACGTAAAATAATGCGGTACGAACTATAACGACTAGTAAAACATATTCCGTTAACTCATGTATTTCGAGGTACATTTAACACGTGGATGATGAACGGTTATATAAAAGTCAGAGCGGAATGAAAACGAACGGTGTCCGACCTATAACGGATAGAAAAACATTCTTTTTTATTCATGAACATTGAGG
This sequence comes from Sepiola atlantica, assembly GCA_963556195.1. Classification (NCBI taxonomy): domain Eukaryota; kingdom Metazoa; phylum Mollusca; class Cephalopoda; order Sepiida; family Sepiolidae; genus Sepiola; species Sepiola atlantica. The sequence goes on along the minus strand of OY744523.1, from coordinate 104,858,494 downwards.
TGAATTGAAAACGTGGTTAATGGACGATTATATAAAATTCGTAACGAAACGTAAACGAACTGTGTATGTCTACTACCAGTCGTCGTGGTGATAGTAACTACTTAAAACAGTATTAATAATAATAATAATAATAATAACTATGCACGATTTGAAATTAAGGCTTTATCTGTCATGGTTTTTATTTTTGTATACGGAACGGACGATTACTATACCAGGGAATAGGTCAACTGGAATGAACATGTAATCATTTCTAGTATCAGCCTAAACAATAGTATGCCGAAAGTAATAAAAACAATTTCCACCATGAAAGGATTCGAAATAATAGGGGTAATGGGTAGAAACCTACCTAAAAAATGTCTCAATGAGTATTTGTTTGAATACGACCATGCTGTAGTCGGTTGGGAAGCAAATTCGTTATATCTTGTCTCGCAGGGATGTTCTAGGAGATAAAAATTGTTTCATTTGGTTTTTGGTACAGATGAGAACAATATACTCAGAGAAAAACATTGAATATTTCATTGTTTTATTTACTCTGGATTTAGGGTGTTAACCGAGGTGTCTGATCACGCCATTTTTTTTTTTTGCATACTTCACCTCTTATAACATGATAGATCCCTAGGTTCGACCATTCACATTCTTGTTCAGTTGATGCCCACCGCCAGAAAAAATATCGTCTCCTATCTGTTACGCGTGATGTCACAGTCCTACACATCTCGGTAAAGTTTCTTTATGCACCTATCTCTTATATTGTGTCAGAGGGACTAATGTAGCAACCGAAACCCTGAACATACAGAAACACAAATACACACAATCTACATTTGATTGGTGTTTCTTATTTAATTTTCTCTGATGCCCAAAGATGACTGTTGCCTAGAACGGGCGGCGGTGGTATTAGGTTATCCGCCTATCCGACTGCCGTGATGACGATGGGAAAGAAAGTGACAGCGCACTAATTTAAGTGGACAGGGACACCAGGTTTCAATCCTCAGTCAATTTATACGAAAGACTAGAAAAGTGTACTTAATTTACACTTGCTGAACACTGAGAATTATATAAGTATCAAGAGTAAGTACAGCGATCTAAGGAATTGGGGGGCGCCTTCCCCGATATCTCAGGGTAGTACCCACTGAAAAGAAAGCGATCAGGTCGTCTTCGACTACGGTTGATTCATTTAGTTTGTTATTGTGTGTAACTTTACTAAAATATATGAATGTCTTCGTGTTAGTCGCTGCTTTCTTCCGAGTTCTTGTTACTCTGATAGATTGTGGTCACCTCTTTTTTTAGATGTTTTTCATAAAATGGTCGTGTTTTAAAATAGTTTACTGTTTTATTTGTCTATTTTTGACGCCGCTACGTAGAAAAGATTATTACGTAATGAATTCAGTACAAACGAATACAAAAAGTGGAAGAATTCATAAACTTGCACTTTAGCCATATTTAAAACATTACTTTTCTTTATGGCAAGCGAGAAAGTAGATACTATATTACCCTCGTTGTGTGTGGCAGCGATATAATAAACATATACACACATTCTCAATTTGTTTTTTTGTTATTTCTTTTCCTATTTTTCTTTCTTTTTTCAATCACGTTTATTTTCATCATTAGTTTTTATTTCTACAACTTTCTATGTTTACTATTTTCCAACTTTTATTCTCTTTATTTGTTCATAGATATTCCATGAAGTCAATCGTCAGTATTCCGTTTTTTATTGCATACTATCTCATTGAAATATCATATTTTGACGATATCAATTCGATCATCAGTTTACAATGTGTTTATTCCATTATTAAGATTTAGTACTAAATACGTCTTACGACAAAAATATTTCTTACCTTTCCATATACTAAATTCCTACTATTCAAGTCGTATTAACGTATTTTCTCTCGCTGGTATTGAATTAGAAATTCCATAAACCCATCAGTATTTCATGATTGATATTATACAAGAAGTTTATCCGATATATCATGTTGACCTTTCAAAGTCCGGTAGTATTGCTTTGTTAAGTTGCTATGTTTTGCGCATATTGTACTCCAAATGCTAATACACACTCATATATTCTTCTAATATACGTCTATATTTCATTTGATCACCGCTTCTCATCAAATTTCTTGAAGTAAAATAATTTAGATCCTTTTCTATATCACGTGACTAGATGATGGGTGACCGTTTTGAATGATAATTTACGTTGGGAATTTATAGTGTGTATGAAATATTTCCTCTAATAAAATTTGGAAACGTGTTGATTTAGTTCTTAAGCAATGAAATCTTTGTGTAAACTAGATTTAAACACTTTAATGTCGCTGAGATAGAAACATCGAAATAAAACAAGTCATTCTTTGCTTATTACAGCGTTGCTTAAATTCGTTTTGACTTCCTCCTTTGTCACTCTGCAATTAGATATAGCGAAACACTGGCTAGATTCTGAACATCGTACTGTACAAACACTTATTCGAAAGGTAACCATGTTTTGCTGGCAAAAGGGGGACAACAGGAATTTAACATCAGAGTGTAATAGTTGTAAAGTTTACTCTACTGTCCCAGTCACATTAGCATGACTTGCACTTTTTGTAGAAATCCTAACAAGCAAGAAATATTTTACCAATTGCATTAGTCATTTCATTTTAGATCTGTTGCAAATAAAAAAATATTACTACTTATTATCTTGTTAGAGAAATAGTTCCACATCTAAATCACATATCTCCGATATGATTTGAACTTATGCATGGGTTCAGCAATTTAATCCCTCCTGTATTGTATTTATCTTCTGTCTGAATATTGTCCTGCAAACAGATACGATTTCTGAACGATATTTACGTGTAGCATATGTTGGTTTCTGTAACCTATAAAATATCCTGCTGTTACTAGTGTATGGCTGTGAAAATTCTCGAATAAAGCACACTGATCTATCTATTTTCAAGTGAAATGATTTCGATACAGTTCAAAGGATTAACTTTTTAAAAAACAATTTGAATAACTAACTTAACTGCCGATAGGAGGACACGTTTTGTTACAAAATATACAATGGTCTCCGACACCTTCAACACTTCTCCCCTAGCTAGCTGAGGGTTGATGTCGTGTAACAAAGTAATTCTATATCCGGAAGCATCTCTGTTATCCAAGGTAGATACGCTCCGTTGGTCGTTGTTAGGAAGAAGGCATTGAATTACATTGTACTACTCAGCAGGGAGGTACAGTCACTGCTATAACATGTCTTTGTTTTGTTGTTTCAATGTAATAATTCTAACAGCACGCATGTACTTAGACACAACATCCTGCTCTCAACAAAACAGGGCGTTAGAAAAATACTTCTATTTATTTGGTGACATATTTCGTAATTCTGTATGCAGCTACGTTTTTTTTCAAGTCGACTATGCTGTTGATAGCTTAATTAAAGTTGATCCTGTGTTGCTTTTTTATTATTATGGTACTGTCGTTAAACTTTATACGTTGTAAACAGTAATAAGAAAGTGGTTAGAAATAGCAGGGAGAAAGCGACTCTTCGCTTATATATATATATATATATATATATATATATATATATATATATATATATATATATATATACATATATATATATATATATATATATATATATATATATTGCTCTTAAATGAGATAGAAGATTAAGTATATAACAAGAGAAGCAGTTTGGTCCTAATATATAATATGTGTCTTTGTCTGTGGTCGTTTGATGTAAAATGGAAATAAACAATATTTAGGGGGTAGTTAATGTCGATGGATATGTTTTACATGAGTTGGTATTTAAAGAAAATTCATTTGATTATGTTAGAATAACTTTTATTGATGCACTTGGTCGGTAAATGTATTCTATTATATCCGCCATTTTTTTAGGGAACGAGTACTTACTTTAGTTAACATTACACCGTGTTGCATGTTCGTAAGAGATAATTAGTAGGGATTGCTCTAGCTGCTGCTTATTCTTATTTGATTTGTCTAAAAGAAATAAATATAATTGAATAATTCAGAACATCCCTCGTGCCCGCATGTCATATAATAGTGTTGTTGGCCTTTTGGCTAAGATCAAAGTGTATTATCTGTTCCGATGGATACTGCACCCCATACTGGTGTTGTCTTTGCCTTCGGGTCTTGATTTACGCCGGTCAATGGGTCTTCCTGTGCAGTTCTGGGAGGTCCACCTTCCCAGGATGTGCCTCCCCTCTTTGGGAAGGAGTAAGTGTATTGCTTACTGCCTGAGGCGTCCATACCGGGGAATGCCGACGGGGCTGTCCTAGCAATGTTTAAACCCCAGTTTCCCGACCCGACCTTGGGTCACATCTTACTTGTGGGAGTAAGATAAAAACTGGCCTTGTGCCTAACTCCTGGAGAGGAGTAAATCAATACTCGTATTAAACTATTCCCTTCTTGATTCTACCTTCTAGCAATTTATATTACTCACACGATATAATTATGTTATAATAATATAACTACAAATTTAAACCACAGCGTAAGCAATAGATGACAAGTCACTTAAAGGCATTCACCCAACGTAATGTTAGGATATGTGTGACGATTTGTAATATGAAGAAGTATATCAGTTCTGTTATACATTTTTTAATAAAATTAAGCACTTCATAATGTTACCACATGTTTCACATGTGATGTTGTCAATTAAAAGTTTTAAGATTAATTCTAGTTCATAACACTAAAATCACACATTCCGAAACCATTTTTTTTTTAATTGAAAATACTGAAAGCGATCTACATGAAAACACACGAACCTAAAATTAAGAACACCACATATGCTTAACGTAATGCGATTTTGTTCTGTGATGACATCCAGCGCTACTGAATTTATATCGTCAACGACTTTCTGAACAATGCGAAAAACGTTATATGCGCGTTTCTCCGCCGTCTTTTTAATTAAGAAAAAATTGTATTTCTAATCGAATGATTAGAAATACAAATACGCTATTCTAATTAATCAACATATCCGTGCATGTAAATATATATTTCCATTGACCGTCCTTGGTTGTTTCACCCAGTTATTTTCTTTTTACTTCGTTTTTTCATTCCTTATTTTCTTTTCCTTGTGACATCATATTTTTATAACTGTTAATTTATGTGACTTCCGTTTTGCCATGATAACCGGGAGTTCGCAGACTGATCTATTTCCTAATCCATTAATACCTAAGTACATCTACAATAGTTTGAAGATTATCGGTAGTATTTTAAAATATTTTAACAAAATATTTTAATATTTACTTATTAACACTTTTTCTATAATTAATTATAATTAATAAAATTAGCTACAACATTTAGCACTGACTTTGTTCATTACATATGTTTGTTTTCGCCATATTGTAATGTAATTGGATATTCCTGGATGCTTGTTTTAATTGTATTAAGGTATTATATTTATGCATATTTTAATTAATACTAATTTTATTTTATATATACTAAATTCAAAATATGTCTATCTCATAAGGAAAATAGGAACTTTTACGTATACTTTTCTATTTACTACGATTGTTTATTTATTTTTTAAAAATTAGACTTACACTTCCTATGTAAATAAACCCCACTGTCAAGTAGTAATAGTATTTCATTCTAGTTACAGATAATGTGATATGCAGATTTTTCTTCTGTATCCCTGATCTAATTTTAAATTATATTTCGATATTATAATATATATGTTTTTTGCAATTATATATACTGCTAGTTGTTTTCCTCTCGTTAGATCTGATATTATAACCTCCACATCTTTCCAATTACATTATTTTTCGTAAAGTTGTAGTACATTTATTCTAATTTTTATTTATTTAATATATTTATGAATCATATGTACTTTTAATATTGTGGTTGCAATAACTTATTTATATTATTATATATGTTTCATAATCGCTATTCAAATTTTAATATTTTTTATTTGTATTTAGTAACTAAACATCTGCATATATTCCATCACAACGACAACACATCACATGGTTGCATATATTGTTGTTGTTTTTCTTCTAATTGTTTTCTTACATGTGATTTTCCATGTGGTAGGTGACTTCCGTTTTTACCGGGATACCGAAAATACACAGTTTTTTTGTGAAGTTGTCTTCTATATCTGTATTTTTTATTCAGCTATTAGCCCTTTATTTTTCATTCATAGATATTCCGTCCACCTATATGTATTTAGTCTAAGAACGATACAGATATTTTTTTATTTATATATAATATATTAACTTATTCGCTTTTCTACCGTCATATTTACTATATTTATATTTACCTTTATAGAAACATATTATCATATATCTTTTGTGTATAATACTTCCTCTATATGCAATTATTAAAACTGCTTCAGTTATACATGAATTGCACCTTTTCCACTTGTTTTGTAAAAAATTACTGGATTTAACTAATATTGACTATACTACACTGTACTTAGTTTTTTGTCTTTAAGTTAGTGTATATATTCAGCTAAGGAAGTTATACATTTATCGACTCCTACCCTACAAGATTTACTAATACGTAGCATATCGTTATTGTATTTATATTTAAAATGGACCTGTCGAACCTATGTATGCTGAGGACCTGTAAATGTCCACTACATTGCACTAATGCACTATACTTTTCGACATACACTTCCCTTTTAATGAGCATTCGTCTTTCCGCATACAGTTACATTTTATTGCTTTATTCGAGTTTCCTATATTATCAAGACTATCTTTCGATGTTTTAATCTTAGTTTTATTCGATGAGATTACTGTGTGTTTAATGTTTGTCATAGTTAAATAGGACACTTTTATTGTGTTCTTATTGAGTAGTTTAATTAATATCTTATTTCCTTTTAAGTCATTATCGATTATTTTATAGAAGTGTTTAGGTATATCCGAGTTTACATGTATACTATATGGGGGTATAAACTATATAGAATTTCTTTTCATATGTATTTTATTACTATCCATATCAATACTATTGATATCCTTTATTTTATTCATCTTATTATTTTCATCCGCTCTTTCATCTATATTTTTCTTTTCAATATTTTAGTTTATCTTATTTTCTATATTAACCTCATTATTATTCATCCTGTTGTCTCTATTAAGATTATTGGTATTGCTGTATCCAGAGTTGTTTCTTCATAACCGTTTTAACATTTTTCCAAAAACCCATGTTATACGATAAAATGTTACACTTCCTATTAGTATTTTTTTATTTTGGTTCAGAAAATGTTCATTAATGTACTTAATATTTTCATAGTAACCTAATCTTTGTATTGCTACATGATAATATTGCTTATTTTCATAAAATATATTTATATTTGTGGATAGTTGTGAAATTCTATTAAATATATATATATGGTTTTAAGTGATTAGAATATTTATCTATATGAGATATTATCTTAATTTAGCTTATGGTATGGCTTTAATGTATTATCATTTAGATTAAGGGTTATATCCAAAACGTTAGATTCCTCATCATTTTAAACAATTTTTATTTTAAAAGCTGAAAGCTTTCGCTTATTACCCGGGTTGTTGATAACGGCTGTGTGGCCATAGACGTTGGAATTTTAGTTTTAAGCATGACTCGTGTTTTAGAGTTAGAATCACGGGATCGATGTGAATAATTAGTATTCTACACTAACACTTTCCGAAAAGATTTAACGTATATGTATAAAGATGAAAACATATATATATATATATATATATATATATATATATATATATATATATATATATATATATATATAAATATAATGTGAGTGTATGGGTGTGTATTATATATTAAATAGAGACTGTCTGTTTAATTGTTTCGATATAAACATAATTTTTCACCCGAACACATTCTTTAACAATTATTTCAAATTTTGATAATTACTCATATCGATATTATATTTCGAATTTGTGATATACAGAAAGTTGAGCCTCATCGTCTGTCTAGAAACTACTATTCCTCTCACTCCATAAAACGATCACACGTGTTTAATTTAATAATATACATATATTAGTATGTCTCGGAACTTTTACTTCATTAAAACGGATTCATTATCTAATCAACCTAGATTCATTTAATAGCTGCGTTTTATTTTATTTACGGAATTTTAACGTCTTCTGACTGAATCACACATTTAATTATCATTTTTTACACGCGTAAAACGAAAATATTTTGTTATTTTTTAAATTTCAAGACCAGACATTGCGTTCGAATGTATTTGGAAGTCTTTAAATTGTCAATAAGTTAATAATTTCTGACTAGAATTAGAGATGAGAGGGACACGAGGGTTCATCTGTGTATTTAATATTAAGTACATGTATATTTTCCTAGTTGTGTCATGATACGAGAATTAAAAAAATATATTTAAAAATATACATTAAATGTTTAGTATTGTTTTTTCTTTCACCGGAAAAAATATTGATATTCTTACATTAACTTTCTGTATATCTTCAGAGTGGATAACAGAGCGATTGATTCGGAAGAAGCTAAATATCACATTTCATGAAACTGCACTACATTTACGATAATCATAGAGTAAATTATTTATAAGTTAAAAGTGAAGATAAGTGTGCTTGATTCTAATATTATAAGCAAACGCATGTATGGGGAGGGGGCTACTTGATTATTTGGGTGTGTGGTGGTGGTGTCAGTGGATGGTTTGATATGAGAGTTAACCCACACAGGCATCTCCTTACGCCAGCATCTATCTAAGAAACATACAAACCAAACACCCAAACCTTGCTCCCCGTCCAATCGCCCTATCCCGAACACTGATCTATGCCGTAGCACCAACTGTGTATACAAATTACAGTGTGCCAAATACAACAACTTCTACATAGGAAACACAAGACCGCTACACCTACGCATCAAAGAGCATATGAACGCTCGTATATCCTCTTTCTACAAGCACACAACGATATGCCACACTACTCAACGTGACATTCATGTCTCTATCCTTGCCTCTATCAGAAACATTGGGGACCTAAGAATCACAAAATCTATCCTCATCTCCAGATAAACCCCCTCACTCAATCAACGCCGCGAGCTCCGCTCACCGTTCATTTTATAATAATCTAGTTTTTCACCTACTGACCAACCCTCATATCTAACAATCATTCTATTCCAATTTCACCATTTCACTCCGCCTATCCATTACACCATTACTTAACTCCTATATTAAACCATCCACTACTACCACCACCACCGCACACCCAAATAAGCAAGTAGACCCCTTCTCATACACACATATATCTAAACACATCCTCAGTCACATGAGAATAACAACCCCTAACAACCAAATGCCATAATTGACCTTCTCTTACTATCACCCCAAAATAATTCACTTCATACCCTGGCATTATTTATTAATTTAACAACTTGCCCCCTTATTACCCCACATCTACACACATAAAATGTAAAAAAATGATATACAAATATAGTAAAATAAATAAACAAATAAATTTAGAAAAATTAAATAAAATTAAAAAAAGAAGAGAAAATAAAGAATAAATAAATAAACAATAATACACATATATATAATCTATCTATAAATTAATTATCATTCAAGACACACATTTAATTTACCCCCTTTACACTGTCTTACGGTTAAAACCGAATTTAACTAGATTTAATTAGGCCTAAATTTTTAATTCTATAATAAGTAACACATTAAATTAATTCCATCAACTAATTTAATGAAACCCACAATTAATAATACTTTTTGAATATATGATAACCAATAAAATTAAATAATATTCATAACAATAAAAAAGAGTTTGATTAATTACTTTATATTAAAAACAAAACAAAGACAACATACGAAAATAAAAGAACAACACGCAGAAACAAATACAAAAATATGTATTATCAAAACTAACAGTTAATTAATCACCATACAATACCTATCATTAATCTAATATTACACACATATTTTTTAACACTGCACATATATACGAATCATAATATTAACATGTATTAATGTCTATTCTCTGCGCAACTGGTTTGTCCAGCCTTACCCTCTGCCATCCATTTTGGTTAATTCTCTACACAGATGGAATGTTTCCTGTGGTGTTATTATTTTTGACATAGGAAAAATTTTCCCGAAATATTAAATGAATGATTTTTTTAATAATCATCCGGACAACGCAAAAAACCCAACACCTCACTATATATATATATATATATATATATATATATATATATATATATATATATATTAGGTGTTGCAGCAAAATATTACACTTGACAAAATGTAAATGATCTACTACGAGGTGCTCTAAAGCATTGTAAAACCCTTTTATCGACGAGATCGCAACCGGACGCCCCTACATATTTTAGCAAGAATCCGCTCCTGCACACAAGCCTAAAACGACCTAAGCGTGGTTTCTCTACAATGTTCCCCACCACTTGTCGCCCGACATATGGCAGCTCTCCTCACCCGACTGCCACCCACTTGACTATTTTTTGGGACGTGATAGACGAAAATCACCACACGTACGCTCACAACACCGTCGACAATCTAGAGGCTGTCATAATGGAGGCGTTCGCTGCTATAGACAAGAACATAGTCGCCAAAAACGAGTGACTAATATTCAGATGTTACAATGCAAAATAATGCAGTATTTCGCAGTAACTGTGTCTACATAAACTGTCTGCGTCTGCATATGCATCTCTTGTTGTTATTGCTTGTTTAGTTTCTCTTTGACAAGTGTATAATTTTGCTGCAACACCCTATACATATATATATATATATATATATATATATATATATATATATATATATATATAAAATGTGGTGTACTAAAAGCGAACTTTTAGGAAAAGTGAAACCTATTGTGAAGAGTATATAGCTAAATATCCAGGATAGAGCAGGTAGAATGAAGAAGAATGGAAAGGAATTAGAGAAGCAAAAGTCAAATCATAATTCAATTCAATTGCTCAGAGCAAGGTATATTCCGCAAAAAAGGCAATTTATTCAAGTTAAATTTTCCTGAAGCCAGGCTTTTCAGAGATCAAAATCTTATCATCAGAGGAAGTCGCTGGGATTCCTCTGATGATAAGATTTTGATCTTTTAAAAGCCTGGCTTAAGGAAAATTTAACTTGAATAAATTGCCTTTTTTGCGGAATATACCTTGCTCTGAGCAATTGAATTGAATTATGATTTGACTTTTGCTTCTCTAATTCCTTTCCATTCTTCTTCATATATATATATATATATATATATATATATATATATATATATATATATATATATATATATATATATATATATATATAATAGCCAGTACAGACACTTCACAAAAAACACGGAGAAAAATTACGCTTCGCTAGTGTTTGTACTCGTTTATTTATCTAGATAATTAACTCAAATGTGCATATAAAATCATAGATTTGCGTCAATAATTTTACTTGTAATATATAAATTAGTGTTTTCAGTTCTGATGACCTAAAGAAAAGCATAGACCACAGTAGTTTTTTTTGTTTATATTTCCAAATTCATTTCAGGCGTCGATATAACTTTGAAGTAGTTGGCTTCTATGCTATTGGCTTTCTCGCTTCACGTCACAACTTGAAATGTTTTCGAATAAAAGCAGAGGGTTACTCGGTAACTTTTGCATGATGAGATAAAAGTACATATGTTATATATATGTTTATATATAATGTATTTTAATATATACTGTATGTATATATATATATATATATATATATATATATATATACACATAAGCATTGTGGGTGTGTAAGTGTCTCCATAATAATCTGATTGTTTGTTCATCATCTATCTATGCCAGGTTGGTCATATCAGACAATATATCTATATACATATCTCTCTATCCATCAACTTCAATTTTTGTATATCTATTTATCAATATAGCTGCCTATAATTATGTGTCAGATAATAAATTATCTGTCCGTATGTTTGTTCATTCATTCATATATATATATATATATATATATATATATATATATATATATATATATATATATATATATATATATATATATATGTATATATATATATATATATATATATATGGGTGTGTGTGGGTTAGGGTTAGGGTTGTACGTGTCAGTTAATTTACCAATCTTCTCTTTCTCTCTCTTGATCTTATTCTCTATTTCAATATATATATAATGCTTTTTAGTCTCAGTAGACAATAGATACCCCTTGTAAGTTTATTTGTGAAGAAAATTAATAGCGAAGCAAATAAGAGCGCCTTCATCAACTGCATATCTCTTGAATTTACATTGATAGTGTCCAGTATCAACAATATAAGGACAAGCAATTAATACAAATTCTTCTGTATTTATCATATATTTGTTACACAACCAAGGCTTGAAATTCTAGTTTAGCCTAATATTCTACAGATAGTGAACCGGGAATGCTGAACGCACAGTTAGTATCTATAACTATCGTCACGCGACATAACCAAATTTATATGTATGTCAGGTCGTTTATGGCAGTCATCTCCTCTCACTATATATAACAGTTTGTTTATTTCTATCAGTCTTTCGTTCTTTCTATATCGCTCTTTTTACTTTTCTAATCGTAACACGCACACGTTTGTATATATATATATATATATATATATATATATATATATATATATATATATATACACACATATATATATACATATATGTATATACATACATATATATATATATACATATATATATACATACATATATATATATATATACATATTACATAATACCTTCATTTTATCATACACAATTGCGCGCACGCCCACATTCATATATATATATATATATATATATATATATATACATATATATATATGTATATATATATTTGTCTGTGTGTGCGTGTATGTGTGTGTGTTTGTTCGCGATTGTGTATGATATGAATTAAGGTCACTTTTTAATATGTTACTCATTCCACTACGTGAAAGGCGTATCAAATAACACTTACTGAACAAAAAAATAGTTTAGTTCTGGCAGATAAAAAAACATGTTAGAAATAATTGCAGCTTGACTTGGTGCTGGAAACTTAATAATTTCTATCTTGGGTATATTACGAACTAATAGTGTACTCCTCTGTAGACGGATTTGTAATGCGTATACACGTTAGCCCCTTTAATACATTCAAAAATGTGGATCTTAAAATACAAATTATTCAAGGAAAATCTAAGTCAAGTAATAAAAGGTATAAAGAATAGAGCTGATGGCCCCGATTTATTTCCTGAAAGTATTAGGTAGACAGTGTTATTGTCATTGACACTCTTTCCAACGTTTAAGTTGCACGATTGTTACTGTGCCGAATATGTCACCTTGTAGTAAATCTGCAAAGTTGTATACACTGCATTTAACAGTCTGTTATACAATTAGCAGAACGTATACAACGACGTATATACAACTTATGCGTAGTCTTTCCTTTTTTACTGAGACTGTCGTAAACGCGCATATGATAACTGTAAACATACAACGTTGTATGTGTATTTAAACAATAGGCCAACGATAACTGAGTATCTTTCTAAGTAAATTCAGTGATAAAGTGTTAGTTTAAATGTAAGTAACACACAATTGCAATACGAAATGTGTAAAATTGTTTCATACCCTTAAATTACTCGTACCTTTTCTTTTTCGTCGTGGAGGGGTGTCGTCTCGATGTCGTCAAGTGGTTGAGTTCTTTCGTCGCTTTTGTACTGCCGTGAACATCGCCGTTCGTTGTGTCTGCAACAAAAACCTTCATAACACGATTCAGTAGGCTAACAATCTTTTATATTTTGAGTAGTTTTATTCAGGCGTCAGTTTTCTGTCGCTCTTGGCGATGTTTTCCTAACGTTGAGGGAGAGATCAATTTACTACTTTATCGTAGTTAATTCCAAGCTATCTATGGCCCATTGAGTCCTTAGCCATTCGATGTCGGGGGAAAAAGGAATTTCATTACGCCTGTATTCTTTTAAGAAATAATTTCATTTGCATGAAGAAATATGTCTGTTGAGCTTGCTTCCAAAAACAAGACTCCCAAAACTTAGTTTCCTACACAAAGGCCCGTGACGTAAAAGAACCCCTATGCGCAGGTGCACCTTGACCTGAGATCTCGTCAACGTGGTGGCCCTGTCAACGCTTGTGAGCCCCGACTATGAGAACAGCCTTATTTTGCATCGGTCGCGCAAGCCAAACCAAACGATCCCCCACACATACGTCCACTCAACATGGGTCCGGCCTCACAGGGCATTATCCAACAAAATAAAAAATACTTTATTCATTTACTATGAGATGACACTATTATCTAAAATTCTTACATGTCATAGAATTATCACTTTTTTAAAATAAATAATCTAAATAAAACAAGCATCTGTCGAATTTCCTCGGGAATCGTTTAGTCAACTTGTATGTCATTTATCTGTACTGTAACTCTCAACAAAATATAATATATGTTCTTGCTATCATGTATATCAATTGCTGTTGCTGGCATGTATATAAATACATGATAGCAACAGTTCGTATTGTTATCATGTTTGCAACATAGTTAGAGGTCAGAACATTCCTTTTGAATGAGTTATTCTTCAGCTCCATCCTAGTAGGTGCTACTTTCCAACCATTATCTCTTTATTCTTTAGTTGGTGTTAGTTTATTGTTAAGTTTCTATCAGGGAACGCCGATGAGTCTGTTATTGGCTATTTCTGTACATGCTGTAGTCTGTATTAAGAGTGTTGGCTTTACCTAAAATAAACGACCTTTCAACACATCTCCCTGCAATAAGAAGCGTGTAATACAATGAGGGTAGACAAATGTTGAATGGGGATGATGTGGTTCACTCTTGCGGATCTCTATATAAAATTGCAGTAAAGCTGCATAGATTAAAATAAGATTTCCCATTCTTAAGTATATGAGTTATAACATTTAAAACAATATCTAGGTCTAATTCAGTTATACATCTACCTATACACGTATATATTCCCACTGCCCTCTCATTCTTATGGGCATATGTTTAATGACAAATCTTACAATATTTACGAACACTCTTCAGATTTTCCAAATAGGAGTATGAGATAAACTGTACATGTTTAGTGTATGCCCTACTTATACGACAGTTACTCCGTTACTGGTGTTATTGTTTTAGGGGTTGTAGTTATCATGTTCCGCGATGTTTGCTATGTTATGTTAGTTATGTAAGTTAAAGAAAAGCCTTCATAGCGAAGAAGAACACTCACGACTAGTTTTCGGTAATGAAAAGACAAATGATTTTTATTGTTTTTACTGTTAACAGGCTAACACATGATTCAATTTTACTTAATCATCTGCAAACACTGTGCGTATTATTCGATTCCGAGGAGCGAGTGTGCATATATAACAAGATTTTGTGTAATTCGACTTTGCGTTGAGCGATATTGTTAACTCCGTTTCGAAATCCCTTTCTTCTCCGAGTTCTATTTTGTCAATTATTGGTGTATCTGTCTATATAACTATATTGGTAAGAGACAATTACGTCAAACACATTCTACTATTTTACCGATTGTTTATACCCGACTTTAAAAAGCTAATGTGCATCCATTGGGCATTGACTTACGTTATAAACAAAAATCCTAACACAACGTTATGTTGCAAACATTCTTATACAAACTACGTTTTAATGATTATTTTGACCATATATTTTTCCATAGTTCGGTAAGTCATCAGAAATACTACATTATCCGTCTACCAGTCTATCTTTCCTCGCATACCGTGTCGTTGTATTAAACTATATTTCTTACTAAACACTTAAAGTAACGGTGTCTAATTAGCTACAAAATCCACACACATTAATAAACACTTTTAACCTGGAGCAATAAATAAGATTCTAATTATTATCTAGTCGCATTTATTTCTTATCACACATAGATAGGCACGTAAGTGATTATGAGTAATCGAAAAGTATCATATTCAGTCTAAAATCTCGGGATGCGATGATCTACGTTATAACTAATCTGTTCAAGGGAAGTGTTTTGTAACAATATTCAATAAATAATAAATTACGAAAATTGAAACATAAAGTAAGCAAAACGCTAAACGTATGTGTGAAATACAAACAGGGCAGGTATACGTGACAAAACTTATTTTTAAAAAACAGAACTCTGATATATCTACTGAATAGTTGTTTTCTTGGTCCCTTTAATTGTCCCCACGCGTGTATGTGGCATTATGTTATCTTCTTTCTTAGCGGAATCTGCATTGGATTAATGACAATAAAATCCCGGCATCGTTTGTGGATATTATTTTTAAAAAAACTAATGACTTTATAACTTTTATTTACTTTGCTCTAAAAAATTTCTTTCCAAGACGACCATACGGAATAACATGCCAAATGGCAACTCGTAGGATGTATACGGATCTCACCAGCTAACTTGTCATTTTGTAAGGTGTTCGGTTTGCTGTGACATAGTGCCGCATTTCGTTTTTACTCTTAAGCATCAAAATAAGTAGTTAAGTGCTATATCGTAGTACATGTTTCAGGACTCTAACGATTTTCAATAAAATCAAAGAAAGTCTCATTGTTTTCGTTTGTGGCGTAGGTGTTTAGTTATTTAATCGCCAATAAGTCGTAACGTCACTATTTAAACGAAATAGAAAACAGCTTATTATGCTCGTTATTATGAGTGTGCTGCGATTTGGCGCTGTAATACTAATATACATTCTATGCAGAAATGTTTAGGCATTTTTCTCTTCTTCAAGTCAATGAGAAATACCATAATTTTGCAACTAACAATATAGGGCTGTGTAGATGTGTTGTGTTTTTGTTTCATTAATAAGGACTAATTTAAATAGAAAAGGACATTGTATTATTTTACTGTACACGGTGAAGCACGCCAAATATAGTAGATTGAACTTTTCCAGGTGGATAGTAAGAAGTTACAATTAACTCTTACATCTTATTCTAACCTAGCACCACTAATAAACACATCTGATGAAGAGGATCAATAGAGCAGTTACCAAGCGATTTAGAATTTTCATAGTCTTTTTTTTAGATTTGGTTTAATATATACTTGTAGAGTTTTCCAAAAAACTATGACTCAATATAACGTTGTCCTGGTTATTGAGGTTATTTAATTACTTGCAGAATAGTTCGTGCGCCTTGTTAAAATAATTAGATCACTACAATCCATGCCTTACACCATTAGGTTAGAGTATATTCCAATCAATGTAACTCTTTATGAAGAGTCATCGATGTGAGTCTTTCGATGAAGTTGAAGAAGTATGTAAATGATTCGTCAATACAAATACAAAGGATTGGTACCATGACTAATCCGAAGGCCTGGAGGCCGTTGATATGACTTAGTGGACAGTTATTGTATTATTTAGAAGATTAGTTGCGGCTTTAAATACATTCATGATGAGAAATCAGGATGGCATCACCTTGCACTTGAACCTTATAATATGAGGAAATTATCAAGTAATAATTGCATGCATCCAAATGCAGAATATGTCGTAAGGTACGTGTGTTGTCCATATCTGTTCTGATCCTTAAGATATGATTGAACGCGAACGCGTGTAATAGAAACCACGGTCAGTTTTAAATGGTTTACTCCTGAACTTTCTTGAAAGGTGATTAAACAGACAGGGCTTAAGAAAAATAGTTTAGTTCCGAGAGCTGAGAGAGAACGGTATTAGAAATAGTTACCGCTCTTCATGAGAAGCGACCTTTAATAATATGTCGTGTTATATATGTTTAATTTGGGCATATTTACTTATATAGCAGGAATGTATATATAAGGTGAACACTTAAATTGTGATAAAATGAATCGTTAATAAAATTCACAATCAGTTCAAGAATTAAGCGACATTTAGTACAAATGAAATTATCCAAACGTCTATATATTATCATCGTGTAAGTATATGCTCCAAGTGTACACCCTAGCTTTGCCGGAATACCGGCATACGATGGGAAAAGTACATTAATAACTTGCATACACTTTTCTCTTGGCACTGAAGGTTTCTAGTTCATAATGCACTCTTAATTTGTAAACCAAACATGAGCTTTTTGGGATATTGTCAGTATCAAAATTATCTCTTGAAGCCAGCTTGTAAAGTTGCAATTTATTTATTTTTGTCTTGAACTGTCTAAAGAATTTTTGAAATTACTTTATTTTATTTCTGATTTTTTTAGATGACTATTGATGATTTGCATAATTTGGGCTATTCGGACTACATTTCTCATCCAGATTCTCGTCCAGATTCCCGAGTTCGACAGAAATATTCCCGAGTTCGAAGATATATACCTGAAGAAGGCAGGAGGTTACAGCGGCCGAAACGTTGTGATGATAACACTCAAGATAAGAAATATAGTCCGAATAACCAAAATGATGCAAATCATACTTAATTTTACCCGTCATTGCAAAGCTTCTTCTTAAACCTTAAATATTATTACTTGCTTAATTATTGAATATTTTGGAGGTCACATAGTTCTTTAAAGGCGTAAAATCAATCTGCGCGTTTAACGATGAAAATTCTATTCAAAATGAAATGGTGAAATACCGACGTACAGGTCCACTAATAAACGAAAGAAAACAACGTATTTGAAACTTAAGCGTGACAAACCCTTCGAACGACGGACAGAACTTCGAGATATTTTGACAAATCTAAAACAGAAAGTATCCCTTTTGTCTACACATTCAACAAAAAAAACACTCCTTGAAAGTATGAGTGAAATATCAACAGAATATGAAATGTGTGGTGTGGCCGCACCCAAAAGAGATATTTGAAACTTAAGCGTGACATGCATATCCCAATTAACAACGACTATTGTAGAGAACTTGAACGGATTCTATCTAGAAAATTATATTCCAAATGGAATCGTGACACCCTAACCGACCAGTTCACACATTCTGGTATGCATTGCTATGCTATCAGTTTGGGACTGCATTATAAACTCGAAACTAAAATCCCCATGTAATAAAGGTTAATCCGCGCGATGATTATTTCTAGTTCATTTGGATAACATATGTATTTTAGTTTCTGTATAGAAAGTACACCCCCTTTCTCCACACTTAAAGTAAAAAGTATGACAACTGAGTGCTTGGAATGAATAGACTTAGTCATAGCAGAGGAGCGTAGAATATGATGGATGTTTATTCTCTGACTTCATAAACGATGATATGAGTCTAGATAAGCAGACCACACCATTTTATAAGGATATGACAGACGCAGAACAGATAAATACAAACTGCACACATTTTTTATTTTATTTATGATGCACTATAAGCATTTATTTATAAAAGTCAAATTGTACGATGCCTGCTTGCCTAGCTATTAATGTTTATTTATCAGAAGTTGCCACTGTTATCCTCAAATCTAGCTGCCCTTAACCGGCGTTGCCCGGGAGTTAACTTAATGTTGTTCCATAACTACATGAGAAAATAACAATTAATTTAAAGGGAGAATAAATAGAATCTCTCAAAGTAATTTATTTAAATGGCTGACTTGTTTTCTATAAAAGTAGGTGTATCTTGCGTCTTAGTCTGTATCTAGCTTACTCTAGGACACTGCACTAGATTTACTTATACAACTTAAATATTCTGATCTAACATGACCCAGGTAAGATGCCTACAAATCAAATATCCCCGTAAAGTGTTAATAAGCGTAATTATTTACCAACTAAATATATTAAATGATGATTACCTTAAAATATAAAGCGGGCATCTTAAAGGCGGTTTTAAACTCAGCGTAGAGCACAACGGTCGTATGTCAATATTTTTAATATTTATTTGACAGTTTATTCATAAGTGTTTCATCGGATTTGTTTAATTGTGAACATATACTACTTTAAGTAAATGCAAGATCATTTAAGTAAAAGAAAACATTTTCTTTTTCAAATAAAAATACTACGTATTCTACTATTTGTTATTTCTATATATTATTCTATTAACAATTTTAGAGTGGACATTTTTATTTAGGTTAAATTTATGATTTTATTTTCAATTTAATATGTCCTTTCACCTTTTCTTTCATTGTATGATAATGAATACGTATATATATATATATATATATATATATATATATATATATATATATATATATATATATATATACATGTATATGTATATATATCTATAGATATATAGATATGTATATATATACATATATATATATATATATATATATATATATATATATATATATATATAACAAAGATAGGGAGTAAAGGGATAGGAAGGAGTAGTTTGTAAAACTTTATAAAAGTTAGAATAGTATTTTCATTTGCTTCAGTAGCTTTGTAATAGCACGTTCCTTTGCCTGTCGATTCTATGTTTAAAATAGCCTGTCAAGTTTAATATTTCATTGGCATTTCATTGTTATTTGTCGAGTTTACAATTCAAATACCATTTGCTCTGTCTTTTCAAGCTAATGTTTGAGTAAGCATTTTCTTTCGCCTGACATACATCAGTTTATAATAACTTTAACCTGTAACATTTATAATTGAACATTTTTCAGCTTGTCAAGCTTAAGTTTGAAATAACATTTTTCCCCTGCAATGCTTCAGTTTAAAATAGCTGTTAAGTTTAGAATTCATGTTGCATTTAACTTTGACATGCTTCAGTTTAAAATAGAATAACTTTAGCCTGTAAAGTTTAATGTTACAGGAGCTTTAGTTTAAAATAGCATTTACTCTAGCCTGTCAAGGTTACAATTTAAATAGCATTGTCGTTGGCTCTTCAAGCTTATGTTTGAAATAGCATTTCCTTTAGCCTGCCAAGTTTAATACCCAAATAGTATTTTATATTGGGTTGTCAAGTTTACAATTGGAATAGAATTTTCTATGACCTGTCAAACTTAAGTTTGAAATATGATTTTCATTAGCGTGTTATACATCACATTAAAATAGTATTTCCATGGCCTGTCAAGTTGACAATTGAAATAGATTTTTACTTGGCTCGTTTATTTATTTTCGTATTTATAAATCCCTGTTTATAAACACGCAAAAAGGGACTAAGTGTATGGGTTAGTCAGGTTCCTGCTGATACAAACATACTTATGATTAGAAATGTTGGTTTAAACTGAGGAATATTTTATTATGTCAGAATACAGCTCAAGAAGAATTTGTTTATATTGAAATTGAAAAGGACTATGTTGTAGTCAGCTGAGCAGCAGCCACGTGGGAGTTGTGCTCTTGAGATGGGTAGTTTTGGTCTCGGAAAAAAACTCTGAAAATAGATGTTTCATTAAGCTTCATGTACGCAGTGGAAGAAATAAAAAGTATTTACAGTAGTTGAAGTTAGACGTGTAAAGTTAGTAATAGCATTTCCTTTGACATGTAAAGCTCATAACTGAAATAATATGTATCTTAGCCTGTCAAGTTTACAATTGAAAAATGCATGTTATTAGGTCTGCTAAGCTTAACTTTAACAAAGCATTTTCTTTAGCCTATCAAGTTTACAATTGAGAAAAGCATGTTATTAGGTCCGCTAAGCTTAACTGTAACAAATACTTTTATTTAGTCTGTCAAGTTAAAGTTAGAACTAACAGTTTTTCCTGTCATACTTCAGTTTAAAATAATATTTACGTTAGACTGTAACACATCACCCTAAAATACGATTCTCTTATTCCAGGCGCTCATTAAATGTATACCCTTCCCTGTGGAGTTACGGAACACCTTAATGTCTTATAATACTGTATGTATATGTTGCTACCTTACACACCATGACCGTCTACTTATACTGAACCAGCAGCAGCAAATGGGTATAGTATATATAATAACAGAATCATTTTCACTTGATATTTCCGTATTATTTTCGTTTCGTTCATTCATTTTTTTATGCTATTAAATGCTTACTATTTTTCTTGCTCAGACGAATTTACGAATTTAGACATAGAGATAACAAATAACACTTGCACAGCGATTTAAAGGAAGAGTACACAAATCTGCGTTGGCATGTGTATCCTGCATGGCAAAAAAGAAACACGTCCGTCTGAAGAGTAACACTAGCGGCTACCTATATAAACGTTAGTACTAAAACTGTTACAGTTACATATAGACATGAAACAATTCAAGCGATTGACTTTCATTCATGATATTCACACGCATACACGACACACACACAAACACACACACACACCCCCACACATATATATATATATATATATATATATATATATATATATATATTAGTACTTCATGTATCCACATAAAATATTATAAGGAGATATATTTTTTATGTATCATTGCTTACTATATATATATATATATATATATATGTGCACGTGTGCGCGCGTCTCTAAGCCTGGGTGTAGTTTGTTTATTTTATGCGATATAAAATATTTTGCGTTATTTAATACCGAAACACAACAACTTATTGTAAAACATTCATTGTAAACATCTAACAATTTGCTATATGGCTTTACCAAAGTGATTAGTTTGGTATTTATGCACTCACAGAATATATACATATATATATATATATATATATATATATATATATATATATATATATGTGTGTGTGTGTGTAGTCGTCCATATGTATACATACTTATACTTCTTAGGTAGATACCCCCTTTGGCTATGTATACATGTACACACCATCTATATTATTCTAAATCATGTGGAATTTATCTTTGAATGCTGTGCCTCTGTGTCTGTCTCCCTTTCTCTCTCTGTGTCTCTGTTCCTTTTTTCTCTTTATATATATATATATATATATATATATATATATGTTGAATATTTGGTTTATTATACGTTTGTATGTCGGAATTTGGAGTAGTACAACAGCTCCTTTGTTTATCAAGCGAACGGCATCGCTTGCTAACGGGACGATATGTCGTTTCTCGATCCGGGCGGCGTCGAGTGGTCTTGTCAGTCGGTCCCGGTTTCAATCTCTCCCTTTCGGCTGACACAGCAGTAAACCCAATTCGGAAATTATATTTCCCTTTCTTCTTGATGTCTCTTCTCTTTCTGCTTTCAATGTCTGCACCCTAGCTGCTATTGTTAGCAGCTGACCCGTCGCCGCCATCACTCTCTGCAGACGCTTTGTCATTGTCAAAGTTTCGTGCCGGCAGTATATTTCTGTAACTCAAACTAATCTACACATAACAAAATATAACAAGCGTTCTCTTTTAGTTCCGAGCTATTTATTTTCATTTGTTAGCTTGTCGACACCGAAGCAAGTTAGTTGAAACAGAGAGAGAGAGAGAGAGAGAGAGAGAGAGAGAGAGAGAGAGAGAGCGAAACTTACGCTAGTTAATTAACTAATTACTTAATCACTTGCAAGGGAATGAAGAGGCTGTCATTTTTGGGCATCTGAGTTCCCCTATCTTATTTAATCGCTACATGGCTAAGGCGTCTTGACTAGTCGGCTTCCCGTCAAGAACTGAAATCTCACTGCAGTTTTCTCACCGGGAAAACTGTGACGTCACGAAATCTCGTGATCAATGCACAGGTGCGACCCAATCCTCGGTCCGAGGTCTCATACACTGTCACCGCGAATCGTGAGAAAACATCGCACCAAAGTATCACGAGATTACTCCGTTACAAATCGCACAAGTTAAGCGATCTCTCTGTACGTCTATCATCACATGCGGGATATATATATATATATATATATATATATATATATATATATATATATATATATACCGTGCGCCCGTCTGTGATTATATTCCTGCGCAGATGAGAGCGAAATTACGAAACGCTAGCGTATTTAGGTATAACTAATTTAATATTATTTATTGAGAATGAATATTGTTATAAGCCCCTTTAATAATTTTAAATTGTAGCCCTGTTCGGGGAAGTTAAAAATAGATTTACACGTAGGTATAAGATATATTTCGACAATGTTCGTAGAATCTTTAGTCAGTCTTTCTAGATATGCCGCCCTTCGCATACATTTAACTTAAATTCCCTTCTCTAATTTGTTAAGGTCAGGTGGCCTAATTGTTACAGAGCTTGCTTACAGAGTCTAAATGTATTCTGTGGCAGGAGTTCGAACCGTCTGAGATTATCATTCTTCGCTGATGAGAGCGAAAGCTCGAAACGCTAGCGTATGTAAGTAAAAATAATTAAATAGTATATATTAAAAAATAATATATATATATATATATATGTATATATACATATATATATATATATATATATATATGCTTATATTTCCCTTGTTTCGTTTTACTTCGGTTGAAGTTCTCAGAAATTAAGGGGCCCTTTTCTTGAGGCTAACACCCAATCTCTATATGAGATACATATGTATTCGAATATTCTATTAAAGTTCTACTTTATTTATCAAAACGTTGAGTTAGTCAGGAAGCTAAGGACATCAATTTCCCTCTCCCTAATTGACCAATTTACTATGTTACAGTATATATTTCTTGTGGTCTCTTGGACTCACGGATTCCAAGAATGCATCTACTCTGGTGGAATATCCAGCTTAGTGTTGTTACTTGAGGTAACACCACTAGTAGAATGTGCAATTTCATCGTATGAACAAGTGCATAACCATGCTGAAAGATCTTATTTGCGCTGCGAATACTGTGTTATTTTTAATAGTTGGTCAGGGTTCACTAGTAGAGTGAAGTAACCTCATCTTAGGTGGTCCTGACAAACCCTTGTACACAGAAAGCCAATACACTCTGAAATGGTGTGTGATAGGTTATTCAACTCTACAATAGGTAATTAAATCTCTCCAGTTTGTAATTGTGACTATATGTGTATATGTATATGGGCGTGGTAAATACACCTTTCATGGAAGTTGTAGAATAGTTTTGTTTAAAAGCATTTTTGTTATATAGACATTTTTGTTGTAGAAAGATTATAAACCCGTTAAAAAGCCATAAATTGAATTGTTTGTCATCTCAGCTATTTAGATGGTATACACCGTTTATTTTTTACGCGTCACATTTTTGTTGAAATCGATCCGTGGGATATTACACAAGTATCTAGATGAATGGAGACCATCGAGAAGAGTTATGCAAAGTAGAAATGTATCAAGAGACAGCTGTTACGTCATCAACAACTCATCGTTGAGGCTAGAAATTGCAGGTATATCAACGTCTTGATTCGGGACCCGGGGTGGACAAAATCATAAAAGCGCCTCATAATTTCAAATACATTCAGTTATATATGGATTAAGACTGCCTTTGGCATTGCTTTCTATTTACATACTATGAGGTATGGACTCGTGCAAACTGTTTTTTTTGTTTCCAAATAATTTTCCCTCGATTCTGTAATCAAAGCCATTTCCAGCGCTTGTAACAATGATGTGCTTGATAACGACTCGGTACTTTTTCTTTTGAAATCCACCATAAATATTAAATAATGTCTAGCTCTGCACTCATAAGATGTTACACTTTGCTGTAATGCAGCTCGTTCTATTTAGTAACAATTTAACTGTGTTAATTAGTGAATGATCACCCTAAATATTGCGTATAATAAGCGGTTTGTCGAAAACAAGACAAAAGGTGACTTGTTCGAGAACGTAACCTTCTTCGACTGTACTAGTAGCCTTTTCAGGTAGGTTTGTTCGCCACTCTAAACGCCTTTGAAAGCAGTGGTTTACTAATGCAGTCATTCCGTGAAATCTAGCTTTGCGCTTTCCAGCGAACAGTTATTGTAGAAACGATGTTTTCAACATGTTCATTAGCATATGTTTTATTATTAACCAGTATTCTGCTTGGGTATAACATTTATGGTGGACCTTAAACATAAAACATATTGTGTTTTCTTTTGCATGTCGTTTCTAATTATTTTATTTTAAGACATAGGTAGATCAAAGAAATCAATTACTGTCAAACTTTTGCTGATTTCTATTTTAGATCTCATGAAGATAAATATTCTGATTATTTTTTTAAGTTTTATAAATATTCATTGATTAGTAACTAATTTAAACCAAGTAAACGAACTGGGGGTTCCAAACTGAATTGAAAGTTGCGAAAAAGCATGAAACGCCAGTGCTAATATATATATATATATATATATATATATATATATATATATATATATATATATATATATATATATATATATTGTGTGTATTTAGGCAGCATTTTTTCATTAAGGCATGTTTTATTAAAGACGACAGAAATCTTCTGTTTAGTGATTCCTTTTTTTATTTTTTCCATTCGTCGAATGATCTTTTTGACGTGTAGATGGAATGAATTGATGAAGGATCCATGTGTTTGACTAACGTTTTCGATTCTCTCCGGAATCATCTTCAGGTCTTTTATGGCAAAAAATGAATAAAAAGCGAGTGAAAGAATGGAATTTCTTAAATTTCCCAACTACCTCGTCGACGAACTAATTAAATCAATGATAAAAAACCTTACAAACACTAATATAAATAATAATAATACACAACATAACTCCAATTACATCAACATATATTACCGCAACCAAATGCAGCCAAACTTCAAACTAGAAGAAAAAGTTATAAAGAATATTACACATCGATATATATCTCCAACAGATAAAGAAAACAAAATCAAATTAATTATTTATTATAAAAGATTCACAACGCAAAACCTTGTAGTAAAAAACAACCCCTCTCCGACCCCAAAAACACTAGAAAGAACCAATGTAGTTTATAAATTTAAATGCCCTTTAGGAGGATGTACCTCCCAAAATAATAATTGCTACATTGGTTTTACAACAACCACTCTATCCCGCCGCCTCACTATGCACCTCGCAAACACTAGTTCAATATACAAACACCTACAAACGCACAACTGCCCTACATCTGAGTTGAGACAGATATTAGTAATGAACACAAAAATAATACATTCCGAAACTAATTTAAAAAAATTAAAAATACTTGAAGCCGTATACATAAAAACGCAGCAACCTAAAATCAATAACATTTCATACGAGACAAGTAAAACTATTTTAAAATGCTTAGTCTAGTTCAGTGATATCAACCGGTGTTGCCTAATTCAATTAAAAAAATAGGGACATCTTATTAAAATTACTTACTGCCTATCTCCCCCATTTTCCTTCTCCATAATTATTAGACGAGACAAAATTAAATCAGCCATTATTTTAAATTAAAAATAATAAGAATAATAAATAAAATTAATAAATAATCGAAGAACTGTTTCAATTGTCACATTTTAAAATGTAGACGTCCGTATTTTACGCTAACGGTTTGCCGGCGTATTTTTTAAGAAATTCCATTCTTTCACTCGCTTTTTATTCATTTTTTGCCATAAAAGACCTGAAGATGATTCCGGAGAGAATCGAAAACGTTAGTCAAACACATGGATCCTTCATCAATTCATTCCATCTACACGTCAAAAAGATCATTCGACGAATGGAAAAAATAAAAAAAGGAATCACTAAACAGAAGATTTCTGTCGTCTTTAATAAAACATGCCTTAATATATATATATATATATATATATATATATACATACATATATATATATATATATATATATATATATATATATATATATATATATATATATATATATATATATATATATATATCTTCTGCATCTTAAGAAGTGAAACACTTTATATAGTAGTATATTACTAAAAACAACACACACTACAATAACAAATAAAAAGTAATTACACACACATATATCTACATATATATATATGTATATATATATATATATATATGTATATATATATATATATATATATATATATATGTATATTTATAGATAAATCGCTCCAATCTAGGGCATAACATTGGAAATCGGAAACTATTCCCAATTAGCATTTAATTAGCGTACTTGCCGTATGAAAATGGTTGCAGCAAAATAAACAAATAAATGATTTATATACATAATAATTTAATATTTATTATATATGTATAATATATATATAATATATATATACATATATATATAAATAATATATATAATATATATATATACATATATATAAATAATATCTATACATATATAATATATATACATATATATATATATATGTATAATATATATATACATATGTGTGTGTATGTATATGATATAATTTAATATAGGCAAGCTTTAAAATACTTAGTATTCAAAAATATCAGAAACCCAATATATATATATATTCAATAGTGTACATTTTGTAAAAAATGACGCAATAAAGTATGTTTCGCCGGTGTTTACTTTCATGTTTATACAAAAAAAAAGAAATAAGAAAGAAAACATCTCAAACAAGAGAGTTTAAAACAAAAAAAGTAGAAGTAATAAATCTATAAATCGATATAAAAAGAAGAAAGAAAAAGAGGTAATAAAAGTCTCATCATAAAAAAGTCATTTAAGATGCGAATCTGACTTCTTATTTGCTCTCTACCATCCCATAAAATCTTTAATGACAGTTTGGACTTGCTAAATTTAATGTGACAGGACGGATATATATATTTTTATATAGTCATATGCCAATAAGTATACACTGTTCTTTATTATGAAGTGGGGGATAAAATTATATACATATACATATATATATATATATATATATATATATATGTATATGTGTGTGTGTGTGGGTGTGTAAATATAATACATGCATAGTTGTATGTGTGTTTGTATTGGTAAAGTTCCAGACATGTACCATTCTAAACTGTCATAATCATACACATGGACAAAGGTGCCAAAGATTGTACATGCCAGACGCAAAAGGAAATAACTGAATAAGTTTTCTTGTGTCGAAAAATAATTCATTCGCCAGCCAAAAAGCTGTTACGATTGCAAAAAGAAAACATTACAACACTCCTCAATCATAACATAGTCTGGTGAAAAGCAGTTGTTTAGGCGTTTAGCTCGTACATTTAGTTTTTCTTCTTTCAAGCAAAAAGGAAAACAAACGCAATTTGGTTGTAGAATCTTTTTTATTTTGTTTCTTTTATGAAATTAGTTCAAAATACTAACCAATGACTGTACATAGCGACGTATCGTTACATATAACTTAGTTGCGATATGGTTTTTTTCCTTATAATGTGTAGAATTGTACTCGAATAAAGGATGGGGCATAAAAGTCTCCCACTTTTGGAGTAAGCATTGTGCGGATCGTATTGGTGAGAAAGAAGGTTTATAGGAGTAAATCAATATGTTAGGTTCTATCATTTGTATTGTATCTATCTATTATTAAAACAATGTCCCTATCATTCACTCTAAAAGAAAGCATTTTAAGGAATATTTGCTGAGCCTTCGTAGGTGAGAGTCAAAGCTGCCACCAATATCACCAGATTTAACATCTTTTGACTTTTTTTCTTTTAAGAATAACCAAAGATCAATGATTTTCAACGTTGTCTGCTAACTCCCTGATGGTTTAGAAGAAATAGTATCACACAGGGAATCGATATAGCCAAACGTGATATGACACACATATGTAAAACATTTCTGAGAACAATTCACTTAACACTGTTTCATCATATACCATGAGAAAAATAGAAACTAGAGTTTAAAAGGTATCACGTACCTTTAACAAATATTAGTTTATATCTGGAAATATTACTTCAGCCGGTACATTTTCCTGAATTCCAATACAGAGAAACCTCGGTTCATAAACGTCTCGGAACTAGAAAACTTAGGATTTCGAACAAAAAATTCAAGCCGATTCATTTCGATTCCTGAACCACACCGGCGAACACCAAAGCATACAATCTGAGGAATCGTTAACAGTTCTGTGCATGATTGTTACCCCTAGCTTTTTAAATCCCGATCTAAGTTTTTTGAATAAATCTGGGGTTTAATTTTTTAAATCTGTGTTTTCGTAGAGACTATATTTGTAAATGTCTGCCTAAAACATTAAAATAGTCTCTATAGAAGAATTAACGAATTATTTGTATTTACATAATGTTTAATAGAAACACATGAGTTTCGAACAACTCGGTTTAAGAACATCTTTTAAGAACGAATTATGTCGAAAACCGAAGTCCACTGTATTTGAATAATAACAACAAAATTCAGATTTACATTTAGTCAGTAAACGGCTGAGTTTAAATATGAGATACATTGATTCATAATTTTGTTAGTTATTGAACATATTAAACATATATACGTCTACTTCTGTGACGTAGGCGAACGGTTATCTCTCACAAAGGTACCTGTGCAATGATGAATTTACAGTAAAGCGAGACATTTATTCTCCTGGTCTGGTATTACTTAAATCCAGTATTAAATAGAATTTTCAGATCAACAGATAGGATGTGCGACATGCGGAGACTGTTTGGTGTTATTTTGTAATTTAATTTTCCATAGCTCTAACATGGCTTGAAAGAGTAGGGCACTCTATTATTTGATCGAAAAATGAAATGAATTCATAGGTTCCAAAAGGTGAAATTTACATGTATAGTGAATACAACTTAAAACATAAAACATAATAAAATTATTACGAACATTTACCGTTTCTTCAAAAAATTGAAATCTCTATTGAAGAAAGGCCGACAAAGTAATAATTAAATGTAATGTTTTGATCTATTCAGTTTAATCCTGTATACGTAACATTTTCCCCGTAGAAAAAGTTCATCGAACACTCTATTCGGGCCTATCCTTTTTAACACATATTTTTATGTTCATATAATTCCGACTTATATATATATATATATATATATATATATATATATATATATATATATATTTGTGTTATAATGGAATAATTCCAGGAGGAAATCCGGGTATGAGAGCTCAATGTAGTAAACAGAGCAATAATAAAATATAATAACACGAAATCACATAATTGTCGATGCAATAATTTATTTCAACCGTTCGGTTTTTTCAAGCATCACTCAGACAATTACATTTTTGAGACTGATAGAAAATTGAATTTCCCTACCACAGTTCCAATACAATCAGAGATGGTGGTAGTAGCAACCAATTTGATACATCTTTTATAGAGAGGGGGAAATTTAAAACTTATATTTAACTATGGCGAACGAAGGGGAGGGATCTTTAAGTTAATCAACTAAAAACTGCCATGTCAAAATTATGACACATACGACTTGGCGATATCATACATATAGGCAATTTTACTCACGCGCATACACAAAACTAAATACGCACACATCATATGCGCACTCACATACATAATCTCACTCGCACATTATCATAACTAAACATAATCACATACGCAACTTTTATTCATCTCTAGCCAGAATGCGTCCGGCGAAACTCGTGTTCTCAAATTCGGTTAGAGAAAAGAAAGAAAGAAACAATTAACAGGCACAGAGAAGATATAGACAGACCGCGTGTCATAAATTCTCAGTCCGTCTGGGTTCCAAGAAAGAGAATCTAATTGAAATAAGATTACACGCACATACATATATGTATACATACAAATCCATACGCACATACACACATATATACACATACACACCCACACATATACATATCTATACACATATACATATACACACACATATACATATATATATATATATATATATATATATATATATATATATATATACATACATGAATACACCTATATATATCTCTGAATCTATTTGAAATATTGACCAAATGCATACGCATGTAGTTGTTCACACATGTAAACATACATACACATACATACACACACATATATACATATACGCACATATACACACATATACATACGCACACATACATATATATCCACACACCTACACACAATATTTACATAACACTCTATATTCTTACTGATGTAATATGAGTTCTAAAAATTAGTCTTACCTTATTTATATTTTAGATTAATTTGATAATCTATTATTATAAATATCATGCGGGGGGGGGGTTACCGTACCTAATGTTATTCAATTTGGTATCTTCACCGTTGTAATTCTAGAGGCCCATCGGATTACTAATTCAAGTCTAATAATGTCTATTGGTAATATTTGACATTTATACTTATATTAATTCAAAAACTAGTGTATTACCTGCAGAAAAAATTTTCATACCACTATCTTATTTTAAGTAAATAATAAATATCCGCGTACACACAAATACTATATATCACCAAGTCAGTAAATCTGTGTCTATCACAGATATTATTATAAATATTATGGGGGGGGGTTTACCGTAAGTAATGTTATTCAATTTGGTATCTTCACCGTTATAAGTCTAGAGGTCCATCGGATTACTAATTCAAGTCTAATAATGTCTAGTGGTAATATTTGGCATTTATACTTATATTAATTCAATAACCGCAAAATTTCTTTTTTTTTTTTTTATAAATCCACTATCTTATTTTAAGTAAATAATCTGAATAAATAAATATTTCAAAATACCATTATATACGCATACACACAAATACTATATATCACCAAGTCGGCAATTCTGTGTCTATAGCAGATATTATTATAACTATTATGTTGGTGGTGGTGGGGGGGGTTACCTTAAATAATGTTATTTAATTTGGTATCTTCACCGTTATAAGTCTAGAGGTCCATCGGATTACTAGTCGTTGATTATTTTAAATTTATATTTATGTCTGCACTTAGCCATAAGTTCATCTCGTTTATTTAAGAGGTTATTTCGATCATATTTTAGGATTCTTATTTTTTCTTCTAGACATAAGTTGCATCTTTGTCTAAATCCATCTGGAATATTCGAAAAACATAAGATTGACCACGAAACCACCGGGGACCTGTTCTCATTTTTCAGATGCCACCATTGTTTAGCTAACTCCGTTTTGCTCTTGAGTTCTGGGTTATTGAAAGAGTGTTTGTGGTCATAAAAACGTTGTTTCCAGTTTCCCGCGGAGATGCCGATGTAAACCTTTTTATCCCTGTTGTTATTTTCCGGATGAATAGTGGCCTTATAAACCACACACTCAACTTTACAGTTACCGTCCAGTGGGCAGTTATTTTTCACTTGACAATTACATTTATTTACTGTGACCTTATTCTTACTAGGATTGTTAAGTAATTTACGATTATGGGTGCTGATAATTCTGTCCATGTTCTTGGTGCAAGAGTAGCTGATTTTAATGGTTTTTCTATTAAATATCTTCCTAAGTGGATTATTTATGCTAAAATGTTTATCTACCAGGTTCAAGAATACTCTCCCGATGTTGATGTTAGATAGTTGGCAGTAGGGAGGATTGAACCATATTATTTTTCGGCCTCTATTCCTGGATTTATTTTTATTTTCTTTCTTGGTATATTTGAGTTTTTCATTATATCCGCTTTTCTCTAGCGCTCCATTGTATAAATGCTTATTTGCTTCAAAAATGTCTCTGTTAGCCGAAAGCTTATTTATTCTAGTATTAATTGTTTTAGGTATTTGTTTAATTATGCAGTTCGGGTGGTTAGATCTAGTGTTGATATAAGATGGTGTGTGATTATCTTTATTGAAGGGTTTGTATGTCCCCTTTCCTAAGTCTAAGGTAATATCTAGATAGTTTACTTCTTTACAATTTGGGGTTATATCTATTTTAAATCCAAGGTATTTGAATGCTCTTATTAATTTTTTATGTATTTTGGATACCAGGGGGCCGTCACTATTGGGGATAACAATTAGTCCATCATCCCTATATAACCCCACTAAATTAGGCTCTACAATTCTGCTAATAGTGTACATTATAAAAATGCCCACCAGATCGGCAATCTGGGCTGAGTCAAAAGCAACCATCGGGACATCAAATTTGTTGTTGTTCAATTTAATCCATGTTTCTCGATTGTGTGATGCTTGAAAAAACCGAACGGTTGAAATAAATTATTGCATCGACAATTATGTGATTTCGTGTTATTATATTTTATTATTGCTCTGTTTACTACATTGAGCTCTCATACCCGGATTTCCTCCTGGAATTATTCCATTATAACACAAATAATTGGCTCCACTCCGTGTTGGATTTCTAGTATCGGAATTACTTCAATTTTGAACTGAGGATGGAAAAATTCACACCATTGTATTCGCTGAAAAATATACCTTATCCCAGCTTGCATAGCTTCACTTTGGATCTTATGGACAGAATAACGGACTTTACCAACAGACTTAGATGGAAAGCGTATTTTTATTTGAAGGACGAGGAATCTGATCACAAAGAAACCTTTAACTTAAGATCACAGAATACCTGCAAACCCATTGAGGCGTTAAGGCCGTTCGAGAATGATTTGTTTGACCTAGTCAAAAGAATTAAGTTCCGAAGGTATTCAAACCAATTTCAGTCCACTCTGAAGAATGACATCGCAGAGATAAAGAAGTCGAACAAAGTTTGGGTGAAGGCTGATAAGTCAGCGAATATTTACAAGATGTGCCCATCCGAATATAGGAAAACTATTCTGGAAAAAATCTGTAATAATTACAGAAAGGATACCCACGACACTGAAAAAATAATCAATGAGGATACCAAGTAATTTGCATCCAAACTGAATATCGAGGATAGAGTGGGAAAAATTGATAAGAGAAACGCATACATACTCATCAAGGACCATAAGAAAAATTTCCACATTAAGAAACAAGCGAGAATAATCAACTCTACGAAATCGGAACTCGGCCATGTATCTAGGGAGATTCTACGAAATATTATTAATGTAACTCTAGAAGCTACCAAATTTAATCTTTGGAAGGACTCGGCGGATACTATCGAATGGTTTAAATCAATTGAAAATAAGAGGAATGCCTGCTTTATACAATTCGATATTATGGATTTTTACCCCTCGATTTCCAAGGAATTACTTACGAACAGCATTAACTATGCTGGGAACTTCGTGGATATATCCGATTAGCAGGTAAGATTAATTATGGCCTGTCGCAAATCCATCCTTATAAACAATCGAGAAACATGGATTAAATTGAACAACAACAAATTTGATGTCCCGATGGTTGCTTTTGACTCAGCCCAGATTGCCGATCTGGTGGGCATTTTTATAATGTACACTATTAGCAGAATTGTAGAGCCTAATTTAGTGGGGTTATATAGGGATGATGGACTAATTGTTATCCCCAATAGTGACGGCCCCCTGGTATCCAAAATACATAAAAAATTAATAAGAGCATTCAAATACCTTGGATTTAAAATAGATATAACCCCAAATTGTAAAGAAGTAAACTATCTAGATATTACCTTAGACTTAGGAAAGGGGACATACAAACCCTTCAATAAAGATAATCACACACCATCTTATATCAACACTAGATCTAACCACCCGAACTGCATAATTAAACAAATACCTAAAACAATTAATACTAGAATAAATAAGCTTTCGGCTAACAGAGACATTTTTGAAGCAAATAAGCATTTATACAATGGAGCGCTAGAGAAAAGCGGATATAATGAAAAACTCAAATATACCAAAAAAGAAAATAAAAATAAATCCAGGAATAGAGGCCGAAAAATAATATGGTTCAATCCTCCCTACTGCCAACTATCTAACATCAACATCGGGAGAGTATTCTTGAACCTGGTAGATAAACATTTTAGCATAAATAATCCACTTAGGAAGATATTTAATAGAAAAACCATTAAAATCAGCTACTCTTGCACCAAGAACATGGACAGAATTATCAGCACCCATAATCGTAAATTACTTAACAATCCTAGTAAGAATAAGGTCACAGTAAATAAATGTAATTGTCAAGTGAAAAATAACTGCCCACTGGACGGTAACTGTAAAGTTGAGTGTGTGGTTTATAAGGCCACTATTCATCCGGAAGATAACAACAGGGATAAAAAGGTTTACATCGGCATCTCCGCGGGAAACTGGAAACAACGTTTTTATGACCACAAACACTCTTTCAATAACCCAGAACTCAAGAGCAAAACGGAGTTAGCTAAACAATGGTGGCAACGTAAAAATGAGAACAGGTCCCCGGTGGTTTCGTGGTCAATCTTATGTTTTTCGAATATTCCAGATGGATTTAGACAAAGATGCAACTTATGTCTAGAAGAAAAAATAAGAATCCTAAAATATGATCGAAATAACCTCTTAAATAAACGAGATGAACTTATGGCTAAG
Source organism: Sepiola atlantica (assembly GCA_963556195.1). NCBI lineage: Eukaryota > Metazoa > Mollusca > Cephalopoda > Sepiida > Sepiolidae > Sepiola > Sepiola atlantica. The sequence continues at coordinate 104,822,740 of OY744523.1, read as the reverse complement.
TGCAGACATAAATATAAATTTAAAATAATCAACGACTAGTAATCCGATGGACCTCTAGACTTATAACGGTGAAGATACCAAATTAAATAACATTATTTAAGGTAACCCCCCCCCCACCACCACCACCAACATAATAGTTATAATAATATCTGCTATAGACACAGAATTGCCGACTTGGTGATATATAGTATTTGTGTGTATGCGTATATAATGGTATTTTGAAATATTTATTTATTCAGATTATTTACTTAAAATAAGATAGTGGATTTAAAAAAAAATTCTGCGGTTATTGAATTAATATAAGTATAAATGCCAAATATTACCACTAGACATTATTAGACTTGAATTAGTAATCCGATGGACCTCTAGACTTATAACGGTGAAGATACCAAATTGAATAACATTACTTACGGTAAACCCCCCCCATAATATTTATAATAATATCTGTGATAGACACAGATTTACTGACTTGGTGATATATAGTATTTGTGTGTACGCGGATATTTATTATTTACTTAAAATAAGATAGTGGTATGAAAATTTTTTCTGCAGGTAATACACTAGTTTTTGAATTAATATAAGTATAAATGTCAAATATTACCAATAGACATTATTAGACTTGAATTAGTAATCCGATGGGCCTCTAGAATTACAACGGTGAAGATACCAAATTGAATAACATTAGGTACGGTAACCCCCCCCGCATGATATTTATAATAATAGATTATCAAATTAATCTAAAATATAAATAAGGTAAGACTAATTTTTAGAACTCATATTACATCAGTAAGAATATAGAGTGTTATGTAAATATTGTGTGTAGGTGTGTGGATATATATGTATGTGTGCGTATGTATATGTGTGTATATGTGCGTATATGTATATATGTGTGTGTATGTATGTGTATGTATGTTTACATGTGTGAACAACTACATGCGTATGCATTTGGTCAATATTTCAAATAGATTCAGAGATATATATAGGTGTATTCATGTATGTATATATATATATATATATATATATATATATATATGTATATGTGTGTGTATATGTATATGTGTATAGATATGTATATGTGTGGGTGTGTATGTGTATATATGTGTGTGTATGTGCGTATGGATTTGTATGTATACATATATGTATGTGCGTGTAATCTTATTTCAATTAGATTCTCTTTCTTGGAACCCAGACGGACTGAAAATTTATGACACGCGGTCTGTCTATATCTTCTCTGTGCCTGTTAATTGTTTCTTTCTTTCTTTTCTCTAACCGAATTTGAGAACACGAGTTTCGCCGGACGCATTCTGGCTAGAGATGAATAAAAGTTGCGTATGTGATTATGTTTAGTTATGATAATGTGCGAGTGAGATTATGTATGTGAGTGCGCATATGATGTGTGCGTATTTAGTTTTGTGTATGCGCGTGAGTAAAATTGCCTATATGTATGATATCGCCAAGTCGTATGTGTCATAATTTTGACATGGCAGTTTTTAGTTGATTAACTTAAAGATCCCTCCCCTTCGCCCGCCATAGTTAAATATAAGTTTTAAATTTCCCCCTCTCTATAAAAGATGTATCAAATTGGTTGCTACCACCACCATCTCTGATTGTATTGGAACTGTGGTAGGGAAATTCAATTTTCTATCAGTCTCAAAAATGTAATTGTCTGAGTGATGCTTGAAAAAACCGAACGGTTGAAATAAATTATTGCATCGACAATTATGTGATTTCGTGTTATTATATTGTATATATATATATATATATATATATATATATATATATATAGTCTCTCCCTCTTAAACAAAGTTTAAAACAGAGTTGCCAACTAAATAAGTACCTCACTATCCACCAAGCTACAGCCATTGCCCCATCGCTGCAATGTTGCACCCTGTGTTTGTTTTACAAGTACTTCAATGGATTGTTCTCCGATTAACTTGCTGCTCTAGTAAGTACACTAGACCAACTTGACAATCAGTTAAATCCTATCGATTCACTGTGGAGGTCCTCAGCTGCCGGAGAACCTTCTACTCTTATAGCTTCTTTCCTCGTGCTGCAGGCATCTGGAACTATTTCCTTGCTCCCTGTGACCCCGACTGTACCGATATGCAGACATTTAAAACTAATGTAAACAGAAATCTCGCTACACAGCTCCCAACTTAGGATGACCTCTAAAACTGTCACCCTATTTCTCAGTAGCCTGTTACATCTACAGTGGCGGCCTGCCTTATTTGGGGTGAACTATGATAATATATATATATATATATATATATATATATATATATATATATATATATATATAAATCTAGAAGGGGTACACATCCCTAAGAAAACGTTTTTGAAGTGTATTATAAAATTTTAAAAAATACAAGAAACGTTATATTTGTATATATATATATTTATTAAATGAATAAAATAATTCTTCCTAAATATATGTCTCTGCGACGTTCGCCGTAAAACAGTATTGAGAAAGAGTTATTTTACATACTTTCTTTTTTATTCTTCATTTTTCTGTTGTTAAAATCGCAAGTACATCCACACGTGATTCAAAAGGGGATTATTTCCTCTTATGTCGTTGACGATTTTGAAGAAAATGAACATTGTAGATGTGTGTATTGGCGCAGTTACGCTTATATGAATTAAGAAGGAAAGACACATCGTTAAGTAACGTTGTTTAAGCATCGCCCGAGGTTCAGTAATGTAATTTTCATTTAACTTATCATTTTCTGCGCATTTGCACAGAAAATAAGAAAGATTCTAATTGTTATTGTTTGTGTGACTTGACTCGAGTCATAATAGGAGTATGTGGCACTTTCATAAATTCCGAACTCCAGTGGTGGTCATGTGACTTTATCATGTATTTTATAATGACTGGATATGTATACGGATCGCTACACCTGTATACATATACAGAGCCTTACATTCCTAAATAGTCACCTATCTGCAATTCAGCAGTCTCAATGTCGCTTACCTTCGCTGATCTAACGTGTCATCGTGATTATGCTGTATTGTATTTGTTTATTTTATTAAAAAGTAGATTAATATTAAATTAAAACAGTAGCAATCTGTAAGTTACGTTTAAGCGGGAAACACACGCAGACCTAAAACACGCAAACGGATTACAAGGAGGTTAGAAAAAATATGATGATATAATGAAAATAACTGCCTTTTTAACATTCAAATGAAAATATGAGTGTTGTCATTTATATTATGTTAGTTATTCTTCGATAAAAGTTATGTCGCAGTATTTTTATACAAATTTTTTTCGATAAGGTGGAGCGGTGCATATTGGGTTAGTGGGGCATAATAGTTCAACTCGTAGATTTTTAAAATTTTCTCCAAACGCATAGTATTAATGACTAATGCGATACTGATTTATAGTTACACTATCGTTAGAAATGTCCACAACTGAAAAGCACTCATCCGATTCTCTTTTTCTTGGAGTTTCCAGCTTCTGAAATGAGACTTGTTCATTGCTGAATTTTTGGAGAGAAAGTTGTCTCATCTCCTACCATATTTTTCACTTGGGAAGCACAAGGAAAAAGTAAGATAGTAGGCTCTATTTAAGTGTTATAAAGTTTAATTTACAGTTACAAAGCACAATTAATTTTCAAGGTGGGGCATAATGAGTAAGGTCAGATCTTTAGTGATGAGGGCACTAATTCGACTCCCTATAGCCAACAATTTGAATAGGTTTGTACTAATAAGCTTGTGTTTATTACATTTGTGTGCTATATTAAAATGATATAGAATGATAGGAAGGATGGTCCAGGTAGAAATACACGTTGTCCGAGAGAGCTTATGTTTTTTACGTTTGTGTACTATTCTATATTACGCATAGTAATTATTTGATGGGGATGTTCTGTATTCTTCTTGTTATAGTAGTTGTAGCTATACATATAGAGCTCTCCAAGAACCATTTGCTGTTGTGTTGCACATTTGGACTGCGTATCACTATTTGTTTTGACAACAAGGGGTGCTTATTAAAAATCCACTATTTTACCAATGTTCATACCGTTGGCAAGAATCCATTATATTTTTTCTCAATGTGATAAGATTTCAGAAAACAAACCAAAAATGGACTCATTGGGAATGTGTTGCACATTTACTAAAAAAATGCCTTTCATAAGCATTGATATAAAAAATTTCTTTTTCCTTCAAAATCATCCCAACACAACCTATTATGCTTCACCCCACACCATTGCATTTATTATCTCAGCTAGAATAACTATTTATCAAAAAACAAATGGATATATATTGTTTTCTGAAAAATAATATGAAAGAAGGAAGATGAAGAAAAAAGTGTCCTTATAGAATTAAAAATCGATGTGTCAGATTGATGTCTATCTCGGTCTGACTTGGAAATTATAACCGACGTACTTTTATATACTAGATTTTTATTTTAATGTGATATTAAATCAGAAAATTCGTTAGGCTTGAACTTAAATTAAAACCTCAGCTTAATATCACCTCTCTCTCTCTCTCTCTCTTTCTCTCTCTCTCTCTCTCTATATATATATATATATATATATATATATATATATATATATATATATATGCGGGAGTAAATATGAAATGAGAGTTTCAGACAAACGCGGAGAAGCAAAATAGTAAAATTAAGAACACGAACACGTAATTGTGGCTGGGCCAAGATATTTCGGTCGTTGGTTACGACCATATTCATTTGGAAAATAACTTTATTTGGGGCAACTCAGCAATTTATACAAATTTGGGAAGAAAAAGAAGACGAAAAAAAACGAAAAACAGAAAGAAAAAGAAAAAGAAAAAAGAAAAAAACAAAAAGAAAGAATCAAGTGATGAGTATAAGGAACTTACATGCGAAGTCGAGAAGTAGAGTGAGTGGATATGAGCAGTGAGTAAATAGGATGATTATGAGGAGGTATTAATGTGTAACTCGTGGTGTGAAATAAAACAAAAAGTAAGGAAACAAACTAAATGGAGGGAAAACAGGGTGCGTACAAGATAGTATGCGACTACATGTAGGAGGGATGACAAAGGGTGGAGCTATAGGTAGAGTAGTGAGTAAGGAAGGAACATGTATGGAAAGGATGAGATAGGGATAAATATATGGGAGGTCGATAGAATTAGAGGCACATTGTAAGTAATGTTATAGTGGGAAACTGTTAAAATTAACTAGATTAAATTGAAATTAATAAAATAAGACATTACAATAGATGACCTCGAAAATTGAAAGCAATAAAAGAAATATAAATAAACATAAATGAAAGTAAATAAAAATAGGGAGAAAAGAGAAAACGAGAATTGGCAGGGATTTAGTAGGGGGAGAAGTTAGGAAAAGTAAATTATCCATTTACTTTAGTTTTGTTCAGAAAAGATTATATATATATACATATATATATATATATATATATATATATATATATATATATATATATATATATATATTTATTTATTCTGGTACAGAAAAATTAGTACAACATTCGTACCGTCGGTTTCAAGCACGGAAGGTCTTACTCATCCGGCTCTCTTCAGCTTCTGTTGTCATGACAACAGAAGCTGAAGAGAGCCGGATGAGTAAGACCTTCCGTGCTTGAAACCGACGGTACGAATGTTGTACTAATTTTTCTGTACCAGAATAAATAAATATTATGCTCTTAATTTTTAACTTTGATTCTTAATTAATCGAGCACTCTGCTGGGATTTTTCCTACCATTCTACAAAGAATTTATTATATATATATATATATATATATATATATATATATATATATATATATTATATAGGCTACATTACAGAGGTTTGTTCGGTTATATGAATACTCATATTGAAGTATTAATCTCTATACACATGTAAGCTGTAATTTTATGTGTAATAACCTAGTAAATAATATGCCTCTTTAGAAAAAGAAGTACATTTCATGTATATTATATATTTGAAATACATTTAATATTTAAGAAATCGTATAGAGGCGTATCATCCCGTTTTGGGGCATACATAGCATTCAATGTGTGTTATATGATAATTATATTCGTATGCCGACCCAACATACCTACACTCACATGTTCTTTCCAGACTGCCTGCTTTGATCTTTAGTATATGTGGCCCTAACCATTATCGTTTCTTAATTTAGTCAAAATAGAAGTGTGTCATCACTACCCGACATTCTCCTCGCTGTCAAGTAAAACAACGCCTTTTCAACAGATTAAATTTCATACAAGGTATCCTGCTGCTTATAGATTCTGGCTAAATCAAATTGCATAGAAGACACGTTAAAACTAAAGCTATAAAAGAGTATTGCATGCGGGATGTTAAATAACCATCAAATAATAAACTAGTAAATAAAAAAATTAAAAAATAAATTATTAAATAAGACACTGTTGTCATATTTCGGCTGGTGAATCCATGTCCCATTTGAAAGTTTTTGATAAAGTGCAAAAGCGTATCTGTAATTGTATTGGCCTACCATTTATTCTTCTCTGCACCATCTCTCTCATATACGTGATGTAACTAGTCTCAGTATTTTCTATAAATACTATCATGGCATGTGTTCTTCAGAATTATGTGATCTATTCGTCGCTTCTTTTGTTCCAGCTCGTTTGACTCGTCGGTCTAGTTGTCACCAGAAATCGGCTGTTTTGATACCTCATTGTAATACAGCTTTCTATTCAAGTAGCTTCTTTCCAATGAACCGCAGGCTTGTAGAACTCTATTCCTGTTTACTGATTTCCTCCTACCTATAACCTTGGTCAATAGGCACCTCCTGTCTTTGTGATAATCATATTTGTTCTTGTTAGCTCCTTCCATCAAGTAGTTTTATGCCTTGTCTGGAGCGTCCATGAAGATACATAAATAGAAATAGAAACATTAATTAAATAAGTTGAATAAGTAAAATACAAATTATTTGCGGCTTCAAATTCAACAATGTCATCAGAATCACCCCATAAAGTCACACCCTTCTTAACTGTGGATGAGACGGTAATAACGTGGTATTGAAAGAGATACAAGCCTAACAGAGCTCTGATGAAAATCACGGAGTCGACATCAGGTTCCGTCGTCTCCTAGTCGTATCTGTATCAGCGCGTGTCAAGCAGATACGTGTTAGCTGCAGAAGCACATATTAATTGAGTGTAAGTGGTAATGTTGCTTCTGTGCCATTACTTTTGTGTTCTAGGCCAAACCTTCTCCAACTTTACATGCAACAGTTGAGCATTGCTGCTTTCGGTGCTGGGGGTGAATCCTGCAATGCTGCAGGGCAATAAATAGCTGCGACTAACAAGGGGTTTGTTTTCTTTACTACCCCAGCCAGTTGCACCATTTTGTAAGCTTCATGCAGAAGCCTAACTGGCTAAACAACAACACAATTATCAGTATCAATCACATAGTTTTATAGTTTTAATCAATTGTAATGTATAACCTCTTGATTCTCGAGATCTCACCATCAGAGGCGGGTTTTTTGTTTGACGATGTTGATTACAATATAGCCTGAACATATTTTAAACTGAAATAAATATTATTTGCTGGACGAAACATTCGTTATTAATTGAAATTAATTAAAACATACGTTTCTTTTAATTATTCTTAAAAATATCGCCGGGATATGTGTGGAAGGGTAATAAATAGTAGGTTTATCTTAGCTAAAAAAGATTTACACGGGTCTTCCAACGTATTATATGGGTACCCCATCAAGTTATTCGATGAGTTTACGTGAGAGCTATCCCTTACGTACATTTTGATGTTTCCACATTTATCAAATTTTAAATTCCGTTTATTGAACTTTCTTATAGTTAACATGTCGTTGCTATATATTTATTGCTTACTGAATCAAGGTCATTGAATATATTACACAATGACGCAATCACAATATGTATATTTAACAACACATATATACGCATGTATACGTGTACAGAAATGGGCACACACATATCTATGTAGATGTATGTTTGTCTGTTTTCTAGAGAAATGAATATGACTGCATCAAATAGTGTCCAATGCAGTGAGTCACACATACATCTTTACAAAGAAATCTAATAATGTTCATAACAATTTTAAAGTTGATTATTATACTAACGCTGGGCAATCAATGTTTGTTTCGATAAGGCTTTTCCTATACATTTTATCACACAAAACACATGTAAACATATTCGTTGATTCTGGACTTAAGTTATGTTATCTCTTACTTAGTTATAGCCTATTATTCTCACCCTCGCCTCCTAGATGGTTTGAACTCACCTCTTATTTCATAAAGTCTCTCTCTCTCTATCTATCTATCTATCTCTCTCTTTCGTTCTGGTTAGTAACACTCAATGTAAGCTTAACCAGACGATAATAATACTTATCAATACTATTTAGGCGGAAGTATGAGAAAGATTAAGAGAGAGAGAGAGGGAGAGAGACGGTATATCAAAATGAAGTACTATTTTATCAAATGTTACTAGGTTTACAAACATATTTATTTCATATTTAAATAATCTGATCTTAGTGCAATGGTTAACCTAACCGGTCACATTTTTCTAGTATATAGATGAAGAGATATAATAATGCTAATATACCCCGACGCATATGCCAGTTTACCCAAGAGGAACAATGGTAATCGACGTTTTAGCAATGACATGTAAACAGCCTGGAAAGCAAATAAAACGACAATAACAACAACAAATATTTCAGAATTTATCAACAACTCTAAATTCTAAAATAATTGTTTTTTTTTATTTTACCGACCAATTGTTCAGGCAGTTTACATGTAATCGACTAATAAAAGTAGAATCTTACTGAACTGGCATACAGTGTAAGGCTATAAATTTACCGATATAAAGTTATGTGTTTTTTCTTTAGAGATGAATATGAGTGCCCTATATCGTTTTTAAAGTAGTGACTTAGACATAGCTCTTTAATTATCATAATTTCGAAATTATCTATAAAGGTATATTCGCGGCAGCATGAACTACTCAATTAACTTTTTTAGTTCGGATTTTAATGAGATTAAAAATTACGTTTTTTTTACACAAGATAATAATTGATTCTGACATTTTCCCTAGATTTTGATCAGTTAAAAACTCCTATATGGCGTTTCACGCAACAAAAATTTACTCCCTTCAGTCAGTAAATTTATACGCGGAAAATCTATTTTTATTCAATTTTCTCCAGCTTTTGCCCTTCGTAATGTATCAAATTAAACTAAGATTTTCATTCGTCTATAATTAGTGTGCGTTGAAAATGCCCATAATGATTGACGGAAACCAAAGTATTACTAATGATAAGTTAAAGTGTATTTATCGGTAAGATCATTATTTCAGCAGAGCTCTCATATATCAAACTGCCACTGAAAGTTTCTTATTTCAAAGAAAATATACACTTAGTGTTAGTCTTTCTCTATTCAATCGTTATTTTTGGTAGGTGCTGGACCCTACTCCAATGTGTAGTTTCTCCCTGTAGAACATCAACAGCAAGAACTCGTCTGTCTCTACCACCACTGCAAATAACTTAATGTTTTCTTCTGTGTACCTAAAACCAGATTGAATTTCCATGAATAGAGTTTTTTCCAAGAACGTGACAGCTGTGGAACACATTACCACAGTAATGTTTGCATGTAAGTTACAACAATTATTTGAGATGCCCATTAAAGTAATAATATTTTGCTTATTTTTTATCTTATAAAAGTATTCATCATCCAACTGACAATCTCAGTAATACTTACCATCGAGTTGCCTTTCTACCTAAATAAGTCGCGTCTCATTAATATATATATATATATATATATATATATATATATATATATATATATATATATATATATATATATATATATATAACCTGTCAATTTTTGTTACCTCATGTATGCATTATAAAAAGCATCGTCACAACTGTCAGAAACATATGTTAGGGTAACTATGTCATTGTAGCTGTAATTCCTCGCTAATGTGGATAAAATTGGCATCCACGGTTGATCACCATCCTACACTCTCTGAATGTGTGCTTTCTCATAAGACTTTCAGAGAGTTTCACGAAAAGGCGCTTCTCTGTATTGTAAGACAACGTTTGCATCAAACAGAATTCAATCGCATATTTACTCGGTAATACTGATTTAATATTTTTTTAAACATAATTTACCGCAAACAATGCAGACCGCCACTGTAAACGTAAGTGGCTACTGAGAAATAGAGTGTAGGTTTTGGGGGTCATCCTAAGTTGGAAGCTGTGCAGCGATCTGTCTCATTACATTTGTTTTACATTTCTGCATATCAGTGCAGTTGGGGAAAAGGGAGCAGGGAGAAAGTTCCAACAGGCCAGCAGCACGAGGAAATAAGTTATTGAAGTAGAAGGCTCTTCCGCATCTGGGGACCTCCACAGTGAACGGCTGGGATTAAGCTGATTGTCGGGTAGATCTAGTGAATTTACGTCAATGGGGCACAAGTGCACAAGTTCATAAGAGCACAATTTATTGAAGTACTTGTAAAACAGACACAATGAAGCAACCTTGCGGCGATGGGGCAGAGGCGGGAGCTTGGTGGATAGTGAGGGACGTATAAAGTTGGCGACCATTTTATTTAGCTAAGAGGCAGGCACTAGTTAATAATGCACTAGCCCAGATGTAGCAACAATACTCTATGCATGGACGTATGGTGGCTTTGTAGAAATATGGTATAATTTCAGGTGTGAGAAGTGTACTAGCACGGTAGATCCCGCCTTCTTTGCAGCTGCCTTGGCAATGTCTTTACTGTATTTATTCCAATTCATGTTATCATTGAATGATAGGCCGAGGTGTTTAACTCTCATGTAGGGTGTTATTTGCCATGCCACTCGGTGGTTGAAGATGTTTCTTGTAGTTATTGAAGGAAATGTGCTTTTTCTTTGCGGCATTAATGGTTACCATCCATTTATGATCCCAATCCACTACAACCTGGAGGACATTTCCGTAGGATTTAGTCATTTCCTCGGATATGCGTGCGTCCGTGTTGCTCACAGACGAGAGTAGAGCGTGGTGTCGTTATCAAATATACATATTTAAGTCTAAATGACATCAGGGAGGTCATTTATGAAAAAAAGGAACAGTAGAGGTCCTAAGATTGCTCCATGCGGTACAACAGCATTTATGCCATGTTGTTTTGATAGACTACTATCGAAGACAAACAGGGTGTTTCGTTTGATTAGGAAAGATGTAATTATATTAAACATTGGTCTAGTAATACCATATGAGTCGATTTGTATGGGGGCCCTCTGGAAAGTAACAATACAGTAACCCTTTCTCAGAGACAAGATAAAAACAAGGAGAGTCGATTGATATCATATTATTTTATATTATAATTTATGTGTATATAGGTAAAATACTAGATGATATGTTTATATATGCATATGTGTGTGTAAATGTGTAAATGTGTATATGTTTAAAAAGAACTATAGGCAAACATTAATCATTTTGCAATTTTTTTTTACAGTATTACTGATTAGTTAAAGCAATTATTTCGAAGTGTAAACAATCATAGATTTGTGTTTAGATCTAAATTAATTAATGTGTGTTGTAATCAGATTGATTGTCAAATTAGCAGTTACATTTCCCTCCGCTACAGACTGAATGTCGGTGCAGGCAAAACCTGTTCCCACAGCTTTTGTATATTTGTAGCGGGAGGCAGAAACAAAATACTTAGAATTTGCTTTGCTAATAAGCACCACAAAGTTACTTTACTTTTTTTACCACAAATTAGATATGCAATTAAAAGTTGCAAATAAAGAATATCAAATGTCAAGACCCGAACTCCGTTCACATTCCTGATCTTCTCACATAAATAAGTTCACGATTTTTTATGCATATACATATGTATATATATATATATACATATATATGATTTCACACCCAACCACACACATTTTTTATATATATATATATATATATATATATATATATATATATATATATATAATAGAGTGTTTACATTGAAGATCTCGAATGTTTCTGTTTTCAGAAGCCTTTTACTTATTTTTCTTGTAATTATTCGTCACTTTATATGATTTCATTTTACAACTAATAATAATAAAGATAACAAATTTAGTTTAAGACAAAAAGAAACGATTCAATACCAATAGTAAACCATGTTTATCGATGGATAGTTCTTTTTAAAATATATACATAATACATATAGCCAAATTTACACACACATATACATATATACATATATCATCTAGTTTTTCACCTATATAAACATAGATTATAATATAAAATAAGTGAATATCCATCAGCCCTCGTTGGCTTTATCTTCTTTCTCAGAAAGAGTTTGTTTATTGCTACTTGCCGGAGGCCCTACATACCGGAAAATGCTGACAGGGTTGCTCAGGAATATTTGTAGGCCAGAGTCCATTGTTCATAGGACGCTAGCTTAGCAGATCCACACTCGACATCGTCTCGAACATCCTGGCAAGAAGGTAAATAATATAATATACTTGCTGGACCAGTCGCCCGGCGTTGTTTGGGAGAAAAATAAAAGAATGAATTAAAATTTGTCAACATCCGACAGAATGAAAATAAGTCACATCGAATAGGATTACTTCTGAGTTGAACAAAAATAGACATTTTAACTGACCGATTATGGAAAATGCTACTTGTTTCAAGCCTGGATATATTCTCGATCTGTTAACTATTCTCTGGTCCGTCATTGAAAGAAAATCCTTGTAGAATGCGGAAATGTGGTAACGAGAAGACATTCAATTTTAGGCACGTAAGATAAAAGTAAATGATATTTAAGGCGAGTATGATCAATATATTTTGTTAAATTATAAAAAGAAAAAATGCAAAAATGAAAGCAATTTTGATCTGAATTGCGAAAATTAAAGTGTTGATTAATTACTATTTTTGTCACGTAAATCATACTTCCGTATGAAGCTACAAATGCAAAACAAATCTGAGGTATTGGTCACGAAATAGTTGATATAGCAAGTATTAGTGTAAAAAGACGAAACTATTGTTATTTGGTATTGGCCACGTTTTTTTTTTTTTTTTTTAAAACATATTTCACCCTAACCAAGGCAGGTCGCCACTTTAGACGTACGAGGTTACTAATGGTTAAGGTGTTGGGTATCATCTTAAGTTGGGAGTTGTGCAGCGATATTCCTCTTTACATAAGTTTTAAACCCCTGAATGTCGGTACACTCGGGGAAACAAGGAACAGAAAGGGAGTTCAAGGGGCCTGCAAGAAAAGGAAAAAAGCTATTGGAGTAGAACGCTCTCTGGCATCTGGGGACCTCCACAGTGAATCGATGAGATTTTGCTAATTTTCGAGTTGGTCTAGTGTATTTACGTCGAGGGGGCACCAGAGCAGCCAGTCTATCGGAGCACAATCTATTGAAGTATTTTTAAACGAGCACAAAGATTCTAAATCGCGGCGATGGGACAGGGGCTGGATCTTGGTGGATAGTGTGGAACGTATTAAGTTGGCCACTCTATTTTGAGCTTGTCTAAGAAGGAGAGACTAGTGCCTGATGCATCAGCCCAGATATGGCAACAATACCACATGCATGGGCGGATAGTGTCTTTGTAGAAATACAGGATAATGTCAGCCGTGAGAAGTTTACTAGCAGGATAGAGTGAGTAACCTTATTAGCTGCAACCTTGGCAATGTCTTCAATCTATTTGTTGCAAGGAGTTTTAATGTTGAACTATCAGGTAGGGTGTTATTTGCCATGGCAATCGGTGGTTCAAGCGGTTTCGTGTAGCTTTTGAAGGAAAGGAACTGTGTATTGGCGGCATTAAAAGTTTCCCACCATTTATGGCCCCAATCCACTACACCCTTATGTCATTTCGTAAGGATTCAGCCATTGCCTCGGATATGATCGAGTCCGTTTTTCCCTCATTACGAGAGTAAAGCGTGGTGTCGTCAGGAAATATACTTCTCAGACTTAATGTTATCAGGGAGGTCGTTTATGAAGATCATATACAATGAAGGTCCAATGCTAGATTCATGGGGGTACACCAGCATTCATATCATGCTGCTTAGATGAACGGCCATCGAGAACAACCTGGATATTTCTTTTAGTAAGGAAGGTTGTAATTATATTAAATATTTGTCCAGTAATACCATACGAGCGTATTTTTAAGAGAAGCCTTTTATGCGATACCTTTTCAAAGGCCTTGGATATATCAAGCGCTACTGCCCTAGCTTCACTTGCCTTGTCCAGTGTATAATATATGTGTTTATAAATGTCCGCAGTAGATCGTTCTCCACTAAATCCATACTCAATACTGATACTAAATGCAATCAATTTTGCTCTGAATTGCGCCAATTAAGATGTTGATTAATTACTATTTTAGTCCAATAATTCCGAAATTTTTATAGAGCTAGAAATGCAAACCAAATGTGAGGTGTCGATTAGTAAATACTTTATGAAGCAAGTATCAGTGTAAAACGATGAAAATATAGTTATTTGGTGTGGAAAATAGGTCAAATTATCAGTAACGGTTTTAGCGAGGACGAAAGTATATACAAAAGTTATGAAATACATATTAATAAATTTCTCTATGAATTAATAACGAATAATGTTGGATGACTAGCAAAATGTAGATGAAAATAATGATTTTAAATATTACGCCTGTTTGTGTTCTTAATCGATTTCGAAGCGTTTTAACCCTCACGAGTTAAATAAAGAAACGTTATTCGTCAGTATTAAATATACTTCAAGAAATCGTTGCACGCTAATTTATATTGGAGCATAAAGAATTGCACGTATCTTTGTAATGTTTATCAGCTTAACAATATAAACCTTTTTTTAGAAATTGTTGCGTATGAATATATATATATATATATATATATATATATATATAGAGAGAGAGAGAGAGAGAGAGAGAGAGAGAGGGAGAGAGAGGGAGAGAGAAGGATGGGAGGACGAGTGAGAGTAAAAAAGGGAGAGATAATTGACGGTTAAAAAACGTCTTACGTACCTTCCAGAGATTAATAGAAGATTTCCTGATGTGAAAATAAAAACGCAAAAGTTGGATTAATGTTATATTAATGTGGATGGTCGAAAGTAAAATAATAAACTTGTGTTGTATGTTAGTTAAAGTAGTGTAAAGTTCGTAGAGAAACTGATATTACGTGCTTCTATTGAATTGGTATCAACAATTGAATATTGTCGAAATGAGCACTGCAGTTTATTTTACGCTCTACGTATTGTAAAAAAATATTTTTAAACCTTGAAGGTGTTATGTATGAAATTGACTAAGTTTTTAAGTTAAAAAATTAAAGTATACTCAAAGCAACCTAAGAATTATAAGGGAAATGTATGAAGTCAATTTACTGAAGATTGTAGGCGCCATTTTGAATCACAGAACACTATACGAAAATAATGTTCGTTAAATATATTCCGTAAACACCCGGATGAGAATAAGTATATAAGTAATAGTTAGAAATAAAGTAATCCGATATTCTCGAAAATCAGCGGAATGTATTGTATTATGTATTAATTTAAATGGCAGGTTAATAAAATACTAAGGGTTACGTTTTTATGAAGAGTTCGTTGTGTATTAGTCCCCGGTGTATATAGGGATAGTGTTAGTTGTAAAATATCTGAGGGAAACGTTTGCTACCAACTCATATGGAGATTGTTTTGGAGAGAGCCTCGCATTGAGGGCCAAATGTAATATTGCGTGTTAGATGGAGAAAATAATCATAAATTTATTGAAACACGCTTTATAAACTTAATAGTTTATAAACTTAATATAGTGGTGGGTTATGTAGTCTTGTATGCATGTGGCTATTTTTTCAGTCTAACCGAAGATACAGGAAGAAAACACGTATATAGAAAATTACGTATATAAACTTTCACTAATAACGTCCACGTTACTAGATTAAAGTCGATTTACTCCGGGAATGAAACATTAATTTATATGTGTAGCTTACTCGTTCTAAATATATTTTAATATTATATAAATATGATGATAAAACACAATAATTTGATATAATTTAGATGGATTAACATGGGATTCAATATGCACACAATGAAATTGTTATTTAAACAGAATTCAATTAAGCTATAAATACATTACATAAATGTTGTAACATATAATAATATGGTGTGATGCTTGATTTTAAGCAATCAAAATATACACGTGGTTCTGGAAAAATGAAGAGCGTACTTCGATAAATTCAAGTAGCTAGATACAAAGTCCATCTTTAGAGTATGTTTCCCAATGATAACCATACAATTTAAAGGTTAGGAGTCATGCAAAGATGATTTTCGATAATGTTTAGGAAAGTACGAGAAATGAAAACTTGCAAAATGAGAGCGATACAGGTAAAACCAAATGCGCATATGATTCAAAAGTCAGATGTTCATAAAGAACTCGGATACACACTAAAAGCCCGACGGGAGAATCCCCCAAACGTCAAGGTAAACTCAGACAAGATAGATAAGAAAATATAAATACAGACATTCTTACATCTGGTATGTATAAGCGATATGTTTCTATTTGGTTGTACTTTCTGGGAATTTTACCACAGTCAAGTATCGTATTTAAATAATCTAATATTTATATATATATATATATATATATATATATATATATATATATATATATATAGATAGATATATATAGATAGATATATATAGATATATATATATATATATATATGTATATATTTATATATCTATCTATGTATATATGTATGCATATATATGTATGTATATATACATGTATATATGTATATATATATGTATATATATATGTATATATATATGTATATATATATATGTATATATATGAATATATATGTATATATACAGGGTGGGCCAAAATAAGGGTCCTATCTTTAAATTTGAATAACTTGAATTTGAATAACTTCCACAAAATAAAAGTTAAACTCACCAAACTTTATGTGTGTGTAGACTGACTCTTCCGAGATTTTTTTAAATAAACAAAACAAATTTTAGCCGAAAAACACTTCTTAAAACTTACAAAAACTAAAGTATTGTTTTTTACACTGTTTTGAGTTTTTTAAGCAAAAATAATGTTTTCTAAATGAGGGTACGTTCCTTAGGGCTAATACGGCTAATGCTTGCTTCGGAAGGGGTCCTTTACTTATTCTAAAAAAAAAAATAAAAAAATCAATAAATAAAAAATTTACTACAATCTTATTTATATTTGTTTCTTATCTTATCTTGAATTTCCTTCGAGAGTTTATATTTAATACAATTTTTTATACATTTATTTATTTATAACGTTTGAAATTATTTTAATTTAATTTAATTTTTTCCCTTGTGTTTTTACATTATTTTTAATTCATATGCGCATGTATTTCTCTGTAGTGAATTGTTGCTTATCATTCTTTATATATATATACGTATATATGTGTACATATTGGTTGAAATTGTAACGTAAATTTTGTAGATACTTATATATATATATATATATATATATATATATATATATATATATATATATATATATATATATATATACATATTAGTATACTACTGACTGTTTCAAAATAAGCTGAATTACTGTCGCCAACAGCAGTTTTTAAAAATGTTGATTGTGCTTGTGAGGGTATATATATATATATATATATATATATATATATATATATATATATATATACTTGCAATAGTATGTTCTTTTCTGTCGCATATTTTTGCTAGTATATATAATGTAAGTGTTGATTTTGCCTATTTTTACAAATTCTTGTTAATGTACGCCACCCCTCTAAACAGTGTGTAATATATGGGAGTATTGTCTTAACACCTACAGAACAAATACTAAACTACCTGCACAAAAGCATGAGGTTATGCCATGGGAGGATGATCTTATGATATTAGAACATATACACTTTTCCTAAGGAGGAGGTAATATTTGCGAGGATTGTATCATGGCGACAGAAGATATAGTACATAACCCTTCTAAATAGAGCATTTTAATATACAAAATTAGTGTGAAATAGTATAGTAAACTGAAATGTGCATGTAAGTAGTACAGTATCATTAGAGACAGATAAGAACTCACCATTAGCAAAAGATGGTGTACGACCTCATATTACACGTAGTGGGAAGTGTACCTTGTATATCTACCGGTTGTTATAAATATCGCTTTAAGCGTGGTGTCTGTTCTGATCGAGGGTCGTGTTCCCCGACTATAAACGTGTTCGTTAAATCAAACAATGTTGCATGCAAAGACAGAGTAATAATTAACAAACAAAATGAGTTTGTTCAAATAATATTTATTGAAGTGTGTGTAATGTGGAATGATGAGGTGTGTGGTGTATGTATGTCGATTAGAAACAGTTCTTGAAATGCGTATGCGAAGAAATGAGTCGTGAGAAAAGTCTTTGAAAGCCGTACACAAAGTAAATTAGTTGAGAACTCTTACCGTTGTTTGACCACGTGTTGACGGAAGAAACGTGTGTTGGTTGTTGTTTTGCCGAGACCAGTTGAAGAGAAAAGAGGCTGATTTTTCGTTAACACAGGTTTTTATAATCCGAAGGACAGATAACTCTTGTTTCGCTTTTCAGCGCCACCTGTCGGTTAAAAAGCGACACCTAACGCTCAACCGGTGCAGTTATGTTTTGAAAGGAGAAGGTAACTGCTACAAGATTGAAAAATATTGAAAGTATTATTCAATATGTACAGTTGTAGATGAGAAGCATTCTTTGTGTGTATGTCTGTTTTGCTGTTGAGGATTAGAAATAGTAGAGTGCATGCTACTTATTTCTGTTTTTCCATCTGTATTGAATGATTGATCGCAAGTGCGTCTGCGGAATTGAGTGTTTGTAACGCATGTGGATCTGCGTGTTGTTTGCATGCAATTGGGTCTGCATCAAATTTGAGCGCAAGTGAGTTTACGGTCGAAAAATGTTGAGTGCAAGCGAATTTGCACTTGTTGGTGGCGTTGTTCATGTTGATTAGTCTGCGTGATGCGGAGCTGATGAACGAACGTTGAATTGTCAGTGGTGCATTGTGGTCAAAGACAAGTGTTCGGTATTGTTGGTAAGGGCTATTGTGCACATGAATTTATACGCATGGTCGAAGATGATGAGCGAGTGCAAGTGGGTCTGTGCGGTTGTTGACGAGTGAGCGCAAGTGGTTCTGTGCGGTTGTTGTCGCGTAAGCGCATGTAGGTCTGCGCGGTTGTTGATGAGTGCAGTTAAAATCCAGAGTTAGGCTTCGTTCATAGAGCTGTCTATCTCTTTAAAGTTGAGAGAATGTATATAGCTTAACGAAAATAACCTTCTTTTTTTTCGCTGGATGAAAAAGATTCAATTTGTGTGCGGTGAAAATGCTCTGATTACTGTTGTTGTTGAACGAATAGAAGTTCGGAGATTATTTTGTTTGTGTCCGAGTGTATTTGTGAGAAAGTGTTGAATCTGTTTGTATGTTACTAATAGTATATGTAAGTTTTGAAGTTGTGTGGGAATGTTACTTTCTGACCACATCTTGTCTTTTGTTCTGGTTGGGCATAGTCACATGGAGTATTCGATCCCTCTATGGTGTCGGAATCTGGGTGAGAGTTGTGTCTGTTTGCTTGACTGTGATTCTTCTACTAGAGCAGGTTTTAATCTGTCAATGGCAACAGTGTCATTCCCTCTAACTACTTTGTAAGGACCTTGGTAGCGTGGTGATAAAGGCTTTTTCACAGCATCGTCGCGGACGAATACGTATTCGCTGTCAAATAGCGTCTTGGCTATGTTGACTTGTCTCGATACTTGTCGTGTAGGGGTGAAGTGTAGTTTCAACATCCTTGCCTTTATGTCCTGTACAAATGTAGTTGTAGGGTGTACATCATCTTGGCTATGAAAGTATTGTCCGGGTAAAGATAATGTAGTACAAAAACTATTTCAGCCGGTGTGCAACGCAAGTCCTGCTTTATGACATTCCTAATTGACAATGGGACAAGAGGCAAGTTATCAACCCTGTTGGTTGTGTTTGGTCTCATTGCAAGAGATGCTTTTAGGTGCCTGTGGAATCGCTCGACAAGGCCGTTGGAACAGGGATGATATGCCGTGGTCCGTATATGCTTGGTGCTCAGGAGTAGGTTGAACTCGACAAAGAGTTTCGACTGGAACTGTGTGCCTCTGTCAGTCGACATGACTGCGGGTACACCGTATGTGGCTATCCACTCCTTCAAGATTGCTTTGGCGACTGTATCTGCTGAGATGTCCTTTAATAGGATTGCAGTGGGCCAACGGGAAAATCGATCAATAATCGTTAGTAGATAGCAGTAGTTCTGGAAAAGTGGCAAGGGTCCAACAATGTCTATATGCAGGAGAGAACCTGGCATCAGGATTGCTGAATGTTCCTATTGGGGACTTGGTGTGTGGGTAGACCTTGCAACGCTGGCAGTTTATGCAGTTGCCAGCCCAAAGTCTGACATCTTTGTTCATCCCAGGCCATACAAATCTGTGATTGATCATTTTAAGGGTGGCTCTTTTGCTGGGATGAGAGAGTGAATGAAAATGATCAAATATGCGTCGTCGCAGTCATGGTGGGACGTAAGGTCTGGGTGTGGGTGTTGTTTTGTCGCAATAAACCTCTTTGTCGCTAAAAGGGGTTGGTACAGGAGTGAGTTTCAAGGAAGTGTTTTGCAGAGTTTGTTGCAAGGTGGTGTCTGATGCTTGTTCCTGTGCCAGCAAATCGTGACTAAGAAAGTCCTGGGTGATAGAGTTTGTGTCTGGCCGAGAAAGTGAATCAGCCACAATGTTCTGGTCACCTTTAATATATTTAATTTCAGTGGAAAACTGTGATATATAGTCCAGGTGACGAGATTCTCTGGGTGAGTATTTGTCCGGACGTGAGGATAATGCATATGTTAATGGCTTGTGGTCTGTGTAAATGATGAAGTGCCTACCTTCTAGCACATGTTTAACATGTTTAATTGCGAGGTAGATTGCTAGGAGTTCCCTAGAAAATGCGCCGTATCTGGACTTTTTTAGGCTGAGCTTGGGGGAGAAGAAAGATATGGGTACATTGGCGTTATCAATCTCCTGATGTAGTACCGCGCATACAGCTGATCAGCTTACATCTGTTGTTAGGGTTAATGTCGCCTGAACATTGTCAGTGAGGTAGGTGTGTTGGTGCAGTTTGTCAATGCGGATTTGGCTGCGTTGAATGCATGAAGTGCTTCTGCAGTGAGTGTAAGGGCTTTGTTCTGCAAGATATTCGTTAAGGAAGACAGGATCTTGGAACAGTCTGGGATAAACCGACGATAATAATTAACGATTCCTATGAATCGTCGCAGCTGACGGAGTGAGGTTGGAGGTTGAAATTGCTGTACCGCTTCTACCTTTTCAGGCAGGGGTGTGATTCCGCCTTCATCAATCTGGTGTCTCAAAACCTGAAGTTGCTTGGCGCCGAATATACACTTGTCTACATTGATCTTCAGACAATTGTGTGATAGTCTCTGCAGAACTTGGTGTAAATGTTGCTCATGTGTTGCTTCATCCGGGCTTGCTATGAGGACGTCATCTATGTAGGCGTATACACAGGCTAGTCCTCTTATGACATTATCAATGAGGCGTTTGAAGGTTTGGGCAGCGTTTCTCAGTCCAAAAAGCAAGCGTTTGAACTGGAAGAGTCCAAAAGGTGTGGTCACGGCTGTTTCCGGGATATCTTCGTCTGCTACTGAGATCTGGTAGAAGGCTTTAGTCAGATCCAGTTTGGAAAAGATTGTTGCACCCTGGAGTCCTTATGTGAAATCGTGTATGTGCGGTACGGGATAGCGGTCTGGGACAGTTGCGCATTGAGTCGCCGATAATCGACACATACACGATGGGAATTCTTGTCTGGTTTAGGAACAAGGTGGAGAGGTGAAGCATATGGGTTTTCGGAGGGTTCGATAATTCCATCCTCGATCATCTGCTGAAATTCCTGCTTGGCGTATTTATACTTTACAGGCAACAGACGTCGAGGGTTCGAATAGACTGGAGGTCCGGTTGTCTTTATGTGGTGTTGTGTAGAGTGTTTAATTCTATCGTCGATGTTGAATGGTTTTGTAATGTCAGGGTATTGATCCAAGACGTTGACATATTCTTTGGTGTGATTGGTTGCTGAGCAAATTCATGTTGGATCAAACTGTGTTAGTGTTCCCTTCACCTTAATGTTTGTCATATCGCCCGAGAGTGTTTGGTTGTACATGTGGACAGACAGACCGTAGTGTGAAAGGAAATCAGCTCCTATTATGGCCATCCTGACGTTGGCTTGCACGAATTTCCAGACGAAGTTCCTTAGTGCCGTATGTCTGGATTTGTGAACCGTTTGCTGCCTGTAGCTTGAATGTCGAAGGAGTTGCTTTTTTGTCCGTGTTGTAGTGGGATAACACTTATCTCAGCACCGGTATCCATCAGGAAGGAATGACCGCTGTTGCGGTCCTTTACATAAAACAAGCTACCTCTTCTTCTCCCTCCAGCCGCAATCGTCACTATTACTGGCTGGGATTGGCGTTTCGCTGGGGCTTGCAGTTACAGGGGCTGTTGCATTTTCTGGCCTTGTTGCCAAATGTGTAGTGGTACCAGCACATACCACCCTGGGGTTGGTTGTAAGAAGACCTCTGTCTGCTACGGCTTCCACGGTACCTGCTTCGGGACTGTGAACGACCTCTTGATCTGCTTTGGGTTTGGAAGAATTTTAGCATAGCCTTCAGTTCCACCATCTCAGCTTTTAACTGCTGCAGTTCGCTGTGTTGACTGCTAGGAGTGGCGAGTGCGTTGACCGTTTGTGGGACACTGTTGGACTCGAGAATTCGATCAGCCGAGTTTGTTAGCATGTCGATGGGAGTGGTGTCTATCATCGGTGCCAGAATTTGTGTCGCAGTCGAGGGAAGTTTGTCCAGCCACAATCGTCGCAGTATATTCTCGGGCATGGTATTCCTTTCGAGCTGTGACTTTATGTGTCGCAGTAGTTGTGACGGTGTCCTGTCATCGAGGCTGATGTTGTTGAATAGGTCCCGTAGCATGGCTTCTTCGGAACGACCCATTCTTTTGATTATGGCGTCTTTTAGAGCATCATATGGGTTGACTGATGGGACGTCGTCCAACAGATCGGTTACTTCGTCTACCACCTTTGGGGGCATGGCTTCCACAACGCTGCCAAATTTTCTTTCTGTGAGGTTATTCTTCTCACAGAGAATAATGCCTGTAGTTGGGTGAACCAATTCTTCACGTTACTGGCGCTAAAAGAAGGCAGACGGTAATTCGCAGAAACTTCCAGAACGTCGAAAACCTGTCTATTAATATCTTCAGCTTTAAGCCTAGTGACTCCAAGTGTGTAACGAAAAGTTGATGCTTCGCCTAATGTACGTCGTTAATTAGAGATGAATTTTAATAAAACTTATAAATAGAATTAAATATTTTCTCTCATGCTATCTTCTTAATAGATAGATTATAAGGAATGTTAGCTGGTCACGAATTCGGTGCTTATTCTACATACAATTTATAGAGTTACGCCTTACCCTAAGTTCAATCCTTTCTCACTCTAGTAGGGGCGGTGGCAACGTTGAAGTGTCAGAGCTATGTAGTCTGACACTTCGATTGCTGGCGGGGGCATACAAGGACGGCTAAGAGGGCTTTGCTTAAAATCCACGAGAATTCGCAATCAGGAGCCGTCGTTACTGGCATCTCTGGTCGTCTCTGCCTCTGTGGGTGACACAAAGACATGTCAGGCACTTACACATAGTGATATTTCCACCTACAAATAAGAATATTTTGTTGCGAGAAAAAATGCAGTAATTATGTAAAAAAGACACACGTAAAATATACATACACATATATACGTATAATAATAATATAAATACTACTACTACTACTACTACTACTACTACTAATAATAATAATAATATAATAATAATAATAATACTAATCATAATAATCATAATAATCGTAAGAGCAATAATAATAATAATAATAATAATAATAATAATAATAATAATAATAATAACAGGAGCACTAGGAACAGTCCCCAAAACAACTGGAAGAAATTGGAATCGAACTGGGAGAAATGTGAATCGAAAGGATCACTGAGATAATACAAAAAACGGCAATGATAAAAAAGAAGCAATGTTAAGGAAACTCCTCGAATGCAGAAACAAACCCACATAAGCTTCGAATGGTAACCAGTCACATAGATGTTACAACAGGAAGAAAACAAAATCACAGGAAGAGCACGACCATATGAACCCAAGGAACAGAAACTGCAAGAAACTTCATAAACTGACTGAAAGAAATATGATGACAGCAGCCTCAGCTGATGTCTAACAAAATATTCATGAAGGATCATAGAGGATGGGAAGACCAAGAAGGAAGAGCACTACCCGACGTGCAATGGAAAAGTTGCAGAGAGTGCTGGGACCTTGGGGAGGTTTAATGCCACTCGGATCCAAGAGGAGATCAATGGTCGTTACCAACGAGAAATCAATAGTAAGCGGCGGCTGCGACACCGCAAAGTCATTTGCAATGTTTATCGAAAAGAGGTAAAGAGTACTATAAATCTGTGGAAGGCACTTGTCCTTCAGAGAACACTACAGGTTATCAGTGGGCAATCACTGACGATGACTTTTGTGAGGACTCCTAGTGAGTACAAATAAATAGAGAATAAAGAAAGAACACAATGATGAAGAAAAAACATCAAAATGGAGATTTAAAAATAATAATATAATAATAATATTCAATAAATATTAAATAATGATAATAATGATAATAATGAGAAGGATCAATATTTTATTTTTTTAAATTAAAAAAATAGGTGATAACAATAAGAACAAGCCGCGCGTGCGTGGCCCCCCTCTGTATGCGACTCGAGTGTAAAATGCAATAAATTTGGGCAATTTGTGGCATTTTTGCCCCCCCCCTTCTTTGACCCTCCTTTGACCCCCTGGGGGTGCGAACCAGAATATTTCTGAAGTCAAGGATGCTCATTTTATAACCAGAACAATTGCCTATACATTTTGGCCAAGTTTCAGAAAAATTGAATGGATGGATCAAACGTTATGGGAGAAAAGGGTCATTTTTGGCCATTTTGTGGGGTTTAACCCCCTGGGGGCGCGAACCAGATTTTTCCCATGGTCAGCGATACTTATTTTCTATTGGGAACAATTGCCTCCACATTTTGGCCAAGTTTCAGAGAAATTGAATAGATGGATGAAAAGTTCTGGGGAAAAAATATCATTATTATTAGTAAAATGTCATTTTTTGCCGTTTCAGGGCCTTTTTACCCCCTGGGGGGCTATCCAGATTTTTTTTTAAAAATCGGAGAATGTCACTTTCTAAATTGCGCAAACTTACAACTTAATGCAAAATTTCAGAGAAAGGCAATGGATGGTTGCGGAGAAAAATCCCGACCGACGGACGGACGGACACGCTTCAAAACATAAGTCCCCCGATTTATAAAATCGGGGGACCAAATATATAAGTATAATTGTTTTCTATATCATCGTTTATATTATCATATATATATATATATATATATATATATATATATATATATATATATATATATATATATATATAGTTTCTGTATGTTCTTTTTTTATAATTACTATCTAATTTAGGATGAGAATATTGGTGTTTTTGTTTGATTTCTAGTTGCGATCAAATTATAATCGTCTTAGAAACGATCGTACGCTAAACATAATGATGGTGTTAAACTTTCTTAACTGATATAAATACAATGTCATAATTATGGTCATTTCAATTAATTATTTGATAGCTCTGATTAATATCAAAGTTTCAAAATTGAGCTGATACCTGAAGTAGTTTGTATATATTTAACTATGAGCTCAAGTTAACCTAATTTATATTTTTACGGGACAATTAATGATAGCTCATTTGTATACTAAGCTCTGCATTTGACTTATTGATTCCGATTCCATCACACACACACGCACACACGCACACACACACCCACACACACCCACACACACACATATATATATATATATATATATATATATATATATATATATATATATATATATATAAGGATAGAACCACAGACGGAGAGACATTCATACAGACACAGATGATGATAACATATATAGAGAATGCGATATATATACATACTTTGAACCGAGTATAAATATAGAGTAAAAATGTATATCGGGGGCATAGGGTGTGTGTGTTCATCGCTGAATAAATAGCAATAGAATGTGGTAAACAAAATAACTAGATGAGATCACCGTACACACACACACCGGCCCCATAGATGAAAATATCAAAGCAATAATGAAATATTTGTTTACCGTTTTATTAGGAGGTTAAATCAATTAGCCATTTATCCAACCGACTTTAACCGAAGAAAATAAACTAAAACGTATATCATATATATATATATATTTACATATGTACATATTTTTATGTATTTACATATGTATATATGCCGGATTTGCTTACATATATATATATATATATATATATATATATATATATATATATATATATATATATAATAGGACTGTACATATTTTTAAACATCGTTTTAAGAATTCAATAATAATAAATGAAGTTAAAAGCATGTCGAAAACATCTTTAGATTCGATATTTATCAAAACATATAAAATCAGAACATATTTTTTTTTTACTTTGATTTTTTGACTAATCATTTCGCTAGTATACCTAGCTTTTTCAGAGTAAGAGATTGTAACGGTTTCGTAGATAAGTGTTGGTAACAGTCCGTCAGTATGGAAAATGGACGTGGGGTTGTTATTAACGGCTCGCTGAGTTTGTTAAACTATGATGGTGTATCGAACGCTTTCTCCCTAATGTTTATTTTATGTACAATATAATACACAATGCATGTTACAATATGTCTTACTTTTGCGATTGAGTATTTTTTTGGAAAAACTGTTATAATAGTTATAATTACGTGTAATGTGTGATTACATCACCCATCTAGCTCTTTGCTATCTATGTATTTCTCTCTCTCTAACTCTGTGTCGATTCAAACATTCTATCAGAAATCTTCATCTTTTTGTGAGAATTTAGAATAAGCGTAACTCTTATATGACAAATACACCATATATTTATACAGCAATAGATTTTCTAAAAGAATTGAAAACCTTACAGACAAATCCTATTTTCGAGTCTTTTGTTTATTGTTTACGCAGATTAAAGCGGACCGTTTGGGCTTTAAGGATTTTATATTCTTTGAATTCTATGTATGCCTTTTTTATGTAAATATGACAAATTAGAGAAAGGAAAATGATCCCGTTTATTTTGTCTTAAACTAAACTTTTTCTCCGAAATAAGGCTGGTGATTTTTGTCTAAGAAATTGCAAAATCACCTATTCTTAAAATACGATTAGATTAAATATCCGTCAACTATTGTTTTACATATGTTTGCGGTCATGGTTCTTACGTCGCTGACTAATCGTTAGAAGACTTTGTCAAAATATCGGTAATGATCCTACTTAGAATCGATGTAATATTTTGATATGTTAGTAAGATCACAGAAAGAGTAAAATCCAAAAATAAATTAAGTCAAGCATCTTATATAACTTTGACCGTGACATTTAAAAGTTGAGTTATAGTCGAAGTTTTGACGGAATTTCAACTCCTGACGGAAAAATTAGTCATATTAGTAAATAGTGTTTCTATTGCATAACTTTGACTATCTTTCGTACAATATAGAGCAGAAAGACTCAGATAAGATGTTGACTCATCCTTACATTGGCATGCCGAAGTATGTAGGCTCACAACTGGCATATATCATGGTTTTATAGATACATCTAAACACTAACAATTAGGCAAAATAATTCTTTAAAATAGATTGCTGTGAACAATAATCTTCTTGTGTGCCCACTATCTATGTCCAAAGATATCCCATAATCGGATGTGTTTAATATTCTATAGGGTACATTAAAACGGATATTAAAACATACTAATCATAATTAAATTCAAGTATCATATAAGCCTTATTCAAATGTTAATTTTCAATTCATTAAGTTAGTAAAGACTTTCAGCGAAGCATACTTCTTCTTTCAATGATTTCCATATAAATACGATTTATTTTATCTTTATCTATACTTGTCTTTTTAATGTAATTGCAATACATGAGCGATTAATAATCCATTATTAGTTCTACCCGTAACGTAAAGTGTATTATTTTATCAGTTAACGCTTTTGAAGTATAACATTTGAAATAAGCACGTGAAGAATAAACGCTTACTCTTACAAAGAGCAGAAGCCAATGTTGTAAGATATCCCCAACTACGAAGACGTTTTTGAAAAACCGACTTTATTTTCTGAAGTGAAATTCATCAATTCAATCAATCTCGCCTTGTCACTCATTGTATTCATCTCTCATAAACTTAAGTGGTATGAATGTATTAATAGTTAAAGTTATGAATTAATTTGATTTAAATCTAAGAGAAAAATACATT
This sequence comes from Sepiola atlantica, assembly GCA_963556195.1. Lineage (NCBI taxonomy): Eukaryota > Metazoa > Mollusca > Cephalopoda > Sepiida > Sepiolidae > Sepiola > Sepiola atlantica. The sequence continues at coordinate 104,794,422 of OY744523.1, read as the reverse complement.
TATATAAAAATAGCATTTATGTTAATAGACACAAGTAATCAGATATAAGTGAAATGATGAGCACACATTTTTTCTCATTCGACAAGAATAATTTGATAAAGGACAATACTCCATCTTTAGTATAATGGGTAGGGGTCCGTACGTAGCTGTAACTACGTCATAATTTTCAAAGCTATCATGGATAATAGCACATAACATTTCATTTAATATCAGAATGTTTTATATAATGTTGTATCTTACTGTTGGATAATGGCCCTATGGGAATGGACGTATCTGTTGGAAATCGTTGGTTTGACTTTCGCTAGTAAACGCGGGTGCAGTCAAGTGCAGCATAGGGCTTGTTCTAACAGTCAAAGCTAACAGACGTGAAAAGGTTACCATGTTACGAGACCCCAGATCAAGGGTCAGTCTGCACCTGCGAGAGGCTCTGTGACGTCACTCGTTTTCGTGAGAAGCGAGTTTCCGTCAGTCTGATTCGGAAAGCGAACCGAGCAGGCGATTCACGATGTAAAAATAAGGGAAATATTTCCGTTAAGGGAATAAAAACGAGAGAAATCCTTTCCCCCTCTTTATGAATGGTTTAGAAAACATTGTTAACTAACTACGATAAAGTAGTGATTTTCTCCCTCCTTCTCTCTCGACGTAGTGAATGACCCCTAGTTAAAATAACAACGCTTGTAATAAAATAAATTACATTTCAAAGAAGAGTTTGTCTTCGGAGTGGGTCATGAGTCGTTTGTTCATAAACTAGACGACAGGACACACCCTCTACAGGCGAGGGAGAAAATTAAGGTATGCAACATAAGCTTTTTGGTGCTAAGTAACCTGCAATTTCGCGCATGGAATTGGCTGATTTCGAACCATGGGTTACCACGATAAAAAAAAAATTAAAAGCAAGACAGACAACGTGCGAGGTCTGAAAGAAAAAAAAGAGAAAGACGGAGAGACGGGGGACACAGAGACAGAGAGAGAACTCTCTAGTAGTATATAATGAAGCTGGCGGAATTAGTAAATAGCCATGCTACTCTGATGGAGTTTCGGCTTCAGACAGACAGACATACAGAAAGAACGAGAAACAGACAGATACATAAACTCCATTATATATATATATATATGCCAGTGACGCGAATTATGTCTATACCATTATGAATATAAAATAATTATATACACACATATATATATATATATAATGTATTTATATATAATTATTTTTATAGGTGATTTTCAGCTCGTTGTTATTGAACTTACTATTATTTCAATTGTTTCACTTCATAAGTGATTAAGATGCAGAAACACTTCTTTATTAGTCGTCCTAAACTTCAAAGGTCGTATTTTCCGTTTAATATATATATATATAAATTTGATACGTACAAAGAAGTAATCCATGGGCACGTGTTTCTGGCTCACAGCCGTCATCAGCATGGCTAACTTACACAGAGATGTAACCCTCGATGTTGATGTCTATATCAAGCGTTCTACCACTGGGTCAAGACGCTCTGTGTAGAAATATGTACGATTTTTATCACCCGACTTTTTCGTTTAATATATATATATATATATATATATATATATATATATATATATATAAATTTTATACGTACAGTTATCTATACAAATAATTACATAGACATTCATTACTAACTTGGGTGATAAAAAATCGTTTAGGACGACTAATAATGTAGTTGTTCTGCATCTTAATCACTTAGGAAGTGAAACAATTGAAAAATATGAAGCTCAATTACGAGCTGAAAATCACCTATAAAAATAATTACAGAGAAATACATTATTAACTTGGGTGATAAACATCGTTCATATTTCTACACAGAGCGTCTTGGCCCAGTGGTAGAAGGCTGGAATATAGACATCAACATCAAGGGTTCGATCTCTGTGTAAGTTAGCCATGCTGATGACGGCTGTGAGCCAGAAACACGTGCCCATGGATTACTTTTATGTACGTATGAAATATATATATATATATATGTATATATATATCGATACAGAATCCCGCCTAACCCTTAAAAATAGATTACACTTGAATTTACTACAATTTACAGAATTCAGAGAAATAATACAACACTTTAAATCGTTCCTTAATATAATATAATTTTTACAAATCACTTTCTCATTTCAAGAGAATCACTTGAATACATCTGAAGTCTTAATCACATACATAAACAATACAACGACACCCATCTTGGAGATATACCTAATATCTTTCTAACATTAGCTCTACTACACACAATATTTCTTAAACGTATACGAACAACAAACGTGAACCTTATTAGAACCAAAGAAATAATAAAATTACTTAAAAAATAAATTAAACACGGTATCTTTTAGAAGGCCCTAGTAATAATAACGGAATCCCTAGTTTTAATAAAATCCACATTGAATAGCGAAAACTTTATAGAAAATACCTTTAATAACTTACCTTTTCTGATATATTTACAACACCCCCGTTTTATTCTAATAAAACATACATTGGCATTGCTCGGCATTCGAACAAATATAAATAGAACTAATGAGCGCATTTATATGCTTGTAAAGTGTTTTGTTGTTTTCCATCCTTTTTATGGCTTGTAATGTAGTTTATATTGTTGTAATTCTGCGTTCACTTAGTGTGTTGTAAATTATTACATTATTAATGAGAGTAAGTAAAAACAGAAATCGTGCTGTGCCTACCCACGCCAATAATACAATAAATACACTAGGAATTACAACAATAAAACCTACACCGCAAAACATAAAAGAAACATTAAAACCAACATTTTTTTTATATAACACCCACACCAAATGCAGTTATATATACTGTCTCATGCAGTTATTGGTGAAATTAAACTGAACCTAAAGTAACGTTTTGGTGGACATAAAATATATAAACAATAACACTTCCTTTAATGCACTATTCTCTCACGCTTTACAAACTAACATTGTTTTAACTTCACACCAGTTTGACTCATTAAATTCATTTTAAATGAAGATCGGCAAATACCTTTTGATCAGTTGTCATTATAACCTTTACTACAATTATGCAATAGATCTGCCTAATTAGCATAACTACTTTTTAAAATAGTCCATAATTAATTAATGTGTGGTGTAATTCATTCGTAATTTCATCGTTCTATTTGTTCTATGTATATTCAATATTTTGTCGCTATTAACAATAATACATTCAAAAGATTTCATACAAACGATGAATTATTACCCCTTTCTTAACACATGTGCTCATTAAATTTTAGAGGAAAGTAATTTAAATTAAACTACAAAGAAATATATTAGAGATAAGCGTTCAGAAAGAGAAGATGACCTAGAGTGTATCCTCTTTAATCAAAACACTGACACCAACCGAACAGAACTTGAATTTAGATCCACGTTAGCTATTTACACCACATTCCCAGGAAAACTTGGTATATAGCATACATATTAAAAAAAATGATTCTACTTCACAAACGCACCACGCATTTTGAATTATAACGGCTATGGTTCGTTCGAAAACATGCTATTCATGTAATATTCGCACCACATTATTTAAATTCTTACGACTATGTTTAGTGTGTGAAAAAAGCACTGATCCCATGTTAAAAACGCATCATGTAATTTATAATATTGTACTAATATGCTATTTTCTTAGAAGAAAATTTTGAAAGTAAGGCGAAACGTTAATGAATATCTAAATAATTGTGGTTTTACGTGTTTCATTTATTTATATATATATATATATATATATATATATATATATATATATAAGTAAATGAAAAACGTAAAACGAAAATTATTTATATATATACATATATATATATATCTATATATATATATATATGTGTGTGTGTGTGTACGCATGTGTGTGTGTGTACTTATGCAGCATCTTCTATTACAGGCAAGTATTGTTGAATATAAGAGACAACTCATGACTAGATATCTTTTAGTTGATCCTTTCAATAACCCGAATCAAGATCTTAGTTTCGGAGGGGAATTGGCTGATCAATTTGCAATAGTTTTGATTTGTCCGGGATCATCTTAAGGGGAATGAAGTTAATCAGGTACAGACCATGTTTTAGTATTATCCCCTCCGAAACTAAGATCTTGGTTCGGACTATTGAAAGAATCTACCAAAGGATATTTAGACATGAGTTGTCTCTTATATTCAAAAATATATATATATATATATATATATATATATATATATATATATATATATATATATATATATATATACATATTAGTTATCAATACATGTCTGATTTAAGGTCAACATAATTTACTCTTTTCATCATGTTCGTTATTGTTGTTTCGACCCAGTCAACTAGTTTCCGGGTATTTTGTGTTTATTCCATGAGTATAGACCTGAGTTGTATTTTCTCGTCAATCTATAGAAATTTCGAGCTTCGCGATCGTCTTTAAGAATCCTATTTTTTGTGTATTTTTTATATATTGCTGGTGTTATGTAAAATGTTTTCATTTGGGTAAATTTTGAGTGGGAAAATGACGTTAAATTTAATCTGTAATTTATTAACGTATTTGTATATTAATTGTTTTTTATTAATTTGCTGTTTTGCTAATGTGTTTATTGTGAATAAGACATGTTTTTTATGTATTGTATATTAATCATTCCTATTATTTTTTTTCATTAGTTTTTTTTTAATTATGGAAAAGTCAAAGTCTGATTCGTTGTGATTAATTTTTATCTTTGTATAGTTATCTATTGCGAATTAATAATAATATATATATGTATATATATATATATATATATATATATATATCATGTGAACCTTAGTGAATAAACAACTTAGTTGCAAGGCCATTGTTTCTGTCATTTGAGAACATATATTTTCATGATATTCAAAATATCATTCATGACGAGGCTTCACAAATGTCTTACATTCCACAGTCAGGGTAAAAAAAGAAAAATACATTTATTTAATTTATACATATTGCAATTTACTCGCAATTCAAAACGGAAACCTCATTTAAATTTTTTGCTGTTTTTTGTATATAAAAGGTAGGATATATTGTGCTCATAATATCTGTGTTCCCTTTGTTGAAAATGCTGATGTTCTATTGAACATATAAAATATGTATTTGTTACCAACCGCAATTATTCGTATTTAAGCATATATATATATATATATATATATATATATATATATATATATATATATATATATATATATATATATATATATATATATAGTATATTATAAATACAGATTTTAATCAGACATATGGACCGGCGGTTTCTGATAGGCAAAAGGTTGGATCCCCAAATCCCGTCTTCATCAGCACAGCCTGAAATGGTAAATAATCAAAATTCTTGAAGGAGCAGTTGTGTTCAGTTTTAACCGTTATGAAACGCTATATGCAGACAATTTTAAATGAAAAAGCGTGAAGACGCTTAATCAAAAGACATCATGAAGAGAAAAGTCGTTATGTTGGTATTTGTATATTTAGAAGGAAACAAAGAAAAGGAAAAAGAACAAGGGAAGAGAAGAGAAAATAAAAAATAAAAAATATAAAAAAATATATTATTAAAAGAATATTATTATAAAAATATTATTAAAAAAATATTATTAAAAAATATATTATTAAACACATATATTATAAATAATATTATAAAGGGAAATAAACCCGATGGTTACAGGTACTTAACTTTGATTACATTATCTTATTAGGGGAGGTAACTATTTAGGGATGTATATTATTTTTATATATATATATATTTTCAATATTACTAGAAGTTCTATTAATGAATTAAACAAGTAATCTCGATCTTTATCATATAACAACGAAACAGCTCATACCCACATGCATACTAAGCATACGTATGCATGTCCTTGTGATTGTATATATACACACATGCATATACATGTTTTATATATATATATATATTTATACATATATATTTAAATATATGCACGCGCGGGCACACGAATTTGTATATGTACGTGTATTCGATACAAGTGTGGGGGTAATAACCCGAATGCTATAACTAGATAACGCTATTTATATATACACGTATGTTATTTAAGTGAGCAATTCATGTATAATTCTGCGGAAAGTACCGTGTTAAATCTATACAATATGATAATATTACTGAAAAATATTCTAAAAATATCTATTTTTCAAAAATGTTAGAATATTAAAATTTTAAAATATTTATCACTTATTATAATAAAGGGAGGGAAATAGGTATCAGATGTCAATCAAGGATGAATTAAGATACAATAAAAATGTTGAGTGAAATAATAATATTATATATCATACATCAAATATTATATATTAAATATTAAATATTATATAATAAAATGCCAGGTGTAATAAATTTATATTTAGATGTAATACTTATTAACATTTTCTGTTAAAACCCTTCAAGATCTACACTATATAATAAAGGAACCCTTATTGTTAAAATAGTAATGTCAAAAATAATAATGTTATAAATAAACAATAAAACTGTTAATAAATAATGATAAAAATATTGATAAAAAATATAATAATAATAATATTAATGTAACGCCTCTTAAAAATCTCTGTAAAAATCCTTTAAGACAATATATCAAAAAAATCCCTTATTGAAAAAATAAATGTTATTATTATTGTTAATAAATACTAATAATAATACTATTAAAAATTAAGAATTGATAATTATTGTGGCAACTTCTTAATATGATAATGTCATAGAAGTATAAGGTCTATAAGAGGGAATATAAATGTTATTCAAAAAATAAAAGGTCTATGAATTTAAATTTTAAAATAAAGATTTAAAAATAAAAATTCTACAAATTAAATAATTTTAAAAATTAAATTTTTTTTTTAAATCCTCAAAAAATTTTTTTTAAATTTAAAATTTAAAATTTAAAATAATTTTTTTTTAAACTTTAAAAACTTTAAAGATCATAAAAAAATTTTAAAAAATTAAACATGTTAAAAAAATTTTAAATTAGCAAACTTAGAAATTCAAAAATTTTAAAAATCTTAAAATTTTAAAATTCCAAAATACCAAAGTTAGAAAATTGAAAAATCAGAAATTTAAACGTTAAAAGAGAGTAGTGAAAAATGGGATGGTAGAAAGAACCCGAAGGAGATAAGGGAAAAAGGAGAAAGAATTGTAAAAGAATTGCAAAAGAATTGTAATCAGGTTCATAGATAAGAAGCCTACAGTGGAAATATATAAGGGTCTGAAAATTAATTCAAGGGGGACTTTGGGTAGGTTTAAGTCACTTGATCTATCCAATTAATAAGAAGTGCTTGTTTACGATTACGCAACCCTTAAAAACCTTATCGCGCACATTTAGACATCTGGTGCTTGGGTTCATGATGCCCTTAAAAATGTGGAACTTTTCAGCATTACACAAATGGCAAACTTTTTTCCTTCTAAATATACTAATACCAACATAACGGCTTTTCTGTTCATGATGTCTCTTGATTAAGCGTCTTCACGCTTTTTCATTTAAAATGTTCGGCATATAGCGTTTCATAACGGTTAAAACTGAACACAGATGCTCCTTGAAGAATTTTCATTATTTACCATTTCAGGCTGTGCTGAGGAGGACGGTATTTGGGGATCGAACCTTTTTCCTGTCAGAAACCGCCGGTCCATATGTCTGATTAAAATATGTATTTATAAATTTAAAAAAATATTACGCTCGTAATTTAATTTAATTCAGCATACTGCTGGTATTTCCCATTTATTCTTTTTTGAGTATACCTTTATATTTATATATATATATATATATATATATATATATATATATATATATAGAGAGAGAGAGAGATGCATACAGAGAATATAAAATAAAATAAAAAGTGCAATTACTTTATAAATTAACGCAACATTATTACAAAAAATAAAGTTTTAAGGAAATTATCACAAAAGACTAAATAAAAATCATAACTAGTGGATATAAAAAACTTGGTTTCTAATCCTCAATTAATTTGGGGAATAATATTACGGTTGGATTAACTTAATTCGTAGATAAATATGATTGATATTTGTTAAGAAATTAAATTAAATAGTAAACAGCGATTGTCTTAATGTATAATACTATATTTAGTGGCTTATTGGGAAAATGTTTAGTAAGAAGATCAAAAATGAAATCCTTAACACATCACACAAAATAGATAAATATAAGTGTGTGTATATATGTATATATATATATACATATATATATATACATATATGTATGTATGTATATATATATGTATATATATGTATATGTGTATATATATATATGGGTGGGTGTGGATATATATATGTATATATGTTTTTATTTTTACATATATATATAAGTACGTATGTGTGTTTGTAAGTGTATAAGTGTGTACGTATAAACGGGGATGTGGGTGTGTGTGTATTTCTCTATGTGTGTGCATGTGTTTACCGTAGAGGAGACAGATATGTATATTCAGTCATGCCAATAGTTTTAGCAAAATAGATAAATATATTTATAAGTGTGTGTGTATATATGTGTATATTTATATATATATATATATGTATATGTGTATGTGTATGTATATATACATATATATATATATATATATATATATGTGTATGTATGGATATATATATATGTATATGGATGTGTGTGTGAGTGTATGTATATATATGTATATATGTTTTTAATTTTACTTTTCGATATAAGTGTGTATGTATGTTTGTGAGTATATAAATATGTATGTATTTAGGTTGGTATGAGTGTGTCTTGGTGTCTATGCGTGTGGTTGAAGAAGAGACAGTCGAGTCTTCTCGATTCCGTCAAAAGTTTGAGCATGACCCAATTTCTGGAGAGTTGATAAATAGGTGTTAAACGTGTCATCTTATGGAAAGGGGGTTTCTCGTCTGAAGATTTTTGAAATGTAATTTGTCAGCTTGTGTTTTTTTTTTTGTTTCTTTCTTATGATAGTGTATTGGCGGGTATTATCTTAGCTCACCAGTACATCCGTGAAGAGGAATATAGAAGGTTCTGAAACGATTGTCGGATACTCAAACTGTGTTTATTTTAATATATATATATATATATATATATATATATATATATAAAGAGAGAGAGAAGGAGAGAGAGAAGGGGAGAGAGAGAAAGAAAGAATAAAAGATAGATAGAGAGAGAGAGAGGGAGAGGGAGAGAGAGAGAAAGAGAGAGAAAGAGAAAGACAATGGTAAGCTAAATTCTAGTGACTAAGATTTTATTTTTTTTACGGTTTATTTTTTCCAAAGTCAAACTTTCATTACCATTTTACGAACCGTTTCGCCAATAGAAAAAACAATTATATGTAAGTTTTGAATCTTCCGATCATGGGCTCTTAAGAAGTTGAAAGTTCGCCTCCAGAAAAATATATTATAAAGCAGAACAAAACATAAAAGCAAACAACTCATATTTGATACATGTTATTTCGTGGAGCAACACATATGTTACTACCCATTAAAGCAGACACCTTTTTACGAGCGTGTACCTTGAAAAGGTTAGTCTAAGAAATATAAAGATATATGCATGAACATATATTATCTTATACACATGCACACATATTGAAGAGCTGTGATACAGCGAAATAGTTTGTCTCTGGATGACACACACACACACACATATATATATGTATATGTATATATATATATATATATATGTATATATATATATATATGTCTGTGTCAGCAACAGACAGACTGTTTCGCTGTATCACAACTTTACAATGCAGCTAGAAAAGCCAGTGGCTCAAGCCAGGATCGAAACTTAACTATCAAGCCGACAGCCGGCGCTTCTAACGCCTTACCTATAATCCGACACCTACTGAATGTAAGCGAAATTTCAATGTACACATTGTCAAGTGCTAGAGGGCTCGAATTGTTTAACCCAATGTGAAATGCCTTCAAGGATAGTGGTAGTTGGCAATTTCCTTACGAGAGCTCTACCGAAGTAAATGGTAAAAATAATCGAGTGAAGGACTCTTTTTCTGTATAATAGCTCTCCAATTAGGCTAGACGAAGATGATCCATAATACAGGCCCGGCGAACATGCGACTGAGGTCCACGATCGGGGCGAACATATGAAGATCAATATTTTTACTAAATAATAATTAAGGTGAAAAGTTTTCGTAAGAAATTTCTTATTAATGTCCAGTAATTAGCAAGTAAATCTATTATTAGGAAGCACCTTAGGACAATTGATTTTTTTCTATCAAATCGAATATAAAAGAACAAAATTCACAAAAAATCACTTTATTCAACATGACTCAAACACGTTTTTGATATTTCAAAACTCATGAGTTAATTTGTTAATATTGATTAATTGATTACAGAAAATATAATGACATAATACAATCAGAAAGAAAATTCAAATACTTTATAGATAAAATAATGTTCGAAGTTTGATAATTTTATTAAAAAGTTGTTGTTTGTTACATATACAATTTGTTTTTACAAAAGACGAAACAAATGCTTATTTTTTCATGATACGATCATACATATTATACACAGTCTTACTAATAACATACACTTAGATCAACATATATATAAAAGCAACAAAATATATGTAAAAAAGAATAAATGTAAAACATATTTTATAACTGCTTGGAAAATTATACACTAAAAAAGTGAGATTCAACTATTTTAAGCGATTCGGTGTGAACATTCTGAAAAATTTACTAGAAAAAAGAAAAGAACAATTCACTAGAATTTTGTGTGAGGGATCAGTTTCACATATACATTTAACGTAAAATGTCCCCATTTCCTGGACATTTTAGTGTTTTTATGCAGTTAACCAATTTATTTTTCTGATTGCTATGAGAGATACATCTTGTGCGTTTTTGAGGGCGGCGAGTAGTTGTTCTACTTTCTTTTAGGCGATTATGTGTGGTCTTACTGACTTGTTACTCGGACTCAGGCTTATTAGTAAAAATCTTTAAGTTAACTGCTCAAAATCAATAAAATGGCCCGGAAATAGTGATCATTTTACGATAATGTTATACATGAAACAAATCCCAACTCTAAATTCTTAAATAATTATTTCTGTTTCTTTATTTACGAACATATTTTTCACAGTGTTCACACGTAAACTTAGTAGAATGTCGATTTCCAGATGTAAGTAATAGAAAAAAGAACGAATATCTTACATTATGTTCAAGCAAGAAAACAAAAACGTAACTAAAAAAGAGCTTGTTAAAAAAATAAATAAAATGTTATGTTAGGACAAAAGTATCATAAATGACTAGACCAAAATCAATGTTATGTTTGGACAAAAATATCATAAATTACTAGACCAAAATCAATGTTATGTTTGGACAAAAATATCATAAATTACTAGACCAAAATCAATGTTATGTTTGGACAAAAATATCATAAATTACTAGACCAAAATCAATGTTATGTTTGGACAAAAGTATCATAAATTACTAGACCAAAATCAATGTTATGTAAGGACAAAAGTATCATAAATGACTAGACCAAAATCAATGTTATGTTTGGACAAAAATATCATAAATTACTAGACCAAAATCAATGTTCTGTTTGGACTAAAATATCATAAATTACTAGACCAAAATCAATGTTATGTTAGGACAAAAGTATCATAAATGACTAGACCAAAATTAATGTTATGTTTGGACAAAAATATCATAAATTACTAGACCAAAATCAATGTTATGTTAGGACAAAAGTATCATAAATGACTAGACCAAAATCAATGTTATGTTTGGACAAAAATATCATAAATTACTAGACCAAAATCAATGTTATGTTTGGACAAAAATATCATAAATTACTAGACCAAAATCAATGTTATGTTAGGACAAAAGTATCATAAATTACTAGACCAAAATCAATGTTATCGAACATTTGGACGAATACAGAGCAACAACAGCAATAAAATTCAACAGTCTCTATAGTACAATTGAAGCTTAAAAATATTTAAACTTGTTAATTTGATTTTCCTTGAGTGATTACCCCCCCCCCCCTTCAGATGAAATTATTATTATGAGTAAGATATTATGTTAGTTTCTGATATGCATCAGTTTAATATGAAAAGAGAGCAATCCAATATATTTTTCAAAAATTATTATTTTTTTATTCAATTTAGGCAATTCAAGAAACAGCATTACAAGTTTTGAAATTATCTTAAAATATTATTTATGACAACATAATCAATATTGATAATGCGTAATTTTCCAAGCAGTTATCAGATATGTTTTACATTTCCCCCTTTTTTACATATATTTTATTGTGAATGTAAGTTGATTTTATTATTGAGACGGTGCATAATATGCATTATCGCATCATGAATAATAAGCATTTTCGTCATCTTCTGTAAAAATCAAATTGCAACAAACAAGAAAATTTGTAAAAAATATAAATGTTGTTCCTCCGAACATTATTTTGTTCATAAAGTATTTTATTTTGTAAAATGTTGAATTTACTTTTTTAGTGAGAAATCTCTTATTAATGTCCAGTAAATAGCAACTATGCATACTATTAGGAATCAGCTTACAATAATTGATTTATTACTATCAAATCAAATGTTAAATGTAAAAAATTATAAAAGAACTATATTCACAAAAAATCGCGTTGATTGTATTATATCATTATATTTTATATAATCAATTAGTCAATATAAACAATATTCTCTGTAATTATTATTTAGTAATAGTTTTTATCTTCACATGTTCGCCCTCAGTCGTTGACCTCAGTCGCATGCTCGCCAGGCCTGTATTATGGATCGCCTTGATCTAGACATAAACGCCATGGCATGAACATTGTTTGTTGCCAGAGAAAGTGGGATTAAGGTATGGGATTGCATAGAAAGTACGATGATGAAGAGCACCGTGCATACCTTTACTGGGGTGTACGGAAAGTACTGGATTGGAGGAGGCTTATTGACATAAAAATTATGGAAAAATCATCGACTGGTATCAACGAGAACACAATAATAACGACTGGAACGAGAATCTTTAATGATTAGGAATGGTGATCGAAAAAAGCGGTGAGTACTGAAATTATATAGGAAATTTGTTACACTTAGACTCCAGGGAACACCGCTAGTGACGAAAGGCAGTAATAAAGTTTATGATAACTCTTTATGAGTAAATGATAAAAAAATCTATGCATTAAACAGCGTAGTCGTAAACGTCTATATATCTATACCAGTCTTCGTACTTCCGTAAAAAAATGTAAGACATTTTATCCAGCTACAGTGACTACCCGCCCGTCTCCACACAGTTACCTACCTACATACAGATAGAGAGACAGATATGGAGAAGGATATTAGATATTAAAACAGGATGTATAAATACAGGGAAGGTAAGATGCAAGATGAAATAGATAAACTTATATAATTTACAACTGTTTTCTTAGATTTTGCGCAAAATATGAATGAATATAAAAACGTAAACGCAAAACTAAAGTAAAATATTTAGTGATGTGTGGAGCCTATTTTTCCTGTAATAACAGAAGGCTTGTAATGGTTCGTTTAAGGCCGATGCGACCAATGACGTCATCGCTATAAAGAAACAGAGCGCACAATTTAGACTGACTGGTTCTTATAGTATACAGAGGATCTTTTTTAGATTTGGAGTTAATCCAATCAGATTGACAACATGTGCATAGCCCTCTTGATAATCATGAAAGACTTTCAAACGAGTTTGATGTTGGAGCATGCGCACCGCGTTGTCCATTATTTGCTTCATCTATTCTCCTCGTTGGTTTGATCAAGAGTTGAAACAGTAATTCTATTATGTACAGAGTTGCATTTAATTGCTTTATTAATTAAAAGCAGCTGAACCGATAATTAACGCCTGTAATTCTTTCTATATAGATTCTGTTTTTTTTTACATTACAAATCGGTTCATCATCCAACCCGAATATTGCATTCTCTATATTGTTTGACCAATATTCTTGGAGTGTTCGTATTGGAAATCGTCATCAAACCATTTTTCTTGTTTTCTTTCATCTTTTTTTGTTTTAAATATTAACACGCACTTGGGCTTTTTAATCAATTGTTTATGCGTTTGCACAAATATGACGTCATTTCGGTTCTACCATTTTATTACGCTATTCCCTTTTCACTAATATTTTGTTGGCAATGTCTATTGTGCAACGATAATAAAGAGAACAATATTCTCTTTTCCGAGTTTTAATCCGTTGGGAAAAAACAATTGATAACAGTGTTTATGTGTTCGTCATGTTTTAATATCTGCTTTTCTGTTTCCAATTATAGACACGTCCTCGCATCTCGGTAGGATGTGTAGTCCGTAAGTTCGTCGCGCTCTATTTTCACATCGCATTTTCACCGCTAAACTTGCATATCGAATGTTCACATCTTATATTAGATGCGTCCAAACATTCCAATAAGAGCCTATGTCCGTAGTGTTATCTAGAATAGTTGAATTTGAACTAGTATATTTTTCGGTCTGCTACGCTTTAGTTTGTAATAGAATGTTCTTTCGTCAGTCATGCTTACATTTAAAATGCGTGTTTCACTATAGAGACGCATCATCGCATCTTGATTAGGGGTTCTGGTCCGTCGGTAAGTCACGTTTCATTTTTAAATAGTATTTTCAATTGTCGATCGAGCATATCAATATCGAGCAGGTTAAATAGACGGAATTAATTTTAGATGGATTCAAAAATGTACAAAAGAAACTCTATCTATCGGTCTTAATGTCACCATACGTTTTAAATATCCCTTTTGGGGTGCTATCACGCTTATGTTTGACTATTATTTTATTTTGTATGTAACGATTAAGTTTGACATTGCATTTCTCAGCTGTCACATTTAGTTTTGACAAATAACTATTTGGTCTGTCAAGCTTAAGTTAGTTATGTCATGTAATTTTTCATATATAAATTAAACTAATTTATTACACTGAAGTTTGATATAACATTTTTTGATATGTCACGTTTATGCTGACAATAGCATTTGCTTTGGGCTGTCACGTTTATGCTGACAATAGCATTTGCTTTGGGCTGTCACGTTTATGCTGACAATACCATTTGCTTTGGTCTGTCACGCTTAAGTTTAAAATAACATTTCTTGCTATGGCACGCTTAAGTTAAAAATAACTATTTTGGAATGTCACGTTTATGCTGACAAGCATAAATGTAACAAGACCATTTGCTTTGGTCTGTCACGCTTATAACATGTTTTACTATGTCACGTGTATGTTTGTCACATCATGTTCTTTGGTCTGCCACGCTTAAGCTTGGAGTAGTATTTTCTTTATTCTGCCACGCTTAAGTTAAAAATAAAAAAATTGGAATGTCACGTTTAAGTCTGTAACAGTATTTTATTTGGTCTGTCACGCTTAATTTTGGCACATCATTGTCTTTTTTTCTGTCACGCTTAAGTTTTACATATAATTTACTCTGGTTTGTCACTTTTTACTTCAAAGTAGCAAGCTTAGTTTCGTCCATGCATCTTTAGAAGGGGATTTGTCCGTTGGTCATTCGATATGTCACGCTTACACGTGAATGGGCGTTTTATCGGTGAACGCGAAATTTAAATACATATTTTTTTTTGTTTTGTTTATGAACGTGCGTTATAGTTACCATAACAACAATGTTGCAACGTTATTAATTATGCAATATATTTGCTTCACGTATCCAATCGAGCGTGGAGTCGAATACTTCTCCTTCTACACTTTAGTTATTGAGGCGTCATTATTTGATTTTCTAATTTATATTATAATAAAACATCGCATAAAGATATTTTGTCTAATAGCATTAAAACCACACAAATATCAATTGTAAAGAATTGAACTATAGAGGATTGTGATAGAAACGTAACGTTTTATAGGAAGCTCATAGATATACGTGCAAATACTGAGCTTGCGTTTCGGAAATGTTTAGATGAGGATGGCTTATTTGTATTGTTTGGATTATTCGGACTATTGTTCTGATTTTGGATGTTATTCTCGCAACGTTTCTTCCGATGTAACCTCCAACCGTTCTTCAGATGCGTCTCATCGAATTCTGGAGTCTTCCTGTTGAATTTCCGAATCTGTCGGGAATTTTGAACGGAACATTTCATCCAATCGAAAAATATAAGTACTAAGTAATAATCAGTTGTAAGTGACAGTCGTCTAGAGATTTTAGGTTCAATCCCTAGTACGGGTGATAATACAATAACGAATTACTTATAACTTCTACCCGGTCATGGCTGACGGAACGAGAACTAGCTACCCAAGTGGATTGAATAAAGGGTTCCGCTTAAAATTCCGTAAAGATTTCCGAATTCGAAATGAAGATTCCCGAGTTCGACAAGACGCACCTGAAGAAGGTCGAAGGATACATCGGTCGAAAGTTATAAGAATCATAGCCAAGATAAGAAATGTAGTCTAGATAACCTAAATTATACAAATACTGAGCTTTTCTATGGTGTACTATGTTATGTATACAGTGAGTATAGCGCCGAGAGCGTTTTACTATACGTGCGCAGATTCATATAGAAAAGTAAAGCGTATTGATCTTTAAACAGGATGCGTCCAGAAAGTCATTGAGTATACTGGTAAAAACGAACGGGTGTAACCGTTGAGTGACGGAGTCTTAGTACATAGCTAAAAAAAGAATTGGAATAAAATTGTATCGCTCCTTATTTCTCACATCAAAATGCAGAGTTGACGTTTACACTCTCATTAACTGTCTTTACTTCTTTATCTCATTCTGTTTCGACTTGTTCCGAATATGGACCAAGAAAATCACAATATACTATTGGCTAGTGTAATACTGACCGGCCCATTAGCATAATAATATTAATGTTTCCTACTGGACCAGAAAAACGAAATTTAATACTCTGTCTTAAACCCAAAACTAAAAAAAAAGCAGTACTTGATGTCTCCTTTCTAAACACTCAGCTTTATAAGGGGAGCATAAAGAGTTAGCGAAAGAATTCAGTGAAAGAAGTTACGCTCTCCCGTACATCTCTTATTTGGTATATATCACTTATTTCGTGCCTCCATAATGTAACACATAGCACATTATAACCATGAAGTGTTTTTGGAGTAGATGAAAACACGTTATTGCATGTGTGATTTAGAAGAACATCCATTAAAATACCAAATTTCAAAGCGAGATTGTTAACAGAGAATTTTAAAATGTCTGATTTCTTTCGGGACTTTTTCATTCTTTAATGGTGATCCTTTATATGACGCTGAGTGAAATACTTAGAAATACATAATATAACGGTTTGAGCCCTATCAGAGAACATTAGAATACCATGTTGTGTAGGTGATCTCATCAATGTGTAATGACAACAATTTAAATAACATTTTGTTACATTACTTAGAAACATTGAATTTAAAATCTAAAGTATTATAAAAGGATATTAAAATAGTTTATTGCGTTGTAACTTCTTTGGTGTCTCATGTTAACTTTTAGAGTACTCTTATTGGAATCCTTTGGCATCATATACTGTTATTCGATTTCATTATAATTCATGATTGTACACCCTTCGTCAACAAATTATGGGAAAAAATATGTTTCGTTGATGTTCGCCCTAATATACATATTCATATAAAACAACGTCTAAATCTGCGAAGTTAAGTCAACGAAATTAACAAAAATATAAAACACGTCTTAAACTGAAAAGTTTAAAAAGGAAAATGAAAACAGAAGAAAAAACACCTATCAATCGGTATAAAAAGAAGAAACGAAAAGAAAACAGTTCATTATAGAAATGAAGTGATGGATGTCTTTCCGCATTTATTTAAGATGGCGGGGTTGTCTGACTTGCTATTAGAGGTTAGTGTGATTATTATTATTATTATTATTATTATTATTATTATTATTATTATTATTATTATTATTATTAATGTTATAATTATTATTATTATTATTATTATTATTATTATTATTATTATTATTATTATTATTATTATTATTATTATTATTATTATTACCTTGTCACTAAGAGATCCCAAACCAGTTGTTATTATTAACCCTTCGCTTCTGACACCCGGAGCTTTTCTCAAAAGTCTGAGTAATTGCAGGGCACGTCTCCCAGATTTCCAGTAGTCTTCAATTGTTTCCATCAACATCCTAACTCTTCTAGTGCGATTATTATTAGTAGTAATAGTAGTAGTAGTAATGGTTATACTACTACTAATAATAATTATAATAGTAGTATGTGTAGTAGTAGTAGTTATAGTAATAGTGATTTTACTCACTAATAGTTCTTATCCGTGTTATTATCAGTGATTGTCTACTGGCAGAAGTTAATGGAATCTAAGTGACTTCAAATCTCAGGAGATTAGCAATTCTTATTAGTGTTGCAAATCACTTTTAGATCAGCCAGCCGCCGTTCAAATGTGATGTCTCGCTAGTAAAGACCGTTGTTTTTTATGAAATCTGAGTGACAATAAGGCTTCTCAAGATTCCAGTACTATCCCTAACGTCCAAGACGGGGTCCTGCCTATGTTTTCAGTTCTCAATCTTTCCATCCACCCGGACGCGCCAAAGGACATTTTATGTAACACCAATCGATGTTGGTGTCATCGAAATTTCATGATTGATATTATTTTTATTTATTTATTACGCGTTCTAACACAAGTTTTTATCAGCGATGAGTCACTAGCAATAACAAGTGGATTTCCTTTGGAATCTGATTGATAAAAAGTATGCCCGGATGTTAAACACTCTCTATGTCCTTCGATAACTGTTAAACATTAGTATACGTTACCAAAGCAATTGTTTTTACCATTGAATTCTCGCTAGCAACGGCGCTTGGCTTTCCCTGGAATGTTAGTGGTAATAAGGCTTTTTAACATTCAACTACTATCTAAACACTTCTAATGGAGATCTGATAAGCGTATACTCTACTCCTTGAAACTCACGACAGCAGCAACCTGGATTAGTGCCAGCGAATATGTGATATTTCTGAAAGTTTCAGTTTCATTGACTCGTTATTATAATTTGTTCTCACTAGGAGTTTTCACACATGTCATTTTGAGTGATTGCTCACTGATAATAATTGGCAGGGTTCCCTGGACTCTGCGAAACAACAAGTCTCCCGAAATTTACAATACTCTCCACCTTTTTCGATAACAATTGCAAATGACAAACGCTTACAATTGACTTCTCGCTGGTAACGGCCGTTAGTTTTCTTTGGGATTTGTATGGCAATAATCTCTCCAAGGTCCCAGTTCTCTCTACAATCTCCAGTGGAGGTCTGGTTAGTGCTTTCTCTCCTCGGTCTTTCTTACCTCCTTGACTCTTCACGACTGTTTTGGAATTGAGCAGCCGAGGAGTTTTACATCTTTTGTTCTTTGGTGTCGTGTGGTGGTGTTCTGTCTATGTGTCTGTTTTCTTGCTGTTGCAACTTCAATGTTACTGGTTAGCAGTCGTAGCTTATGTAGTAGTAGTGGTAGTATGTGCTCACTAGGAGTTCTCACAAAAGTCATCATCAATTATTTCGCACTGATAATCGCTGGTAGTGTTCGCTGGAGTCTAATGACAACAAGTCTCTCCAGATTCCCAGTACTCTCGACCTTGTTCGATAATCATTGCAAAAGACTTAGCGTCATCGCAAAATACGCTTACCATTAATTTCTCGCTAGCAACGACTATTGCTATTCTCTATGATTTAAGTGGCAATGAGCTTTCCTAAGGTTCCAGAACTCTTCAGACTCTTCCCGTGGAGATCTGGTTTGTAATCGCCATCATTGATCTTTCAATTCTTCTTGGCCCTTCACCACTATTGTGCGTGTCATTAGCGGAGGCTGATGTCATAAGTTTGGGTGGGGGTAGCTTATGAAATGTATTGCAGTTCCAGTTCGCTTGAATTAATGTGGCGGAGTTCTTCATATGTTTTTTTTTTATTTCTATTTCAACTTCATTGTGACAGGTAAGCGGTGGCAGTTTATGTATATTTGTTTCCGCATTCGAGGATTTTCATGAGGATTTCAACTCTTTTTTCCATTGCACCTGTGTTGATTCCAATTTCTACCAGTCTGTTTTCCATGATTTTCGAACTGTTTTAGTGATCCTACGAGTATTGGTATTGAATAGACTTTCTTCATGTTCCACATATATTTTAATTAACTGGAGAGTTTCGTGTATTTGCTTCGTTTTTCTGTCTCTTTGATCTTCGCCTTGCGGACTTCTAGGACGGTAACATATAAGATTTGGCAGGATTTTTTTTCTTCTTTACTATTATGACATCTCGTCTCCTTGCTTGTATAAATTTATCTTTGTGTTCCTCAATGTCCCATAGGAGTTTGTGATTTTCGTTTGCAAGTATTGTCTCTGGTTTGTGTCTTAACCATTTGTCTGACTGTTAAAATACAGCTATTTTTACAGTTCCCAATGTACTGACTTTCTCACACAGTCGTATCTGTTCATTTATTCTTCCTTGTCAGTGTGCTTCATTCACTTATTATGTGATTTAACGTTCCGTCTCTTTGCCCACATAGTCTACATCAGCTGCTTTGTTGGGTGTTGTCTTTCTTAGCTTTAATAAACTAAGTTCGAATCCGATTGTTTTGTGCAGCTCTTAGTAGTGATTCCGTTACTCTGTTTAGGTGTGTTTCGCAGCCATGTCCATGTGTTTTTCCTGAGTCTTTCTTTTGTTATTCATATGAATCGTCCGGGTTGCTGTTTCGCTTCCCACTTTTTTCTCGTCTTTTTTCCTTGTTTATCTGTTCCCCGTATAGTTCAATTTGATTGTTTCTTTAACTGCAATGATTCTCTTTTTTGTGTTCTAGGTTATGTATTTTCTAATTGTATTTTTGTGTCATTCACATAGTCTTCTATACTTACCTGCAGTCTTCCGATAACTTTTTTTCCTATAGAGTCAGCCAAAAGCATCATTCTGGTGTAGTACATTGTGATACTGCCTAGGTGTTAATTTCTGGTATGCTTCTATATAATTTAGTTTCTAGAATTCTTGTTATTCTAAGGTGTTATTTTAAAATTCTCTCATTAATTTCAGTTGATGTAATAGTGTCTGCTACTAGAACTCTCAAATATTTGTAAGCCATCATGTTCACCTTGTATCCTCATCTCCCCTCTCCAGTTTTCCCCTCATTATAGGTTGTATTGCGCACTTCTCAATTCCGAATTCCATTTGAATATCTTTGCTGAATATTCTGGTTGTGGGTATCAGCATTTCTAGTTCCTTGTTGCTTTTCGCCAATACGTTCAGATCGTCAATACACCAGAGGTAGCCTATTCCTTCTTCTGTATTAGTAAACTTGTATCCCGCATCACAAGTCTCCTCAATGTTTCAGTGCTCTCTGCACTCTTATACTTAAGGTCTGGTGAGTGCTCTTCTTTCTCGGTCTTCCCATCCCCTTGATGCTTCACGACAATTTTGTGTGGTATCATCCGAGGCTGGTGCCATCACTTTTTTAGTGGGGGCAGTTTATAAAATGTATTGCAGTTTGTGTTCCTTGGGTCGTGTAGTGGTGTTCGACCAGTGCTTTTGTTTTCTTCCTATTGTAACCTCCATTCGACTGGTTACCGTTCGAAGATTGAAGGTGGTTTGATTGTTGCCGTCCTTTGTATTGTCTCAGTGACCCATTTGATTCCAATTTCTCCCAGTCTTTTTTTACTTTTCGGGGAAGTGTTCCTAGTGCTTCTACGTTTATTTGTATTATGTTGACTTTCTCCATGCTCGATATCCCTTTCAGTTCTCTGGCTTCGTGTATTGGCTTCGTTTTTCAGTCTCCTTGATCTTCACTCTGTGGTCTGCTTGAATGGCAAAAATTTTCTTCAGAAATTTATGACATCTGGTCTCGTTGCTTTTATGAGTTTGTTTGTTTGACCCTCCAAATCGCAGAGGATTTTGTGATTCTGGATTTCCAGTACTGCGTATAGTTTATGTTTGTACCATTTTTCTATTATTATTTACTCACTAAGAGTTCTCACACAGGTCGTCAGTGATTGCTAACCGACAACCGGTGGTATTCCCTGGAGTCTGAGTGACAACAAGTCTCCCCATATAATAATAATAATTATTATTATTATTGTCATTATTGTTATTATAATTATTATTATAAGTAGTAGTAGTGTTAGTAATAGTATTGATTGTATGCCTCTGTGTGCGTATCTACTTTAAAACATTATTTGGCATAACAAATGTATCTGCGCACACAAAAAAAGTATTATACTATAATCATATAAAACTCAAATGATGTAAAATATTACATCCGATAGTTAAAACAATTACCTCTTAGTTGTTTTTTGGCATAATTCTTTATTCATACATTGCATTCTTAAACTTACTAATATATAGCAAATCTTAATCTGATGTTGAAATTTACTTCAAACTATATTGCTCAATTATCGGTAAATCCATCAACAATGTTTAATATGTCTTATAGTAATTTAATTAGTTTAGTAAATATTCTAAAAACGCTCACCATAATTAAACAAATTTCATTAAATATTGAAGCTTTCAATTAAATGATCTCACATTCTTCTGTATAGTAAAGTAGTTAATCCTAATTTTTCGAATGACTTTTTATATTTTTTACGTAGTTTTATTATTCATTCTCTGTATGCGTCCTAGCCGATATGCGATGATTTAATAACACGTCGTGTGACCTACATGAAGTAGACAAGAACAACATGACGAAAACGGAAATAACTTTATGCTGTAAGCAGCAGAATTGAATAGGCACCAAATTGTCTGCTTTTTATGCTTGTGATTTATGAAAGGTCTAATGCATTCCTGTCCACTAATTATGTTAGTTCAACTAAGAGAGTTTATGCTTTGTGGTATGAAAATATACATTGTGTAATCATTAAAGTATGAAACCAAATAACTATATATATATATATATATATATATATATATATATATATATATGCATATATATACATATATATATATATATATATGTATATATATATACATATATATATATATATATATATATATATGTATGTATATATATATATATAATATCTTACGAAAGTTGACTAAATAAATGTTTGATACTTCAAGTATTATTTCATGTAAAGTTTATTGACACAAGATCCATGCTAAACTATTACTTTGTTTTGGTATAATCTATTTTCGGAAATGTAGTTCTTCAAATTAGCCGCAATTTGTAAATAACTCTACACTCTCTCACTATATGTTGTTAAAGGCAGTCTCTTATAATTGTAATAGTTTTGCGAACATTTATAGAAATGGTGACCCAAAGTTTAAAAAAAAAATTATTTATACAATTAATTGGCATAGTGTATTCGTACGCATCGTTAACATGTATGTAAATTAAATAGAAAAGTATTAAGTTACTTTATTTCTATATTATCGATAAGAATACCATTGAAATTAATATGTATTTGCAAAAAGAATGTTTTAATAGATAGGTTGCAGTTTATAAATTTTGACTGGAATAAAAGTTAAAGAAACAATGGAAATTCTTGTTACTCAACGGGCCCAGATGATTATATTAATCTAGCTGTCTATCTATACATGTATTTATCTATATATCACTTGTCATGTTTATTTCCCCACAGAGAGCTATTTCGTCGAATTACAGTTATTTAGTGATGCTTGACGTATTAAATATTAGAACGCGGCGACTAGTAATCACAGCCAGTCTTAGCCAGAAATACACGAGAAATGTGTGTACACTTACTCCAATCTTATAATTTATTTTATTATTTTACTTTAACTTCAATGATTTTGAATTTTCACATCATAAATGTAACAAGATACATTAAAATGAGTTGTTTGTTATAGTGGGTGTCCAGCAAAACTGTATGTTCCCACGGTATTATTGTAAGAATGCTCGATTCAAATGTATACCATTATCTGATTCCTCATAACATTTACGTTGCACAACTAGTGTTTCATCTTGATATAAGGCATTGTTTTAATTGCAGCTGAGCCAGACATATAAGCATATATAAAATACTTTGTATAGACACCTAATAATGCAAATAAAATCCTAGAAACACTTACAAAAATATATTTGTTCGGAGATATTTAAATATTAAGGTTTTCCTTGGCACATTATGCTGGACTAGTGATTTTATTTTAAATTTTGAAATCCAAAACGACTAAAAATAAAAGAAAAACAACACTATTGTTCGGCTTGGTTTTGATTGTAAGATCTACTGTTTACTATATATCAACATATCCGTGTTAGGTAATACGAAAACAGAGTATCTATTACAAGAAGTTATTGTAGTTGTTGGTGCCCTTCTTCCACGTGAGAAAACGTACTCTCCGTTAAAAGGTATGCTCGGTGAAAACTTTATAACTAACAACGTGTTGGGGTGCTCGCCATCGCTTATATTTAAGTGCAAAAAATATATTCAAGGCAAGCGGAAGCAAAGCCGGGATCAGCGGAGAAAACTGGTTCATGTTATTTTCCTTTCTTGTAGCGAAAGCAAATTTAGAAGTAAAAGTGACTATGAATGCCCATATTTCGCTCTAATTTTGTTTCCTCAAAACATCTTATTCTGATTTAGAAGATTGGTATTGTAGATATATATTTTAATGGCTGTAATAATTATGTTTACGTTATTGATAAAAAAACCCATCATAACTTGATATATTTCATTTATCAGATAATCAATTATAGGTGTTTTAATTAAATATTGATTCATGAGAATTGCTTGCATACCATACTCTTAGTTTAATGATATGATTTTCCAAACCTATTAACAATGTTTTCTTAGTGATATACAAGACGCCTTAACAACCATAAACACAAATGAACAATCGCTGGGCAAGTAATTTCCTTAGGATTTCTTGGTAAATGAGGATGGATAATTTAGAATATTATCATTATTCGAACTACGTTTTCATGTTAGAAGTTATTGTTATAACAGTTCGGTCGATATTTCTTCAAACCTTTTTAATATGCGTCTTGTCGAACTCGGGAATGTTTATATCTAACACAGGAATATGTACCATTTACTATTAAATCCATAGCACAACGGATAAAAGTTCTAAATAGTTACTAGTTAAAATGACAGTTGAATAGTAAAACTATCAGGACTAGTGATACTAAGAATACAATTGCCAATTACTTAAGGCTTCT
>OY744523.1:104719444-104764444 GCA_963556195.1 Sepiola atlantica | reverse complement strand
ATGTATATATATATATGTATGTATGTATATGTATATGTATACATGTATGTATATATATGTATGCATATATGTATGTATATATATATATATATGTATGTATATATATATATATATATATATATATATATATATATATATATATATATATATATATATATATATATGGGAAGAGAAGGATGAAGGTAATCCCTCCACCCTTCCCCTTTCTCTCCCACTCACTTTCGTCACTCATTTTCATTCTCTAACAAGTACGGACGTCCAGCAAGACGCTGCCATTATTTTTCATTTTATTTTATTTTTATTTTTCTTCCCAACATGTCTACCCTACATGTATCTGTGCTTGCATGATATCTTTTCCCTATATCATCATCCTGATGAAGTCTTATAAATAAAGACGAAACGTTGATGTACACATAAAAAACATCCAGTTTTTGGTTTTCCTTTTTCATTTTACCATATATATATATATATATATATATATATATATATATATATATATATATATATATATATATATATGTATACTTAGGCAGCAAGTCATTATCTAAGCAAGCATTGTTGAACGTCACGGAACTTTCGCGTTTGTATATTTTCTTCGTGAGCTATCCTTCTGGTTTCGGGTGGCAATCCGTATAGTACTTCTCCGATAGTTCTTAATTCGGCCAAAAAAAAGAAGAAAAAATTGCCGAATTAAGAACTATCGTATATATACGTATTGTATATATATGTATATATATATGTATATATTTATATATATGTATATATATATATATATGTATATATATATATATATATATATGTATATATATATATATATATATATATATATATATATATATTGTGTTACACAGTCATATTTTCCGTCATCACCAAATTATCTAAATGTAACCGGCAGTCAACCTATTTAACACCTGGGCAACGCCGAGTAACTCTGGTTGTATTTTCTACATTTCTCTCGACAAATAATAGATATTGACGCTGTCTGATTTGTCGAACAGTTTTCTGCATCTCGTTTCGATTCTTTTGACTTAGTTGTGCATTCTGTCGTTCAGAGGATTTCTGTTTTTCTTTACTTTTTTCCTTTTCTATACTTTTTGCTTTAGTCTCGTATCATTCCGTCAGACACTTGTTCGCTCGACAGTCTCAGACGGATTGGACAGCCACACAAAGGATTGGTCATCGTCGTTATTTTTATCCTTCTATTGAATGATCCCCTGCTAGACGAAGCGCAAAATATGCGCTTAGAAAATAAAAAAATATATACGTCTCGTGGTTAAGTAGTCATCACTGATGTACAATGGCGGTGGTCTGTAGGAGTCGTTATGCCCATATGTCTATTATAACAGTCGGCACAAAAATAGTTCGTCTTTTTATAAAACGCCCCCTGCTGGTGATATCATATATTAGTAGTGAGCAGAAAACAACCGATATGCATAAAGTGTGTCTATGCAATCGGCAAATTTACTGATACAGATCCTATTCTAAACTTTAGCGTTACATGACTAAGAAAATATTTTAAACTAAGCCTGACAGCTCAATGAAGAATGATGTTTCAAATTTAAACGTCACATAACGACAAACACGTGATTGAAAACTTAAGCCGGGTAAACTAACGAAAAATACTATGTCCAGCTGAAGCGGGATATGAATATGACAATCTTATTTAAAACTTAACCTGGCAGACGAACCAAAAATGTTGTTTGAAACTTAAGACTGACAGACCAACGAAAAGCTCTATTTCAAATATAAGCGTAACACAACTACGAACATCTTATTTTAAAGATAAACCTAACAGGTCAATCAAAAATGATGTTTTAAATAAAAAAGTGGCATAACGACAAACATGTTATTTAAAACTTAAGCCTGACAGACCAAACATTTTTTTTCAAAATATAGCGTGAGACAACTACGAAAATGTCATTTTAAACTGAAGCCTGAAAACCTACGAAAAAAACTATTTCAAACTTAAGTGTGAAATGACTTCAAAAATTGCATTTCAATCTTAAGCCTGACAAACAATCGAACAATGCTAGTTACAACTTAAATAGACAGACCAAAGAAAAATCCCTTCTCAAATTTTAGCGTAAATGAATGCTATTAACAGACGAGTGAAAACCCTTTTTTTAAACACAAGCGTGATAGGCCAACGAAGGATTCATTTTATGCTGTAATCGTTAAAGACCGTCCGACGGTTCTTACAAGAGAGATGCTTGTATTTGATTGTAAACAAAGATGCGCTCATATGTAATCTATGCTTTTAACTATGATAATACAATTAAAACAGGGCTATTATATGGTGACGGATAGAAGTAAAATGATCTGCCTCGAGATGCAGGCTGAAATCTGACAAATTATATAATTATATTGTTTAATATAGTCTTTATTTGCGCTGTTTGCAGCTTCCCACAATTTATTAATGAAATGTAATATTAATTATCACTCTCCCTTTGTGGTGGCACTCGTATTTGCGTAGCGTATATGCCATTAGATTAAGGGTTTATTTAGTTCCTCTGGCTGGGAGTTAACAGAGAAAAACATATTTACCGTGTAGTTTTCATAGGTATATACATGTTTGCTATACCCCTATTTTTTCTGTTTTATTAATCGTCAATTTAGCTTATTCTCTTCCCCATGCTGTTATTGTCTACATTGACGCTACTTTGCGGGCGGTAATGAGGTTCTCTGTATGTTGTGTTATGTATCTCTTTTATCCATGCATTGCCGCATCTACGTAATCGGCCACATTTACGGTTTCTCTTTCTTTGTTTCTTTTTGGCATGCTCCAAAACAGTTATCCGTTTGGTGCATTGAATTGTGCATGATCATTAGCTTCATTTTTTGTCCAGTTTTTAAAGGGTCAAGAGTAGCTCACGTGGCATATTACTCAAGTTTGTATTCTCTTTAAGTTTCTCCTATTTAATTTAATTTCAAATACTTTTTTCTCATTCTCAGCCATCCTCTTTTAATAATCCTTTCAACTCGGCTTATGTTATGGCGTCTCAAATATTTATAGTCAGTCCGTTGACCCAGTTCCCTCATCGCCTGTCGTTTCCTGTCTTTAGTTTTACCCAACTGGTTCTCATTTCTCTATTAAACATTCCAATGCTATACATATGCAAAATATTCTATTAGCTTCATTAGTATTTCTAATTACTTCCTCGTTTGTAAATAGTTTCCTATGATCAATATACATGAGATAAGTTATGCATTCCTTTGAATCCGTAAATGTGTATGCCGCATTGCATCTTCTTAGTATGTGGACGAGTGGAAACATAGCTAAGAGAAAATAGTTGAGATAGGATATATCCCAAGAAAATGTTTTTTCGTATTGTCCGAGATACCGAATGCATTCTAAAATTTGAAAGATAAATGTTGTGCATAGTATGGAATGTTACAAGCATAATGCATATAGACTAGAATTTATACTATAATAATTCGGAGTGGGGCATCATGCTATAAATATTAAAAACAATGTTTTACTTAATTTCACACTATTTTGAACGGAGATTGGATGCATATCAAAGGATGTCATTGTCTCCCTCTCTGCATATATAAACACTGAGTAAGTGTTTAAAATATCTTGTTGCAGAAGTGTTCGTGCATATCCATACACGTAAAACAAAATATTAAACTTCATTTAAAAAGTAAGAATTTAAATTAAAGTATTGGGTTCAAGGGTGTAAAATAAGAATATAACGGGGTCGTCATTTGTTCAAGGGTATTTTCGGGTGTGTCTCTATCTTTTTTATATACATTTAAGTATGTGTGTGATACTATGAACTTTCCCCATCCACAGCCGAGGTAATGGTTCACAAAAAGGGGATGAGCTGTCGCAGGTAGCATCGGTAAAAAGACAATGTAAGAAAATGAAGCACTAGACGAAATCAACTATTAGAAAGAGCATGAATTGTCAGATTGGTGTGGTTTATGATGCGAGCACAGAAGTAGTCAATTTGTATTGTTTAGAAGGCGAGTTATTGTAGCTTGTAAGTTACTAAGGTAAAACACTAAAAATGGGATTGAATTAAGATGTTTAGGAGTGAATCGTGTTTGCGACAGTTTTCGCGACAATTGGCGACTCGGAGCAGTAGCGAGCAGATCAAAGCAGATCGGACAGAGACTTAGCAGCTCCGAGATGAGCTGACAAATTTGAGTACCGACTGTGAGGGTCTTGACAGTCGGCGACGGTGTTTAACACAACCAAATTACCACTGACTAATACGCAATGTATCTGAGTGTGTGTTATTTTCTGTGAATTTGTGTACTTTCGTTTTCCTAACTTGTAAACCGGTGTTTGTGCTCTCGCCGATCGCCATAAAGATGACACGGCTTGAACAAAGATGGAGACAAACGTAAGTCACTGAACCACAGCGCCGTGAGGTCATCAATTATCGAGAGGGAGGTACATGGTTACATGTGTATATGTTTAGATATCTCTATGCATGAGACTCTCTCTTTAATTAATTAACCGATCATTATGAATTTCGAATCACAGTCTCTATGCGTAGAAGTTATATTAATACTGATTTAGTTCCAAGAAACGGAAGCAAAATCGTTACAATTCGGATACCTCGCAACCAGTTAAGAAAAAAAAGTAGTTTCTGGTTTACTGGCTGCTCATCAGAGACGAAAAATCAATCATGTAAACACAAGCATATTGTTCGATATATATATACATATATATATATATATATATATATATATATATATATATACACATATATACACACACATATATATATATATATATATACACACACACATATATATATATATATATATATATATATATATATATATATATATATATATAGTAAGTTATGTTAATATATGTATGGCAATTAAGCAACACAGACTCATCCACGTTTCATCCCCGTAGATACCGACATGCTGAGTGCATGTTATTAATAAATCAGCTTGCTATCATTTTCAAACAGATTACCTTGAATTACCTCATGCAACTCTAGAATGTTATCAATATAATTTACAAACAGATACAATCTTACTGGATTACTTCAACTTCTTTTTATAACTGTACTAAAAAGAGGATTTGCTCAGTGTAAAAAAAACGCTTGACAATCTGAACTTTTTTCCTTGTCTTCGTATAAAGATAACTGTAACATTAACTTTTCTAAAATGTTGTAGCTAGCATGTTTTAAATAATAAAGTAATATGTTTTGGAATTGTTTTCAGTTTAAATTTATATTGTCTGGAATGTCAAGTATAAATATTATGAAAGTTAAGCTTATTGCAGTAAAAGGCTTAACGTAAATTCCCTTCACTATCAAATATTGTGAGAATAACCATTAAATTATAAAAATATTTTAGACTGAATATATATATATATATATATATATATATATATATATATATATATACATTTACTAAAATAAATATGTTTTATTATTACCTACAGACATCGATGTTTAATGCGCATGCAATCTTCAGTGTAGGGAATGATAATCATTACTTGTTGGAGGACAATATATATATACATATGTGTAAGTTATTACACAAAATATATTTAGTCATATACTAGTTATAATTTCTCAAATATTTCTAATTGCCTGCTAAATGAAGTTGTCTGACATGATTTAAAGAGGATATACTTTATTGGTGAATTCTAATGACGATAGACAAAATAAATCCAAAACCATAATTGTCATATTCATTTCAAATTCCTTATGTCGCTGAATACCTTTATTCCTATTTTCCGTCTTTCTGCTTTTGCATAATATATTTTCCCATCACTTGTAAATTAAATCCTTGCTCTGATGATCAGCACAGTTAAATTAACGGCTATATATTTTTCTCTTGACCTTGCTAAAAACGTTTTTATTTTTGAAAAATAAAATAAATAAAGGAAATACATTTCAATTTTTTTTTTTAAATGAAAAAACTTTTGTTTGTCAGAAATAGTAAAAATACAGTTATTCACCGAAAAGCGAAAATTAACGAAAATGGAAAGAAATATGAAAATTATAGTCATTTAAATGCAACCATGATGTATATATATTGGTCTCTCCCCCTCTCTCTTTCTCTCTTTCTTCCTTCTCTTTCTCTCTCTCTCTTTCTGTCTCTCTCTCACTATATATATTTATAAAGGGAGAGAGAAAGAGAGAGAGAGAGAAAGAGAGGGAGAGAGAGAGAGAAAAAGAGAGAACAAGAGAAAGAGAGAGGGGGAGAGATAAATATATATACATCATGGTTGCATTCCAATGACGATAATTTTCATATTCCTTTCCATTTTCGTTAATTTTCGTTTTTCGGTGAATAACTGTATTTCTCTCTCTTTCCCTCTCTCTCTCTCTCTCTCTCTCTCTATATATATATATATATATATATATATATATAGTGAGAGAGAGACAGAAAGAGAGACAGAGAGAGGAGAGGTTGTGTAACATATGGATATATAGTTGTTGGTTATAGATAGAGGAAAAGAGAAAGATATACAACGGTATACATAGAAAATATACATTTATAGAATTCGATAGATGCAATGAGAATGTTCTAGATTGATAGATATGAAATTAAATATTGGGGGTTATGTGTATCGATGAATAAGAAGAGTAGGAAATAGAACGCGATCGATCGATCGATAGAAAAATCCAAGAAAACCCCAAAAAATGGGAAAGATGAAGTTAATCTTCGACAACCTTGGCAAGCTCCGTGGTTGGATTTGAATTTTCTGGCGATCGGTATTGAGACCTTGGGTAGGTTTTTAGGACAAACAACCGCTATAGAAATTGTAGGAATTATGCGCGCGAAACTGTTGGCCCGAGTTCAACCTTGTGACCATAGTTGTCG
Source organism: Sepiola atlantica (assembly GCA_963556195.1). NCBI lineage: Eukaryota > Metazoa > Mollusca > Cephalopoda > Sepiida > Sepiolidae > Sepiola > Sepiola atlantica. Next base: position 104,757,637 of record OY744523.1, on the reverse strand, counting down.
ATCTTGGATAGTGTTCATGTCCTAATCTCACAGGGATCGTCTGAAAAGGGCCTTTCTATCCCATAATCCCCAAAGGCATGTATGGAGTAATTGGACTCATCCGGACTGGATCCAAATCTGAATGAGGGAAATGAAGCCTTTTCTTTTTCTTTCTTTTACATGTTTTATTTGCTCTATTTTCAGATGCGTCCATGCAGAGCTTAAAAGGGTTGTGTCCCTTGGTCGATCGATACGTCAGTTTTCTGTTAGTATGGGATACGTTTTTCATCCCGAAATGCGTGTGGATAGTTATTATATGTTCAGTCATCACTATAAGAGAGTTTATCGTTCGGTCGGTCTGTTACGCTTGTGCCATTTGACACGGTTGAGATTCGAATAAAAATTGTTGTTAGGGATAAATACAATTTAGGCGCGCAGAGTGAATATAACTGTATTGGCGCGTGACAAATAAAAAATAACGCCCACGCAAATTCCGATGTGGCCTTATATATTAAATCAACTCAAAACGAGCGGACGTAGTTGAGAGCGCACCACGTGATATTTCTGTCCAATGAGATTTCTCCAAAGACATATTTTCTAAACTTTTCTCCTTAAGCTCGCTGGAGCCTATCCAAATAGTATTTAAGCACACACAAACATAAAACTTTCTCTTTCAACTGACTTTTCATCCGGAGGTTACACGCATCTTATTATCACTCTTCCATTTAACCCTTTCGCGCGCTTCATACAATTTCACAGGCGAACATTACCTATTGCCTCTTTTAACATTTTATAACAAATGAACATTCAACAAAAGAAAAGACATTCTTCTTTTTACTTACCCTGAAACTAAAGAAAGGACTCATGAACTCATTACAAACAGAAATATATTCTATTTGTTAATAGTTTATTTCAGTAAATAACTTCTGTTAATTTTGCATGTAAGTTTTCTTATTATTATTTTTATTTGTGGAGGAAGTTATCACCAAAAAAAGGTATGACGACCCCCACAAGTTGGTGACTACGACTTAGAATTGCATGCACAACGGAATCTCCTTATAAGCTACACGCGGTTTCCTAACATACTGGCGATATCATGCGTGCGGTAACACACAAAGGAAGTAAAAAGACAATGCGAATTTCAAGGGATGATATAAGCCGTCAGACGAAGCGTGGATCTCAGTACAATGTAGCAACAAATTAGCGAGTTACGTCGGTAGTCGCTATTAAGTCGAAATTTAAAAAATCAACCGACAGTTTAAAGGCTTTAAAATCACTTTCAAACAAAAAACAGAAAAATGGAAGCTCCCCGCGTTGAAACACCTCTAGCTACATTAACGCTAAATATTCCACCTTTTAATCCCACCAATATAAAGACGTGGTTTATCCAGATCCAGACTCTTTTCGACGAAAAACGGATTACGTCTCAGCGAACCAAGTATTGTTATTTGGTTGAAAAACTCCCGAACTTAAGGAGGCTATTTTGAGAGCGACTGGCTTATCAAACGAGACAATGTTACGCAATCTCTTCACCCAAGTAGAATTGGGAGATCGCACACCGTCACAACTTTTACGATACATGCGATCATTGCTAGGAGACAACAAAATGTCCGAAAATATAATGAGAAGTTTGTGGCTGGATAAACTCCCAGACACAACAGTACAAATTCTGGCACCTACAACGGAAGAGACAAGCACGGTAAAACTAGCCGACATGGCGGACCGAATTCATGAAAATCTGAGGGGCCGCAAATTAAACTCAGCACAAGCACAGCCAAAACAGACGAGAGACGACGAAGTGGCCGAACTAAAAACTACGGTCGAAAACCTCACTCGTAAATTGCAAGAATTAATGCAAATGAACCGTCGTTACTCATTTAATAATCGACCGAACTACCGAAAACGAAGTTTTAGCAGACGTCGAAGCAACACACGAGAACGAGCGAACGAAATCTGTTTTTACCACAAAAAATTGGGCACAGAAGCTAGGCGTTGCACTTATCCTTGCACTTTTGAAAACAAGAATCAGGGAAACGATCATTCCAGCCGGTAGAGACGACAACTGTTGCTGGATTTTCCACTAAAGGTCGTCTATTTTTCATTCGTGACAGTAATCACGGATATAACTTCTTAATAGATACCGGAGCCGAAATAAGCGTGATGCCAGCGCTAAGTAAACAGAAAGCTACTCCACAGCCTTACCACCTCCAGGCAGCTAATAGCACACAAATACCGACATACGGTGAAAAGTACTTAAGCGTCAATCTCGGCTTGCGTCGCACATTTTCGTGGATATTTACCATAGCCAACGTGACGACACAAATATTAGGAGCAGATTTCCTAGCACGATATAATCTATCAGTAGACATGACTAATCGCACACTGACTGATAACCAAACAAAAATCGTAATAAAAGGTATCACTACAAGATACCAGTCTACTGGGATTAGTTCTGCTTTCCCTGAAGAGACGTACATTCGTCGGCTGTTTCAAAAATACCCACAACTTACTCAGCCATTCACAGTCGCGGACGATATAAAACATAATGCAAGGCATTATATTAAAACGAGTGGACAACCCGTCTTCGCTACCCCCAGACGTTTGAAGCCGGATAAGTACAAGATCGCAAAGGACGAATTCCAAGGCATGTTAGAACAAGGAATTATTCGACCTTCCAAAAGTGCCTGGTCATCTCCTCTACATATGGTACAGAAATCAGACGCGACAACATGGCGTCCTTGCGGCGATTTCAGGAGATTAAATGCACAAACTGTACCGGATAGATACACTATCCCACACATTCACGATTTCGCAATCGGACTGCAAAACGACACGATATTTTCCAAACTGGATTTAGTGAAAGCATATCACCAAATACCGGTGGCGGAAAAAGATATCCATAAAACAGCAGTGACCACGCCATTTGGACTTTACGAATTTGTCAGAATGCCATTCGGACTTAGGAACGCCTGTCAAACCTTCCAAAGGTTGATAGACGAGGTTTTTAGGGACCTTCCATTCGTATTCGCATACGTGGACGATGTCCTAATTTCTAGTAGAAACCTCGACGAACATAAACAACACTTGGAACAAGTTTTCCAAAGACTGTCCCATTACGGTTTAAAAATAAACTTGGACAAATGTATTTTCGGTCAGCAAGAAGTAAATTTCCTCGGACATTCAATTGATAAGGATGGAATATCATCATTACCCGAAAAAGTAAGTGCCATTACGAATTTTCCACAACCTACGTCTGTTAGACAAATTCGTCGCTTCATAGGTGTAATTAATTATTACAGACGATTTTTACCCAACTGTTCCACAATCCATGCACCGTTGACGTCATTATTGAAGAACAAAACGAAAAACCAACAATTAAAACTGGAAGGATCAGCTTTAAAAGCTTTCCATCAAGCTAAAACTGCCTTAGTCAATTCACAAAATTGAATAATATTAAGGACAGTGAGGAATCGAAACTTACACTTACAACAGACGCATAAGACATAGCTGTAGGAGCAGTTATACACCAACTGACAGGGAATACAATGACCCCTATTTCGTTTTTTTCAGCCAAACTGAGCAAGACACAGACAAAGTACAGTACCTTTTCAAGGGAACTATTAGCAATTTATTTGGCAATTAAACATTTTATACATCTGTTAGAAGGAAGAAACTTTTGTATTTACACTGACCATAAGCCGTTAAAGTATGCACTGCATACACACATAGATAAATATGGCCCAAGAGAAATCAGACATCTTGATTATATTGCTCAATATTCTACAGACATCAGATACGTCAAGGGACAAGAAAACATTGTGGCGGACGCATTATCACGAGCTGCAATAACTTCGATAAATTCCAGTTCGCTGAGTATGGAATTAATTGCACAAGAACAAAAAACGGACGAGACACTCACTGACGTACAACAGAAAACGTCTTTGCAACTGAAGGAAATGCCTGTACCTTTTATTACAACAACATTTTATTTTGATACAACGAAAAAACAGCCACGTCCATACATACCGCCAAGCATCAGACGACATGTTTTTCAACATTTCCACAATTTATCTCATCCAGGCAAACGAGCCACGGTAAGAATAATAGCAGACCGTTTCGTTTGGCCGAAAATGAATACAGATATTCGAAATTGGACCAAGACGTGTGTATCCTGTCAAAAGAATAAAATACACAGGCATACAAAGTCACCACTGGGTACTTTCAGTACGCCAGATGCCAGGTTTACCAATATCCATGTTGACTTGGTGGGGCCATTACCCCCTTCGAAAGGACACACCAACATTCTCACCATAGTCGACAGGTTCAGCAGATGGCCAGCAGCCATACCCGTGAAGGACAGATCGGCGGCGACAGTAGCTGTAACAATATTAAAAGACTGGATAGCGATTTTTGGAGTACCGTCAGTACTCACAACGGACAGAGGCTCGCAATTTCAATCGAAACTCTTCGCAGAATTCAACCCCTTGTTGGGAACATCCCACATAAAGACAACGGCTTATCACCCTTGCTCGAACGGCCTCGTCGAACGCTTCCACAGACAGCTAAAAACTTATTTGGCTACGAGTCATAACAACGCAGACTGGTCAGATAATTTACCATAAATCCTATTAATGATCCGAAACACGATGAAAGAGGATTTACAAAGCACGCCAGCGGAGGTAGTTTTCGGATCAGCAGTCACACTACCTGGACAATAGTTTGATGCATACGCAGACATTTCACCCACAAATACATTTGTGACGGAATCAAAGAACAAAATGTCTTCTCTCAAATTTACACCCACCAGGAGGGCTGACAAACAAACACATATGCCAAATGACCTTCACACATGCAAATATGTATTTATTAGGAATGATACAGTCAAAAAGCCATTTTGTCCAAATTACACAGGACCATACCAAGTTTTAGACAAAAGTGAAAAATATTTCACTGTCCAAAGGAAAAACAGGAAATACAACATCCGATCGACCGAATTAAACCAGCATACATTGAGGAACACCCTCAGACAATTTCCCCACCAGAACAAATTCCCTTAGAACATGGGAGTCCAGCAGAAAGTGACGGGAACGTCAAACCTACGACAAAAACAGGTAGAACAGTCCACTGGCCGAAACATTTCAAGGAATACATTACATTTAAAAAAAAAAAAATGTTTTTCCTTTTTTCAATCTGGGGGAGTATTGTGCCAGTTGACACGGTTAAGATTCGAATAAAAATTGTTGTTAGGGATAAATACAATTTCGGCGCGCAGAGTGAATATAACTGTATTGGAGCGTGACAAATAAAAAATAACGCCCACGCAAATTCCGATGTGGCCTTATATATTAAATCAACTCAAAACGAGCGGACGTAGTTGAGAGCGCACCACGTGATATTTCTGTCCAATGAGATTTCTCCAAAGACATATTTTTCTAAACTTTTCTCCTTAAGCTCGCTGGAGCCTATCCAAATAGTATTTAAGCACACACAAACATCAAACTTTCTCTTTCAACTGACTTTTCATCCGGAGGTTACACGCATCTTATTATCACTCTTCCATTTAACCCTTTCGCGCGCTTCATACAATTTCACAGGCGAACATTACCTATTGCCTCTTTTAACATTTTATAACAAATGAACATTCAACAAAAGAAAAGACATTCTTCTTTTTACTTACCCTGAAACTAAAGAAAGGACGCATGAACTCATTACAAAAAGAAATATATTCTATTTGTTAATAGTTTATTTAAGTAAATAAACTTCCGTTAATTTTGCATGTAAGTTTTCTTATTATTATTTTTATTTGTGGAGGAAGTTATCACCAAAAAAGGTATGACGACCCCCACACGCTTAAGTTTGAAAAAAATATGTTTATTGGTTCGTCGTGTTTAAGTTCAAAATAAGTTTTATCTGTTGCGCTTTGTAATATGACTTTCTTTTGTTTACCAGGATCACATTTGAAATAAGATTTTCATCGTAAAACGCACAGATTGTATAGACTTTTCTAACTTCAGATACGCCTACGCCACCGTATAAAAGCCTCTGTTCGTCGATCAGTTTGTCCTGCTTAAATTTGAAATACAATTTTCGCCAGTAAGCTAACTTTTACTCTTAGAACGCTATTTAATCTATAAAAGCCTAGCTTGAATAGGTGGATCTTATTTTACATATCTGGTAATCGTTCTGCAACTCTTCGATGAGAATATTATTTTCGTTGTCCTTAAATATAAAATAGCATACGATAGAGTACACTTAAGTTCGATTTAAATATTTTTCGTAGGTATGTCACACTTAAATTTAAAATAGCATGGTAAAGCATGGTGAAGCTTATCTTTGATTGAAATAATATCACGCCTAAAATTGAAATCTAATTTCGGTCGATTGATTAAGCTGACATATTACTGAAATATTATTTTCGTACATGAGTAACTCTTAAATTTGGGATAATATTTTGCCTGGTTTTTGACGCTATACTTTTATTAAAATAGTTACATATCTACGGAAATATTACGTATATATGTAACTCTTAAATTTGTAATAACATTTTGATCGGTTATTGAATATTACATTTGATTGAAATAATATTTTCGTAGATCTGTAACTCTTAAATTTAGAATAGCATTTTGATAGGTTGATCAAGTTAAGATTTCTTTTGAAATTGTATTTTCCTAGGTCTGCAACACTTGAATTTGCAATAGGAATTTCGTCGGTAAATCTAAGTTAAATTTGATAGAAATATAATTTCCGTAGGTATTACATTTGAATTGGAATTTTAAATGCGCCACTGTAAGTCATTTACTAGGACCGTCCATACTCTTTTACGCTCACGTTTTTAATGGTATTTTCATTTTCAAACGAGAAAATTTAATGGGCGCACCTTTATAATAACGGTTTTGACTTTATTCGTTATTTGTTTTGTTCGTGTACTCAATATTATTCTCTTTTCTCTTTTCCGTTTTTTTTTCTTCGTTTGACTTATTTTCTGTCATTCTTTATTAATTACTATTTTAATTTCTTCAATTTTTTTTTGGAACTATTTCATTTCATTGGTTTTTCTTTTTAGTGCAAGGGTTTCAGCTCTCTGCCAATAGATTTCATTATATTTAAGGATACATGTCACATATTTTGAGGGTAATTAAATGATCAAATATCCACCTGATTGAAAAGGATTCATTATATAACAATACGTGAGCACATGCTAAACATTTAGCGATTGTTTGGAGGGAATTGTGAGTTCATACTTTTATATCAGTATTTGTACCAATGCAATTGCCTGCAACCAAAACACGCTTTAGGAGGCAAATTATATGCCATGGTTGATCAAATTTAGTTGGTAAATTAATTTTCTTTTTGTTACGTATTTTTCTAATATGCGACAAAAACAAAAATAGCCTCAATCTAAAGGGACCTCTCTTTCCTGACTTATGATAGAAAAGATGATAGCAGTATCAGAAAAGATACTGGACAATATTAGTCACTTATTATTCGAAACTACATAAATATGGCAGTGATGCCAAATAGTATTTTTTTTTTAATAAGACACAAATTAAAACGGACTAATTTGTTGAACCAATTTAAATCAATAGTTATATTTAAACTAACCATATTGTGCAATTTCTGTTTCTTTATTCATTATATATATGCTCCAAAACTGGCCTACATAATTGTACCGATATTGACATGAATCAACCTTGAGACTTCAAGCGTTCCATGGGCGATGTAAACGTTAATCATCCAACTACTGCTGCTACAACTAAAGCATTTACCAAAAAATAACCACGTATACGCCTCAAATATATTGAAAAGAATTGCACGAAATTAAATAACATAACTTTTACGATTACAACACTAACAAAATATTACTACTACTGCTAACACTACTAGTATACCTAGTAGAGTAATGATAATAATACTCATAATGATAATAATAATAATTATAATAATAATAATAATAATAATATTAATAATACTGCGACTACTATTACGACTACTAGTATATATAACATTACGAGTTAGAGCTATAATAAAGCCCTTGTAATGACGAGAATATCATACCGCGATCATAATTAACATACTACTACGATAACTGCTAGTACTAATCTATTACTAATGGAAATGCCGTACTTGTCAATTCATACATGATACATTATCTAAAGCTGAAACTATTCTATTACTATCATTTTATGTCCAGTTTAGTTTACTATATATTTCGGACTGATGTACTTTTAATGCACACTTAATAAAAGTAGTCTAGTATATGTTCTATTGTCATGATGTCATTCTTCCAAGACAATACTACCTCTCTTTTTTGCGGTGGAGCGTAGTATGTGTTCTGTGCTCATTATGCCACCATCTCAAGAATAACCTTTGTCTTTTTTATAGGTTGTGTAGCAATGTCATGGGGAAATCCTCCCAGGCATTATACCCTCCTTTTGTTATGGGTTAGTGTAGTATATATTAAGTTTTCCTGGGACCATCCTACCAGGCATTATCTCCTCTTTTGTGGCGGGGATAGTGAAGCATATGTTCATTTGTTAGGGTACTATATTCAAAGACATTACCTCCTATTAAGAGGGATTGGGAATTGTAATATCTGTTCATTCGGCATATATACTATAAAGAATATACAACCGACGGAAGCATATTTATGCTAGTAATAATAATGATTAGAATGACATATATTGTCGAAGATTATTAGTGAGGATAGTACCAATGTTTGGCATGAATTCTCTATATGATTCCCGAATTAATAACATTCAGAATACTAATTATAATGATTAAGTAAAGCTACAATAGCCCCATGTGTAGATATGAGCAAAAATAAATGTTTCGGATTTGACCAGCTTGTTAACAAATGGAATTAATTTACTTATTTATCAACGTTACTCCATATAAGCATGCACATTCATTTTTCTTATCTGATATAAAAGTTACAACTTATTTATCAACGTTACTCTATATAAGTATGTACATTCATTATTCCTATCTGATATACAACTTACAACTTATTTATCAACGTAACTTTATATAAGCATGCACATTCATTATTCTTATCTGATATAAAAGTTACAAAATATTTATCAACGTTACTTTGTATAAGCATGCACATTCATTATTCTTATCTGATATACAACTTACAACTTATTTATCAACGTTACTCTATATAAACATGAACATTCATTTTTCTTATCTGATATAAAAGTTACAACTTATTTATCAACGTTACTCTATATAAGCATGTACATTCATTATTCTTATCTGATATACAAGTTACAACTTATTTATGAACGTAACTTTGTATAAGCATGTACATTCATTATTCTTATCTGATATACAAGTTACAACTTATTTATCAACGTTACTCTATATAAGCATGTACATTCATTATTCTTATCTGGTATACAAGTTACAACTTATTTATCAACGTTACTCTATATAAGCATGTACATTCATTATTCTTATCTGGTATACAAGTTACAACTTATTTATCAACGTTACTCTATATAAGCATGAACATTCATTTTTCTTATCTGATATAAAAGTTACAACTTATTTATCAACGTTACTCTATATAAGCATGTACATTCATTATTCTTATCTGGTATACAAGTTACAACTTATTTATCAACGTTACTCTATATAAGCATGTACATTCATTATTCTTATCTGATATACAAGTTACAACTTATTTATCAACGTTACTCTATATAAGCATGTACATTCATTATTCTTATCTGGTATACAAGTTACAACTTATTTATCAACGTTACTCTATATAAGCATGTACATTCATTATTCTTATCTGATATACAAGTTACAACTTCTTTATCAACGTTACTCTATATAAGCATGTACATTCATTATTCTTATCTGGTATACAAGTTACAACTTATTTATCAACGTTACTCTATATAAGTATGTACATTCATTATTCTTATCTGATATAAAAGTTACAACTTATTTATCAACGTTACTCTATATAAGCATGTACATTCATTATTCTTATCTGATATAAAAGTTACAACGTTTCTAGTAAGAATAATGTTTACTTTTCTTAGAGTAGTATTAATTTACACTGTAAAAGTGATTCATGATTTTATAGGCGAAATATCCAGACCTAATTTAAATCGTTAAATTTAACTTTTTGTATTTGACTTGTCAAACTACACGTTTAAGTGAAATGTTTTCCGGCAATGGAGAAATAATTAGTCAGTCGCAATTTAAGCAACCAGGTGTAAAAATTCACCAAACTCGAGTTCATATATAAAAAAAAGTAAACACTAAATGTTCGATTAAAAATTTATTTAAGCTAATCGCTAAAATCTCCTGTTTAATCAAAAAATATATCTTAAAATACATTCGGAGTAGTGAACGTGAATCGTCTAACGGCCGCGGGTTAATACGAACTAATGATTGCTTTAATTGAGAGAAGCGTTTTTCCTTCTGTTTTTCTTTCATAAAAGTCCGCTTCCAGCTATAGGACTATTCTATTCAGCGAGGAACTAGTAAATACTCACAAAAATCGATTAGGTTAGTGGCATGTAAAAATAATTGATTTTAATGAAAAGCGAGTGACAGTGTAAAGAACAATATCTACAGTTATTCAACTAAAAAGTAAAGATTACTCTATCATTAACGGCGATGAATTGTGGTGAAGACAAGCGAAGTTATCTTCCCGTTGTCCAAAGGGAAACGATAGCAGTTATCTCTCCTTTGTCATTCTATAGAAGACTAACGTGCGACGCCATCTGTGAGTAATGAAATAAATACGTCCTATAATCGATGTTTATTGCTGAAATCACACTTTTCGTATTCGTTCATGCATAGAATTAATTTAAGTCCTCAAAACAGGAGATATATTGGCTCACCAGGACATTTCCTAACGATTTCAACAGTTGTGAATGTAAATGCTTCGTATTAGTGGCAATGTTTGTACCACTGATATGTGACAACATGTGTAGCATTGTAAGCTACTGGTCAGGTCTCATTCCAAATATTGGTATATTTCATAGTTTTATAAGTGCTATCAAGTTGGGATGTTGCATTTTCAGCATGTAATACCCTTTTCTTTCAGAAAGTATGAAAACGTTACAGCAATAGATTAAACTATTTAACGCGGATATGACAAAGTAGGGAGGTAATAATTTTTAACATTAGATAAGTATGTTACACAAGATAAGCGAATAGCATTGCCGTAGCGAACTGAAAGTCACTTTTCGAAAGTGACGTATTATACTCACATGTGTCAAAATAAACAAAACTAAATTCTCATCTTTCTTTCTGTCGGCGAAACGAGACAATACGTGTTTCGGATGACTTATTACCTCATCTTACGAGCCACAAGACACATGAGAAAATATGTGCTGTATTATTACATATTGCTGAGTACTGAAAAGGGAGGCCCCATTCTACAACTGGTATTACGAACAACACATATGTCACAGATAACCAATTTTTTGGAAACGTTTAGCAAAATTCAAACTCGACCATTTCAAGTTATAGTTAGGCGAGGATAGTTCGTAATTTAATGATAAAGGTCACTCTTTTAGCCATTGGACGTTGAGACACATCATGTCATTCATATGAACACGGCGACCAAATGTGCTTTTTTTAATATCTGATGTAATTTAACAAAAAATGTAATAGCTGTTATAATGTTGTTTAGTTCGTTCCGTGCTGCGTTTTTATTGTTAATATTGTCAAATTAATTAACTAAAAATAAATCTTATTTCATTCATGCACATGTTGATGATGTATTTTTATATTAACTTCACCTATAAATTAAAATAGACACATAAGATTAATGAGCAGATTTGTAAATATACACTCGTAATTAAAAAGAAAATCAATTTCATTGACTCACAAATTAGGAAAATCTTGGATAAAATATTCAAGTTGAATAAACTGATTTGACATACTTTATTTGTTTTCGTTCAATGATAGCATGATACAGGATGATACAGGAAAACTACTTCCGATGGAATCATTACAGCACTTTCTTAAAAACACTCTATAGCGCTCGGTATTTTTATAAGCAACGGTGTACATTTAGAACATCTCAGTTAACAGCGATGAAAATGACTGAAACATTTTAGACGAGTCAGGAATAGGCTAAATTTTACTTGTAGCAAATACAGTTAAATTACATAATGGATTGTGAATTTGATTCATAATTCATGAGTGACATTTATGCAAGACATGATGTGCCGACACGATCATGTACGCTCTTTTTTCTGCCGAATCAATGCCCGAATCTGGTAAAGATCTGAGACAAGACGAAGTACCAAAGTAAAGATTTACCAAGCGCGAGGTGTGAACGATCCTATCTTATGCAGTGAGTTCTGGTCAACAAGAGTAGAGGGCGTTAAGCAATATGCTAACTTTCGATAACTACATAACGTATGTAGAAGCTGGGTCATGTCCTTCGTCGTCAACCAGGAGAGTCCATCTACGAAGCAATTTCTCCAGCTCTTGTACAGGGTTGGAAAGGGCTACATTTTATTTACCTCCCCAGGAGGTTAGGCACAAGGCCAGTGTTATCTTACTTCCACAAGGTAAGATGTGACCCAAGATCGGGTCGGGAAAGTGCCATTGTGGCCGAAATACTCTGGCTGATTACGGTTAATATAGCCCTGGAACCCAACTTGGGCTCCCGTATCTACGGAGTTCTCCGTTAGAACAGCGACTTGGTAGAGATCACCTAACTGTTGACTTCAAGTAGTCAGACTTGGTCGGCCTTAGTGAAGGAGGCAGTGGCAAGGATGAATAGAGACACCTCAATCTACACCACGCGAATACTGTTTAACGCACGCGTTAGTAGTAACATTTAGGGAGATTAACCCTGTATATGACGGGAAAGGGTAAGAATAATAACATTGCAATCAATGATTATATCATACGAACAGTTTTGTTCTGTACAGAAGAGACAATTATACCAAAAGTAAGTGTTTCACTGCTTATTACCTAAGCTGACTGCTTGCGTGTACAGAAAATGCTTGAAATTCTCTCGACGGAATTCTAGTTTTAATAGTACTTAGCCTCATGTGGCTCGCTATCCGAAAACTGTTTTTGACCTGTACGACCGATTATTTTCGATATTCTTTTTTTGAGGAGAGGGGTAATCTATCGTCAGCTTTTCATTAAACTAGTAACCCTGAGCGAACGTATTTACTTTCCAGTTTAATTTTAGAGTAAAACTATATCAGCAACGCCAATTAATTTATATAGCTAATGAGATGGTTCTATCGCGGGAATACATATATAATCGGTCATTCCGAAATTTATATATATATATATTTATATATATATATATATATATATATATATATATATATATATATATATATATATATATATATATATATATATATATATATATATATAAGTTTCGGAATTTTTTAGATGATGGTTTATAATTTGCCGGGCTTGGTATATTCGGACTACTGTTCTCATCTTGGGTGTTTTTTATCACTACGTTTCGACCGACGAAACATCCGACCTTCTTCAACGATACATATCAAGAGAAAGTGGATAGTTTAAGAGAAACTCTCACCTGAAACAACTATCCAGAGAGCATGACATCACCTCCAATAACGCAACACCAAAGGATACCACCCGAGAACTCACCACAGCTCATATACTATATATGAGGGGCTTGTCGGAAAAAAATAGAAAGAATATATAATCATATTACATCAGGATATTATTAAAGAACGACTCAACTCTCCGAAAGCATCTTGTGAGAGTCAAACCCCCTACGTAAAAGTCATGACAAAGAACTGTATGTATGCGATTCCATGTAGATGTCGAAAGGTATACAAAGTTGAGACATGTCGCCCACTAAAGGTACAGCTAGAAGAACACCGAAAAGCCGTAATACGCGGAGAAATCAAAAATCGGGTATGGCTGACCACAAATAGAAGGAAAAGGAGAAACCACCTACCCTCATGGGATGAAGTAAAACTTATAGATAGAGAAGAACGGTGGAGAGTAAGACGATCTAAAGAAGCAGCACATATTTAGGCGACAATGACTTACTAAGTAGACCTAGTATAGAATTTACTACACAATGGGAACCTATACTTATAAATTCCGTCCAGATTCCCGAGTTCGACAAGGTACAGCAAAAGAAGAAAACATTTTATTTCTTTTAGATGTAACTTGACACAATATATATATATATATATATATATATATATATATATATATTATATATATATATATATATATACGCATATATATATGTATATATACGTATGTATATATATATATATATATGTATAGATAAATATATATATATATATGTATATATATGTATATATTTATATATATATGTATGAATATATATATATACGTATGTATATATTTATATATGTATATATATGTATATATGCATACATATGTATGAATATATATATATATATATATATATATATATATGTATGTGTATATATATGTGTATATATATATATATACATGTATGTATATATATATATATATATATATATATATATATATATATATATATATATATATATTAGTTTCAAACTCTAGCTACTCCTTGTAATAATTACACAGCAATAATTCTTTTATCTGCCAACACTGCAAACAACTTTTATTTTTTAACTTAGTTTTACTAACATAAAACGGAATTTCAACAATATAGATTCCTTCCTTCTGTTGTATGTATTGCAAATATAGATATATATATCATTATTATTCATTTAGTATAACACATCTATATTACCTTTATTGATAATCAGATATTATGTGCGAGTATCATCGCTTATTTCGGGCCTTTCAATATCAGAAAAGCTCAACCAGTAAGCTGACCTAGATATTATTCGAAATAATCGCACACTTTGAAAGCGACGCGCTACGCGAGTAGATGAAATGTTACTAACTACACTTTTAGATGTGTGTGCCTAAAACGGGGATAAGCAAATATGCTATGTGGCTATTCTCGGTTGTTTACTGTATCCGTTTTACCAGGAATAAAACGTGTACGTATTATAATCTAACAGTAACTTATAACAAAGTCATAAATCTGGTGGTTGATATAAAATGTGTTCTTTATAGGGTCATTCACAAATTATTTGTGCCCTTAAAATAATATAAAGGTGCCTATTTTTTATTACATAGATACTTCTTTCTACATAAAACATATTACCTTACGGTAAGTAGAAAATACCGTTTTTGAATTCTAAATGATTATGCGTTAAGACCAAATAAATAATTATACTTATATCGTGAATGAGATCAACTTAGATCATCTTGGAAAAGTTAGGAGAACTAAATACAGGATGGTATAATACAAAGCAAAGTAATAACAGTCATTAAACTACTGCGTTCTATAGTACAACGGTGAAAGGATTGATCGAGACTTATATTAGGAGGAGGATTTGTTTTAATTCAGTTAATTCAGATGAGGACAGCATTACCAATAGTGGAATGGTTAAATGATGCTTCTCCCAGTACTTAACGGTATAAAATCATGAGAACTATCGAATTCAGCCAATCGGCTGGTGGTACTAGTGAACTTGAATAAACAAATTATATCATTAATGTCTGACGTTGTTTTAATCAGCAATTCATATATGCATCAAGCTATTCTGTATATTAAACGCAAAGATGGTGTCCCAGAGACTTTTGAGACAGGAAGTTCAGATAAAGCCACTAAGATCACAAGGAAATAATATACAACAGTTTGCGTTTTACGAGACAGGGATATCCAACATCTTTACTTCACGATAGTAGAATATTCATAGCCTTTATCTCACGAGAAAGGCATATACAAGAGTTTTTAATTAACGGAGAAAAGAAAATATAACATCGTGTATTTTATTCGAAAGGAATATACAACAGACTGTTTTTTTCAGAAATAAGAATATCCGACATACTTCATTTCTCGAGAAATGAATGTTCAACAGCATTTATTTCAAGGGAAATGTATATTTAACAGCCATTACTTACCACGAACATTGTTGTGACCTTGAAAGCCGGTAATAATCTAGAAAAAACACAGTCGTATAATTAATAAAAGGTTATTAAAAAAGTATGTTTCAGAAGCACGCGTCATGATTCTGGGGCACTAACTAGCATCACTAGCTATCACGACGTTTAGTTGTAACTGTATTTATTGCGTCTGGGTAAGTCAATTGATTTCTGAAACAGGTAGATCAGCTCACGCTATAAGAAAAACATAACATACAAAATCATTTACGAAACGGGTAAAGTATGTCTAACGGGTTTTATTAACAAGGGAATGTATATCACACAGCTCTTACTTTACAATAAAGGAATCTCTAACAAATCTTATTTTCCAAAAAAAAGATAAAATAATAACCTTTATTTCATGGGCTAAGAATATCTAAGAGAGTTTAGTGCATCCTTACGAGAACTCTTCGTATAAATGGGTAACGTGAACTAGCAAATATATTAACTATGCCACGCAGACTCTTAGACTTTGTTAGCTCAACTACTTCCCACGAAGAAACACTCACAAATAACATCACTCGTCCGAATGTTGTTATAGCAACATAATTTTACTAGAAACCATTTGCAAGAGAAACTGTAGTCTTATGGCTCTGCACCTGTACGCATCCTGAGATTATATATTACACAGGTTGATAGGCGTAATTCCTTTCACTATAGCTACAGTTAATCTTACGTGATATTTTGAAAATGTTTCCATCATCGGGAGACAAATAAATATGGACCCAAAGGTATAGCAACCTAGATTAGAAGTAACACTACCATCTATTGGGACCCCGTCGACCTGGGAGTGAGTAGGAAGTATGCCATGAATAAGTTCCGCAGTTCTCTGGTGGCCTCCATAGTTTAATTTGTACGATTTACTTAAAATGTTTCTAAAAAAATTATGCAGAGTTGCTTCTATCAATAGCAATGTATACAAATACATTTTATATACGAATGGACAAAGATTAGATTTTGATCGGAATGTCCACTTCATTGAGATTGACACTATGTGTAAAAAGTATATCATTGATTTAGTAAATGCTGAAAATTAAATGTAAAATTGATATTCATAGAATTTTCGGTATTAAACGTAAAAACACGGTAGCTTGTTTACGAAAGTGGGTTTTCTGTATTATATAATTTCGGGGGGGGGGGCATAGACACATAGCACTAAAATAAAATAAATTCGTATGAATCATCATCGTACGACTCTTCGACCGTCTTGATTCTAATCTTGTAATTGGTTCCGCTATATTTACTCAAAGCAGATACTCACAGGAGGAACCCCGTGAAGGTGACCAGTATCCATAAGTGTTAGTGTTGCTATGGAATGAACACGATTCGAACTTGGTACAATGAAGTAGTCAGTCTGCGTCACATACCATTTTACCACAATTCATTCTTTTGTCTCTATATGTCCTTTTCATAGTCATCTCTAGTTATTTTACGTTGGTAGTATATAATCTTCCAATACGACGTTTTTATTAATTTTTCTATATCTATATTAATAGAATTTTGAGACAATTTCATCTGTGTGTGTGTTTTTCTCGCCTTTTATTTACTTTTAATCTATTCATTTTTAAATAAGAAATCCAATAGTGTAAACTAAGACCATCATTTTAAATCCAATTTCGGACTTTATTAATATTTACTTACTTTTTCTCTTCGCTCGATTGCAAGAGTGACACTACGTAGCAAGTATTAGCCTTTCTGCATTTGGGACATAATCAGCATGCACTCTCCATCTCTCTCTCTCTCTCTCTCTCTCTCTCTCTCTCTCTCTCTACATATATATATATATATATATATATATATATATATATATATATATATGTATATATAGATATATATATATGTATACATATATATATATATATATATATATATTTGTATATATACATATATATATATATGCATACATATATATATATATATATATGTATATATATATATATGTATATATATTTATATGTATATGTATATATATATATATGTAAATATATATATACATGTGTGTATATATATATGCATATATATATGCATATATATATATATGTATATCTATATATGTATATATATGTATATATATATGTATGTATATATATATATATATATATATATATGTATATATATATATATATATATATATATATATATATATATATGTGTGTGTGTGTGTGTGTATAACACTCGCGCTCTCAATCGGACTATTTGCTAATTGGGCACACCTGGTTCTTAGCTTATAATTATTTATAAAGTTACAGGATAAAATCTAAAACAAACTTGAAAGTCTTTATGCAATTTCAAAAAACAACGAATAAAAAATATGGAAGTAAAATATACCGGGTAAATCGCTGGTTAGATTATGATAAAGAGAAACAATTAAACAACTTATTTGTAATTATATATTGACAGAAATAGATATTTGTATGGTGTTTAAATGTCGTCTTTATGCTAATGATAGTCTCATTAAGATGTCTAGGTTTATTGTCGACCATCGGAAGTTAATGGGCTGCCATTTTTAGCAACGTAAAAATCTTGTACGGGGACCTGTTTAGAGGAAGCCACAAATCAATTATGTATTGAATAACCGTCGCTCGGCAACAAGCCTATTCATGACAGCATGAGCAGCTGTAGGCCAATGGCTCATGTAAGGAATCACATTGGAACACTGGCTCGCCGGTCGCTCTCTTTTGAGAAAGTTTAAATAAGCGAACGAAAAAGAATAAAAGCCCGTTCAGTGTCTGCTTTTGGGTCGGAAATCAATTATCAAGGAGCAATAGGGATAAAATAGAGTTACATTTAGTTAAAAAAAAAGATTGGATATATGTTTACTTTTGATTATCAGGGGGAAAATAGTTTTGTGCTATTCATGAAAAGGTTGTATTTTTCAGGAAGAATGAATTGAAAACCTGCACGAAGAAAGTGAAGGGAGAAAGAAAGACGGTGAAACGGAACATACGAGTGTAAGGATGGGAAAGACGTAAAGAAGGTACACAGAAAAGAAATAAAGAAACAACAGGTAACATAGCGAAATAGAATTAAACAGCAAAATTAAGTGAGAAAGTTATCGAAAGAATTGAAATAAAATATATGAGAAAATGAAAGAACGGGATAAGAAATCTAACATTAGATGAGCAACATGTGAAATGCGGACAGGCTGGAAATAGTTTTGTATTTTAAACATAAATATATTACTTTACCAAAACACAATGTGAAAATCTATGGAATGAAAAAAGCATAGAGAAAAAAGATAAACAGAACAAATGAAATAGAATTTAATAAAAAAAAATATTACAGCTATAGAATAAAAAAATAAATACAACGATAGGTAGGTAATGAAACAACGAACTAGCAAATATATATATATATATATATATATATATATATATATATATATATATATATAAAACTAGCAATATATGTATGTCTGTCTACGCAGGAATACCTGTATATTTTATTTCCTGCTTTTTCTTTTATATTCTGGGGTTAAGAGACTGCACCAAACCAATAATCGATCGAGTTTGGAATCTAAGTTTGAAACACTGCTACACTGAAGAACTGTGATATATATATATATATATATATATATATATATATATATATATATATATATATATATATATATATATGTATATATATATATATAGAGAGAGAGAGAGAGAGAGCGAGAGAGAGATAGAGAGAGAGAAAGAGAGAGATACGTAATTGTTAAATTTAAAAGAGCCGAAAAACGATGTACAAAAATCCTAAATCCTATGTCGTCAAAAAACAAAAAAAGTTTTATATAAATTGTAACCTACTTAAAAACGACTTATAAACATTGCTTTGAAACACTCATTGAAATAAACGGAAAATGTTAATTATTTGATGAATGTGGAGAGATATCCGTCGTTTTGTTTGTCACGCTTGAGGTTTGAAATCAGTTGTGGATTCTATTAATAGGCAATACAGTAGGAGCTTTAATAAGTAGATGTAGTATATAATGTAAACATATAGCGATTGAAGAAGAGGGGGAACTGTTGATTATCACTTTTAACCTTGATTAGTTTTTACTGGTCGAATAAAATAATTCTGGGTAGCTTGCCTGGAATGTATATTAATATAACTTCTAAGCTATAGTAAACGTTACTGGAGTAAATACTGTAGAAATATACGTTCTCTATTTAATATTATAATTTTTTTCCTTATCTATGACTCTATTATGATGTAATCGTACGTATCTAGGTATTAATCCGCACCCACCCCATCCGGAATTTAGATTATACGCGTGGTTTACATAAGTACGTTCTGCAACTGATCGTACACTTTATATATGTCGGTTACATGATTTGAACCTAATAGCTCGCTACTCACCATCTTATAACGTAAGATAGACGAACCTGAATAAAACCTCGCCAATAATTGCTATCAAGAGTACAAGTGGGCCATAGGTTTACTTTCGACAGCCTCGTAATTGTCGCTGTCCTGATTGTGTCCTTTGGTCCTCACATTCCATTTGCTATGTTTTTGACATTTATCTACATGTATTTGATCTGTTTTATTCTGTTACTTTGAATAAAAATGTCATATTTTCTTAATTGGCTATCATAGGAGCCTCTGCCGATCACAAAACCCAAATTTACTTTGTAAGGATCCACACCATTTTATATTAGTTTGGTGTTATATTTTCATGGTTATGTTGGTGTATATGTCATCACATAACCCATGCTTATTTCATATGTGATCTTGTCGCAGAGACCTTGTTTATAGATCTCTCCTTAAATCGTGTTTATCTATCTATCTATATATATATATATATATATATATATATATATATATATATATATATATATATATATATATATATATATATATATATATATATATCGTAAAGTCGGTTCTCTCTGTCGCTCGAAACACTTTCTCATACAGGAGGCTATTCTCTATCTCTAAAACTCTATCATACCATATATGGAGTACTGATGTCATATTTGGGCTGGTGAATCTCTGTCCTATTTGGGGTTTCTTGATAAGGTGCAGACACATATCTGTAATTTGATTAGCTCCACCCTTTCTTATTCTTTGCAGCCTCTCTCTCTCTTACAGACGTGATGTTGTTAGTCTCAGTCACCTCTTTAACTACTATTATGGCATGTGCTCTTCAGAATAATCTTATCTATTCCTTGCTTACTTTGTTCCAGCTCGTTTGGCTTGTTGACCTAGTCTCTATCAATTCGCTGTTGTTATACCTCCTAATGATACAGCTTCCTATTTAAGTAGCTTAAAGAAGTTGCAGGCTTGTGGAACTATACTCCTGCTGACTGTTTTCCACATACTTATAGCCTTGTTTTGTTGAAGACTATGACCAATAAGCATCTCCTTTCATTGTGATAATCATATTTTGTAAGGTTAGCTCCTTACATGAAGTGGCTTCATGCCTTGTCTAGAGCGATTAATATATATAAAATGTCCTAGCTCTTGAAATAACAGTGTATTATCAAACACATTGTTGTATCAGTGTTCATTTCAATGCTCTATAACTCGTTTAGCAAATTTATAGACACATACTGAAATAAACCTGAATTTTCTAACACCCTGTATACGAAACAAGGATAATATATTGAAAAATAATGAAAACAATGAGAAAAGAAAGTGTACTTATGAATGAAGAAAAATGCTAACGTACAACCCCACAAAAGGCAATGAAATAAAAAAAGACTGAAAAGTAATCCTGAATAGAAAAGCAAGACGGTTCATAGAAAGACCTCACTCGAAAATAAACGCATTTGAATAATATATTTTTTAAGAGAGAGTGTACTAAGAAAGAATGCCAGAGGCTGAATAAATGGGTCTACTGAAGCAAAAATGAAATCTAACGAAAGACTTTACGTTCGCTTCAATGAAAGAGAATTGAAAAGAAATTTCATCATTACGAAATTAATTGGTATCAGATCAGCTTGTTATTCGGATAGCCGTGGAATTAACCAGACTAGAAAAATACTACGGAAAAAGTTTAATGACTCAAATTGAAACAAACTTTTGATACAGCAACTTTTTAAAAGATAGTTCACCAAACACAAGATACAGTGAATGAATGGGATTTGGATTATTGTAAAGTTGGTCGACTGTATTTACCTCGAGGGGGCACCAGAGCATCAAGTTCATCCGAACACATTCCATTGAAGTACTTGTCAAATAAACACAAGGATTCCAAATTGCGGCGATGTGACAAGGGCTGAAGCTTGGTGGATAGTGAAGGACATATTAAGTTAGCGACTCTTCTTTTACCATGTCTAAGTTTGAGGGACTAGTGGACGGGTCACAAGCTCAAGTGTGACAACCATACTCCATTCATGGGCGGATGTGGGCTTTGTAGAGATATAAGATACTGTCAGGTGTGATAAGTTTTCTAACACGGTAGAGAGAGCCTACTTTTTGGCAGCAGCTTTGACAATGTGTTCTATGTATTTGTTACAATTTATGTTACATGTGAATGTTACGCCGAGCAGTTTCAGCGTTGGACTCTCAGGAAGGGTTTTATTTGCGATGGCAATCGGTGGTTAAAGATGATTTTATTTAGTTGTTGAAAGAAAGGGCCTTTGTCTTAGCAGCATTAAATGTTATGGTTTTGTGATGAACGGCCATCGAGGACAACCTGGATCTGTTTTTGTTAGGAAAGATCTAATTATATTATATATTCGTCCAGTAATAGAATATAAATTCATTTTTATGAGAATACGTTCATGCTAGACCTTGCCAAAGGCTTTTTAATATATCAAGCGCTTCCGTCTTTGCTTCACCGGCCTTATATCACTTATTTTCATTATAATAAAACGTTATTTCTAAACTAATGTGTAATCAGACTAGAGATAGCCTCGCTCTATGTGCGTTCATGTTGGACACTCGGCTGGTGTTTATGTGTGTTATATCAATCGCGCAGTCTTCTCTTAAATATTTATTTGATGCCAAACTGATACCGTTTACGCTTCGAAAATCTGTAAAACAGAGGTCACCAGACGTGCATCTCTTCTAAAAGAAGGCAATTAATTTGACAACACCTGGACGAGAGGATTAATAGTTTTATTGAGTCGCACCGCAAAAAAAGAGAAAGTAAGTTGATTAAGTGCGTTGCCTTTAATATAATAATATCCTTAGTCAATTTTGAACACGTCAGTTATTCTCACATATGATGTCACGTCCACCAACGTATCGTCGACTTCCGTTTCGCACACTTATGCTCGCAATCATATTAAACCTCTTAGATCTCTGTTTGAAACGCAACATATCTTTAACTTAAGCCTAAACCAATATATTTACCAGCAAACCGATCAACTTCGAATTATCAATATGTATTGCACTGACTTAGGATTTGTTCTGCAGATTTCAGACTTGCAGTCTACTGTTTACCGGAAAACGGTTATTTAGATAAAACTCACTCGCTTAAAGTAAGCAAAACTCAACCGTTGCAACGTGCAATACGAGATGAATAGTGACCGAGATGAGGAAGACAAATTGATATATGTATATATATATATATATATATATATATATATATATATATATATATATATATATATATATATATATATATATGTATGAATGTATGTATATATATGTATGTATGCATATATATAAACCCTGTGTATCGCTTTATTGCAGGTCAATATTTTTAAAATTTTTAAATTGCTATGAAACGCAGAGAAGTGAAATTTGGTACACTGGAAGAGCATAACAAGGTGCCTTATTTCCCTGATTTTTGTGGAATTTGAACAAATATTTTGAAAATTATGCTAATTTTTCTATTTTCTGTTAATTTAAAGTGTGTATCACTTTATTGCAGGTCTCCCAAAATGCATAGAAAGGGTCGATTGACAGCTAGTGAAAAGGTACGTGTTGTTGCAGGCCTTGCAGAAGGTTTATCTATCGTAGATCTAGCCAAGGAGCTTGGAAGAGATCGAAGAACATTGTCTTCATTCGTTGAAAATCCAAACATCAAACCAAGGAAGGACAAAAACACAAGAAAGTCAGTTTCTGCTCGTGATGTTAGAAAGATTCGCCGTCAACTTATCAAGCAGCCGAGCAGCAACAGTGCTGCTATATTTAACAAGGCTGGAATATCTTCCTTGTCCAGAAAGACACGCTGCAATGTCTTAAACGAAATTGCAAGAAGCATTAAGCCCATAGCAAGACCGGTTTTAAACCAAACTCATAAGGAAAAACGTTTGGCTTGGGCTCAGAAATACATGAAAACCAGCTTTGAAAATGTTCTTTTCACCGATGAGGCCAGAGCAACCCTTGATGGACCAGATGGGTGGGCCAAAGTTTGGAGTCCTCTTGGATTCCCTACCCCTCATCGATTCCGTCGTCAACAGGGAGGTGGAGGTGTCATGTTTTGGGCTGGAATAATCTGCGATGAACTAATTGGACCATTTCGAGTGCCAGAAGGTGTCAAACTGACAAGCCAGTCTTATATTTTATTTTTAAATGAGCATTTGTCACCATGGCTTGATGACCTTCCATTGGCGCGTCACCGCAAATTGATTTTTATGCACGACAATGCGCCATCCCACTCAGCCAAGGCTACGGCATCCTACCTTAAGTCATTAGTCATTAGTGGAGAAAATTTGATGACATGGCCACCTTGTTCTCCAGATATAAATCCAATTGAGCAGCTCTGGTCAATAATAAAGATGAAAGTTGATGAAGGAGGTGTTCAATTTTCGTCGAAGGATGAACTTTGGAGGAAGATTTTGGAAGTTTCCTATAGCATCACATCATCTCAAATCCGCAGATTGACATCATCAGTTGACAAGAGGCTATTCAAAGTGATTTTGAAGCATGGGAGTTATGTTGATAAATAAATATTTCCTTAAACTAAATAATGTGAAATTCGTTCTTGTTTTTGGTTAATATTGTTACTGGATATGTTCTTTATTTCATATAAATAGAAATATGAAGTTAGAATATTGTTTTATTACCGAAAATATACATTTTTAGACACTTGCAATAAAGTGATACACACTTAAAATTACCAGAAAATAGAAAAATTAGCATAACTTTCAAAATATTTGTTCAAATTCCACAAAAATCAGGGAAATAAGGCACTTTGTTATGCTCTTCCATTGTACCAAATTTCACTTCTCTGCGTCTCATCGCAATTTCATAATTAAAAAATATTGACCTGCAATAAAGCGATACACAGGGTTTATGTACATATGTATATATATATGTATATATATATATGTGTATGTATATATAAATTTATATGCATGTATAGATATATGTATATGTATGTATATTTATATATATGTATGTATGCATATACATATGTATACGTATGTATAGGTATGTATATATACATGTATATATACATATATATATATATATATGTATATATATATATGTATATATATATATATATATATATATTGTCCTTAACTTTATGTACATTCGGCTTTGTTAACCTATGGCGAAACAACATGGATATATTTTCAGATGTCTGTTAATTCTGGTGACGGAAAAGCAAATTGCTGATATCTTTTATTGTCGGTTATTGTTCTTGTTTAGCATATCACTCCAAACAGATTTATTTTTCTTTGTAAATAATTCCGATACCTGTCTGTGCATGTCGCACCTTGCATGAACGTTTAATACTGCAAATATCGATCCCATGTTTTTATATTTTCGTTTCACAAAATATACTGTCATTTTGACGCAATCCATACTTAAAGTGTTAAACAGCTTTCAATACAAATGCACATTCAAGGTAGCAGGGTAAACTAAGAAAGAACAGGGGAAAGTACAAAAACAGCGTTTGCTCCCATTCATCAGCAACATTATATTTTTAACGCGTCATGAGTTTATACTCGTATCAGTTGTAAATTGAGTGTTATTATCATTAAAATTCGTAAAATTACTTTCTAATCGTAAATTAAACAGTTTTGCAAATAGATTCAACTAAAACAATTTCCGCTTAATTAGTCATCTGTGCAAACACATTGATTATTTTCTGTGTATGAATCTATAAGTGCTTGTTTTGTGATGTACCTATTAGAGATAACAAATAATTTATTTTGTTATGACAATAATTCATTTCCAGTAAAATAAGCATGAATTAATTTTCCTCGATTATTAAAATTTCTGATTAATTAAGTTTATTTCTATTAAGGATGGTTAATTAAGTGGATATTGTATCATTTGTAAACTATTATTTAACACTTTAAATTGCCGTTTAAAAAGTATTTCATTATTTGGACTAATAATTAAACGCACGGTAAAAGTGTATGGATATTTTTATTTAAATGATTCTTAAACAAAGAATCCGTCATGCGATATGATACATACATGCAAGATGCATGCTACTGGACTTGGTATTGATAACATTTCAGTAAGGCTTGCCTTTTCATGTTACTTATTGATTAATAGTTACAATAACCGAGAGTACTATGCATAGCGGCGTAATATCGCACGCTGGGGGTGAGCAATGCTTTTGGCAAATGACAATGGGTGTGACTTTCGTAAAAGGGAATGTTATTTTATTGAGTCTTGTTCTTCTGCTGACGTCGCACTATTGGTGCTAAAAAGATACACTAGACAATTAAGAGTGAACGGTAATACACTATGTAGGTATACGACAGTGGCAATTTCTCTTTTATATTATTTCATCTTTAATTTTGTAATTGTTATGTATTTTTCAGATATACTGATGTGTTTGTTCATGTCGTTGTCTAAGTTTAAGTTTGATAGTTATTTAAAGATAAAACTATACAAAAACTCGTTTAAACGCAAAGTCAAGCTGGATAAAAATTGAAAGTATTAAACATAACACAAATACTTGCTTGTTTACTATTTAGTTAAAAATATTATTTAACACAACAACAAGTCTGTATAACATAAAACATTTTGTTTGTCCTGATACACAATTTTTATTTTATTGTAGGCATATATCAAAATTAAACTTTTATGTCCACTTGTCGGCACCATTTTTTTTAACAATTTGTTAGCAATAAAATATCATCAACTAGAAATTCCGTTAACCCTTCATTAATTTTGTTAAAACTTAACAATTAAAAAATGCGAACGATTTATATAAATATATATTTATTTCCAAATAGTTTTCCACTTTTATTACACTTACAACATTCTTCATGAATACATTAATCGTTCTCATTTTTTAAAATTATGTATTGTTTGTTCTTAATTTGTTTGTTTTTCTAACTACTGTATTTTGGTGGGCTAACGTCATAATAACAGTTCCGTGTCTTTGTAAATTTTAATAGTATTTTGATATATTTTTCACAAATAAACAATGCAAAATGTAGTATTTGCTCTGATACTTCACTTTGTCTTTTCCGTACTCTGTTAGTGAAGGAGTAATCGTTCTAGATTGAGACGATTTTAATTTTTGTCCCAATCAAGTGGCTCACTTTTGGAAGCTGGATTCCCCTACATTAAACATCATTCTTGGATATTAGTGTGCTCTCGTGGAGTGGCTAGTAAATAGGAACACACGTAATTACATACATCATAACCAACAATATGTTTTAACAAAATATATTGATTAATTTTATAACTTAAAAATGTATGATCGGCTTTGTTTAACTTTACATGTTTTTATTTTAAAAGTTTTTGTAAAAACATTGTTTTCAAGTTGTTCACAATTAAAATAATGACACGAATTTTACCCTCGAAAACCATGAACCAACATAATGTTTTATTTACATTAATGCGTAAACAACACACAACTTCACTTTCTTTTTTAATTAATTCTTACTTGTTTTTTTACAATTAATATAGAATAAGTTTAGTTTCAGTATTAATCAGATCGTGTTCCTTTTTTATTGCAATTTTTAACATTTTCTTATACTTTCATTATCTAATATTTTAATTATCGATAGCTTCACTTTCCGACATGTTTCGCTCACACCCTAATTATGACGTAATTTTCGATCTAACAGACCTTTTTAACGAAGGTCGTGCAATAGCACGTGAATCGACAGAATGGCCGTTATTGGCCTCTTGAAATGATAAGAAAACTGCACGAAATACCATTACAGAGCGAAGAAGTTTCGGTTTCTTATGCATGATAAGAAAACTGCACGACAATCCGTTACAGAGCGAAGAAGTTGCGGTTTCTTATGAATGATAAGGAAACTGCACGAAAAACCCTTACAGAGCGAAGAAGTTGCGGTGTCTTATGCATGATAAGAAAACTGCACGAAAAACCCTTACAGAGCGAAGAAGTTGCGGTTTCTTATGAATGATAAGGAAACTGCACGAAAAACCCTTACAGAGCGTAGAAGTTGCGGTGTCTTATGCATGATAAGAAAACTGCACGAAAAACCCTTACAGAGCGAAGAAGTTGCGGTTTCTTATGAATGATAAGGAAACTGCACGATAAACCCTTACAGAGCGAAGAAGTTGCGGTGTCTTATGCATGATAAGAAAACTGCACGAAAAACCCTTACAGAGCGAAGAAGTTGCGGTGTCTTATGCATGATAAGAAAACTGCACGAAAAACCCTTACAGAGCGTAGAAGTTGCGGTTTCTTATGAATGATAAGGAAACTGCACGAAAAACCCTTACAGAGCGTAGAAGTTGCGGTGTCTTATGCATGATAAGAAAACTGCACGAAAAACCCTTACAGAGCGAAGAAGTTGCGGTTTCTTATGAATGATAAGGAAACTGCACGAAAAACCCTTACAGAGCGAAGAAGTTGCGGTGTCTTATGCATGATAAGAAAACTGCACGAAAAACCCTTACAGAGCGAAGAAGTTGCGGTGTCTTATGCATGATAAGAAAACTGCACGAAAAACCCTTACAGAGCGTAGAAGTTACGGTTTCTTATACATATAGAAATGTTAACGTGATTTTTCAGTTCTATTAAAATGCTTTCATTGTAAACTCTGAGTGTGACATCAAGATAAAAAACAGGTTATTATTTCACGAATTGCGGCGACAGTATTTCAACACGTCGTCTGTAGTTTCTGTAAGATTAGGCGACCGCCCAAACAACCAGACTATCACTAGATATGTTCTCTCTTCGGTACCCGCCTTATTTCCAGATTTATTGACATTCCTTAATGCCCTCGGTTCCCCTATTTATCCATGTGTGATTATTTATTATGAAGAAACACGTGTTATGAGTATATTAGACAATGATAAGGAAGCTATCGAAGTGTAATCTCTCAAATCGATGGAGAAATGCTGAAAACGGTAGAAGGGAAACTTAAAAAAAAAACATTCACAACTGCCTCAATGGAAACAGACATTACATGGGGGATTTCAGTTTTATCTAATACGAATTCCGTACGCAAATATCAACAAAAACTATTTTGATTCGAAAATTAATGAGTTTGTCAATTATTACCAAGCGTTCATTGAGTCTGACTATCCTGTATATAACAACATAAGTAAATGCATGCGCATAATGATACTTATACGCAGACACAAATCACACGCATAGATAGATAGTTAAAAGAAATAAAGTCGACCAATGTTGTTTTTTCTTTATATTTTAGTTTGTTCTTTGCATCCAATCCAAGCAGGAGACGTTAGTTGTTAGAGGATCAAAACAGATGTGGCAACCACATTCTATGCACTGACGTATGGTTGTTTTATTGATATATAAGATACTGTATAGGATCATAGTAATGTAAAATGGTGTTTGTTGGTTATTTTGCCCAGGAACATAGAATATAAAGAAAATATAATTATGTGAAGTACGGACGAAATCAGCAACAATTAAAAATTAATGGCAGATATAAAGGATTCCAAGAACGATATCCCCAACGACCGACGATACATCTAACTACTAAATGAAAGGATAGTGCATACGAAATCGGTCGTAAATGCTAATGCAGATTAATCTATCAGTTAACGCACTATACATTCCATTCCACCGAGTTTTATTGCCATCGACTTACAATTGCGCCATTAATGGGTTCTTAGAATGTGCATCTGTGCATCAACTAAGTAAAATTTAATGCATACCGGAAGTTGAAACGCTGACAGTATCCACGGCCTAAGTGTGCATCACTCACCACAATTTTCCTAGCAGCTTAAAGGAATGCATTTATCATTACACGGTCTATTAAATTACTTAAACGTTAGATTTTACAGACGCAAAACATGTATTTTAAAACTGATTTAGGGTCAAAATAACATATTCTCATTAACAACTCCTAAATATAGATACTCAAAATTTAAACCATTTGGATCACTCCTTTTACTGCTGTGAAATTCTTTCATGCAGGAAAATTTGATTTAGCAAAGAAGATAAAGAGACAAAATACAAATTTAGCCTATTTCTGCTTTCTATATCTCTTTCTCCCCAGCACTTTATTACTCTTTTCTGCACTAAGTACGTGTTAAAAAGTATTACTGGTTGTGATGATATTGCCTTTTGTGTGTAATAGACTATTACAATCTTTTAAATCTTTCATTTCCTTATTACATCTGAACTTTAAACTTTTACATTTTTTTCAGTATAGAATATAATTTATTCGAATTTAAACATAACTTTGCCATTTATGCTCAAATTCAACAACAAATCATTTTAAATCAGTGTAAGACTTTTCATGAGATTCTGAAAATAAAATCTCCGAATAACAATTATACACGTTGTCCCCATTTAAAACATGTTGATCTGAAATGACGTATCAAATAACAGCAGATACGCAAACTCAAATAAAAACAAATTCGTATCACAATTCTTAGTTTTTGCTTGAAGAGATCTATCTCGAAATATTGACTATTTTAATGATGTAAGAGGACAAAGAAATACACGCCATTTACATATATGCCTAGTAATGACTTGACGCATTGTGACAGCCTCAACACAAATATTTTTTGACACAACTGTATTTCTTTCTACGTTTCATCTCGGCGATAATAATAGAAATTCAACAGTAAAACATAACGTGCAATCACAATGTCACATAAATTACATTTTAACGCATTCTAAGCAGACAGACAACTTGGTACATAGAAGTGGCGGGTAAAGGAGGTGACGCGTAGTCTGCTTGTCATCCAGGTGTTGTACAAATTGGCAGTGGGTAGATGATAATTGCGGTCTGTGTTCTTTTCTGTTCGATAAAAACAACAAATAAAGATTAGAGTCTTTCGTGACAGGTATAACACATACGGAATCCCCTTGCATTATAATAGCACACGTTTATGCTTCCCATGCTTCCAGGTGTTCTTTGATTGATACAGAAACAAATTAAACAGATTTTTTCTATCATCCGTGACTGGCAGAAAACTCGTTCCACGAGGATTTACTCCATCAATATATACCCATGCATAAATTAAAACTAGTCAGATATATCTAGATTTGAAGACAACAAAATTCCCTTGAAACAACAGACAACGATAAAAATTCCATTATAGGAAGGCATCTCTCGATAGATCTTTTCAGAGAGCAAAGCAATGCAATTTATTTAGGCGTAGTTATTCGACAGACTGGAGCCCTTCCTGCTACTCAGATTATGATTAGCGCTATTGTATCTTGATATTCAACGCCGGGTTCTCAAATCTTCTGCACGTAGGATAAAATAATAAATTTATTTTACTGTAAATCATAATAAAGTAATTATAAAAAGCAAGCGCGCTAGCATATATATATATATATATATATATATATATATATATATATATATATATATATATATATAGGCTAGAAAAACATGGAAGACTATAACAAAAAAATGATTATCTTATGTGAGATTCAAACAAATGAAGGACGGCATAAAATATTGAAACTGAAGGCGAATGCTATATCTACACGGTCACCGATCAAATGAAAATACTTCGTCTGTAGAACTTACGAGCGCTTAATACATATGGAGTTGCTTTCCAATAACCCTGTGCATGAATTTGGATATAAAGACGTTTTCGTTATTAAATCAAATGCTTAAAGTTAAGAAATGCTATATAAATGTTCATGGTGTTACTTCAAAACGCAACAGAGGAAATTTAGGAATGGCATATGCATTTGATGAAAACATGCACAAAAGGTACAGGTTCAAAGTTTTTTTCTCCCTAGCAACTCCGGGTGAAGTTACTAGATTTGAATACAATCAGAGCAGGCATTATATATGGTGTCCTTCTTGTTTCTTACTTTGTAGTAATATTGACAATCGTTTGGGGTGTTCAGCATTTGGCTATTAGCAGACTGTAGCATATGTTCTGCTACTATATGCCCTCTTTTCTCTCCCCGGTCCATAGAAGATTACTTCTTCTAGACTGAGCACTTTTTAATGTCTGTTCTATTTCAAAGTACGCAGCTGGATATTCATGATATTTAAAACTGACCCTGTGGGTCACACTAGGACAGTAAATAGGAGAAATCTTGTGCCTACTTAGCATACGGTTAATAGGCTATCCTAAATAGCGAAAACCACACGAGTTGAATGGGCGGTCATGCATTTCGTAATATACTTTCTAACAGTGTCCTCTATCTTTTTAGCTAATACTTCCAATGCATAGACAAAGAAATAAAATATGAGAATAGCAAGTATTTATTTGGTTTCACCCATTTTAACAGTTAAATATTTACTGCCTGCAATTTGCATTCAAGTTTGCAGAGAGTCTAACTTTATAATGCAGCATATGGTGTTATTTGAGCCGTGTAAACAAACGTAATGAAATAGAAAAGAAAACCTTTCCTGTTTTTATTTACAGAGAGCAAATGTTGATTATTCACGTGTATATATATATATATATATATATATATATATATATATATATATAATTTTTCTTTTGCTTAGAGAAATATTCAGGTATTTAAAAAATACATTTATTTATTTCTATCTGTTTTATGTTTTTTACTGAAGGAACAGTAACTCTAAACTAATCTAATTATATTGTTTTCCCTCTTTCTTGATTACACTTGCCATAAGTTTTAAAACGTGGCTTGAAGAATTGCTTTGATTCAGCAGATTCTCAGCGTGATTTCTATTAGGAACCTCTCATTTTCCATTCCGTCAGCATTTAACTAAACGAATAAAAAAGTATGAGACCTCAACTTTTTCATTTTCTCTTTGTAGTCTGTTTTGTATCAAGCTGATTTACTTTCGTCTTATCAGTAATTATCCAATTTAACATTAAGTATGGACGACCGAATAATTATCCTCGTTAGATGCTTATAAATTACTGCCTGCATGACTTTTAAAGAAGATTTTGTTATTTCTTTATTATTATTATTATTAGTAGTAGTAGTAGTAGTAGTAGCAGTAGTAGTAGTAGTAGTAGTAATAGTACTGGTATTCATAGTAGTAGTAGCAGTAGTTTATTATTATTACTTCACTATAGGTTCTTAATTACGAGTGATTTCTTAAAACAGATTGTGTTCCCAGAAGTCCGAGTGACATCAGATCTCTACAGATTATATACTTTACTAAGCAGTTACAGTTCTCGCTGAAAAATCCCGTCATCTTTTTGGGAGTGTAAAAATAAACTTATTATGATTGTAAGTAATTAGTGTGCGTGATTGCTTTAATGGGTAGCGACGGGAATGCGCACCGGCTATGAGTTTATGCCTGTAACATTATCCTCTTAACCAGAGAACATAGTCTAGAATCAGATGATCAGGCTTATATCTGCTTAAGATTCACATTACAACAGAGCCTTAGTTACTTATATGTTCTCTACCGTTCCTCTTCGATCTAGGAATGTACCTTGCTCGACTATGTATCATATAGTGTAGACACAGCACTTTCATTATATTCGAGCGCTTACATCTATGTATTGGAGATTTTAATGTCCATTACAGAGATTGACTAGGTTTCCCGAGCTATACAAACGTAGCTGCAAACAGCAATAATAGTTTATCTAACAGTCAGTATCCCGGATCGCCTCACAGATTATTAGGAACAACTAGCCTTTTTTCTCGACTTATATTTTACAGCACTGCTCGGGGCTTTTGTGACGGATGTCATAGCCTACTCGCGAAACGCTAAGGACATTGTGATAATAGTTGATATAACGCGAAACCTCCGACCCAAAATACAACCGTCGTTAGTCAAAACGATGAGATACTACTAACGGGCGTGTTGAGCATCAATCACAGATCTAACTAGAGCCGCACCATAGAGTTACTATTCTCTCCACGCTGAAAAGTGCGGAAACGTGGTTACAGGATGGGTCAAAACAGGCATATAAGCATATTTCCCCAAGTGGAAATTCCATAGTCAACCCCAATATTCCCAATGGTTCACTTCAACCCGTGCAGCTACTATTGCGCATGGGCAACACGCATTGGCAAACATTTAAAGAATCTTGATGAAAACATAGCAACTGTCCCTGGCAACATTTTAATAGTAGTGCTTAAGGAGATGTAACTGAGACTAACTAATATTGTTACAAAGTTGTTCAATTGCTGCTTAAAAAAGAAATACTTCTCATCTCTTTGAAAACCCTCGTAGGTTAGACCAGTATTTTGAAAAATACTGCAGATCGGCCATTTTAGTACACACTAACCAGTCTCATTTGCATCGTGAGTAAGTTGCTTGAATCTGTGATAAATCATGAGGTTATAAAACGCTTCAGCAAAACAATCTACTAAGTGACAAGCAATATGGATTTCGTCCTGCACGATAAACAGCCGACGTGATGACTGCAATATCACACAGCAGCTGTGAATCTATTGAAGGAATATTCGTCTCTAGAGCAATAGTTCTTGCTATATACAACTCTTTGATAGGTTTGGAAACAATAGTCTGCTTCTCAAGATAGGTAAATATCGAGTGTCTGGTAATGTCCTCTCAACTATCACATTCTTGTTCTCTGATAGTTTAATAAATGTAGTTGTCGATGGCACGAAGTTCGAATCAAATATGATAACGCATGCGTGCCTAATGGATCCATCATAAGCCGACCCCTTTTTTAATATTCATTATTTTTAAAATAATATTCTAAGATATTGACATTTATGAAGATTACAAAACACTTTATTGCAGCACTTTGAAGAACATTAATGATCAGGATCTTTTTTATTCTTTCTCTTTCGACCTTGAGTATGTGATGCCTTGGCGAACAAGTGACTCTTTTTAAATATATCTCAAGTGACTTGATTTTATAATCCATCTCTCCTTTCACCACCAACGCTCATTTGAAATCGATAGCGTTCTTTTTAGGGGGATTTTGTCTCTGATAAGTTTCTCCAGGCCTAATATTGAAGACGCACGCTAGATATGATGATAAAGTCGATGATAAAATCATTGGATTATTCCCCCGCTACAGTTAGTGTCTCACTCTTGACGCAATATTCTACCTGGATAAGAGTTAGATGCGTCGTAATGTAGAGTAGTGTTGCCACATATGGACGGAGATAAAGTATAAAATTAACTTCGAAATCTAGTAGGTATGTTTTTTTTCTACCCTGTAGCATCTTCTAACACAATAAACATTGATAATCATTCTCTACTCTAGCGTAATTCATATGGTAGGTGCTTGAATGAGCTATACTCTCTGGTTACGTCTGTAAAAAATTCACAGCAAAAGTTACTTCCCAAAACTGTCCGCATGTGAAACACAATACCGCTGGAGTTCCTCACAGATGACTACAACATGGTCGTATTTACGTCACACGTTTACAAGTGTTTGTTAAGTCATCCTCTAAGATAATAAATTGCTACTTAGTTTCAACTTTCATCTCGAAGTCTCAAGGTGTTGTCTAAACGTCCTCTTGACAAACACATTAACCATTATCTTTTAGTGGCCTTCGGGCTTTGATACGCGGTAACTGATTAGTACCAAAAAAAATCCGCAGATATAGCTGCCATAAGTCAGCTATATCTGCGGAATATACAGCAATTCATAGTATAAATAAACCATTGTAATAGTGTAATAGTCGTAGATAAAAGTAGGTATACCGAAATGACAAACAAGCGCATTGTGTCGCAGAAATTAGGTACTCGCGAGTTTTGCAAAATTTACAATAGTATTGTGAACAATTGAAAATCAATAATGTTCCTACTATCCCACTACTATAATGTTGCTTGCACGGCAAAGTATAAGACTGAACAGCTCGCCAATTCGCCTTAAACACCACCTTATACTCTTGAAATCACTACCTTCTAAATGTTTCCATTACGGACAGAAATCACACTTGATGATATGCTCATAAAACCTTTTGATATTCTGCACATCATCAAAAAAACCTTGACACCTGATCTTACTCCTGTCATAGTAATAGTAAAAGTATCTGCTAACCTGTCCTCTGTCTTCTTCACACTCTACAACGAAGGCCTTGCTGGATCATTCTTCTATGGTAGATGGAAAAGTGCCCCTGTTGCACCCATTAAAAATAAAACCTGGTTAAAGGAACGACCCGCAATACCATCGTTCCATCAGTCTCCCCCGCTTCTATGCTAAAGTATTTTAATCATTAATCAATCTAGTGATAGTCTATTACGTCGTAAATACTAAACTTTTTCTAATCAACAGTATGGATTTAGGCAATTCCGTTCTACTGTGGGTATCCTATCGGTCATATCTGAACGCATATTCTATACAATGGGTACTTCATATGAAGCTGTGGCGATAAACTTGATACATCAAAAGCGTTTGACAAGGTCTAGCATATATGTCTTCTCTAGAAAATTAATTCGTAAGGTTATATTGGACAAATATTTAATATTATCAGATCTTTCTTAGCTAAAAGAAAGATCCAGGTCGTCCTCGATTGCCTTATATCTAAACAAAATCAGATTAGTTATGTGTATCCTAGGGGTCGATTATCGGACCATTATTATTCCTGATTCGCATAAACGACCTCCCTGAGACAATCGCGTCCGATATGGATATATTTTCCGGTGCTATATTATCGATATGTGGAAAAATTGGAACGCACATATATCCACGGATATGGCTTACTCCTGTAAAAATGGCCTCTTGTCTGTGGTGAAATAGTGCTGCTTGATTGTTACATTTTATACTACTAAGACAAAGCTCCTTTGCTTTAACAATTACGAGAAACTTTTCATCCAGTGATTGCTATGGTTAATAGCATCCTATTAGAAAGTCCAACTTTTAATCTCCTTGACCTAACACTATCAGGTAGCATGAATTGGAACAGATACACAGAAGATGTTTCCAAGTCAGCTGCAAAAAGGGTGTCTTTGTTCTTCAGGGCTTGAAAACTTCTCACAGATACCAGTACCTTATATCTCTAAAAGACTGCCATTCGCCTATACATTGAGTAGTGTTGTTTCATCTGTCGTGATACCTCTACCTCTAGCCTTTCGCTATTCGACAGGGTTAAAAAGAGCGTCTTACCTAATAGTTCACACACTCCCTACGAAGCCACACGACTCTGTCCCATCGTCGCAATGTTGCATTTCTATACTTATTTTACAAATACTTTAACTGAATGTGCTCTGATGAAATTGCTACATTTGTGACCCCCTCAATGTAGATAAGTGTAACCAACGCACAAAACAGCAAAATCCCACCCTTCACTCTACAGGTACTTAGATGTCGGAAAGCTTTTTACTCTAATAGATTCTTACCTCGTACCGCATGGCTTTTGAATACCCTTCCCGCATACTGTTTTCCCGAATGTACAAACATGCAGAAATGTTAATATAATGTGAACAACCATCAAGCTGCACAACTCCCGACTTAGGATGCCCCTATAAATCTACCTCTTAATTCATAGTAGATCCTGACATATAAGTGGCATGCTTGGGTTGAATTCAATTTTAAAAATGTTGGAGATGTTTGTTTCTGTTCGTTAATATTTCTTACTCACTCAGAGTTCTAACACGAGTCATTAACAGTGATGGGTCAAACGTGGAGTTGAGTTAGATGAAAACAAGCCTACCCAGATTTTGAGTACGCTCCGTTTTTTTTTTATCACAACTGCATATTATATGCGTTCTCGCAATAACAGTTTACCATTGAAATCTAGTTGACTATCTTTAGTCTCCGTTCCCTTTCAAATGGTTGGCTGTATATCGCTATCTTTCCTCGGGTTTCTATCATCTTAAATCTTCATAGACCAGTTTCTGTGGCAGGAACTGATGTTGGTGCCACTGTTTTCTGCGCAAGGAAGGGTGAATTTATAGCATTTTTCTTATTTTTTGTCAGAGTATACCACAGTATATTTAGCAATCTTTGTTCGTTTTAATATATAACACGTGTTCTTCGAGATGTATTAAATTACATTTAATATGTTAGAGATGTGCCTTTATGTTTTTTTCAATATCGGATTTTCTTAATATTCCAATTGGTTTCATATATGTCGTGGTT
>OY744523.1:104701944-104714444 GCA_963556195.1 Sepiola atlantica | reverse complement strand
CATTACCTCCTATTCTCCCCACACTCTGTAAATCCTTCACCTTATTATTTTGACGTTTTCTTAACGTTTAAGATTTTTCATCTGGTGACACATTTCTCTCTTTCGATTCGCCATTTTCTGGCTTCATTCTCCTATCCCCTTCTCTTCGCGCGCTTTCACCTCTTCGTTGGCCTCTATTTTATTCCCTTCGACATGTATCTATTCTCACCCTCTCCTTTCCCATAGTATTCCCTTATAATATTTTTCATCTATTTGCTACTATCTATGAAATTTAAAAATATCTAAAAAAAATTAAGAAACTGCAAATAATAGAAAACAAAAAAAATGATATTAAATTTAAAAACAACTATTATCACTTTAGACAGATAATAAATTAACTCCTGTACACGAGTCTGTAGGGGGGGGGGGTACTAGCTAAACAGGAATTCACAAACCCATCACCATGCATGGCTTGAACCAACAATGCTTCATCAAGAAAGAGGAAAAAGGATACTATGTGCCAACAAAAGAAAGTGTAGACCAAGACGACGGCAAAAAGTCCAGTTTAGCAGAGAAAGACAATTGTTATATAGGGAATTTTCTTCCAACTTGCTCTTCAGCCAAGTCTAGTCCATATTATTATGTAACTCATAGCTGATGACCGGATATATGGATTAATAACTTTGCTTAATGCATTAGTACAAATGCTGCAATAGATACTATAACATTTATATCGTCTTCTCAACATCTGAACAGAACCAAAGAAAAACAGGAGGCATTGATCAAAAAAAAGTCTACATAAGCTTTTCAGTTCGAACTTTAAAGAGATAATATATTATAAATATGCTTTATACTAACACCTTACTGTAGGTTCTTGGACAATCCAATCATCAGAATTGTATTTACAACTTCATGAACGTTACTATGTATGCTAATATAAATTGAAATGTATGAAACTTTCTAGATTTTATTTATATACATCTGATGATCAAATAGTTAATGAAACTAACTTTGGTAAAGTGTTAAGATAGGGTACATTGATTCATATGTATATATATATATATATATATATATATATGTGTGTGTGTGTGGGTGTGTGTGGGAGTGTGTGTGTGTGTGTGTGTGTGTGTGTGTGTGTGTGTGTGTGTGTGTGAGGATAAAATACACGATATATCGTAAAATAAAATGCCGTGGAGACAGAATGTGTAAAAAAGGCAAAAGGAAAAACAATTAAACACAGTAAGAAATCATGAAAGCCCTAGCTTTACCGGTTTCGCTAGGATCAATGAATCCCTTCAGAAAAATTAATATTTTCTGAAAACATTATTGGTCTGAACGAAACCAGTGAATCTCTCATTTTGATGATTTCTTTCTGTGTTTAATTTTTATTATTTTGTCTTTTTCATATATATGTATATATAAGCTATAGTCTTTGTGTATGTTTGTTTGTGTAATTTTTTGTATTTCCTATGGAATGCAAGGTAAGAGAATCCACATAAAATCTCATACAAAATTCACCAGGAAGACAATAAAAGTGTTTCCGAATCTCTAAATGAACGTGTGTTAGGGCTATAAGGATATAACACTCTTTAAACTTCAAATATATTCTATCTTTATGATATTTATATCATGTTAATCTTTTTTCTGAGGAAGAAAATCCAAGTTTTCCTTAATCTCCAAGTACCCTTCTAACCTTAAGGTCGAACATTCTTTAAAACTTCAGATTTCTCTATGCAAAACTCAGAGCTGGGTGTGAGATTTTTTAATGAGTTTTCTCATGGTAAAGTAAATTCGTATGAATCAGAATGGTACACCTTTGTTGACCGGTTTGATGATGTTGTTAGCATTCTTGCAGGAGGTTCAACTATATGGTTGCAAACAGGTGGCATTATGGAATCGACTGGATTCGAACATAGTACACCCAGTTTTACAGTCGGCGCCGTTATTACTTTGATCCCCATTACCTCCCTTAGTCACCTCTCTTAGTTTCACTATAGAATATCACATTAGAGAATCTTCATGAAATCTAAAAATATAATCTAATATTAAAATTTACCGGGAAAGACAA
Organism: Sepiola atlantica; assembly: GCA_963556195.1. Classification (NCBI taxonomy): domain Eukaryota; kingdom Metazoa; phylum Mollusca; class Cephalopoda; order Sepiida; family Sepiolidae; genus Sepiola; species Sepiola atlantica. Next base: position 104,712,397 of record OY744523.1, on the reverse strand, counting down.
TAGAAGTGTTTCCGAATCTGTAAGTATATAAGCTAGGTTCATAAGAGGGCATAACCTCCTGAACTATTTAAGGAAATTTAAATCCTATGTTAAAATGTTCCTTGGTAGACAATGGGTATAGTCACGAATCTCTAAGTGCCATCATAATCAAAGGGAACTATAGGAACCTTTTTCAAAACTTCAAATATATCCTATTTTACTGAAATGAATATCATATGTATATAATTATTCAGGGAAGACAATTTAAAATGTTTCGGATCTTTACGTTTCCTTTTATGTGTCGAAATATCTAGTGGCCCACCTCTAAGTGCTCTATTTGGACAAAACCACTTTGAAACTTTAAATACGTATATACAATTTTTTATGACTTCTACTTTAAAAGTCGAATAAACAAATGCCTGAATTATTTTGTTGGGAAAGAATCAAATTGAAAATATCGAGTGTGCAGTTACGATTCTACCCAGCGATTTAAAAAAAAATACTAAAGCGAAGAATATGTTTTTTTTATTTAATGTAATAAAATGCAAGTGAAAAATTTTAGTATATTTATTATCTAACACCTCTCCGTCCGTGTCTATCTTTCTTTCTCTCTCCCGCTTTATCGGTGTCTATATATCTAGATCGATGTATACATTGTATATATTCGATATATAAATAACAATATAGCTGTATATGTGTCTGTAATGTTTGTGAAGTATATAAAGAAATGTTGGAGAATCTACATAAGATGTAAAAGTGTATTATTATGTACAATTTACGGTGGAAGACGATGAATGTGTTCACGAATTTCTAAGTGCACCCGTAAGGAGGCCATGAGGGCATAACTCGCTTAAAACGAAATATATATGTTTTCTATGAAATTACATTTGTATGTATACTCCTTTGGGGAAAACAATGGAAGTGATCCCGAATATGTAAGGATATATTTGAAGATTTAAAAGAAGGTTCGGCCCCCGTAGCTCCCTTTAGTAAGGAGCTTACGAAAGGAGGCTATGGGGGCCGAACCTTCTTTTAAATCTTCAAATATATCCTATTTTGATGAATTGTTTATTATACTATTAAATCCTATGGTGAAGAAAAATGTAATGGTCTCGCATCTCTACGTTTCCATCTATGTGTTAAATATCTACGTGCCCCACCTCTCAGTGAGTAATGGGGACAGAAGGACCCCTTGTAAACTTCGAATACGTATATGTGATTGTGGTACTCTTATAGGTAGCTCTCGAGAGTTGACGAAACTATTAAACAATCAGGCATTAGACAATCAGGCTACAGCAAGCAACCGATAACTTTTGGAAGAAATTAATCGCCTTTAATAACAAACAAGAATTTCTATCATCGCTGTCAGCTCGTTGAAACTCCCGAATGACTAATTGCTTTCTTCCAGCTACAGGACCAGTGCACAAGAACACCTTTGGGTCAGCTGCAACCCTAACACTTAATACTAACCCAGAAACATCGAATTAATAACAGTGGGTTATCTATGGTGTGTTATTATCGTTTGCCAGTCTTTAATTTAGCGTTTGACAGCTTTCGCCTCGTTTTCGCCTCGTCAAACTTCGGACGCTTCCGAGACCTGCCTGAACGTTCACGACGCGAAGCCACGGAAACATGGTGCGTCATCTATAAGAGTACCCTGATTTTTTATCATGAGTGCTGTTTTAAAAGTCGACTTCATGAATGTCTGAATTGTTTAGTTAGAAAGTGTAAATGGATGAGGGAGAAGAAATTAAGAACTGACCGTGACCATTTGTGCTGTTCGGCATTGTCTGGTATCAATAATTGTACAATTTCGTTATTAATTGTGTTAACTGGGATATAGTAACTATCTTCGGACTGTTGTCCCTTAAATCACTTTAAAATGCTACAAATAATTTCAAATTTAAGGAATATTTATTAATTCATGTCTAATTCTTATTGTTAAAATTTCTCAAAGATCGGAGGTATGTACATTTTCACGAAGGGATTCCACCCCTTTTTATCCACTTTGCTTAAAACTAAATTAAACTAAATATAGCTTACACCTGAACCCCCTTACGCTTTGCAGCTGTATTCTAAAATTCATAATGTGCGGTTAATTAGTTTAGGAGTAAATTTTGCACGTACAAATGACTACTCACATTTTAGATTAGCGGCTGTTAATACTTGGTATTATGTCGCTTGCCGACCACATAGCGACGAAAACATATTTGCCACTACACATAACGCATTCGTATTCAAATAGAGAATTGACTTAAAACAAAACAAATATCTTTTGTAAGCATTGTGTGAAATAACTCCAGTTATCTACAAATTTTATAATTAAATTACCATTTTATGTATATTACCAACAATATCGATACCTCAGTCAGCTGCTGCTGCTTGCACTTACTAGAATATTTACTGAATAACTTCTCTTAGTTGGCCACCCAATAGTTGCTTTAATGTATATAGATATTGAAGCAGATGAACAACGCGTATTGTTATATGTGTAGATTTTTTTCCTTGGCTTCAATTTTTTTGATGTGTCTACCTAAGCCTCTTACTCCACCTCCTCAACAAACCGTTATCCCTTTCGCGTCTACGTGGTTATATCCACCTTTGCATTTGTATATACTTTCCTGTTGTTTTAGTGGTTTTAGCTTGTTCAATGTGTCATAAAATCGGTTTTACCTTGTCTTCTTCTCATACTTCGTTGTTTTTTCGTCTTTTTTCTTGTATGTGACTCTTATTGCTCGTTAATTTGTATCTCCCTATTTCGTGACTGTCTCCATTTTCCCCCTCTATCTGGTTTAGTTGTCCGTTTAATCTTTCTTTTTTATTATTTTCCTCTTGTCCAAATCATCTGAAACTATTTCACCCTGAATACGTAGATATTCTCTTTTACTTCTAATGGGTTTTATCTATCGTCAATTATCACTGAATTATGAGGCCAATCCGAACTGTAAGTCTTGACCGCCACTGACTTATGAGGCTACGTTAAGTTTCGAATGTCGAACTCGAACCCAGCTTTCTTCACTGTCATCCCATGTGCGACTTAATGATGGGCAATTTTTGTCCTCAACCTTGTAAACAATATTCAAGAGAATAGTCTATTTTAGTTATTCTTTCTATACGACAAAATAACATTGACAGCAGTTCTCATTCAGAACGCCTTCAATGGCCATTTGGAAATAAAAGGCGCTGCAGGTGAGAACACAGTGACACCTGCCTACAAAATCCGCAAAAATGTAACGTCGACAAAGCTATTTCCCCTGGCCGGAATATACATGCGATAGGGAAATGTTTGTGAATTTAATATTCCTTAAATACTTCCTCCTTGAAGGCGTAACCGCTCAACGTACCCAGTGTGAATGCCACTTTCAAAAAGATTGCATCTGTGCTTTCTGTATTTTATGAGTATATCAACAAGAGTCGGTTTGAATGATTGAGTTTAGTGCAGAAAATATTGATCGTATTAGACTGTTCGGAAACTAATGCCCGATTTCATAAAGAAACGGTCATTCCGCAGATGGCTGATTATTCGACTCTTTTCACTTTAGCAATTAGCTTCAGATGGTCGTCGTTGTTTTTGTTAAGCGAGTCGGACTTCTGCATACAGCTCAAGAAGATTGTTTTTCAGAGTGGTCTGGTCTGGATGAAGTCCGACCATTCGTTTTATACGTTAACATGTACAATTGCAGGTTTTTACCCCCGACACCGAGGACATCAAGGTTCAGCGAGTGCATGCGAAGTCGGGGAACGTTTGGCGCGAAACACACTAAATAATCCCGTAGGAGCAACGTTGTTAACCGTCACTCCATTGATTCACTGTTCCGCGCTGACACTTCTTTGCTTTCTACACATAGATGTAGAGAAGATCAAAGGACGACGAATCCTGATGCCGACTCTTCTTGTATTTTTAGCAGAGCCCTGTTTGTCGATAAGTCAAACACAACCACGTGGCCACCAACCCTTCCATTGTGACAGTGAGGAAGAATTGCACTATGAAGATGCTTCAGATGGTCGGACAACTTAGAAATATATACCTCAAGTCGCTTAGACATTTCTTTGACAATTTGACGTGCGTTTTTCTTTCAATAACAGATTTCGAACGCTCATTGTCTTGAATACACGCCCATCTTCTTCGGTTTTCATTTGAAGCCTTGCATTACAACTACGGAATTTATACGAAAAACATCGTATTGGTTTAAAATATGTGACCCCTTCTTACCATGCGCTATTGATATTAGCGGTTGTTTGAGAAGTATTATAACTAAGTTTTCTCCTTATGCACGAAAAGTATACACATTTCATCATTTTTTTATTTTTGTAGTATATTATATGCTTTAAAATAGTATTCTTAAAGAAATTATTAAATAATTAACCATTTACATTTGGTATAAAACGTTTCAGAAAAAACAATCTGAATACTTTATATAAGTGAGTCAACAATTGGATATATCTGTTCCGAACAAGCTAAGAGAATACAACGACAATGCAAAACGACAGTAACTTATACCATACTGGTTTTGTATGAGAGTATTCTTACTTTCAACTTTATTTCTCTTAATTTTCTTTATTTTTCTCTTGTAGTATTTTCCGTTACCATATTTTTTAAATATTAGTTTCAAGTTAAATGTAATAATTACGGTATCACTTGATCGAATAAAAATGTTATGAAACTATCACAAGTTTAATCAATGTTATAATGTTTTAATCTTTATTTCTAAAATACTGGATTAAAATCGTTTCCAAATAATTAAAAAAGGTTTTGCTGAAAATTGGTACGACGGAAATCACATTCTATTTGACAGGTTCAAGGTTTCTAAATATCTTTCGAAACTCGAATGGTCACGAAGTAATAACTTTCTGTCAACAACTAAGAAAGATAGGCTGATTGTTTATGAAAAAATAAACATGTATTCTTGTGGATTTAATTTTGTAATTAAGTTATTCTTTGAAATATATCTTCTACAAATTTGTTGTCGCATTCTTAGTTTTAATAAACATGAGATAAGTATTAAAATTACAGAGAGACAAGCTGATAATAATATCTTTAGCAAAACATAAAACATATTGAGTATGCTATATATAGGAGGAGAGTTTGAACTTTAATAATAGTTAAAATCAAATAAAAATACTTTACTTTCCATTTTAGTTTTTTTCTAACCTTTTGCCCGAACAAAAAAGAAAATAGCAGACAATTATTTAGAAAATGTCTCTATACTTCAAATACATGCCTGGGCGTATATTTTTGCTAAGCAGGGCGCATGAAAGCATGATGAACGAACTACAAAAACTTACCCCCAGGAAGAAGTAATGCCTAGTAGGATATCATGATAACAGAATAGATTGTGCACTACTCCGACACCCACAAAAAGGGGAATGTTATCCTGGGGCAATGATACTATGAGGAACGAACATATATCCTTCTTCCCCCCCTAAAAAAGGTAATGCCTGGGAAGAATGTATCAAAAGGAATGACAATATACTGCAGCACCCACAAAGGGGTAGGTAAAGCGTAGGAGAATCCCCCCATACACACTAAAAAGGGTGTGGTTATGACTAGTCGGATAATACTATGACAACAGAACAGATACTACAATAACACCTCCAAAATTGAGGAGGTAATGCCTGGGGGTATCACCCCATAAAAGAAGGGAATGCATGCGAGTATATATGGTAGTGTGTCATTGTACACATAAGATGCCGAAATGTTATGTGGGATGCAAAATAAAGTCGCCATTTCATAAACAAAGAGAAGTATACTAGCTAAGGAAGAACGATATCTTCCTTTCATGTTCTTGTAATAAAAATACATGTTTATAATCTTGAGTAATAGTTATTCCTTAGTTAGCCTTTTACTCTACTTGTTTAGACGGCGATGATATGTTTCTGACCTAATCTTTATTGTGGCGTTGTATGTGTACGATTAGACTTGACATTACATAGGGTTTTTAATAATATTTGTTTTGTAATGTCGTAACTTATTTCACACTAAATAAATTACGTGGCTGAAACAATAAATAATGCCAAATGAAAGGGATATACACATTTTCCTTAAGAGTAGGGTTTAATTAAAACAGCCAACATGCCTGTTTTGTTTATTTATTTAATTAAAAAAAACGTAAAATACTTTATTTATAGAAGTGAAGCGCGAACTAGAACCCCACAATAGTTTTAGAAATAAAATGAAGTAAAAGCTATTTCTTTTTCATAGATGTGAAAATAAACGCAGACACCACAATTTGTGTACTAATAAAATTAAATCAAACGTATTATTTACATATGGCAAGCGCGAAACAAAATAATAGAAAAATGACAACATGACCGCAGGAGATTAAGCATTGCATGAAAGTTAGATTTTTGGCTCACATCAGAGTGTCGTATCAGTTCTGATTAATGCTATTCTCTGTAGACCGGTCCCGTCAAGGCCTTAATTCCGCCAGTCTGAGGTATTGTTATGTGTAGGTCTAGGAGGTCCACCCTCCAAGGCTTTGCCCTCTCACCCTTTGGGTTAGTTTTTTGCTAATCGACTGAGGCGCCCCTACTGACAAATGCCGACGGGGTTGCCGAGGCATTTTTTGTAGGCAAGAGTGCTCCACTAAGGCTCTGGGATTGCGATCACACTTTCCAGACTTTGTCAGCAAACTTACCGCTGTGGGAGGTAGATAAATACCAAATAAGACTGAAAGATTGTGATGTTTATATACTTAGAAACGATTCGAATTTATTCATATTTCGATAAAATTAGATTAGATTGCAATATTAGATTAGCTAAATGCAATATTCTCCATGTATTTATTACGTTTAAAAATGAGAACGGAGTGACAAAATCCCTATTTATATAAGATGGAACATTCCCCGTTTTATAAATATTTACTCTTTTAGCGGGGGAGGGGTCATATTTTATCTTTTGCCCTCGACGTTGTCAAGAAAATAAATTCACAAACATACTAACTTTACTTTATATATAAGATAAAACATACACAAAAATAGAGCAAGATGAACATAAATAAACAAACTCGTTTTAATAGTATCTGCATTATATTATATGTTTCATAATATTTAGTTATGTCTTACTATTTTTAGACCAAATTCATCTCTGTTTCTATAAAGTAAAGTATGGATATGGGTTTATATATTTCTATGTACCAGATTCACCCTTAGTCTTATCAAACTATTATTATGAATTTTCGAATACAGCTACTTCGTATCAAGCCGGGTAATAGTTAATAGTTTAATTTTGTGTTATCCAAATGGTGCAAAGATGAGTAGAAGCTGTTGATGAAAATTCCGATATTTGTGAAATTGTACGCATAGGTATTAGATATCAATAAACAAATATTCCCAAAATTTCAGTTTATTTGAAGTAATTTAAAGGGTTTCAGGGATAATATTATTTAGACACGATCAGCCGTTTGTTAATTAAAATATTTCAGATTTACATTAAATTTGATCTATACACATTACACACCATATATAAATTAGCTTAATAGCACATTATATCTTTATTTTTATCTTCAAAAGAGAACACAACAGTAGTGACCGGAAAATTCGTTTTATCCGTCCCGGGATGAGCATTTTCTAGTTTATTTTATACTCGTCAATTTCTATTCATTTATGTATTTATCATAAATTGTGCATTGTTGTAGGCCCTATTTACTTGACTTGCCACAATGGCGCTTTCTAATGTGGAAAAATTCCAGCTCACCAAAAAGAGGTATTCTAGATTAGGATAAATATTAAAATGGTCTCAGTGTAGAACAGAGTAATTAAGTAAAGTATCAGAACATATACTGAGTTTGATTTTAGACAAAGCTTTATATGTTTCTATACGTAATAATAACTTATTTATCTACATCCTGTCCCTCGATCTTTCTCTCTTTCTCTACTTCTCTCTCTCTCTCTCTCTCTCTCTCTATATATATATATATATATATATATATATACATCTATATATATATATATATATATATATATGTATATATTAAATTATTATTATTATTATTATTATTATTATTATTATTATTATTATTATTAATATTTCATGTATCTAGAGAAAATAATATGATGGCTATTCCTACCGGAGGTGAAACGTGGAAGCCTCTGTTTAGCCTAATTGCCATAAATATATTTTCATAACTTACTATATATATATATATATATATATATTTATACAAGTATTCATAATTAATATTTTCAAATTAACTCATATACACATGTGTATTATTTCAAACCTACAATCATCAGAATGCGAGGATACAATCCCTGCCGGTTACACGGTTCGAACATCAATATAAACGGCATATGTCATCGAAGAGTTGGTGGGTATACCAATCTGCCCACCACGCATTGCCTGGAAATGGGAGAGTAAATTAACGTCTAAATGGCAAATTTGAAGGTCATCTAGCAAGGCGTCAAGAAGACTCAACAAGCAGTATGTAGAGTATCGTATTACGCTATAAGTAAGGGTGTATTGTAAAATTACTTAAACTTCGTAATCAAGCGAGAGCTTTGAACAATCAATTAGAAATACTATTTTAAAATTGATGTAAGTTAGCCATGCTGATGACGGCTTTGAGCGCCAGAAACACGTGCCCATGGATTACTTTTATGTACGTATAAAATTAATAAAAATGTATTAACGACAAATACGTCCTATGAAGTTAAAGGCAATTTTCTGCATCTTAATCACTTAGAAAGTGAGACAATCAAAACAATAGTAAGATAAAAAAAAACAAAAAAAACGCTGCAATCACCAATAAAATTAATTGCATAAAAAATATATATATATTTAATGGTTTTTATAAAGAATACCTTTTTTTATTTTAAGCGTATACTCATTATAGCATCCGAAATATTTAAGATTGCAAGCTCAATGAAGTTGTGTTACAATATTCAGAGCATATATAAACAATAAAGTATGTATATATATATATATATATATATATATATATATATATATATATATATATATATATATATATATATTGTATTGTATGTATTGATAATGATTATTATTTATACAACCGAAAGTTTGGATTAAACAAAAATGATTTAATAAATATTTCATTTACTTGAAAAAAATCCGCATAAAGTTGCCTGGTTTATAAATTTAAAAAGTTTATAATTTAAAAGGCGTTTACTGTAGTAACACACATCTCATTATATATATATATATATATATATATATATATATATATATATATATATATATATATATATATATATATATATATATATAGAACATACATATATATATGTATATGTATATATATATATATATATATATATACATATATATATGTTCTATATATTTTCGAATTAAAATACAACACCTTTGTTATACCTTACACTCATTTTTCCCCATTGTATTTCACTTTTTTGTTCCCCTGACGCCTTTGCTTTAAAAGTTTCCCTTTTGTCTTTTTGTCTCTTTTCCTTTAGTCATCATTTACTTCACACTGTGCCCCACCTAATCCAGTTCATAATTTTCATCACGATGATCAGTATCGTGTCTTGTCATCAACATAATCATTATTGTGTTGTCCTCACTTTCTGCTTTCCCCTATCTTTCATCTCCTTTTCCACCACACTTTTCCAACTCATGGTGTATACATTGCCTCTTCACATTCGCCTTGATCAGTTATTTATTTCTATTTCTCTGGAATTTGAGATACAATAAATCTCCATAATGTGCGAGTACTCTCCACATCATTCCAGTGGAGGTTTGGTTTGGTTTGTGCTCGCGCTTCTATTAGAAAAATATTATTATAATTATCTTTATTATTATTATTATTTGTACTCACTTGGAGTTTTCACACAAATCAACGTCACTGATTGCTCACATATAATAACCGGTTGTATTCCCTTGAGTCTGAGTTAGAACAAGCTTCACCAGATGTCTGGTCTCGCCACCTCTTTTCAATAACCATTGCCAATTACTTTACGGTATCGCAACAGCCGCTTACCATTAATTTATCGCTGGTAATGCCTATTGGTCTTATCTAGTATTTGGATAGCAATAAGCCTCATCACGGTGCCAATACCTTATGCACGCTTTAAGTAGAGGTCTGGTTAGTGTTCTCTTTTCTAGGTCTTTCCATCGTCATTGACCATTTACGCCTATTATTTGTGGTATCAGTCGAGACTGGTGCCATCACTTATTTTGAGGAGTGGGAGCAATTCATGATTTTTTTTGCAGTTTTTGTTCCTTGGTTCCTGTGATGGTGGTCTTCCTCTCGTTTTGTTTTTCTTGCTATTGTAACTTTCATGTGATGATTACCGTTCGAAGCTTATGCGGGTTGGTTTCCACATTCCATTCATTCCTTTAGATTGTAGCTGTTTTGATCATTGGTGTCATTTGTATGGTCTCAGTGATCCTTTCGATTCAAATTTCTCCCAGTCTTTTCTCCAGTTTTTTTAGGTTCCTGGTGCTCTTACGATTATTGGTATTTTATTGACTTTATTACTGCTCCATATTCCTTTC
>OY744523.1:104649444-104696944 GCA_963556195.1 Sepiola atlantica | reverse complement strand
TTCCGAGAGGGAGAGACTGGTGGTTTCTGCACCAGCCCAAATGTCATAACAATGACTTATGCATGGGCGAATAGTGGGTTTATAACGATATAGGATACTGCCAGGTGTGGGCCCACCTTCTGAACAGAATCGGCACTGTGTTTCCACATTAAAATAAACTCAGAACATATTATGTTGACGTTAAACTAGCTAACTAATCAATATGTTTCGTATTCGTAAGCATCGTTGTCATAGTTTATTTCCTTTCCTTAGTGGTGGTGTCTTCAACTTTTTTTTTTCTTTGTTCTGTTTCCTTTTTCATCTTTTTTGTTATTTTCCCCTTTCTCATCTGTTTTATTTTTCTTCACCTACTCTCTTTTTATCCTATTTACATCTTTTACTCTATTCTACGTATTTATTTTCTTCTACTTCTTCTTTCTTAATTGTATTGTCATCGTTTCTCTATACCTTCTCCCCTTTTGAAGCTATACCCTCTACTGAACTTCCTTTTTAATTCAAGTCGTCCATAACACTCTAAATATTTTTCCTGAAGACAATGACATTTTCTGTGTTATTTCATTCATGTGCGTCTGTTTTCTCAACGTATTTCCCCCAACGCCATTTTGTTTCCTCATTACTTCCGGCCTAACCAGTAAACCCGACTTCTTCTTTCCTTAACCTTGATGCAACAGCAGAAAATAAAACTTCAACAAACGCAAAACATGACTAAACATCCTTCTGTTTGTTCAACGTCCTGTGTTCTTCTTTTGTCTTCCGCCATTCCTAATTTCCCCAATCTCGTCTAACTTCCACTTACCCCACCACAGACATTGCTGGTTTTGTTCAACGCAACATGGACACAATAAAAAAGAAAAAAGAAAAAAAGAGATAAAACCTTTTCTGTTCCCATTTCACATTTTTTTTTGTAAACTTTTCAAATTATTAATTTAAGTTTCTTTGTTTATTAAAAAAACTAACTTTGACAGTTGAACGAATAGATAACAAATCGCCGAAGAATAGCGAGAATGTAACTAGTTTAAATAAATGTTAAATGCGACCACCGCATCTATATAAGTAGCAATGTCCGTCGACCCAACTTAAACTTCCTGTTAACGTTGACTTTAACTTTGATCTTGAAAGTCGAAGATGTCGGTTTAGCTTCTGTTTGTTTTTGTTTTCTTATGTTACGAACGAACACGTTTGAATTTAGAAACAGTGGAGTTATTTTGATTTAGTTTATTCAAAAGATAATTTTGTCTATCAATCTGACATATTTGATAAAAAAAGTTCCCAGTACTTATAGTATATAGATATAGAAATACAGTGTTATTATTTGAAAAAGAACACACTACATGCTAAAGAAGAACTGTTTAAATAATATTTTTGACTTTTCTAAATGTTCTCTACATATAGCTTTTCGTGAAATATTAGATGCTACTTATTTGCTTGCTAGTTAACAATTAATAAGTAAAATTCAGTATATTATCATACTCTTTAACACTTTCATCATTTGTATTTATATTGTTTAGTTTATTGTGTAATTCTTATTATCGCGTTGTTTATTATTATATTACTGTATACAATGGACGACAGCTTATATAAATCAAGAAGAGAAATGGAAATGGATCGCGCATCAAACGATCATTAGGGGTGTATGGGAATATTTTCAACATAAAGAACTGATATTCATATAATCATTGTACAAAGTGAATTGTTAATTCACTGAATATAATTTAATTTTAGGTTCAAATATTTAAAGTGTTCATGCCATTTGTAAGAATTACTTAAAAATAACTACCAAGAAGTAACTATTGAGAATATCATTTTATTTTATTAAGCAGAAATGAGGGCGGAGGCTCAAGAGTGGAAGTGACAAACAGAGACATACAGAGAAATAGTGATAACTTCTATCGGTCTCTTCACATGAATAGAGGGGGTTGTGGTTAATGTTATTACTATATAACTAAAATTGTAGCCGGGGACATGTACACAGTAGATAGTTTTATATTGTTTTTGGTTTGTGTTGATTGGTCATTAATCTCTATTATTGTTCACATAAAATTTTCCCACCAGTCGTTAGCTGTAATTTATCGGCGATAACGACCGGATGTTTACCTGGTGTCAATATATTTCCGTTAAATTCCATTGGAACTAACACTGTTTCGGAAATATATTTACAAGTCATTTTATACTGGTTATCATTATTATTATTATTATTATTATTATTATTGTAGTAGTGGTAGTAGTAGTGGTAGTAGTAGTAGTAGTAGTAGTAGTAGTAGTAGTAGTAGTAGTAGTAGTAGTGTCGTCGTCAATGATCTCTCGTTTGTAAAAAAAACAGGTGCTTTTCTCTGTGCTGGGAACAAATTTTCCCAAAATCTTAATACTTTCCGAATGTTGCCTATCCCCATTGCAATCCATTTTGTGTTGTCATATCGGAAGTTTACCAATGATAAGGACAATTACTGTCCTTGTTATTCTCGTTAAAGTTGAGATTCTTCCTCAGTCATTTTCCGTTGTATGGATTGAGTTTGATCACACTTGATTTGTGTGTGGTCTTGGTCTGTGCTGACAATATATTTCTAATATAGTTCTATAAGTAATCTCAGCTTCCTTTGTTTCTACACTAGTAAATGTGTTTTACCCCACGTCTTCATATTTCAATTTACCTGTGGTTTGTCAGTGGCGCACATATTTATTAGTTGGTTTCTTAATTCTATGTGGGTTTTTTTAATATTCCATCTGTGTTGCGATTTGTATTCTTTCACAGTTCCCTTTGATTCCAATTTAATCTAGTCTGTTTTCTAATTTTTCTGGAACTGTTTCTGGTGCCTTTAAAGTTATTGGTATAAACGGGTGCTATTATGTTAAATATCCCCTTCAACTCTATGGCTAGTTCCATGTATTTACACATTTGTTTCTGTCAACGTTACCCTGTAAGTATCTTTTGGGGCAGTTTCTTACATTTTGTTAACTATTATAAGCTCTGGTCATCTAGCTCTGATAAATTAGTATGTTTGTCTTTCTATGTCACAAATAATCTTATGTATTTCATGTTTCAATATATTATATGGTTTTTAGTTCCACGTTTAGTAATAGCTCAGTCGTTTGCACAGTTCCAAATCGATTAATTTACCAACCAAATCGTATTTGTTTATTGTAGTCCTCTTCCTGCATTCACTTATGGTATTATTTACCGTTTTCCTTCTTGGTCTCCATTCACTGTTTGCTTGGGGTTTTCTCTCTTGATTATTACGTATTTTTGTATTTCGTTGTTTTGTATGATTGTCATAGCACCCAGTTGCTATTTTAAAGCGTATTTTGGTCAGACATAATAGTATTCCACATAGTTGTTTCACTTCCTATTATTCATAGCCGGTTTGTATTGTTTGATGTGTTCGTGTTCGGTGCATAGTACGTCCTGGGATTTTTTCGCCGACTAAAATACTCCTCTTTGTATTTTATAATATCTATGTTGTACTCCTTTAACTGTGTCTAATTTTTTTTGTTCAGTTAATAAAGTGTTTTAACACCTGATCAGAGTTACTTCCGAGGTCTTTATTACTTTCTTTAGGTGTCTGTAATACACGTTTGTTACAAGGATACCTATATCTTTACCATCATTACGTTTGGTAAAATCTATTATTAATTCTTAGTTAGGTAACCTTCCGTTGTTTCGAGTTTTCTCTTCTTAGTCACACATTTAACATTTCTCTATACTGACTAATGAGTCTAGGTGTACTTATTAGTGTTTTTAGCACTATTTGATTCTTTTCGAGTAATTTCAAATCATATATATATATATATATATATATATATATATATATATATATATATATAAGTTATTCATTGACCCTTCGTTTCACTTAATCTCTAGCCTGCATTGCATCGCATTAGTATGTTGGGAAATTTTGTATACTAATGAGTCACTGCTTACCAAGGCTAAACGACACTCGATAATAAGGGTCAATAAGCTTCAGATAGATCACAAAACTGTACTATGAGGGGGAAACTATTAGAGAGATGGTTGATATTTGGTTACTAAATAGGACGGTTACTGGTCTGTATGACTGGTGTTTTTTTCCTTTCCGTTTTCTCAGTTCGTTGTCCAATATTCCGAGAATGTTCTTATCATGAATCCGTGTATTTAGTTGTGGCTATATGCTTTCCAGTTTGTAATTTTTGTTAAGGACACCGTAACAGTGTTTATAGTTACGTTCTGTTCCCTCCTTGTTTAGTCTTCTGCAGTGTTTTCTACAGCAGTCCGCTTTAATTTGGTGTTTTTCAGAAGTGTTATGTCTCAACTGGTTCTTAGCGTTGTGTTTTGTATGCTTCCCCGTTTACCATTTAGTAAAATTGCATTTACTTAATCTCAAATGTTAAATATATGTTATTTTTTTACCTTGTAGAAGTACTTAGACGAGCTATTAGAAGTGATCGCTCATTAGTAAATGCAGGCGATACTCCCAGGAGTCTTTGTGGTAAGATGTCTACTAGATCTTCATTACTGCACTATAATTTTGATCATTATAGTAACTCACTTTAACTAGTTAAAGTAAGTTACACTAGTGATAAAAAAGTATTACTGCATCCATTACTCGCTTATAACAGCAGTAACTTTACCTGGAGTTTTCGTGAAAATATGCCTGCTCAGAATAACAGTAATCTTCATGACTTTCCCGTCGAGGAATTGATGGCTGTATACCACCTAGTGTAACGTTTAAAATCTGTCTACGTGTACGTACAA
The DNA here is from genome assembly GCA_963556195.1 of Sepiola atlantica. Taxonomy (NCBI): domain Eukaryota; kingdom Metazoa; phylum Mollusca; class Cephalopoda; order Sepiida; family Sepiolidae; genus Sepiola; species Sepiola atlantica. The sequence continues at coordinate 104,692,218 of OY744523.1, read as the reverse complement.
CTTCGGGTGTTTAATATTCTAACCCAGTCTATACAGTCAACACTCACACACGCAAACCAACCGTCTAGTATCATTATAATGGTTGTTGTTGTTGTCGATCCTCGCTGCAACAGTGTGTCATGCTATCCTGCTACTGGAACATGTCCGTCTTCTACCGCCTCCATACTCGTATATTGCGCGTCAGCAGTATCATCATCGTTGCATTGGACGCCTTTATTCTTTTAGGGAAATAGATTCCCTATCTAATGTGCGGACTACATGAAGAAATACGTCTGTTCAGCTTACTTCCAAAAACCAGACTGGTAAAATTCAGTTTTCCACACAAGAACACATGATGTCACAGAACCCTTAGCGCAGGTGCGTTTTGACCCTTGACCTGAAGTCTCGTGAAACGTGGTGGTTCTGTCAACGCTTGTGACCTTCGACTGTGAGAACAAGCTTTATTTTGCACTTGATTGTACGAGTCCACCCGCGATAAATCGTGCAAGCCAAACCAAACGATCCCCCACACATACGCCCACTCAAAATGCGTCCAACCTCAGTGAGCCATTATCCAACACTAGGTATTAATATTTCACATCCACCGCGTCAATTTGTTGTGGTACCAATCGATGGTTGTGGGTTGAGAGGAGTTAGATTATCGCGTTTTCTTACATATCTCCCCTGATAGTCTTTGTACCCTAAAGTTCGTCTGAGTTTATTCCATATATATTTATTATAAGTAAGTGCTACTTCATTTATTTGTCGTTGCTCAGTGTCACCTGGCCATTTCCGCGTTCTAGGATTTTTCATAATATTACGTCTGTCTTACTCTGTGTCATGGTTTGTATAAAGTCAAGCCTTTTGATGATTAAAATTTCTTCTCGTTTATTTTTCTATATAATTTTGAACTGTTTATAATGAACATAACATTATTGATATTATAATTGTCTGTTATATTGTCCATATTGTCTTCAGCTCTCTGCTTGTTTCATGAATTTTCCTTATTTTTCTGTTTATTCGCTTTAATCCGGTGATCTTTTGGGGCAGCAACAAATACGATTTGGCAAGTGTTTTCCCACTTGCTTACTGTTACCAGATTCGGCCTGCTTGCTATGTGTTCGTATGTGTGTTTATGTTGCAGATGGTTAGGTGAATTCCATTATCCAATACTGGCTCCGATTTTTGACTATAGCATTTGTCATTATGTTTGAAGTGCGAATGTGGGTACTATACAAACGTAGACATTTAAAAAAAATGTTATATTCTTTTTAAGCTAGCTTGCTCCATTTAGTTACAATGTTGTTCATCGTTTCATTTTCAAGTTCACGGAGTCTACATATTATTACTATTGTGTAAATTAAAGACTTCATTTGTGCGTTATTAATAAACGTGATATTTTGTAAACCGAACTTCAAGAACATGGCTTGAGATTGATATCGCTTCATATAACAGTTTTTTTAGAAATATTTACAATTCAGTATTCGTAAAGCAATCTTTTTTGGACGTTGTTTATATGAGATCTACCATTAAAATGTCTAAGAATATTTGAACAGTTAATTTATTGATAAATCGAGTCTAAATACAACCACCTGAATGCTTGTGGTTTTTATATTCCACATTTTTTAAATTTTCTGTTCAAAGATCCTTAGATTTGGCGAATTTCCCGCATGTTTTTATCGGTGAATCGTAATTACTAAGTACTACCCTGTCTACGAAGAATCGGGAAGTTTTGTATCCATTTTTAATGTGTGTTCTTTATGTTTTAATTCTTATTATTATTTCATACACAACGACAATTACAGATGAGACATTTTCAGCGATTGATCACATGGCAAAAAAAAAACGTGTGGTGTAAGTGTAACGATACGACTTAATTAATTATACCGTTGGCCGGACCTCTTCGTCGTTGATAGCTCTGCCGGGAGTTTATCTTCATTCGTCTAGTGGCCTTCTGTTTTTTGGCGTTGAGCATCTGTCCCCTGAAACTGAAAGTTACCCCAGCGAACAAAAAAGGACTTCGACGATAATTTCAGAGAGTCGTGGACGATTTATTGGTCTGGTTCTTCTTTTACCCGAACGGGAGAGAGTGTTCGGTTAATGTGCTTCTGTTTCCTCTTTTCTATAGTTAATTTCTATCTTCTAGATGAGGCGAGATGTCGATTTCTGTCTCATCTTTAGAGACACCGTCTTCAATTATTTTCGTCTACATCTCTGGGACAAATTCGCCCGTTTTCCCGAAGCGACGTTGTCGCCTAGGGCTCCCATGGCAGACTGATCGTTTCTGCATCCTTTTGCCTCGACTTCCACTGGCGAACTCATCCAAAAACTAATTTCCCACACAACGGTGAATGACGTCACCTGATATTCGTTCACTCATGTTGTCTGACCTTTTTTTACCCTAGCATTTCCTATCGGCAAAACATACCCCAAATTTGTTATAACTTTACAAAATGAGTCACTATGATACATAGTTGTTTGTCCCAAAATAACATATGCCCTTAAATTGTACTTAATCCTATTTATTTCATAATTCATACTAGTCGATCTACACACTTTAAAATACAGGGTCCGTCATAAAGCAGGGGTCAGAGTGACAACAAATGCTTTGAGCATGGTTATTAAATTGTTCGTCTTCTGGTCAAGGTGCTAGAGTTTTTCATTCTATTATTATTATTATTATTATTATTATTATTATTATTATTATTATTGCTATTACTATTGTTGTTGTTGTTGATGTAGTTTGTTTGTTTGTATGTTTATTTATTTATTTATTCATACCCGGATAATTTTCACACAACTTATTATTTGTTATTACTGACTGGCAATAACAAATGGTGTTCCCAGGAGTCTGAGTGACAACACATCTCTCATTTTTTCTATCATTCTCCACGTCTTTTAATAACAATTGCAAATCATTTTGCGTCATATAAACAGCCGTTTACTGTTGATTTCTCGCTAGCAACGACATTGGTCTTCTGTATAATTTAAGTGACAATTACCCTTCCCAAGATTCTAGTACTCTCTGCATCGTCCAATTGGACGTCTTGTTGTGGTAGTAGTAGTAGTAGTAGTAGTAGTAGTGGTATTTATATTATTATTATTATTCGTAGTAGTAGTAGTAGTAGTAGTAGTAGTAGTAGTAGTAGTAGTCGTAGTAGTAGTAGTAGCAGTAGTATTACTATCGTATTTATTTATATTATTTTTATGTCTAATGCGCATGTACTAATTTATTGATTGGAATATAGATTTCAGTGAACATAGCATATTCACCTCTAAGGAATCTATGGACAAACTGTGTATTTTCTATTGCAAAAGGCAGAGGTAGTCAAACATGGGCCATGTGTACATAGATGGCTGTTTGTGTTAAAAGAAAGAAAAAGTCAAAGTAAACAAGACAAACATTCACCAGAAAAAGAGCAACCAACAGAATATTCTAAGGCTATAAATGTGAATTTCCATTGTTACAAGCATTTACTTGGCTTGTATGAATATTTCTGGGGCCATTCACATGTTTACTGCATGGCACAACTTGTATCGCTTTTTCTTTCCTTTCCAGCGCGTTCCGCTAAGTAAACTGACTGCCAACAACGCGAAATAACGTACACATACTGTTTAAAATAAATTTGGATAACCATTACGGCTTGTTATTTCAATATAAACAGACGGAGCAATTTTCGAACCGGATTCTTGCTTACAGCGTCTTATTTATGATATTGCATTATTTTAGATTTTAATACATATTTATGAAAGTGCAATTGCAATGTTTCTACCATTCCCTCAAGATGCCTGGTCTCGTATAACATTTCAAAGCGTGTCATTAGTTCTAAGTGGTTATTCGATGTTGTTCAACTAATATTATATTGAGAATAATTTATACAAGATACGACGGCTATTTACAGCGCTAAGATGGCCGCCTTTTGCCTGGAAATGTTCACTGATCAAACGACGCATTTACTCTGGATAGCCACGGCCGATCTTTAGTAAGCATTGAAGTGCTCGTTATGTTGAAGGGTAGATCAAAGAAGCACGCCTTAAATCGTGCAACAATACCACCGTAAGGTATAGCGGATAATAATGAAATCGTTTAAGAAAATCGTTCCTTTTACTGAAAAAGGATTTGCTCAATCTTATCACTGTATTTCCCGCGGGAAATATTCCTTTTACATTTAATAGTAAGCGTCATAAACACCTGAAGGTCCAACGATGTTTGTATCATGTCTAGCATATGTATTATAATTTGTAATAAAAGAACTACCATTTCGTTCGTATTTTTTTAATACATTCATACAAAATAAAATCGTTTGCTGCTAAATCCATTTTGCTTTTTGTAGATAATTGCTTTATTTTTACTACTAGTTTTCAACTCGAATTTTTATCTGAATCTCTCACATTGGATGTGTCCATTTTATCGGCGAAATTTGCTATATATATATTAACAGGGGACATTATCCTGAAAGTTTTTTTTTGTTTTTTTGCAAGGAGGTCACCAATAATTCGCCTTTTTAAACAAAACCAAATTCTTTTATCATTGTTCTTGGTCAAGAAGAGCACACCGTCTTAATTCGACTTAATATTGAATTTAGTCCTCAAAATTCGAATATTACTAGTTCAAAGTTAAACACTAAAACGTAGTGTATTTAAAATTAGGTTCCTTTTATCGGTCAAAGAAAGTAGTTTTACTATATATGGGGAGTTTGTTCCCCCTAAGTATCCAACATCGAGGAATTCAAACTCAAGGAACCAAAAGAGAAATTAACGGTCTCAACATAAGGTGGTGCTACTAGCCGGGGAAGATAACTATGATCGGTTCAATCAATACACGACAGCCTTACATTAATCGTCGTGTGGTTGTTTAATATGTTTTTTTTGTTTTAAGAACGTAACTATATTGTATAATTTATATTATTATTTACCACAGAGAAACGCGCAAGGACTTTCAAACAAATCATGTTTTGTTCGCTCATTTCGCTTGGTATTCGCCCAAATTTTGGATGAAACTGATTAATTAATTGTATTTTTTGTCCTGATATAAAATACTCATTTACTTTTTAAACTGTTGAGAATCCAGGTTTTAATCGCTGGCGGCCATCTTTGTTTTTATTGTTTTTAATTTTCTTTGGACTAAAGATATTTTTTACCTTGGACTAAAGATATATTTTTCTTTGGACTAAAGATATTGTTACTGCTTTAAAATTTTATTACATAGAAACATAAACTTCGAACATTCAATCTACAAACACAAGTTTAAACGATTTTAAACGTATTGAAAAGCAAACATGAAAAGGTTAAAACATATTAGTTGTTAGTTTAAGAATAACAAAATGTTGCCAAAAAGACGACGGTAAAAATGTAGCATAAAAGTTCAATTAAAATGAAAAGAAAAATTGGCTTATTTATTACATCTTTGTCATATATACAAAAAATTTCAAATCTTTAAAAAATAACTTCAAATAAATCTATAGACTTACTTGCGCATGTGAAGACATGTTTTGCCAAATTGTCTCCTGCCTTAACAAAACTATCCTATCAAAAATGTAAGTTCAGTGTTATTTTTCCATGTGTTACTCTCTCGGTCTTTTCCCCCTCTCTCTTTCTCTCACTCTCGCTTTTTCTATCTCATATACATTTACCAGAGATATAATTTAAAAAAATAACCCAAGGAGTTTAGCTGAGACATTTCTTTTCTTTTTTAATGCTGAATAAATAAATAATGTTTAAAAGAAAATCAACTAATTTTGGAGCGATGAGCGCGGAGCGATAAAACCACTGCTTTTTAGTCCCAAATGGAGTTGCACCTACTCCACTCCACCTGAATATAAAATGAGCCCTCTTCTCCTTCGCTCCAGCAAAAAGGAGCGTGCTCCTGGAGCGCGCCCTTTTTTGGAGGGTTCCGTGAAGCCCTTTCACTAATATACAATAAATAATTATAACAGATGAGTAGAAAATAGGTAAATTAACTAATTACTCATATAAACTATACTTGAATGCGTGCAAATGGGAGGCATAATAGAGTTAATAAATATTAGGTAAAGTATCGCCAATATTCAAAACATTAATAGAACTATGGTATAGAGAGAAAATAAATTAATATTGTAACAGGAAAGTATTGAAAATATATTGAGATTTCTTATATGTGCAGTTCTATCTAATTGGGTAAAAATAACACTTTACACTTACAAATCTAAAATCTAAGTGTTACTAAACCGCATTGTTAATCCACATTTTAAAAGCCCTTATGTTGGCTTACATTGTAAAGGAAGCAGTAAACTTATGTGGCTTATGTAAATCAAAGTAATAATTTCACTAGTCAAAGAAAAAATAACTGACCAGATTGCATTCGTGGAAAGTTATCATAATATTAGTTAAATCCAATGGTAATCTAATTATAGTAAACTACATAGAATACATGTGAAATATCTATGTACATGTATCAAAACAATAACATCCATGAACATATGAATTAATTTAAAAAAAGGTAAAGTCAGCAAATCAAATAGCAGGAAGTAGACATACATATACACACACACACATATATATATATATATATATATATATATATATATTTATATAAATGATTAAATGCGAAAGCGTTTTCGATCTATTCAAAATATATTAACAACAAAATGGCGTATGCTCATTTAATTCTATGATAGAACATGACATTTTTATATACGTATATATAGTAATCTGCAAATGCACAGAATTAGCGTTAGGTATTGTTAATTTGCATATTTATTTAATAAAACACTTCTAATTTATTACTATTTTGTAATATACATTTTTATTTTGAATTCTCATATTTACTTCATATTATACGCAATAATGTCGTCGATTGTAAAACGTCTCATTTCGCTGAGATGCTGAGAATAGATAATAAATACACTTAGATCTTAGCCTAAACGTTAAAGAAAGAGAGCATATGGCCGGGATCCGAATCGAGTATACGGTTTCCAGGGTTTTCATTCGTGATTTCTGAAGAAAACAGTCGAATTCTAGATCCACACATCTTATCACAAACCGGGCATACATTATCGTTTGTCAATTGTGCGCATGTCTGATTTTCGCCGTCCATTATTCCTGCTGTTCTGAGCTTTTTAGGGTGATGGCGCCGTTCACTTGTACACCTTTCCACGTTTCCTTTTATTCCATTCTTTTACTCCGTTTTCCCGGGTGCAATCCCTTCCCATGTTGTGTGATCAATCCCACACATCTCCATATCCTTCTCCGAACAATCCTAGTACCGCTTTTTCCAGCCATCTTAGTACCCACATGAAACTATTTAATAACAATTTTTTACATTTAAATATTTTCTTAGGATAAGACTTGTCTCTCATCCTTACAACGTGGCCAGCCCATCTCAAACGATGTTTAACGAATAAAGCCTCTACACTAGAGTAACCAGACTCTTCCAGGACACTGACACTACTATCTTAATTGACGAATTTAAAAAAAAATAACTAAGTCTTTGATGTGTTTTTTCGAGCGCTTTAAGATGTCGATATTATGTCGCCCAGGGCTCTAATGGATACAGGAATGTTGGAAAGACAATGGATCGATACACTAACATTTTGGTATCAAGTCTAGATTTTTATCATCAACGATTCTCGAACGAACTTTACTGAAAGCATCACTTGCGCATCTAATACGGTACTGGATGTCGTCGTGTATACTGGCATTTGATTCGAGGTTACTATCTAAGTACGCAAAGCAATCTACGTTTTATAGCGATTCGCCGCCTAGTGTGATATTAGGAGGATCTGTCTTGCTATCTTGAAGTGAAGGCTGGCATAACACCTCAGTTTTCCGAACGTTGATTTTTAGTCCTAGAGATCAATCAATCCGTGTAATCTTTTTGTCTGTCAGAGCACAAATTGCATTATCATTTTCATACTTAAATTCAAAAGGAAATCTAAATTTCTTCTGTCTCTTGCCTTCAGACGTGCCATGTTGTAAACTCCACCATCTATTATGTAGTTTATTGATATAGCAGGTGCAAGTTTACCATCCTTTATGTGCAGAATCGCCACAATAAAAAGTGAAAACAAAGTTAGTGCGACTATACATCGCTATTTGACTCGACATTTTACTTTCAATTGATCTATAGAGCTGCCATTTGCAGTTAACGTTGCAGTCATATCGTTGTGAAAAAGTTTTATCATTTTTATCTCTCAAGAAAACCAGCTGTTGATAAGATATTCCAGATATAGAGGTTTATGTTGCCTTCGGCATTTATCCTAGATCATCCTTAGACTGAATATCATGTCGTTGCTACCACGAGCCGGTCGAGTCCACATTGTGCTTGGCTTAAACAGAGGTGTTAGCCTCTATTTTTTTTAAATTACAGCTAATCATAGTAGTGTAATACTTCTATAATTTTAACAGTCAGTTTTTTCTCTCTTTTTCTTTAACATAGTTGTAATTAGATCATCCCTTAAATCAGCTGGTATTTCCTCCTGTACTCATATTTTGACAATAAGTTGATGCAGTTGTGAATACAAGAGTGGTCAACCCGATTCATATATTTCGGCAGTCTTGACCACTTCAAAAGCTGGTTTCTGCTTTGTGAATTGTCTACAGGTCGTTGCGGAATTTTTTGTATCACACTGTCGACAACGACAGGATGTTGGTTTAAAAGATGTCTAAAACGTTCTTTCCACCGGGCAGAGATTTCTCCACTGCTTTGGAGAATGCAAAAGCTATCTCTACTTCGCAAAGGAGCTAGATCTTGTGTATTGAGACAATAGAGAACTCTAGTTGCACTAAAACAATATTTTTCATGTCGTTTTAATCAGCATAAATTGTATTTCCTTAGATGTGTGCGTCTACAAGTTATTTTTAATGGTTCTTGTATCTGTTTGTAGTTTGGCGTTTAATTCTCTATATTTCCTTTTTTCGTTCAACTTCAGTTCACTAAGATGTGACTCGAGCGCTTTTCTTGTTTTTTCGGTTAGACTTTTTATTTTTTGTCATTTTCATCAAACCAGTTTTCATTCTAATAGTTTAATCGACTGCCCGCAGACGTCCAAAATGGTGAACTTCAGCATTTGCCAATGTTTTTCAGCATAACTAAGCATTATTAAACGAATGAAAAATAAATGATTTAATATATTATTGTGTTATTTTATAATTGGGCGGGTAGTGTAGTATCTGTTCTGTTGTCATAAGATCATCTTCTCACGAATTACCTTCTTCGTTGTTAAGGAAGTGCGGTTCATCCTCTTAGGTATTCCATCCTTCTTGGGGGAAGGGTTTATGTAGTATATGTTATGTTGTAATGTTTTCATTTTCATAGGGACTACTTTCTCCTTTTTTAGAAGAGAGGATTAATGTAGTATAATCTCTGTTTCCATGGTACCATACTCGCAGATATGACCTCCTTTTTTATGGTAGGTTCTTTCATGTGTTATCTCGTTCTTTTTTGTAAGGGTGTATTGTAGTATCTGTTCCGTTGTCATAATACCATACTATTAATCATTAATTTCTGTTTCGGTGAGTAGCGTACTATATGTTTATGCCTCCTGCTACTATCCTACCAGACATTATCATCTCCTTTAGGGATAGGGAAAAGGGAAGACTCCCTACAGGAATTACCTCTGCTTTTGTGGAGTAGTGTTGTATATGTTTATTACCCACGATACAATCTACACAGTATTACCATTTCCTATAGTTTTTTTCTTTGAATAGGATGTGTAGTTCACTATCGAATTATGTTACTATAATAGTATCATCCAATGCATTGATTCATCCGTTCGGGCTCAGTGTATTATATTATATATTCGCTAGTATATAATAAAAAAGAAAAGTTATGTTTCCGTGTGCATGTCTGTCACTAGAAATGAAGACATACTAGAGAGTATACATTTAATATAAGTGTATTCACATGTACAATTTGAATATGAATATGTTGGTCGTAGTTCTGTGTTTCAAGCTACCATCTAGAAGAGCTAATGACACTTTTGTAACTTGATACATGAAACAATGAATTACCTATAAGCGTTAGGTTTAAATTATTAATATATACCTTACTTACTGAGTGGGTTAGATATCAAGCTGACAACATAAATTAGCTGTTAAACTAAACTCTCCTCAAATGATGTCACATATGATGCTGCCCCACACTCTAGCCGGGCAACATAGCGTAACCCTGCTTTTTTTCATATAAATACACATACGCAACTTAATATAATATATGTTTCATTTTACTTTAGTTAAAGTTCTCAGACATCAAGGGGCTCTTACCTGGGGCTAACACTTGATCTCTATATGTGATACATAGATATTCGAATATTCTATTTAAGTTCTCTACCTCTCAAACGCCGAGACAGTAAAAACGTTAAGAACATCGATTGCCTTCTCCCCAATTGACCAGTTAATTATGTTATAGTATATATTTGTTTAGGTCTCTTGGTCTTACCGGATTCCAAGACAAACATGCATCTAGTCTGCTGGAGTATCCAGCTTCGTGCTGTAACTAGAGGCAACATCACTTGAAGAAGGGGCACTATTTCTCGCATAAGCTTGTGTGGGATAGCTATACAGTGGGGATCTTATTTGTGTTTCGAATACTCTGTTATTTTGAATATTTGGTCCAGGTTTACTTGTAGGGGAAGTATCCTCATTTATTTCTATATGTTAGTAGGGGTGGCAGGAGTCAATTCACCTGTTCTGTTTCTGTTTTACTTTCCACCACTTTTATTATTTAGGTATCGTAATTATGTTTTCTTATTGATGTGTATGCGTTCTATTTCTGCCGATTCCTCATCTATGTGTTGTGGGTTTCGTAAAGAAATATTCGGTTTATTATTTATCTTGTGTCCAGTTAGTAGGGTGAATTTTCTATTACTTGGGATTCAAATATGTTACTTACTTTTCCACTTATTTCTATAAGCCCTTGCTCAGAGAACAACACTCTTTTACGAACATGCAATTCTTGTCGGCAATCCCGTGATTCGCTGTGTGGACACCAGAAAAAATATTCCATGGTTTTATTTTGCGACTCATGTAAAAGCTTTGTGTTTGCAAATTGTATAATATTACTCTAATAGTAGTTTATTCTCTTTTTGAGGTCCATTTATTAATTTGCGTTTTCTCTGGTGTATTGTATTTTAAATCTCATTAACTGTTATTCTTGTAGTTAAAATTAAAAGCGTCAATATTCCCAGGATGCTGAGCCGCTCCGTCAGGTTCATCATCGAAGGAGCATCTGCCGAACATGACATTCAGATAATTTCTCTGGGCTTCACTGTTTTTATGTTTATTTTGTGTAATATTCGGTTATTGATATATATTACAAAATCAAGTCCATACTAAATTATCCTATGGAATAGTGAGAAATGACACTGTACTATAAAATATAGAAACACAGAAAAAAAACAAGATAAAAAATTCGAATACTGTAAGCATGTTTCCATCTTAGTAGTCATAGAAACTCATGTAAGAAATATAGCTTGGGTCTGTCTTTTCTTGATGTTATATTTCGGCTATTAGGTGGATCAAATAATTTTAAAATGTCAGTGTATATATTATTTACAGATTATTATTATTGTTATTGTTGCTGTTATTATTATTAATATAATTATTACTTTTATTACTACTTTTTTCTATTAGATATTAGTTTATTTTAATTGCAGTGTACAATTAGTATTTTCATTATCATCTAAGAAACCCTGGTAATGTCTAAGGTAATGTGAATGGCAACAACAAAAAATAGTCATATCCTCCTAATTAAACATTGCATTTCAGCCTGAACAATTCACTTGATTGCTATTGAATGAATGCACGCAGAAAACAGAAATAAAACTGATGACAAAAACAAAAGGTTTTGTATGAGATAAAAAAGCTGAATTAAAAGAAAAAAAACGTTCAGGTAAAGAAATGAAGTCTATTGAGGAAATTTGAACACGAATATTTAGATTTAGCAAGTCACACAAAGTATTTAAATTATGACACAGAAAAGTCACGAGAACGAACGCACAGACGCATACATACATGTCGTCTCACAACACTATAAATGTGGTAGTCAAAGTAAGTCTGTTTCGAAGAATTCTTTCACATTTACAAGATATTTGATTATATTTATCAACCCGTTACACTATCATGGTTTCGATCTTTAAACTCGGTTTAATTTTAAATAACGAAAAATGTTTATTAAAAACTGAAAATGGTATGAGGCGTTAATATGAAGACTAGCATTTATACGCGATGTTTCTCGTTTATCATATACGGCTAAGATGAGACTGCTATGCGGAAATTTACTATTACTTTTTAGATTCACGACAGTCAGTCCAACTTTTGTGTGCGGTTAAACGTGATATTACAAACGGATGGGTTGAGAAACGATATTACATAAACAAAAAAGCATTTCTTGCGTTCAGTAACGAATATTTTATATTTTCATGACACGCTGATTTTTAAGAAACCCTGTGTCAACTTTTCCAAGAAAAAGACATGGACAGAAAAAAGAGAAGAATGATTACGTTAGAAAACGGAATTGGTCATTAAAAGTAAGCTCAGAAATTAAGCAGATGTGTACAGAATGTTAGGTTATGACAGAAGGTCGACGTTACAAAGAAGCTATATAGATTATGTCTATTGCGTATAGAATGTCGCAGTCTACGACCTATTTTATGAAGTGTTTACCATACTACGACGGAAGGCTGGGAATAACCATTCTTCTCAATTCATTTGCTCTCAAAACCGAAATAAATCAAGAAAATAATGATGTTTGCTTTATTATTACAATTACAATAAGGCAGAACATTTTCCATGCTGTTGCATGGCAACAAGATCTCAGCTGTTTACGTGCTGATCCGTCGTCAGAATAGAGAGAAATATCGGTAGGCTTAAACGCTATATCAAAAATTGTTTTGTCGGTCAGTAGAACGAACTATTGTACGCATGTGTACTACTTTGAGTCGGAGATTATAATATCTATGCCCATGCTTTTAAAATTGGGAATCAGAAATGTAATAATGCATGCACCTTCTAAAATATTCCTGGAATATCTTTTAAGTAATGTGAAATTTCATGACAACCATCATCGGAGTGCAACGATAACAAATGGGTTTGTTTTATTTCGATTTATATGTTTCTCTAGTTTTCACCGTTTCCCCTTGTTCTGTTGCAAACTAATTTATATCACGCTGGAGACAAATAAAGGCATTTTCTTGTAACGAATACAGACAGCATCCTGTAACATTATAAGTTAATGTTGTATGTACGTTTGGGGAGTTTAGAAAAACGTTTGGCTTATTCTAATAAAACTTTATAAATACCCATTTTTTTCCAGAAACATAACCCATTCTCGTTGTCGCTTACAGCGTTGTTATTAATTAAAACATATACATAAGGAAAACCTATGTCATCTAGACAGTTATTTTAGATGTATTAGATGTAAACAAATTACAGAAATTACTTTGAAACTATCGCAATAAAACAGCCAACAGGAAAATAGTTGTAACGTGTTGATGTGTATCGTGACTAAAATGGATCGGTTATAATGTGGTTGTAAACGTGAAAGTATGTGTGTACCATTGGCTGGATTGCAGATATGAGTGATGAGCGGAGATAATTTGATGTTATGAATGTAGATCGTACTTTCGAAGTGGAATAACACAATAATTTATATATATATATATATATATATATATATATATATATATATATATATGTATATATATATATATATATATACATATATATATATATATATAGATTGATAAATATATATATATATATATATAGAGAGAGAGAGAGAGAGAGAGAGAGAGATAAATATAAATATAAATATATATATAAATATAAATATATATATAAATATATATATTTATATATATATATATATATATATATATATATATATATATATATATATATATATATATATACATATATATGTGTGTATATGCGTGTGTGTGTGTGTGTGTACATTTAATTGTCATGTATATATGCATACATTTATTCAAATATACAGGGTGATTCATAAGTCACTTACCTATTTATTTGGAAATTCTTAAGTTAAAAAATACGGTAATACAAAACAGATTCATTTATGGGAGATTAAAATAACAGCAAATTTTCAAAACGTCAACCTTCGTTCTGCATGCATAGCTCTATTCTTTTTTGCAAGGAATTTACGACTCTTTGTAGCATATTTGATAGATTAATTTTAACAAACTCGGCAGTGATGTTTCATTTGAGGTCGTCGATGTTAGTTATTTGCGTGACAAATAATTGGTCACGTAAATATCCCCACAAAAAATAGTCCAACGGCGTCGAATCAGGGCTTCGCGGAGACAAATTGATTGGCCCATCTCGACCCCACCATCGATTTCGGAACTTCTCATTAAGAAATGTTCGGACATTGAGTCCCCAATGCGGAGGAGCGCCGTCTTGATGGAACATGGATTTTGAGTATGTTCTTCGCTGTTTTAATTGAGGGATTAAACATACTTGCAGCATTGACAGGTAGTTTTCTTTATTGACATTCGTATAAAAAAAATAAGGACCAATGAGATGTTTACTTGTCAAAGCAGCCCATACAGTTATCTTAGAAGATTGAAAAGAGCTTGGCATTGTCAGGTGGGAGTGTTCATAACCCCAAACACGACATTTATGTTTGTTCACAGTTCCTTGGACGATGAAAGTTGCCTCGTCGCTAAACACAACGTTGGAAGGATTCAATTGTAAATGACATACTGCCTGAAAAAAAAGCACATGATGTTTTACACAAATTTAAATACTAATAACATTAAAATTGTTGCTGACATTCGTAAGTTTATACTCTTCAGATTTTAAATTCATACATACAGAGCGTAAAATTATATGAGAATTTTTTACCTAAAGATTTAAAAATGTACCTTATTTTATAGTATTTTAAGTAAAGGGAATACAGAAAAAATATTCAAATGAAATAAATGATTTATATTAACTCAGACCTTAGTTTCGTATTCAAATGAAGTAAACCTATACTTACAATATTAATAAAGTAAATTATGTAATAAGAATTATCTTTGAGGTAAGTAAAGTATTTGATGGATAAACAATGAGTATCACTTGCTAAAATAGAAGAAGAATATAAACAACTGCTGGAATAATTAAAATTGATGGAATACGTTACATGATTTTTGTTGCTAATAGTGAATTATGGTTTCAAGATGGCAGACTTCCGAGGGTCGAACGTGAGTTCAACGTTTTCTTTTTGAACATTTATCAATCATGTCAACTACGTTGTATAATCTTCAAATTTAAGAACTTTTTAAGAAATTTTTCGTAAGCTTGAGGTGGAAGGATACTATATTGACACACTAATGTTGTTTGATCCTCTTTAAGCGAAAGGATTCGGAAACAATTTGGACTGAAGTGTATCTGTTTTGAAAATCTCTTGTAAGAAAAGTTAAATCTTTACTTTTGGAATATAAATGGACTTAGCTTACTTATATATATATATATATATATATATATATATATATATATATATATATATATATATATATAAGTAGCTAATGTTTCTTCGTAAAAACGATATTTGAATGCGTTTATTTTTCAATATCAAATACAAAAACAAATACAATTGTAAATACACATATACACATATACATAAACATACACCGCCCCATACATATATATAAGGAAAGTTTGAATTCCTTACATGAGAGTAAGATTTACCTCCGAGACTGGAGAGTTTACTTACCTACTAGAAATAATCCTCGGGTGTCGGCTGTCTTTCTGTATAATCGTTTGTCAGGACAATCTGAAATGAGGATACTTCACCCTACAAGTAAACCCTTGCAAAATATTCAAACAAACAAAGCATTCGGACCCCAAATAAGATCCCATCGACAAGGCTATACATTGTCTCTTACGTGGAATGGTCTCCTTTCTCCAAGTAATGTTACTTCAAGTAACAACACTTAGCTGGATACTCTATCAGACCAGATGAGTTGTTTTCCTGGAATTCGATTGGACAAGGAGACAACAAAAAATAATATAACATAGTTAACTGGCCAATTAGGGAGAAGAAAATTTATGTTCTTAACTTATTTACTAACTAATGTTTGACAGGTAAAGGAGAACTTTAATGGAATATTCGAATAACTATATCTTGAATATTGAAGTCAGATGTTAGCACCTGGATGGGGCCCCTTGATTTCTGAGAACTTTAAGTGAAGTAGTATTAAAAGCGATATATAGTGGGTGGGATATTTGAATACAATTCAAACATACTATTCCGACAACGTTCATTGACTACTCTAGTCAGTCTTTCTATATGTGCCTCCCTTCGCCTAAATATAACTTTAATTCAACTATTGGCGTGGTAATGTCCCATGACAGTATGGTTATGACGCTTGCTTGCGAGGTCAATGTTGATTCTGTAGTCGGTGTTCGAACCTTGCGACCGTCTGAGATTATAATTCCCTACAGTTACGAGAGCGAAAGGTTGAATAGCTGGCGTATGTACGTAAAAATAATTTAGTGTTATTTACTTAAAATGTATATTGTTATAAGCCTTTCTAATAAGATATAAGTTAAGCCCTGTTTAGGGAAGTTGAAAATGGAGTGACACGTGGCTATAAGGCATATTTCGACATAATTCATTGACTATTCTAATCAGTCTTATATATATATATAGTACACAGTAAGTCAATAATTATAGAAACATATATTTCGGCAGTGTTCGTAATCTTATTTATCTAGATATAATATGATGTTTTTACAATATCAGAAAATCACGCGAGTAATTGAATTTATCATATAAAAAAGTATAATCATCTTTCGTGAGGACCTAAAAATACTTACTGTTGACGCATTATTATATAGTGAAGAATGTTCTACTTAATTTAAGTTCTATTCTATTTTTGCATCGCACTCGACCGTCACGACGGTAACAGACTGTAAATATAAAGATTTCTATTCACTAGATCTTCATATTACCTGTCGATCTTGACGAGAATCAAGAATGATGTCCAGATTAGATTTTGAGATTTTACGATTTTACATTTCTCATATGAGTTGCCATAAAAAATAACTGGAGAGAAACCTATCTCAGACGGGCATGTGTTGTAAATCTGTATTTGACAGTCTAGAGGAAAAGTAGATAATAGTGAGTATTTGAAGGAAATCTGGTTCATAAATATACGACATAACACGTAGTTAAAATCGATAATAGCGATAGGGAATAAAAAAATGTCAAAACGATGAATAGACATATTGACAAAATATTATATATTGTGAATAACATACCCATCCGTTCAACCACTTTTCACGATTTGATATAAATATTCGCACACAGACACACACCCACGGGTATATATGTATATATATATATATATATATATATATATATATATATATATATATATATATATATATATATATATATACATGTATATATAAGCAATATATATACAGTTATATAAATATATGCATACATATAATAATATATGCATGTATACACATACATGCTATATATATTCATGTATATATCCAAATTGATGCATATACTACATATACATCTATATGCATATATGTACATATATAAAGAATATGCAACCAGATACGATGTATATATATATATATATATATATATATATATATATATATATATATATATATATATATATATATATATATATATATCCACGACGGCTGTGGATGAGTGCCTGATACTGAACCCATCAGTGTACGAAACCGCCGGTTAAACCGTCGTTGCAATTTCTGGTTTAATATATATATATATATATATATATATATATATATATATATATATATACATATAAATATTTAAGGACATTTTTTTCTTATTCCATATATATATACATATATTTATATATATATGTATATATATATATATATATATATATATATATATATATATATGTGTGTGTGTGTGTGTGTGTGTATGTATGTGTGTGTTATTACTTCCACATTTAATATTTATCAAATGTAGGATTTTACAACATGAAGTAGCTCTTTAGTGCGTGACTAGAGTTATTTTACAAAGTTGTATTTTCACTTGAAAATGATCAAGGATATATGTTCACAGGTAAAATCCGTTTTCAATCTGTGCAGACAATTGTTTCGGCATAAAAACTAAGGATGTCGGTGTTAGAAATATCAACGTATCTCCAATATTTAAAGATATACGTCTGAGAGCACGTTTCAAAATACGTTTAAAAAGTACGTCTTAATATACATCTACAAATACGCATTAAAACATATATATGTGTGTGTATCTTTTGTATGTTATTCGTACTCTTATAGGTATGTAGTGTTTTTTTTAGAATTACATCGTGAATAAAACAAATGACCCGACTGGATTCATCTAATTTAGCCAGTGCGTATGTATAATTCTGTGTGGAAATAAACGAGACCATAATCCGGCAAAATAAGCTTATTTACGTGACAGGAATGTCTGCATAAATAAATAAATATATATATATATATATATATATATATATATATATATATATATATATATACATAGTATTATTATATATATCTGATCGGAATGTACGTAAAAACGTGGTATGCTTATCTGTTCCGATGGATACTGCATCCCATAGACTGCTATTGTCTTGGCCTTCAGGGCTTTGATTTGCGCGGGTCTATGGGTCTGTCCTGTGCAGTTCTAGGAGGTCCACACTCCCAGGCTTCGCCTCCCCTCTTTGGGGAGGAGTAAATTACTGCCTGAGGCGCCCCTACCGGGGAATGCCGACGGGGCTGCCCAGGCAATTTTTAAACCCCACTTTCCCGACCCGACCTTGGGTAACATCTTACTTGTGGGAGTAAGATAAAAACTTTCCTCGTGCCTAACTCCTGGAATGGAGTAAATCAATACTCATAAAACGCTTATTTAAAAAAGCTGGCTTACCGGAATACACTTTCTATCTACGCTTACGGTAGATATTGATTCATCCATGCACGGATATTCTATTTCGCCCGACTGTAACATGTTGAATTTGTTTTGTATCGGCCAGTATCTTCCGTTGCGGTCACCACCAGTTTTATTATAATATAAAATCTTTGAAAAAAATACAATTCAGGAATGACAGGAATTCAATGTTTACAATTCAAAATTATCGCATGTCATAAGTGGATCTTTTTAAATAAATATGTTTACTTATTAGCTATTTCCAATCATGGAAAAGTAAATTAAAAGGAATCTCATCATTTGTGTATATTTAACAATACTTGTTTCGCTATAACTATAAAAACCTTTACACGAATATTCAAGGAAGATAATCACTGGTTACGCGCGGTAAAAGTAATTGATGTTTCGTCTAATAATTAAATTGAATAAATTACTCTACACTCAGCTTATATATTCAATAATGTAAGATGAACATAAATGCTCACAAGCTGATTTATTTTCAAACTAGATCCATTATTCTGTTGGGAATAATATAATCTAAAATCCATCAATTTAAATTCTTGTGCTTTTACAAGACGTTCGGATATTTTAAATATGCTTCTACCCAGCTGTATCTGAAAAGCACACAACGTTGAATATTTTATTTTCGCCATATTGTAAGGTAACTCTTCAGGAGAATCAGCTTATCATCAATTAAAGCATGAAAAGTATATCAAATGAATTTGGAAAATATCTCGTTAAATATATAGTATACAGTTGGGAGATGGAAATATTCGAACACATAAAATAAACTTAATGTAATATTTCCAAGCATAAAATAAACAAATGTGGTATACATTTGATGCATAAAGTTGCATACTACTAATATACACAAATACACTTAAATGTAATTTAATTATATACAGGTTCATACAATTCATTTATTTTAATAGGTGAACAATTAATCTTATATAAAAATATATAGAGAATTATAACCTCTCGATTGCGGCATCATTTTAAGGTATAATATTCTTGAACGTTCCAACAATGTTATCAGTTTTGATCGTGAGGTTAACTATAATTGTTAACCTCACAATCAAAACCGAAACAGTCTGTATCTTATGGACGAGAAAGTTTTAATCAAGGCAAACGGCAAAAACATGACTACTTCATAAGAAAAAATACTTGGTAAGCTCTGAAATATAGAAAGAGTTAGAGGGAGATCTCTAGTAATCTTAATATTTCTTTCACTGGGATGTGTGCATTCATTACAAGGTTTAAAAGATGTAAGACCATTGAAACAGGTGCGCACAGGAAGAACAGGTGCTCACAGGAAGATTTCACAGCGAGTATGGAGAAAATTAGAACGTCAGATTAAACACAATCCAATTGTTAACGTGATGAACTGTAGGATTATTTTCTTTTTTTCAGGAAGTTACGTAACAAAGAAAAATATTTATGTCTCTCTATCGCCAAGAAGCATAATAACGTTTACGCACCGGTTCTCATTAAACCACTGAATTTAAGCTAACTTGAGCTAGTTCAGTCCCATATGTGTGACCGTTTGAAAATAGTAGGCGTTGTATGTTGGAAGACGGCAACATATCCCTGCAAACAACTTCAAAACCTAACGTTGTCATCTCCCTATGACCAGCATATACATACGACTGGGGACAGCTTATCATAATAAATATTCTGTAAGCTACATAGAGGGAATCACTGAACAATTATTAGGTGTTGTAAAATACATTTTGGGGTTGTCAAACCGATAAGATTACCGTAGTATTTTGTGCCTATATTACTAAATAAAAATGTAATGAATTAATTAATACGTACTGTAAATTTGGCTTAGATCGGAAAATTCCCAGATTTTTGCTGATTTAAAAAAATGTATGTTCTTGATTTACATTTTTCAAATAACCAAGTTTTATTTAATTTGGATAATAAGGTGTAACAATCATAAATCATAAGGTGTAACAATCCCCAGAACTGGCGTCACTGTTGACTACGCCCTGACCCCAACCCAAACCCCGAGTCCGAAAAACAGACATTAAAATAGTTCTACGACGCGAAGCGACCGTTTCGATTTTCAAATAATGATTTCATGGTAAGTGGGGTCTTACTCGCACGGCTGGTAAAGTCAATGCGTTGAACTCAAGTGTCAATTGGTGCAGACATGCGCGCAAATAGATGACAGTTTCTTAAACTTAGATAGATAGAGAAAGACCAATGTTTTCCTTGAACGGTATGTGGACAGGGGGTGGCTAGATATAATTAAAATGACCAGTGTTTCATTATATGGAAGAGCATTACTTTAGGTAATATTTTATTAAGCAAATTATCTACTATCGCATTTAATAGATATCGTAATTAATAGACGATAAACAAATCAGTATTATAAAACTTGTCGAATTTTAATAAACAACAGATAATATGTTTTATGTAGTTGAAATTCGTATGTTAAAATGATAAATTATGTATTTGTTCATGTTGTAGTGTACACGGGAGCACTATCGTGGTTAAACAGGAGATTCTTCCGGGAACATGAAGAAAACAACATTTGGAATGTTGGAATTCAAACTTTTTCCTAAAAAAAAGAGATATATTCTTTAATGTTGATGCTCTTACAAATATTAACTGTCTAATACCAAGCGAGTAAAATGCACCCGAACCCATAATCAGTCGATATGCATGCTAAACTGTTGTTTGACGACAATCAACCCCGAATCTATCACATGATCTTCGAAGACACCAGTTGGAGCATCATCCGCAAGAGAAAAATTCGACTGATCTGACCAAATAATTAATTGAAACCATTCTGATGAGAAAGTGTCGTATTCAGAAATAAAGTTAATCCCACCCATGATATCCTACTGTGATAACACATACTTTATTTACGTATCGTCTTGATGATATATAGTTTTATTTCAATCGCCAGGATATTTTTCTTCGGGAAAGAGACTTACCGTCTTTGATTTTGAACTCCTCGGTCAAATTTCTAAAGGTGTTTTTCCTGTAACGAAGATCTGTTATTTGAATCATATGTTCTTGTCTATGATTACAGACAGGGTGAATCCTTCTTTCTTGTTCACATCAGCTGTTCAATCATATTTTTGTTTTCACTGTCGAAAAGGAAGTAGCAACGTTTTACTTGTTCAATATGTGCTTATACTATGAGCTTCAGTTTTTTCATCTTTACAATTCTAGTTTTCATAATTTCATACAAATGCTGATTTATTTTCTTGTTAAATAATTTTATGAATCTAGCAGCTAAGAAAAATTGCATCAGGTATCATCCAAATTATTTGAAAACACAATATTAACAAAATTATTAAAATATACGACATGCTCAATCTTTTCGCCTGGGAGTGTATATGAGACTATAGAGCTCTAAATCCTTCTCATCTAGTCCATATATGTATATACATACATATCTTGGATAATGCCCCTATGGGAATAGACGTATATGTTGGAAATAGTTGGTTTGAATTGCGCGAATTAGCGCGGGTGCAGTCGAGTGCAGAATGGGGCCTGTTCTCACAGTCAGAGCTAACAGACGTGACAAGGTCACCATGTGACGAGATCCCAGATCAAGGGTCAGTGTGCATTGACGAGAGGCTCTGTGACGTCACAGGCCCTTGCGTGAGAAACAGAGGGATCCGTAACGTCACTCGTTCCTCGTTAGAAGCGAGTTTCGTCAGTCTGGGTTTTGGAGGCAAACCGATGAGACGTGATCGTTACCATGTAAACTACGACAGACAAGGGAAATATGTCCCTGTTAAAATACAGGCGAGAGATATCCTTTCCCCCTCTATCAATGGTTAAGAAACTAATTGTTAAGTACCTACGATAAAGTAGTGATTTGCTCTCTCTCTCTTTCTCTCTCTCTTTCTCTCTCTCTCTCTCTCTCTCTCGACGTAGTGAATGTCTCCAGGCCGATAAATTACAACGCTCATAATAAAAAGAATTGAAACTTAAAGAGATTGTTGTTTGGTGAGTATGTAAGGAAGCTTTTGTTGCAGACAACAGATGGCATGGTTCACGGCAGGAAGGAAAGAAGAAAGAGTTCGTCCACTGGACGACATCGGGGCTGCGACCCTCTACACGGCGAGGGAGAAATCAAAAGGTATGCAAACAACATATGAACTGTGATTTATGATGTTTTAAAAATGACGAGTATCAAATGTGAACTGCCACGGCTTTTTCTGGGACTAAATAGTAAAGGTGAACACCCGCGGTCCCAAGCAGAGGGCTATCCAACCCCCCCCCCCCCCACACACACACACACACACACACACATATATATATATATATATATATATATATATATAAAATATGAAAGAAAACGTATACTTTTAGAGGATATAACCTATAGTGAAATACTTAAAGCTAAATATACGAGATAGAGCAATTATAAATATAAATGAAAGAAGAGAGATAAATATGTACAAATTGTCAAATCTATTTCAACTTCGTTTGTTCAATACAAAGTGTACTCGGTACAAACATGTTTTTTCTTACCTTAAGCCAAGACTTTTCAAAGATTAAAATCTGATTATCAGAGGAATTACAGAGATAGATAAGATGACAGTGGAAAATCCAAAATCCAAAATTAAAAAAAAATGTAAAGTAATGGAGAGTAAGAGTGTTCGTGAAAAATTTGGAGTCCGTCCAGTTGATGAATGTCCATATATATATATATATATATATATATATATATATATATATATATATATATTAATAATGGAGTTTATGTATCTGTATGTCTGTCTATCTCTCTGTCTGTCTGTTTGTCTGTCTGAAGCCAAAACTATACTATTTAAGACTATTGTACTAATTATGAAATAGTATAGTATATACTATTTCAGACGAATGCACTATCTTTAAATGCTCAATTCAGGGGCATTCTCTCCTCTTTTTTGAGAGGTGTGGAGGTAGTGTAGTATTTGTTCTGTTGTCATGATACCATCTTCCCAGGCATTACCTCCTCTTTTTTGAGAGGTGTGGAGGTAGCGTAGTATCTGTTCTGTTTTCATGATACCATCCTCCCAGACATTACCTCCTTTTTTTATAGAGGTGTTGATTTAGTGTTGTATCTGTTCTGTGTTCATGATACCATCCTCCCAGTCATGCCCTCCTCCTACTTTGAGAGGTGTTGAGGTAGTGTAGTATCTGTTCTGTTGTTTCACATTATTATTTTTTATTTTCATTACGTTGTTAAGACAAGGTGTTTTGTTATAAATAGAAGTTAAGCAAGGTATATCTCGGCCATTAGTAAATAGGTGACCATTTTAGAAAAAATAAACTGCTGACTCATCCTTCAGGTCCTTCCGGAAGTGACGTCATTGTGAGAGGATCTTTTCACATTATCATACTTTATTTTCATTACGTTTTTAAGACAAGGTGTTTTTTTTAAATTGAAGTTAAGCAAGGTATATCCCAGCCATTAGTAAATGGGTGACCATTTTGGAAGAATAACAAAACTGGTTCATTGATATGACGTAGGCGCTTTCAATAGCATATTTAAACATGAGTTCTTTGATATGACCGAGGCGCCTCCTCAATTTTTTTTTTTTACTTTAACTATGTATGGGGAGGGTGAAACAAAATTTTTTTAGGGCGAGCCCAATTTTTTATTTTTTTATTTCTTCGACCAATTTTTATTTGGAGCAAATCATAAGGGCTCTGTGTGTTAATGTCCAAATAAAGTTTATCTTTCGTTTTTTAGGACAAAATGAATTGCTCAAAGTCAAAATTGGACGAAGAAATTAAAACTATAACTAATACTTTGTTCAAAAACGGCTGCCCCCTTGATGTGATTAAAGTGGTCACCCAATGGAAAATAAATACTTTTTTCCGAAATAAAACCATATACGGTGATTAAATGTCCAATTTACATTCGTTTACCTTGGCTAGGCACAATAAGTGAGAAATTCGCCCAGCAAATCAGCTTAGCAGTTGAAAATTCTTATTTTTCTTCGAATGTGCGTGTTGTGTCTTCTACAAAACTTTTATTAGCGTTCTCTCGTGAAAACGTTCTACCCCCCCCCCCCACCATAAAAATAATGTAATTTATAATTTAGAATGTAGTTGCAGTGCTGACTACGTGGGTAGGACGACATTAAGATTGGATAGTACAGTCCAACAGCACATTCCGAGTGGGATCAGGAATGGCACCTTCCGATAAACGGACGTTCAAAATAACACATACGGGTCTTCCATTACAGACCATTTACTTAAAAACCCGCCCTGCGCTAGGACTTTTAGCATGGACTCCTTAACCATTCTCAGTCATGCTCATTCGTTATAGCATCTCAAAATCTTGGAGACGATCCACGTTCGTCTTAAACGTCCCTCCCCTTACAAGCAAAGGGAATGTCTATTGGGACTAGATGTGATCAGTCTCTAAGATTCATCCTCCATTGTACATATAACATAACGCTATTTTATTTTCTGTAAACTCTCGTTTCACCCCGTTTTTTTTATCCCTTGTTTTTTGTAATCTCTCGATACAGTCTTTGTTAAGAAAGGGCGAAACCGGTCGGCTGGCATTTTTTTCTTCTCTTGATGAACTTTTAATCATGAACGATAGAATTCGTCTTCCCTTCATGATTGCAATATCTATCTATCTATATATATATATATATATATATATATGTATATATATATACATATGATGTATTTTTATGTAATTATTTTTATTGGTGATTGTAGCGTTCGTTGTAATTTTGCTTACTATTATTTCGATTGTCTCACTTCCTAAGTGATTAAGATGCAGAAATTTGCATCATTAGTCGCCCTTTACTTCATATGACGTATTTTTCGTTAATATATATTTTTTATTAATTTCATACGTACATAAAAGTAATCCATGGACACGTGTTTCTAGCTTACAGCCGTCATCGGCATGGCTAACTAAGACAAAGATCGAACCTTCGATATTGATGTCTATAGTACAGCGTTCTACCACTGGACCAATACGCTCTGTCTAGAAATATATACGATTTTTATCACCTAAATATTTAATGCATTTTTATGTAATTATTTGTATTGGTGATTGTAGCGTTCGTTGTTATTTTGCTTACTATTATTTCGATTGTCTCACTTCATAAGTGATTAAGATGCAGAAAATTGCATTATTAGTCGCCCTTAATTTTATAGGACGTATTTTTCGTTAATATATATATATATATATATTTCTATTTATTCTATACGTACATAAAAGTAGTCCATGGACACGTGTTTATATATATATATATATATATATATATATATATATATATATATATATATATATAAATATATATATATATATATATATATATATAGAGAGAGAGAGAGAGAGAGATAGATAAGAAATCAATAGCGCACGGCAACTAATATTTTATCGTCCCGCATTCGTCATACCATGTTGTTATCGCGCTATATTTTGTGGACTATTATGAATTTGGAGCAGTCAGTTCATATAATATTTTGTTTTAGTTTTCTTGGTGAGCGAGCACATCAAACTCAGTTGATCACTTAATAATTATCTAAAGAAAACATATAATGATCATTATTTTTGTAAGTCAATGGTGGGTTAACGTGGCAAGGAAGTAACTTAGCGAACCAGAAGTCGAGAAATAGGATACATCTGAGAGAGGTAGAAAGCTAGAGAACGTTCTTTTTTCTGTGGAGCAGAACATATGTGTTTTTTTTTACTTCTTTCCTCTCTCTTATGCTCGCCGATGCTACAACAACGATTCGGGTCGGCTCTTGTCCAACTCAGGCTTTTTCATGTCGAACTTGGAAACCTGGACGGATTACCTTGATAAACACTTAATTTAATTCACCTGAATAGATTACACTTTTTTCCGTCAGCTATAAGCGAGTAGAAGTCTTAAATGTGTTATTTTTATTTTATCCTTCATTTCTATCGTCTGTAGTGATGATCAAATGTTCAACCTTCAAAGGACTGTAACTTAGAACTGATTGTTTCTTAATACCTTTCTCCATTGCGTAACGTGTATATATACGCATGTTGTGTTAGATTCGCCAAAGCGCTGAGTGTATAACATCCAATATGAGAATAGAAGTTTCAATAATACCAATTATACAAAATTCTAATTGTCATAAATAAGTGCTTGTATAGATTGTTATTAGAGTGGAATAGCGTGATAGAGAAATGCAGAAGAAAGAGCCGTAATTATAAAAGATTGATTTTCATAAGTAAATGATTGAATGAAGGTATACATACACAGACATTGCGTGAGCCGTCATTATATAACTTTTGGCAACAAAAACGAATAAAAAGCTATATGTTGTTGAGAGTATTCAAATCGAACGGAAAGGAAGCTCGATAATATCGCTCCGTGTTTCTTCTTGTCTGCTTCCGACGACGTTTTCTTTTCTCCGCCAGCGCAAGCACGGGGGAAGAAATGAAGCAGATGATTACATCACGCCTGGTGCAGTCAGCCATCTTTCAATGGCGGGCGAGAACTTCCGGTCGACTAGTCAGCTGGATACTTGCTTTAGTTTTGTGTGAGCAACGCTGTGAATGGATACACTGACGCATTGCCTTCTAGTATTTGTCGTTGTCTCTTCAACCCAGTAATGGCTTCATTATTTCTTAATAGTTTTCGGTCTTGTACGACGATTTATCACCGGGATCTTTTGATTAAAAATCTGACATTACGATTTTCAATGGGGTCGAAAAGAAAACTGTTTGAATATAAATGAAAGAAGCAAATTATGATATTTACAAGAAAATATTTCCAGGTCAGTGATATAATTTTATTAACAATTTTACTCCATTTACTGATTACATTTATAACAATTTCTTAAAGAAATAAAATATTCTATATGTAAAGGTTTGTATAGAGCTATAATTGCGTTGGCATACCGGTTCCTGTAAGATTACCAAAGTTAAACAACGTTGAGGCAGGTCAGTAATTTATGGGTGGCTATGTTGCCAGAGAAGGTGATGTATTGAGAACTGTGTTCGGAGTCATGCGACAGATAAGGAGACTAATGCCCTGGCTGCAACAACTTAAATTAAATCACATCTTGACGGAAAAATAAAGTTCGGGTCCTATCCTAGTCGGAAGAAGGATACAACAAAAGAATAAAGAGTGTGGCTGTGTCTATTTAAGAGATGATCAAGCCTTCTATACTGACTTTGAGCTGTGCGATCCCGGTTCAAGTTTAGTTCAGTGCATCCATACAAATATATTAATCGATAAATCCCACAAAGCGATAGTAGCATAAACTATATTATCAAGGGTTGGTAGTGTAACTAATCTTGGAGAAAGAAACTAACAGACTCTGTCTGATTATTTTGTCATATTTCCGGTCTTCCTGTTTCTTTCTGCAAACCCGGTTCAGTAACGGTTGCTTTATTATATACTCCTTGTAAAGGAACACTTACCGATGATAGTTGTATCTCCAAACTGAAGCAGGCTATGTATCCGATACATCATGCTTAGTTTAAACGTGTCGCATGTGAACTATTCGTTTTATTTCTTCAGACTTGTTTCTAAAATGTTCAGTTGAAGTCTGAAGATCCAACCAAAATAGTTGAAATACATTTTTCAGATCAATTGAATTTTTTTTTTAGTTATTACAGTTCAAACTTTATGTTATGACCCTGCACCGACAGTGAGCCAACTAACAGGAATTAGCCTTATAAGCCTCGTACAAGCTATATATATATATATATATATATATATATATATAGAGAGAGAGAGAGAGAGATTGAGAGAGAGAGAGAGAGAGAGAGAGATTCTGTCTACATTTTTATTTACATGAATGTTTTGGCTATATATGAGTATACATGTTTCAGTTATCGATTTCCTCACGCTAACTTGTTAGGACGAACACCGTGTTGGTGTTTTCATCCTAACAACATGGTTTGAAAATGCTAAGCCATGATAAGAGTATAGCTGAAAAAGATATGCCCATCTGCGGGTAAAAGTTTATATGAATACACATTTATACTAAATACATAGCTATACGTGTTATTGAGAAATAATTAATTACTGCATTAATTCTATGAACTAAAATTACGTGAACTGTATTTATGCTAGTGTGATCCGTGGAAATTCCACAGTCGTATACTTCACTTGGTGTACATTACCGCAGGGCATTCTATAGACACCCGGCGGGAACGCTGGTCCCACAATATTACTGCAACACTTTAGTTCAAACTGAAACATAATTATTAAGGTACTCTGCTTAATTTACTTTAAGAATATGTATATGTATATTATTTTTGGGGGTCTATCTTCAAAACGATCGTACGAGATTGTGATATATTCCTATTTTATGTACATCTTTTATTATATAATTTGGGGCAGAACAGGGACTACAGTTCGATCTTTGTCAGAATGACAAAATGGGTATTTTAGCTGGGGTTTTTGGTGATTTTTTAATTTAATTTTCGACAACCAGGAAATACTATCTTTGAAAAAAATTGTGTACAGTGACAACGTTAGCATGAACATGAAAATGCATTAGCGTATTATATATACATATATGTATGATGGAGTAAATATGAAATAAAACTTTCAGACAAAATGTAAAATTAACTTTAAACTTTCAGACACACTTTCATTTAAGCTTATGGTTTAATTTTAAATGTTAAATGTTAAATGTTCAAGCTTTCATTGAAGCTCATTGTTTTTCAGACAAACATTCATTTAATCATAAAATAAAACTTTCAGACGAAATGTAAAATTAATTGATAAAAAAATATATCGAAGATATATATATATATATATATATATATATATATATATATATATATATATATATATATATATATACGTAAATATATACATATATATCGATCAGAACTGCTGTTAAGTTAAATCTAATAGGTAAACTGGTATTCGAAAAGTAGGATGTACCTCCGATTAATGTTCTAAACTGTTTCTGCATATGTATATATTGAGTATTAGTTTATTGAAGTAAACCACTTGACTTTTTTTTGTATTCCTTTACACATTTTCTACGGTTTTACAACGAATTTTGTTTAAATGCACTAAAGTTAAATGTATCGAAAGCAAAAATATTTAAAAAAAACACGATTAAACATATTTCAATTATTGCTTTCAAAATCTTTCCATCGTAAGTGGTTGGCTTCGTTCAATCTGTTTAATAATAAGCGACACTCTTCAACTTGTTCAATTCGAGATATTGGTTTCGAACATTTTAATGTGTAATGGGGAATATTTAGTTTGTTTCTTGGTGTCCATATCTTATGCTTACTTACAAGTAGAAAATCAATGGAGAATATTCCTTATATGCGATATTCCTAAGAATCGATTATGAACGAAAATGCCAGGCCCTCTAAAATCCGTATTCTCAGAAAAGCTCCCCCCGCCAATAGCATAGAATACCGCAACGTAAATAACCAAAACAAATTGTCCTGCCTCAAATTTGAGATATATTCTTTTGGTGTGTCATTGCGCCAACTTTGATTCCAAAGCGAGAATCCACTTCGATATAGAACTAGCTACAATGAGCGACAAGATACGATAGTTGGTGAACTATCCTAAGTCTTGAACGACAACTGTTGTTAAGTGCCAACAAAACTAGAAATGATTTAATTGTACTGTTATGATGTGTGTATGGGCATTCGATAAGAAACATATTTTATTTGATCGTGATATACGAAACCTTAGACATCCAGTTGAAAGGTGAGGTAATGCATCAACATATTCTCCCCGCTGCCAGAGAGTAAATAAACACAATAGATCCGATAGAATTTGAACCAGGCATCACGAATTCCATACAAATTGATTGCATCCATTAAGTCAATCACGCACTTCGCAGTAGAAAAGGAGAAATTCCGAAGATTTGACCAAGAGAATGTCTTACTTCTTTTAAAGAACACGCACTCTCAAACAATAAATGTGTCTGTATTTGCTTATCCGTTGTCATTGATATCTTCTAATATAAATTGCTTCTTTTTAATAGACGTTTAGGATTTATTTCTCGCCATTTGTGCATTATTTATCTGCTGATGACATATTATCTATTCAAGATAAAGTCTAGAAACTTATATTAAAGAGAATGGATGAAGTATGTTATTAAGTAATCTGAGACTGGCACGACACGTATTTCGAATATGATCAAGTTATAAATCAAATATTTGGACGATACGATACGCTGCAAATCTCATCGTCTCTACATAAAGAGCTTTCAAACCTGGTCACTTCAAATACAGTGTAATTCGTGTCGTCGGTTATTTACACTATATACATAATATACCTGAAAAATGTAATTTAACGCTTTGAGCTCTGTTAGTAGATGAGCCGGGGTGGTTTCAATCTTAAGCTATATTGTTTTGATTTTATGTATCAATTGTAGCCTAACATAAAATATTATCTCTCAATATTAATAAATTGTAAATTCGAATTACGATAGTTTTCAGTGGATATAATCGTAATTAGTTTCAGCACAAAGCAAAGTGCGGATAGATGAACATGATACAACATTATGGAATTGATAACGTTATACTGATTACGAAAATCATAAAAGTTTGTCAAGTTTTACACTCAAGTAATAGTGATAATACATATGTTTTGAAACGCGTGCACATATGGATACCCAGTGTTGATTTGAGGGCAACGATTATAAAATATTAATAATATAATAAATGTTATAATCTACTGCATTATCATCATTATATATATATATATATATATATATATATATAATTTATTTAGAT
Source organism: Sepiola atlantica (assembly GCA_963556195.1). Lineage (NCBI taxonomy): Eukaryota > Metazoa > Mollusca > Cephalopoda > Sepiida > Sepiolidae > Sepiola > Sepiola atlantica. Next base: position 104,660,674 of record OY744523.1, on the reverse strand, counting down.
ACTGTATATTACATATTTCAGCAATGTACCGCAGTTTCATCCAAAAGGGCAGATTTAGACATCTTTTGTAATTTTCCTCTAATCTGCCCTTTTGGATAAACCGCGGTACATTGCTGAAATATGTAATATACTGTATCTAAATAAATTATATTAGCTCTCTTATATGATCGAGCACTTTATTTTATTTCTTTTCATATACAACCTGACACACTATATATATATATATATATATATATATATATATATATATATATATATATATATATATATATATATATATATATATTACAAAGTAGTAATACTAAACATTTAGAAAGGAGTACGCTTAAAGGTCCCAGCATTTTTACTCGAATTGATCATGGCGTAATAGTTGAAGGAATTGGGATACTGTCACTTCTTAGTAGTGTTATGTTAATCTGTACTACAGGCTGTATACATACATCAAATAATACTGAAGATATAGCATTTCTAATCCGGTCATTGGCGGACCAATATGAATTTCACTTAGTGGATTAAATAAAGTTGTGTGTCCTAAATTCCATATACATTCTCAGATTCGAATATTTGTTTCTAGAGTTTGAAAATGTGCGCCTTGAATAGGGGATGTTATATCGGCCGAGATGTTAGGATAGCAACAAACAAGATTAGAATAGTAGTCCGAATAAACCCATTAATACAATGATTACTAATACTTATCTAAAACAATTGCAACACATAATATCTCTCTATTTCATTTTCGACATCGGTTATCATGGAGTGTTGAGTACAGATTTTTTCTGTTAGTTTTACATGTTTAATGATAATGTAGGATGGCCGCCATGATCACCAGATGTAAGCTCATGTGAATTTTTCTTGAGAGGAATACTTACAGAAAAATGTTTCTGACATCGCTTTCATATTGTCGATAATTTGAAGGAAAGGATCAAATAAAACAAAGTGACGGGACAACGCGGGGAAGTCCGGGTGAATAATATGCTAGTATATATTTGAGAACCAGCGCCGAGCGCTATAAAAAGACAATTAGAACCATTTTGTATCGAATAATTGGTTTATAATTTTGAGTTGAAAGTAGCACTAGTATTAAGAAGCAATGAGAACGCGGGAATATACGCTTCAACGGAGCACGGCCCGGGTTACGGCTCACATCTCGAGAGAGGAAGCAAAATAACTGACAGGGAAAGGTTAGCCCAGTAAGCAGTCGTCTGTGACTAAGCAGCAAATGAAATCCTTTACTATATGAGGTAAGTAGAATTTAGTCGGACAATGTCATGTTATCATGCCTGATATATAATTGTGAGAATCGCTAATTTATACAGTTAAGTGGAGTTGGGTTGAGTGGAGTTTTAGGTTCGAAGTTCAAAAGCTTTGGAAAACGTCTCCCCCACCACATTGAGAGAATAGCGTTTTCTTTCGTCCTAAGAAGTAACTCTTGTCACACTAGCTGTCCATTAACATAGCGAGCCGAATGTGAAACACTAAATCTCGCTAATAAGTCGTAGAATCAAACCACTAGCCAGCAAAAAGCAATTGTTACTTTAACTGCAAGTTCATGGAAATTTATATTCCAATAATTATTTTAAATTGAGAATATTTGTTGAATTGCCGATATCTTTATTTTCTGTTTTTTTTTGTCAATGTACTTCTTATCTTTCAGTTGACGACCAATTTCCGGAGTGACCCTATATCAAATATCTTGATCAATCAATACAACGTCAGAGGTACGGCTCTGTCATACACATCTTCTTCAAGGGAGTGGAACTTATTCAGCGCTGGGGTCCCGTGAAAACGGTTGAAAGTCCACAAACGCACTGGTACTAGCCCGACACACGTCCAGAAGTGAACAACCGTGAGGGCTGAATTATTTGGTTGCTTCAGCGGAGTGGGCTGGTTACATAGAGTGGAAATGGACATGGACAGTCCCAGGAAACTTCCGGGAAATACCTACTCTTTATACCAATGTCAGATAGCATCATAAAAATATATAATGTACTTTTTAGATACATATTTATTTGATATTGTTGGAGTTGACGATGCCAAAGTGGTTAACGACACCGACTTGCAATCTGGGTGTGCCAAGTCCGAATCCAGTTAGTTCTACAGAAACACCTTCACTTAGGATGTTGTCAATCTTCGTGTGGCTCCTCCTGTAAGTGCCCGATATTTTTCTAGATATAATTCTATCTAGAAAGATGTTGGGAAAACCAATGTTTTCAATAAAATAATCTGATTGATACGAAATGAATGAATGATTTTATATGGTGTTCATTTTTATATCCATTCAAAATGTAGGATATCTTTAAGCCAAAAGTGAATTCGCTAAAACATATGTTATGTAAAGGGTGGGTGGAAAATAACGCCTTACAATTAAATTCTTTAAATTTATAACAGAAATATAATTCTTACAAAAAATGAATTCGATAAAAAAGTGAATATCATAGAGATTAATTAAGAATTCAGCAACTGTTAAGCTCGAGTGATAATAAGTGATAATAAGTGATAGTAAGTGATAGTAAGTGATAGTAAGTGATAATAAGTGATAGTAAGTGATAAAAAGTGATAATAAGTGATAGTAAGTTATAATAAGTGATAATAAGTGATAATAAGTTATAATAAGTGATAATAAGTGATAGTAAGTGATAGTAAGTGATAGTAAGTGATAATAAGTGATAGTAAGTGATAATAAGTGATAATAAGTGATAGTAAGTTATAATAAGTGATAATACGTGATAGTAAGTGATAGTAAATGATAAGTGAAAGTACGTGATAATAAGTGATAATAAGTGATAATAAGTGATAGTAAGTTATAATAAGTGATAATACGTGATAGTAAGTGATAGTAAATGATAATAAGTGATAGTACGTGATGATATGTGATAATAAGTGATAATAAGTGATAGTAAGTTATAATAAGTGATAGTAAGTGGGTATCTCTCAGAAGAAAACTAGCACCACCGTCACTACCAGCATTTCCATGCCACATCGGAACAGTAAAACCTAACTTAACAAAGAATTATTCTTGTTTTTTTTCTTTCACTAATGGGTTATCAGTTATTAAGAGAAACAGCCACTCCAGAATAAGGGTTAATGGAATAGATTGCTAAACAGTTCAAAACAGCAACCCTTCCCATTTGTTAGACATATTTCTTATTGAATATGATGACTTTCTGTGAGCTGGGTTGGCTGTTATTTTGACTTAAAGGAATGTAGAGATCTTCAAATCATTTCCTACGAAGAATTGTCAATAAACTAGTAAAAACAAGGAAAATATGTTTCTTTGTTAAATAAGTGTATGCGGATGCCAAGCGGCCTGAATAGTTGGTGGCGAATTGTCGCGCCCATATCGAATTTTACATAAACTGTTATGCTCTGCACTTTCATATATCATTCTTTTCTCGTAAGCGTTAGTTTTCCAGATATAAATTAAAGGCACTTCGTACCTTGTGCATGAGATAAGTATTTATTAAAATAGTACATATTCTATTAATAAAAAAAATCAGTATTTGTTTCGATAAAAATGAGTGCAACCACCTAGCGCCAGACTAGTTTTTTTACAAGTGATGATAACATATCTGCCCCGCCCCCCCAATCTACTTAATTAGGGCATCCCTACTGGATACACTTATATGTATCTCTGTATTCAGTGTATTATCAGTATAAAGAGGGTAGAAAGTTAACCTCGGGTTTACTTTCGGTAGCTTCATAACTCTCGCTTCCCTTATTTTGTCCTTTAGTCTCACATTCCATGAGCGGTGTTTCTTACAAAGAGGGGATAATTGCTGGTTTGGTCGGACTCTATCCACTTAAAATTATCGTTGGCTAGTTTTTTGACTTTGAAGTAGTATTTTGTTTTTATCTCCTTACATCAAGTGTCTTCATGCCTTGTCTTGAGCGATATCCATAAAAATTAACATGCATTCGATTAATTTAAGTATTTTAAGCCTACAATATAGCCCCTACAGTTTGATATGCATTGGCATGAGACTATATACATTTGTTTTCGTCTTGGTCACGGCATCAAAACAAATGATATTTACATAGGTCTTACATATTTATAGTAGTCTTAGTCGTCTTGGATGGTTCTGGAATTAACCTACTTTTACCGCAGTTATATGATTGCTGTTAGGTCTATGTGTATGCGTGTTAGTTTCGTTTGTATATGCATTGTGCCTACGCGTGTGCATATACCGATTCTGTTGTGTGTCGACTACTAGAATCAATGTTAAAATTTGCGAAATCAAACATGTCAACTCTTACGAAGTAGTCTATCACTGTTGCTATTAAAATTTAGCATATACAATTTGAAAATTGTGCAAGGCCAATAATCTTTGTTGTTTGTATATTCTATTGTCTGGAATTAGAAATATAGACAGATAACGTATAATGCCTAAAGTAGGGCGTACTGGCCCCAGTGAGGACAGAGGACGCACAGTTGCCTCACTGATTCAACCTTGCCCAAACGCTCTTCTGCCTGGTCTCGTTAACCTACTAACTAACCTATTCAAATGAACTCTTGCTTTTTTTCCTTGTCAAAGTGTCTATTATGATCCTACACGAAACTAAAGGTAAGTTTATTTCTACAATCACAAACTTCATAGTTATTTACTTGTCGCTGGATAAACCTATTGCACGTATAACAAGTGATTAATTACTATTTACCTTTCTCTTACTGTTGCAGCAAGAAATCATGAACATAGCTTCTGCTATTTTTTATTCTTACGCACACTTTTCAATGAATAGTTCTTATGTTATCTTTGAGGATTTGATGGATATTAGGGTGAGCGTTATAGAATTAACCTATGTAAACCTGCTTTACGCTTGATATGTACCCGTAAGATATTAGTAACACTAAACTCCATATGATAACAAGACAAGTGATTAATCAAAAATAAAACTTAAGGGATTTCATTGAGCCTTAAGAAATTAGAACTATTTACCCAATTAAATAATGAGACGGCGAGCAAGTTGACCCTGTTTCCTTTAGTGCGGAGTTCTCGTATAAAGTTGTGGATTCTCTGAGCAAACGGTTATGTGATACGACCGGGATTTGTCAAGGATTAATTAGAAATGATTCACACTGATAGCGATGAATATATCTTTATTACGATCTTGATAAGTTATTTTTATTATTTTATCACTGTAACATATATTGCTTGCTGGCATAGTACACGAAAGAACGAACCTTTTTAAAACGTATACATATATGTATTGAGGCAATAAAACATTAACCGCCTCATGCACGTTGTACTAGTTATTTCATTTGTTACGTTTACGCTTACCGGTACGTATATAAACAATGATACATCTGTATCTTCGTCGGTGACTCAGATTTGTCATTGTCTGTAGATACAATCACTCTGACACCGATGTTTAGTTGTTAATAAAGGTTTATTACAAAATAGGGAACAGTGACAGAAACCGGCGGATAAACCGAAAGACAGACATATAGATAGACGGATAGCCCGCCCACCCCCCACCTCTCATATTGAAAACGGCCCATTGGAAACGTTTTTCATCCTTGAAATGTCATGTGTTATCCAATCTTCAGTGGTGTTTTAAACCAGCCAAGAGACGGAGAATCTCTTTTGAAAATGCATGTTGTTTTCTCAACATCTGTCTTCTGGGGTCACCTATGACCTTTAGATGTCATTCAACCTTTTCCATTCAAACAACACCCAGTTCCCTCGTTATGCAATACATCGTCAGATTTTGAGTTTGCATTAATGAATTAAGTTGGAGTTAGCATTAATGAATTGAATACGAATGCTCTATGCTACCAAATATCTTTATTTGTGTATGTGAATTTTCATTTTCTGTATCAATTACTTTTATTGATCTAATACCGTTGAAACACTGGTAGCCGACAGATCACAAAGTAAAGAGACATTGAGTCTGGTGTCTGATTTGAAACCGGGCACTTGTGTTATTGCAAGCCGAGTGGGCTACAAACCTGCGACTACAACGAATGGTGTCGGACAGTTCATTGTAATTTACACTTACCAGTGACTCGCTTTCAATAACAGATTGAGTTAAGATTTGACTTACATTTTAATAATTAAACAATGTTATTATAAATAAATTGTTGACAAATTGTTAAGTCAATCCAGACTCGTGATATTCATATATAAACATTCATTTACTTACCACGAATACAAAAAAAGAGTCAGCCTTGAATAATGTCTAGTGCGGTTTGGTAGATTTCAACTGTGCTAAACAATAAATATGTACGTCTAAATTTATACGTACATATTTATTGTTTAGCACAATTGCAATCTACCAAACCGCACTAGACATTATTCAAGGCTGACTCTTTTATTGCAAAATTAATCTGAGTTTTTTTCTATATAGTAATCGACATTTTACTCGGATGGTCGAACTAAGTTTATTCAAAAGGACTTCATCTAATAGTGAATAATAATATTGGATACAATATATTCTATTCTAGAATAAACTCAGATGTTTTGAGTTCAATACTTAGTTAAGAGACTTAAGAAACAAAGTAATTAATTAATCGAGTATATCTACAGTTGTTAGAACGCGAATTGAGAATATTCTCCGCAAGTTATTTAACAAAATAGTGCAGTTATTAATTTCAGAAATATGACTATGTAATAAAAGTAACCTGGAGATGGCGGCGAAGTAAAAGATCTTCAACGTCGCAAAAAGAATTATTAGAATATAAACATTTAAAGCATGATAGCAATGTAAATAACAATGCATCGTCCAAGAAAACTGATGGATACAACGACAAACATTTTAGGCATATGCACACCATGTTTTGAATGTTAGAAAAAAAGCAACCACAGACATCAGAAGGCCTACGAATACAACGACCAACACGTTAGCAAGATAGCAACGATGTTGAAAAGTATAGTTTAAAACCTATAAACAAAATCATAGCAACGAAAGGCAATACCATAAGGCCGGAGAATACAAAAATTAACACGTTCGGCAGATACCAGCCATATTTTAAAGCATAGTTCAAAACCTATAAATGAAAAAATAGCAATAATAGACAAGATTATAATGTCGGAGAATACAATAACTAACACATTGGTACGATACAAATCATGTTTAGAATTATAGTTTAAAACACAAAAACTAATAAAGCGATTAGTTACAAAATACCACAAAATAAAGCCGATGAGTACAACGACATGTGTAACGTTTTGCAAATGGCCAAACGTTATTGAAAAGTTCTTAAACTGTTTTTCAAGTGTTCTTTATAATGCGTGCGAATGTGTGTAGTAAAGCGTTGGCTATACGTGTGTGCGCATGTGGCTGTGCAACCCTTGTTAATATATTTTAACGTGTATCAATGTGTGTGTGCTGTTGTTTTTGTTTGTTTCTTTCTCGTTTTTTCATAAAAATGTTTGTTACGATACAAAGCGAAATTTACCTGTTATTTTTCTTCGTTTTCCCTTTCGTTTTGTGATCGCCGCGTCGATGTCTACCTTATTTCTTTTTTCTGTGCGGCTGTGTTAGTTTCTCTCGTCATACTGTGATCGTCGTAGTGTTCATATTAGTGTGTCTAGTGAACAAACCTTTTTATAAATTGACAAAAGGGAGTCTGAAGACATGTTTTGAGTGTTTCAAAGGGTATTTTATTCATCTTCTCTGGGTAAGAAGTAGAGAGAAGAGATTTGTAATATCATAATTAGTAGTCTATGTAAAACTTAATTCTTACTTAGTTATTTTTTGACTTATCTTGTTTCAGGTCTATTTCAGGGACTAGACGACAGGGCGGGTTTCTCATCTTCGTCTCATTCAAGACTTTACTTAAAGTAGTTAGCGCATACTTCTTACGTCTGGCTCGGTTCAACTCGAAACTCTCATCTCTTTCTCCGTAAAAAAAAGTGACGTCACATGCACTGGACCTATTTTACTTTGTGTCTGACCGTTATTTACTGAATGCTCTGTCCCCTGATCTTACAGTTACTCACTTGTGGGAAAATAGATTCATTTCGCCAAGGTTTGTGTCAGCCCGGTATGCACCCAGCAATATAATTTCGACCGCAGCCCCAATTTATACCAGCTGAAATACATGTTTAGAACATAGGCCCCCCACTATATTACATTCTTCTATCTATTATAAAAAAAATAAAAATCCTGGGATTCCCTCCGGCGGCCAGGTTTGGATTATTCAGCATTACTAGGAACTAAACTGAGTTATTATTTCGATAACCCAACCATTTGGGTTCACATCAGACCAGCGCTTCATCGACCTAAATGACATATCTTCCTGGCGTATAAGTACCGTCCACTTACGACTAATACCGCTCAATAGAGCATCCCATGTCATTATAAGATTAGAAAGAATCGTTCACCCCGGTTACACTGCGCAGAACTTCTAATTACATCCTAGTACACACTCAGAGTCCCAGTGTTTGTTAACAGTCCGACCCTCTGCGCCGGATTGTCTTATGTCATTTCCAGGCATTCATCACACGTGTATACCATTGTCTACTACATAGATACACGACTAATTGGCAATTAATCTAAGTGACGCGTATTACCGCGGTACAAGGTTAACAAAAGACAGACACCCCGTCTCTTAATATGCCTATGTGGCATTTATTTTAAACAAGGTAGCATTTGTATTCATCATCACTATATTTGGACCATGCGCCTTGGACACGTCTACACTCTAGGCACAAATGTCCGAGTACTATCACCTGTCTTTCAAATTTTCAACTGCTTTGTTGCGGAATGAGCCCACCTAATGGTTCTATCTCCACATCACGGTAAAAAGGTGAAAGGCTATTTCAAACCCTCAACCCGGAACTCTAACCAAGTGCCACGCCCTACTTTCACTCTATCTAAGGTTACTTAAACGCAGTACCCTCTTTTAATTTTAGCCCATCCATGGCTTCCTCTTCTCAATGATGCGCGGACTGAGAGACACCAGCCACAACTAAAATATCTACTCATTTGGTATGCAGAAACTCATAATCATCTATTTTACCTATCCACTGTTCTATTTATGCGCTGGGGTGGTGAGTAATTCCTAGCGTACAGGTCAATCAGCATCCAAAATCCAAAGAGGAGACGACATTTCTACAATTCACATTTAAAAATTATTCATACGAGATCGATAAATGTAATTGTGAACTTACTTAGATCACTACAGAATGACTATACCTTTGTCATTTAGTTCCTGTTCGAATCCTGATGTATGTGGATAGAACTATCGCCTTTGCCTCAAGTCAACACCTGTGATTGTATCCTGAGGATACCATACGGCGAACCTTGAATGACCTTGGATACCCCTTTTTAGTTTCACTAAACCTGCCCATACAATGGACACTGAGATGTTCTCGAGAAAATAACCCCGTGCATCAGGGTTTCCACAAATCCAAAACCTGACTCTAACAATTTTTTTAAAAAACAATAATAACGTCCCGCAGAGAACATATCTTGAACTATACTTTAACATATATGCCCCTTTTATGTTTAACTGACCGAGTCAGCTTGACTATGCACTAACTGTAGTTATCTGGGGGGTTTCTTAAAATAAATGTCCAACATAATGAAATAAAATAAGCTGAACACCATTTGTATACATTTACTCTATAAGATGACATACTAATAACATATGCTAATAAACTCAAATTATATTGGGTACAGTAAATGTATAACGCGTCTGTTCAGTTAATGCTCTGAAATATTTTAAAATGTAACTTTAATATGCACGAATATTTCTCTCGCCAACTGTATATATATATATATACATACACATATATATATATATATATATATATATATATATATATATATATACATATCAGTGTGTCTAGTGAGTTAATTTTCTGTAGATTAACAAAAAGGAGTCTAAAGACATGTTTTGAGTGTTTCAGAGGGTATTTTATTCATCTTCTCCGAGTAAAAGGTAGAGAGAACGGTTATGTAATATATTAATTAATTGTCTATGTAAAGCTTAACGTTTAAGTTATTTATTGACCTATCTTGTTTCAGGTCTATTTCAGGGACCTGGCGACAGGGCGGGTTTCTCACTTCTTAAACTGCACTCAAAGTTGATAAATCATACATCTTACATCTGGCTTTCTTCAATTCTACAGAAACATTCACTCCAAACTCTCAGCTCTTTCTTCGTGACAAACAAGTAACGTACTCGATCTGTTTTGATTTGTGTCTCAGCGTTATTCACCCAAATGCCCTGTTCCCTGACTTACAGTTACTCACTCGTGGGAAAATAGATTCATTCGCCAAGGTTTGTGTCAGCCCGACATTCACCCAGCTATATAATTTCGAACGCAGTACCAATTCATACTAGCTGAAATACACGTTTTCTAAATAAGGGTCCCCATAGTATGACACATGCACGTTAAACAGCTCCCAGCGATATTTAGAATTATTATTCAACATCTATAAATAAAGAAATTAGCAACGATGGACAATGTCATAAAGACAGGGAACACGACCACAAACACATGTATGCCGATTTAAGTGATATTTTAAATTATACTTCAACACCTATAAATAAAGAAATCAGCAACTAAAGGCAACAACGTAACCCCAAAGAATACAACGACAAACACATTTGGTCAGATACCAGCGATATTTAGAATTATAGTTCAAAACCTATAAATAAAGATTTTAGAAACTATAGACAATATAATGATGCCAGAGAATACGACTAAAAAGTAATGCAGATACTAACCATTTTTAGAATAAAAGATCAAAACGTATGAATAAAGAAATTAGCAAGCATAGCCATTATTATAAGGTTTGGAATTACAACGACCAACGCGTTGAGCAGATACTAAACTTGTGGATAATCATAGTTTTAAATTAATGAATAAAGAAATAGCAAATATACCTGATATCATAGTGTTTTTGTGTGCAGCATCGAACACGTTAATCACACGACAAAATTGAGACATTTATATATCTTAAATAGCAACAGTCCTCCGGGGAAAGATGAAAAGTATAACGACAGGGGCGTTGAAAATGAAACGATCATAATGGAAAAATATAATCGTCAGCTGTCCCGTGGTCTGGATGATCATTCGGGCGCCAATGATGACTTGGAAACCAGACTTCTCCACCCCTCCCTATTTTTTGCTTTCCTTGACGTTTTTCTTAGCGCCAGCTTTGGGCATTTTCGGATTATATCCTCCCATCTTTTTTGTTGTCTGCATGTCTTTCTTTTTTATGTCAAGTTCCTTGCAGGATTGTCTTTACAAGACCTAGTGTAAATAACAATAAGAAC
>OY744523.1:104631944-104644444 GCA_963556195.1 Sepiola atlantica | reverse complement strand
TTTTTTTTTCATTTTCATAATTAAGGCAAATCAGATCGCATTACAGTTCCGTTTACAAAATGGCGTAAGCGAATATCCCAGAAGTTTTTTTAATGAGCTTTTCGTCTTTTCGGGTGAAAAAACAAAACAAATAGTCAACAAATAACTGCCCCAAACGCTCGGAAATATAATTAATACCGTTGCACATTTTTATAAATGTGTTCTTGTTCCATGTCTCGATGATTTCATGTATTCAACTGCGGGATATGCGGGCCCAGTACATGAGATATATTAAGAACCATTTAAAATTATGCAAACTAATGAATCGATTGAAAAAGTATGTTTGTATGACTTAAATATTTACTTTGATTAAAGTATGTTATCAGATAATTTTGACTCGGTATATATTTGTACCACAGAAATGAGCGACTTTTTTCAATCAGCAAAGATAATGTTCGTTTCTCTGAAGGAGTTTATAATTTCTACTTTTAAATATCGTCATTGTGAAACGTGACAATTGTAGATACGTTGGATTTATTTTTGTCTTTCTCCTTGTGAGTGAAGTAATAGATTGCATTATAAAGAATGATAAATTACTTAATTTATTATATTTGAGGTTAAATTTACTTCTTAAAGTAATTTTCAGGAAGTTAATAAAGAGGATCTGCATTGTCCTCTCGCACGCACACTAGAACAGGGGGAAGTCATACACCCACATCGAATTTGCAGAGGCAGGAGCTCTCTTTATATTTTCGACGTATCGTCTCCCATTACATCATATTCTGCAACGAAGTCCTTTATTATTATTAAACGTTTTCTCCGCTTGTCACAGGACATACAGTAACATGGCTGAGTGTCCTCCACCTTTACGATTTGGGCTAAGGAGTTCGCTTCGTTTATGTTCATGTTCGTCCATTTAAATACTTTGTATTAGTGGAACGATTAATGTGATCAAACAATCGCAAGATGTTACGTAGTCTTATTAACTTTTAACGTCTAATTGAATATTCCCCTTTATTACTTAATGTAACCCGTATGTGGTTTTTACTAAATTTAACTTTATATTTAACACACCTGTATTAAAATCTTTACATTCATAATGCATCTACAATATTTACATCTCTTTATTCTGAATGTTAACGTGAGGAATCGACACACTTGTCTGAGTACAACGATTTTTAAAATTATTTTTGAACGGATAAGCATTAATATGAAACATATCCTCGCTTGCTGTTATCTATAATAAGATGTAAGTATTTAGATGATAGCGCATACAAATATAAACAGAGGAGTTCATTCATTAATTGATCCTCATAGAATTGCTAAACTTGCTGTGGCATCTTTAGGTAGAGTGTTCGCGACTAATACACTACACTAGGCTGTAATCAATCTATTCCAGCCTATCTACCTTTTTCTAAAATCTCGAAACTACACAAGCTCTCCCCACAAACGTATTGAGTCTGACACAAATCTGAATCCAGTCGTGAGACTCCAAAGTAATAGTTTTGGAATTGTTCCCATTACTGACAGTTTCTATATGAACCGGAGTAAAAGTACCTGACAGGGAATCATTAATGGTTATACAACAACTCTCATTTACAGATTATTTTCGTAAATGAGCAAAAAGGCGATCGAACACGATTTTCACTTACTTATGTAAGTTTTAATCCAATTGTTTTTATATTTTAACGTCCTCAGATTTATAATAACAGTCGATTATTTTATATAGAAATCTCGGATTTATATACATTTCATAAGAAATGTGTATATGAATGAGAAAAAATAAACTAAAACTTGGTTTAAAACTTACAGAAGTAAGCGGAAGTTGGGTTCAATGGGGTTAATGCTCATTTACACAAATTGACACAAATATAATTCTGCAAAGCTCCAAAACACATGGACGACATTGTATAGAATGTCTCAACGACGATTTACATGCCGTAAAACTCAATACTAAACTAGTTTCAATTTGACCAAACAATAGATAAAATTCAGCGTACATTTCTAACATATTTACAGAGTAAATAAATGTTTTTAACAAAGACGAGAAACCTTTCTTCCAGAAGATAGAGTAAAAAATCGACTTATAATCTAGTCAATAATGATCTCTTCTCTTCCGTACAGCTCGATTTTCACAGCAGATATGTTTATTCGTTTAGCTACAACAACTGCAAATAATTATATTTCTTTCTTATCTGTACCTAAAACTAAACGGAACTTCCACGGACAAAGTTTCTCTTGGAGAACTTCTAATCTGTGGAATAGAATACATCTGGCCTTCTTCCGAGTTGACTTCAACATGATCGTTTTCAAGTGTAATGCTAACAATTTTTTTGAATCAAATTCTGACTATTTATCACATCGCAACATATAATGTCATTAACCATTAGTTCAAGTAGCCTTTTGGCCTTGATAAGCGGTGAAACATTAGAAACAATTTTTTTCAAATATAGATTCATACACTTACTTTTTACTAATATATGCGAAAGCTCGGAACAGTATAATCACACACATGCAGGCTAAATTCTAATTATTTAAAAAAATCAGCTGACATTTTAATTGTACAACAAACATAATCTTCCAAACAATCCGGAATCTTCTTTCTATTCCACGTATAATTTATTCTTCCCGTTACAAATACAAGTGCCCCGATTTAGTTATCTCGCAATAGTGACACATTAGACAAAAGCTAGTTGTTTATGTGAACCTAACCCAAAACACTTAAAAAGAGAACTTTAGAGTAAGGTACAAAAAATCGAATTGTTTCAGTCTTAAATGATTCCTTATTTTAATCTGACTGGGTAAGCAAACGATAGTACATTTTGATTCAAGGCTGAAGGCTAGACAATACATATTTCAGCTTTCTGAAATAATCTGCAACTAGTAGGAATCAAATACGGTCTCTTGAAGTCTATCTTACTATTTTAGTTTTAGTTTTGATTTCTAAGATTTTCAAATAAAATTGAATAAAATGTAGTATTTTATGTTTATGATTGGCGTTAATGGAATTCTTACAATATTATTAGAAAAAGTAATACTATTATTAAATTGTTCGTAAGATTTAACTCGAGTAAAATTGGTGTGTGATCTTTGAATAGCACTTGTTATGAAACAAATAACTGTCATAAACCGCCCAATAGGCGTTCAAATTTTACACATTTCATTCGTCCCTTTCAATCATCTCAAAATATGTTTCACCATTCAAATGACAACAATGTTTAGTTATAAAGGCAAGAGTTACTTGCCCTTGGTTTTTTATTGTAGCAAGAAAACCGGGAGTCCGAATAAAGTTGTTAACGAGAACACACGTCTTTGTCTTTGTGTCTACTATGATTTAGCAGCAGTAGCAGTGCCGAGCAACGAGGTGGACCGTTCAACAAACCGAACGAAACAAACACTACATTTTAGTTATTCTTATCCTAGAGTGTATGTTGGCTTTACTAAGTACTAACGTATCAGTAAAAAAATTAATACTGGCACAGACAGGCAGAGCGATAGACGTATAAATATCAATTTTCCTAACAGTTCGTGAACTACTAAAGTTTCGTATGAAATGTCTGATGTTCGATTTTCTCACATGTTCAGCTTTTACTTTGCATTGTGCCACACACGCTTGTACTACCACATTCATCATCTGATATGAATCTGAAATAGAATCTTCAACCATTATAAAAATTGGACATAAATATATTAACGTTTTGTAAGTACACAACTTTGCAGTACACATAAAGATCTTTATAAGAGCGCTACATTTTAAAAGTATTAAAGCAACTCTCAAAACGGTCGTTAAGATATGGAATCAAAACCGAGTCGAATTAAAATATCAGACTATATACATATAAAAGGGCTCGATATTGTTTTAGTGATAACATTATAAAAATAACAAAAGATAACTGCAGTTAGTACTAAAAATTTACAGTTGTAAAAGTCTAATTTGCTTTCTACGAAGAGCCAGTATGACGCAGACTCCACAATAATGGTGTATTCCTTTTGATCAAATTAAACAAATGTATGCAAGTACCCTTGGTAATGTAAGTTTAAAATGTAGATATAATATATATGTATATATATATATATACATATATATATATATATATATATATATATATATATATATATAAAATTGTTGTTAATTCCTAAATGTTAATCCATTGAAAATCCAGTATTTATACAATAGTGCTCAAGTACAGTTGTATTTTAGTATAACTTCCTTTATTTATGCAGGCATGTTTGGCAACATATGTGAATACGTGTTTTAGTTGTGATCTATTTCGTAATCCAACCACACCGGGCCATTTTAGAACTGAAAAACAGTTGTAACATGGCCCGATTCGGTTCGATTTCGAAAGGGATCTAAAAAGAAAGATGTATACACATGTCTGTAACTATATATATATATATATATATATATATATATATATATATACATGTGTGTAGCCATGTATATATATATATATATATATATATGTATATATATATATATATGAAGAGTTCGAATGCAAAACGCGATTAACGCCTTTTTTTAAATTACGAAGCTATCACTACAAAAAGTTTTTCATTTAAACACTCGAGAAATCATGTCTTACATTATATTATACAGGAATAATTTATTTTTACTTTCAATTTAAATAAGCTTTTAAACAAACTATAGATTTCATATATTCGTTCTTTTATTTTCTAATGTCCCAATTCAAACAAATTGGATTTATCCCGTTTTGCATTCGAACTCTTCACTTATATATATATATATATATATATATATATATATTATATATATATATATATATATATATATATATATATGTATGTGTGTGTGTGTGTGTGTGTGGTTTTGTGTGTGTGCGAAAAAAGAGAAAAGCGGAAAACAGGTGAAAATGCAGGAGAAAAACAAAAACAAGAGATTTGACCGGTTTCGTTCGTGTTAGCGAACGTCTTCAGAAAAAGTGAAGATTTTGAAACAATTTATTATGAAAGCACACACATGTGAGGTGGAAAAGAGAAGACATTGAAAAATGATTTGACAAGTAGGTGACATATTCTGCTTTATTTCTTATTCTTTTTTTATCATGTATTTCTAATTATTTTCTTTTTCTTTTTCATTTTCACACCTTTTGTTCTAGTATAGGGGAGTCGGTAGGCGGAGGGGGTAAAGGCGACAAGAGGGAAGAAGACAGAGAAACCAGCCAGGATAAACAAACATAAAGTGGAAGATGTACATATATATAAGCATGCATACATATATGTGAATGTATATATATATACGTATAAATAAACACAAACTAAACTATCACACATAGGAGTGGGCATGTAATTGATACACCGAAGGCTAGCCCAAAAAATTAACTGGAAAATATCAGAGATAGTTCTGCTTATTCGTCTTATTTTAAGTTTAATAAAGCAATACCAATCTTAAATTGACAGTCTAGATAAATCTACCTTACAGTCAAACCAGAATAAATAATATCTTTTTATAAGGAACTTGAGTAGGCCGGTCTATATTTATTTTAGTATATGATGATATTAAGTACATGTAAGAAAAATCCTTAGTTTATGGATAGGGTTAACTTTAAAATAAATGTATTTAAAATGACTTAATTAGCTTTGAAACTTACTATTATCTCGACAATTTTTATTTTTTAAAGAACTTCAAAGGTTCTATATATATATATATATATATATATATATATATATATATATATATATATATAGAGAGAGAGAGATATAAACAGGGTGGCGATCAAAATAAAATATTTAGACAATTAAATAAGGTAATTACTAGCCATCCTGGCACTTTTAAGTCTTATGAAATAAATCAAAATAAATTGATAGAGCAAATCTAAAGCTATCTAAATAAAAATAATGTAGAATATGTATAAACGTATATATAACACATATACTAATTATATATATAAAAAATAAATTAATTAAAAAAATACATTCATATGTATATATATATATTTTTAATTTTTAAATATTTTTAATATAAAAATAAAAATACAAAATACATTTAACTATAAATTCACCTAAAAAGTAGTGTAATGGATTCGTCCGAACACTTTAAAATACAGCAACATTTGTGTAATTAAAGGATACATTCTATTAGACACAGACGAACAACACAGGTAAGGATGGCATTAAAGTCCTCCTTACCTGTGTAATATAAGTTAGCTAAACATTTATCTGTAACAAAACTTTGATGTAATATTATGTTTTTGTTTTTTTAAGGGAAGTGGGGTCTGATCCACCTTGCTAGGAAGCCATGAAATAAAATACTGTTTTGTTTTTAAATTCCCGAAACAGTTTTTCATGGTAAACAACTGATGATGCCTTAAATAATGTTAAAACTAGTGTAAATTCTTGGAAGCAAACTAACATAGTAACTACAAAATAATAAATTGACTTACATGAGGGATTTTCTACTGAACGACTTGGGAATAACATTTTTTTTTCGTATATAGTTTTAAAGGTTGAGAAACTTCCGAGACTATATATATATATTAAAGTAAAATATTTTGGAAGACGAGACTGTCTTATAGTTGTTTTTCTTCTTTCTCATTTTGATGGTATTATCTCCGAGGGGTCGAATCACAGTAAAGATAGAAAGACACGTCAACTTCTAGAAGACGTTAGGATAAGTATAGTCCAGTCGATGTTATGCGTTGATTGGCACCTTTTTAAATAAGGAAATTGACAACATATTTGAGGCACGCATAACATGTATTCAAGTTAAATATTTTTGAAAATCAACACATCTTGTAATTGCACAATGTGCTTATTTTCGAAAATATTTAACACTAATACATTTTCATGCGTGCCTCAAAGATGCTGTCAATTTTCTTTATATATATATATATATATATATATATATATATATATATATATAGAGAGAGAGAGAGAGAGAGAGAGAAAGAGAGAGAGAGCGATAGAGATAAAGATTTATTGATCAAGTTCAAATATGATAATAAAGTGAACATGAAACGATTATTTCAAATTTAGTCTTTGATAACATACATAGCATCGACAGGTTTGTTGATTGACGTAAAGCTATAATATATATATATATATATATATATATATATACATATTTATATATATATATATATACATATATATATATATATATACAGTTATATGTGTGTATGTGTCTGTGTGCCTTTGTCTGTGTGTATATCACACAATTTATAATAAAAACTAATTTATTTGTATATGAATACAAAACTGTACTTTCAGTCATACAGGAAAATCTTAACAAGTAAAACACGTGCTTTTTACTAGACTCCGAGCGAAACAATTTCAAGCGTTAGGGGAAGCTCGAAAGCAAATAGTGACTCTGATACCTACTTTAGATAACCTAGCTTACTGAAATGAATTCGGAATAAAATCCCTCTCGCTATAGTAAAACGTCATCGCTAGGTGTGTTATTATTTATTGAATCAGAAATAACAAAACTATTTTTATGAAGAAAATAAAAGTACTAGCGTTATTCTATAATTATATCTGAACATTTTAGTAACATATCAAGATAAATAGCGAGTCCGATCACAGAGCAATAATACTCTGATTTTTTTTCACGGATGGTGTACACTAATATATATATATATATATATATATATATATATATATATATATATATATATATATATATATATGTATATATATATATATATATATATACATACATAAATAAATATATATATATATATACATAAATAAATAAATATATATATATATACATGAATAAATAAATATATATATATATATATACACACATATATATATATATATATATATATATATATATATATATATATATATATATATATATATATATATATATATATATTCTGGATATCCTTTAGTAGATCCTTTCAATAGTCCGAATCAGAATCTTCGTTTCGGAGGGGAATTGCCTGATGAATTTGCCATAGTTTTGATTTGTGTCCCAAGTACTCTCATACCCATCTATAATACTAACCCATGGTCTGTAACTGATTATCCTGATTCCCCTTTAGATGGGCCAGAAACGGTCTGAAAGTACTTGGGACACGAATCAAAACTATGGAAAATTTATCAGAAACGAAGATCCTGATTCGGACTATTGAAAGGATCTACCAAAGGATATCCAGACATAAGTTGTCTTTTATATTAAAATATATATATATATATATATATATATATATATATATATAAAGTAACTGAACATGTCTAAATAATTATTGCAAAAGTATAGATTCTGTTTATTCGTGTCTTTTAGTAAAATGGGCTGAACCATAAATTGTCATGACTGCTCGCGTGCTTTATCAGTTCTATAATAAATGTCTTATCCTGAGAAGAACCACCTTTGATTTACCAGTCAAATGTTGTAAAGTTTGACTTGAACATATAAATACCGAGCGAACCAATTCGGGCCAATTCGAATGGATTTGCTTGTCATGTTTAATAAATATAGGACAGGACATTTTGCACGCATTTATAAACATTAGTGCTACTGATACTGTGACTACAATTACAACTGCTGCCACTACTCCTACTACTACTACTACTATTACTACTACTAATAAAATTAATAATAACTATCGACTCCATTTTACAGACCCCAGTTGGTTACTTCATATATCTGCATAAGTTACTGTTAATAATAATAATAATAATAATAATAATAATAATAATAATAATAATAATTTCTTTGAAATAATAAATGTCTGTCATAAAATATGTCCTCAAATACCTGATGTATTTACCATCTTTCGTATTTATTTATATATAGTTGCTTTATAAAATATTACACATTCGGAAGATCTCATCATGAAAAGAATCATCGCAACGTACTTATG
Source organism: Sepiola atlantica (assembly GCA_963556195.1). NCBI lineage: Eukaryota > Metazoa > Mollusca > Cephalopoda > Sepiida > Sepiolidae > Sepiola > Sepiola atlantica. The sequence continues at coordinate 104,635,631 of OY744523.1, read as the reverse complement.
AACAAGAAATACCTTAGCGTATGTTTATATAGATAAAAATCGGTAATCTCTGAAAGTTATGTATGCTAGAACAGGACCAACAAATTTATGACTTATCGACCGATATCAGATCTTTAAAAAGTGACATTAGTTATAACGTACATACGAATATGTAAACCCCTTAGCGTATATACAAAATAATAATAAATCTAATAAAAATCCCTAAATATATACACCGGTATATTTTTTTATGGACATAGCAATTTCTGTTCAACTCATCATAAAATCAGGTACATTCAAATCGAGAGACACTTTGTGAACACATTTAGGCATGCCAATGCAAATACTAGGCGGAACTGAAAATAGCACGGTAGATTTATATAAAAAAGCGGTTAGTTCTGAAGAGAATAGTCGTCAATACTGACGAAGGATAGAAACAGATAGAAGAGTAAAGCACTATCTAGATCTCCACAGGATAACCACATAAAATACTAGAATAAAAAAGAGGTTTATTGTCTCCCAAATTCAAGAGAAAGATATGGACCATTTTCTCATAGAATTCAATGGTACAAAGCATATCAATTTTCTATAGTGATCAACAACATTTGAGAGAACTTGAAATGTCGGGAGACGTGTTGCTACTCGGGCCAGTTAGTGACTAAAAAAATGTAGGTGGTAGCAATTAAGGTACGCAAAAGGTGGTAAGCAGTAGTGAAGAAACGTGTAGTATACTGACGTAGCGAGTAATTTTTCTTCCGGATTGACAGAGAATAGTAATAAGTGTCAAAATAAAAGTTGGTCATTGCGTAACAGGATAGACATTTTATAAAATGGGTTCCTCCATTCAACTATGAGAGCATGTTGGTTAAAGACTTAAAAAATGAACAAAATAATCTTATAAATGTAAAAAAATAAGTGTTTTTATTATCTGATAAAACACTATACATTGCTGACTACCGCTGAGAGGAACTTCATGCCACAACTACCAACGCTAAATGTCAACACTAAACATAACATTATAGAAAACCGATATTGGTTAACACGCGCCGCTTACATTTGTGATGACAATTCGTCCGCTGTGTTACAGATAATTTCTTGGGAGCATGACTATCTAAAGAGAGATAGTGAGTATGCTCGAACATCTCTATAGGTGTAGGGCTTTTTATAACAGTCTCATTGGTGACAATACTGGCCTTTATCAGGAGATGATATCTGAATCCGCATAGCACAAGAATCTCGTAGGAAAAAAACAAGCAACCATCAGATCCGATCTAGAAAAATAAGAAGAAAACAGTTGAATGCAATAAAGACGGGTTCTCAGTATAATAATTAGAAACGAACGGCGAAGAAAAAGCATATGTGTAGAATTAGGTTACTAAGCTTAGAAATATACAATCGCATACACATCCACTAAGATCATAAGAGAATCAATATCACACTTTAACTGTGAAAAGAAAACGTCAATTACAAAAATACATATATTAAAACAATCAATATAAACGCCTAATGCAGAATAAGTAAGATTGGAACGATTATTTTGTTTGTTAATTATAACGAACGATATTTGAACTTGTCTTGATGTTGTTGGAGAAGGGCGCTGTGAACCAGATCACGGATCTCGTTGACATAACAAAAGACTGTATACACACAAATATACATTTTAATATAAATCCAACCGTCGTGTTAGTTTCTGGTTTAATAAATATATATATATATATATATATATATATATATATATATATATATATATATATATATATACACAAAGTGAATCAGCGATATCTTGATCAGCATTGCCTTTCGATGTAATGTCATAGATAATTGTGCTGTGTGTGTAAATGTCAGCCAATCAAGGTAAGGCAGAGTGGTAGACTCAGAATAGATCAATGAGTTACACCAGCATTCATTCTATATGTTTCAGATCTCTGCCCATCAACAACCACATTTATAAGTCTATCCGACAGATAGGGACCGTTGGTTGCGAATAGATTTGCCAGCTCTTCCATAACTATTAAGTTTTAGCCGCCATTTGTTGCATACCATACTAAAACGTTCTATATGTCAAGATATGCCTTGACATATTTCTCTAGAAACAAAGCACTGTAAATACATTCGCTATATGTGATATTACTATTGGTTCATTTACAGTTGACTTAGTAGGACGAAGTGCGTAGTGTTTGTCACGACGTTTTGTCTTGTCCAAGATGATTGTTAAATGGTTGAATTATCATAGATTCAAGTCGCTTCTTCATGGCGCATAGAAGATTGATCGGTCTCTACTACGATGCAGACCGATCACAAGTATTCTTATATACTGGGAAGATTACTGATAGTTATTAAATATATGCAAAACGTTATTACTTCAAGCAACTATTATACAATTTTTCTAAAAAAGGAGCAATTTCCGCTAACGGCTTCTTAAGCACAATATCTCGAATGTTGTTTGGACCAGATGCCTAGCGTGCATGGACGTCCTAGATAAAATTGGATATATCTCGGACCAATATATTTATATCTTTAGGAATATTTACAGTTATAGAGAGGAATTCCGAAGTAAGGGGCACTGATAACAAAGACCCGAGGTTGTCGAAAAGTTCGTTGCAAAGACTATGGCTTTATCAGTTGTGGAGAATATAATATCAGAACAGGCATCTTTGTTACAATATAAGTCTTACATCTGTAATAGTAGTAAGAATGATTTATTCGGTTGTAAATAAGAGGTGCGGTTAACAAAACATCTAGTGAAAGTGGGTGAGAGTTATAGATAGAAATTTAGTAACAAAATGTGTCACTTGTTATGTCAATTGCAAATCACGGCTAATTCAAACAATTAAAATGTACCCTTTATCCTCGAGTGACTTTTGTTCCTTGATAAGCGCTGATCTCTTAGTAAAAGCATTTTCTCGAAGTAAAATATATAAAAAACAGTGTTAAGGAATGCACGTTGATTAATTCACTTTAGTATGATAATATATATACACTTTAACTTTAACTGCAAGCCTACCAGAAATAAATCCGCAAATGGTATTCACCATTCCTTATTAGCTCACAGAACTAGATCATTAACTTCAGCAGACAAACATTTGAATACAAATTCAAGCACTTGCAACAAGACTGTAGCTTATTATACCTTTATATTCATGCTAATAATATACTAGACATTATCAGATGCGCTCACACTGGCGCTATTTCGAGAGTGTGTAAATATATTTACATATTTAAGCCACCTGAATAGATCTAGAGATTCCTGTTTTATTTATGTAAATAAAGGGTCGAAACTTTCAACCAATACTTAAAGTTTCAGACATCATTTGCATTTTCTTTGTTTCTGCAAAATAGTTCGAGTGTGTGATTAGTAACCAGAAGACCAGGGTTCAACCCTTGGTTGAGTTATAACAAAGTCTTTAGTAATAATGCTTAATACATTCCTGATAAAAACTCACCATTATAAGACACAGATAAAATGTGAATGAATCACTCACGAGAAGTAGTGGCGCCCTCTTGTATATGTCGGTCTTTATCCATTGCAAAGTCGGCCCTTTAATTTATTTATTGTTTCCACATTTGATTTAACGAAATAACAAAAATCGATATGCTTAAGATACACATATTTAGCGAGGAAATGCAATTGGAGCCTAATAGTTATCGACTAATCTACAGATACCCTTATAAATATTACTTGATTAACATATAAATAATATTCCAAAT
>OY744523.1:104621944-104626944 GCA_963556195.1 Sepiola atlantica | reverse complement strand
CAGGTTTGCTAATATAGATTTTAGCACATGTGAATAAGTACGGTCGCAATGACCTTCCTCTTGCCTTAAACAATAAAGTTCTCAGAGTGCGTTCTAATGTTATACCAGGGTGGGAGCTGGGTGGTATGGTCAGGAAAGAGCATAAGACAGAGCGTATGAAGATACGGGCTGACAGATGTAACGATACGTGGGGCAAAAGCGAGAAAGAAAAGTGAGACTTTGAATCATATTTTTAGCATGTTGACGCGGACAGTCATATATAACAATGACGGATCTATCTGTCTGCCTCTCTGTCAATCTGTCGATCTATCTATCTTCTTATATGTCTATCTCTCTATCTCTCTATATACACTGATATTAATATAAGTATCTCCTACATAAAGGAGTGTCAATTTCACTTGCGATTACTCAATCTTTTTCTGTCAATAAACACCCATTTCCAGCCTCTGTATTATCTTTTTTCTTAATATAACTCAAGGAAGTCATACGCAGAACGACGAACGAACAAGGAATAATAGCCACAGATGACACACAACGCGAGGGAACAAGATAGCGTAAAGAAATGGACAGCAAAAGATACAATGCGGCGACGAAGAAATATACGACACGCGTTTTAGGTAACAAATAGAAAAAAACGAAATGGAAACGCCACAGCATTATTATTATTATTATTATTATTATTATTATTATTATTATTATTATTATTATTATTATTATTATTATTATCATCATTATTATTATTATTATTATTATTATTATTTGCTCACCTGTATTTTGTCCATGATCTGGTTTCTGAAATTAAAGGAGCCAATATTCGTCTTTCTTCTGAGTCCCACGGTGTTAATTTGTATTTGTACACAATGTTCATTGTAGTTGTTGCTAGTATTATTTGTACTCACTAGGAGTTCTCACACAGGGCATCAGTGATTGCTCACCGACAACCGGTGGTATTCTCTGGAGTCTGAGTGACAACAAGTCTCCCCAGATTTCCAGTATTCTCTATCTCTTTTCAATAGCCACCGCAAATAACCTTGCAGTATCACAACAGCCGTTTACCATTGATTTCTCGCTGGTAAGGACCATTGGTCTTATGTGGGATTTGGGCGGCAATAAGCCTCCGCAAAGTCCCAGCACTCTCTGCACTTCCAATAGAGGTATGGTGTGTTCTCTCCCGCCTACACCCTATGCAAATATGTTGTGTGTCAGCCGAGGCTGGTACCATATTTTTCTTTTTTAAATTTTTTTTTGGGGGGGGGGGGGAGAGCGGGGGAGCTTATGGTGTTTTTTGCTATTTCTATTCATTGGTTCGTTTTTGTGTCGTGTCAGCTGGGGCCGATGTAATTTATTTGGAGGGGGCTAATGAAGTGAGCTTTCTTTTCCTTTGTGATGTGGTGTTCTTTTAGTGTTTTCTTTCGTCTATGTGTCCCTTCGTAGCTTATGCGGGTTGATTTCCGCATTCGAGGATTATTCTTAAGATTGCAACTGTGTTGATCATTGCTGTCATTTGTATAGTTTCAATGATCCCGTTTATTCCAATTTCTCCCAGTCTTTTTTCCAGGAGTTTTGGGATTGGTCCTAGTGCTCCTACGATTGTTGGTATTATACTAACTATCTTAATGCTCCATATTCCTTTCAGTTCTCTGCCTAGTTCCGTGTATTTGCTTCGTTTTTCTGTTTCTTTATCTTCACTCTGTGGCCTGCTTGTTCTTTGTTCTGGGTTTGACGGCGTTTTTTTTGTATTTGGAGACTTTTTTTCATTATTATTATTATTATTATTATTATTATTATTATTATTATTATTATTATTATTATTATTATTATTATTGTTGTTATTATTGCTATTGTGGTTGTTGTTGTTGTTGTTGTTAGGAATAATACTAATAATATAAAAATAAAAAGTAAAAATTCTAAATTAGTCGTTTTCAAATTGCTATATCCCCACTCTCTCTTTTTCACTCTCTGTCTCCCTTGTCTCTCTGTCTCGATCTCACTCTCTTTCTCTCTGTTCATCATTCTCTCTCTCTCTCTCTCTCTCTCTCTCTCTCTCTCTCTCTCTCTCTCTCTCTCTCTCATAGTGTCATTCTTTTTTTCACAATGAAATATTCAACCTTTTAATTCTTTTCTTTATTTATTACATTCGAATGATGATAAATCTCTCCCATTCTCTCTATTTCTCTCTCTATATATATATATAGAGAGAGAGAGACAGAGAGGGTGAGAGAGAAAGAAGGAGAGACTGAAGCAAGAGTAACATACCCTTTATAAACACTTAAGGTGCACAATATACAGTGAGAGAGGGTAAGAGTGATAGATAGAAACTAAGATAGTGCTAACCTGTTCGTTTAATTGCAAATAAAGTCTTATTAAAGAAAAGATAAATATATATATATATATATATATATATATATATATATATATATATATATATATATATATATATTTAATCTGAGATAATTTAATCACATAGCCAATAAATATTTTAGCATACATTTCGCGTGTTTTAAACATGCAGGGAAAATAGCTTAAGGAAACCAACATTGATTAACATATCTTCAGTATAATAATAAATAATATGTTAATAATATACAGACAAAAATAGGATTAAATTAAATTAATACTTTCATAAGAAGGTTTGCAATCCACACACATTATCAAATTAGTACAGTTCGGAGTTCGTATCATGGGAGTCGGATTTAAATTTGCTTTTGGAAAGACGAAAAAAGTTGTATCTATTCGTTTTACTTAATTAGAGATGATATACTAAATATAAACATGTACATATGTTCACGAAATTGAGTTCCTTAATTTGCCACGACATCGAAATGTTGCGGAATCGTTGGACTCAATATTTAAAGATTTATTTATCAGAATATTTGTCTAACTTCTAGATAGAACTCTTCTAATATCAAGACGTTTCAAATGTAAAGCACATCTTCATCTTTGCTATCCTGATATGGAAGTTGACATTGCATGAACTGATGAATACGTACTACGTTGTTATTTATTATATCAGTTTATTTGATTTATAAAACACATCATGACCGACCGGGTTGCTTACACGCGTAATAAATCCCTCGTACATTTTAATTACCAGTTTTGATCTAAACTCACCTTCCGTGTCTAACACGTTAATTAGATGTAGAAATGAAGGTAATCATTAACGTGTACTCAGAGAGCGGGGGTCATGCACATTCTCTCACCGATTTAAAATGAGATTTTGCAAAACAATGCGAGTTTTTTGTACGTGAGAATGTGCTTTACACATCCACATAAACAAATATTATTATACTAAATAAAAAGATTGGTAAAAAAATACATACTAAAATATACATTATTCTAAGTTTTAATACACTATTCAAATTGTTATTATTGGTTTGCAATTAACTTAAAAAGAAACTAAGCTGCTACTACGTTCCTGTTATTACTTTCACACTATATGTTTTTACATCACTCACTTTTATTTTATTTCTGTCACTTACTCTTGCGTTTGTCGCCCAAACTTGATGTTTTCATATATATATATATATATATATATATATATATATATATATATATATATATATATATATATATATATATATATATATGGCATCCATTTTGGCAGATTCTCTGCACAGACGGAATTTTCCTCTGGTGTTTATTATTTTTGACAAAGAGAAGTTTCTTTTCCCGACATTTTAAATAAATGATTTTTTTATTATCATCCGAACATCACAAAAAACTCTAACCCCACACTAGCTGTTATGTAAGATTTTAAGAAAAAATAAATAGTAAGTCACATTTCGTATTCGATTTATTATTTTTCTTCCTTCCAGCTTACATCTTACCCGGAATTTGCATTGCCCACAACCTTTTAAAAATATACTACTACTATTCCCAGCAATGCGTCAAGCAAACTACCAAGCTCAAGATAACAATTGTATTTTAGTAAAGGTGGCAAGCTTCAGTTGTAAATATCAGTTATGTCATTAAACGCGTGGATTGGATGGACGTATCTTAAGAATATCCGTTCTCATATAAAAATGTATTTAATTCTACCTTTTTCATGAATGCCAAGACAAGAGCCATATTTCAATGGCCATGAAGAAAGCACATATTAAACATCGAGCTCTTCAACACACTATTTGTTTAAAAAAACATAAAAAACATTTCTAGTGTAAAGGCCCATTTTTCATCGGCTTCTCGGTATTTGGTGTGAGGGTTGTAGACATTTTGCCGTCAAATCCAACCATACAGTCGATTTATCTTGTTTTCTGCAAAACGTTCAGATTCTTGGAATGTTGTGAAAAATATATCAGGCAAGCCGCTTCACAATACCCGACGTTTCTCATTTAAAGGGTGGAGTTGATATAGAATGTGGTGGGTTGCACCGTTTGCTTGCGTGCTATTAGATTCATGAGAGAATGCTGATTTACAAATAAATTAGAAGATAAAACAAAATATAAGTACGCATCACTCATCAGCGTGATCTGATTGTTTTTTCAGGCAACGAAATATAGATTACTGCTCTATAAACACCTCTTCATGGAGGCTATGGATATTGTATGACTTTTTCCTGGGAAGCAGGATTGACGATGTTGTTTAACTTAACTATTCATATCCATTTCCCCTAAAATAAATGCCGTTTTCGATTCACTCGCTATAGAAGATTTACATATCCTTATCCGCCGGGACTTCCCATGACAATATTTCCTCACTGAAGTTTTCACAGCAAATGAAATCTAACTTCAAATATTTTCTATTTTACATAATTAAACCGAGCCATCTGTATCTACCAAATATGATACCACGATAAACTTTGGGACTAATACTTGCCAATATTGCGTGATGATAACTTTTTGTAATATATATATTTCCTGTTATTCGCAACTAACTACTCGCCCAATATCAAACATGATGAGAAAACTTCAGTAACTAAAGCACATTTTGTTAAGTCGAAGGAGCCGACAAAGTACATAGTATCACATTATTCAAAACATACTGGCTTATTTTCCAATTCA
>OY744523.1:104501944-104611944 GCA_963556195.1 Sepiola atlantica | reverse complement strand
ACGGTGGCCTTGTCACGTTTAAGATTTCCGCGTGTGAGAACAGGTCCTATTCTGCACATAATCGCCGGTCAACCCCGCGTCAATTCGCGCAAGTCAAACAAACGATTTCAAACAGATACGTCCATTCCTATAGGGCTATTATCCAACACACACATATATATAAATATATATATATATATATATATATATATATATATATATATATATATATATATATATTATACTAAAAGTCTATTGTTCTTGTATCTTTGCAATCAGCTTTCAGCTTTCCGGTTTTCAACATCCGGTTGCGCATGCGTAAATAGCATCGTCTTCAATCTGTTATTCCAATTCCGTTATTCTCTATTATGATTAACGAACGCATGAAATTTTTCATTCTGGAAATTTTTAAACAATTTCATTTAATTTCATCAAATAGTTTATTTGTTTTCTTCACGGCTAAAAACATTCAACGGGAGGACTTCGTAAACTCTGTCGCAGTTTCAAAAAAACTTCTCCCTTTTAAAAAACAAAAACAAACAAACAAAAAAACAACACTCATTATTAATATCAGCCATACTAGCGGTCGGTGAACGAAACCACCTCCCACTTTCCCTCTCATAGATTTCACCACTCCTACTCCCTCTGTTTTCGTTACGTACGCGAGAAAGCCTGCTGTACCCCCTTCCTTTCTCAAATCGCCCTAACCAACCACTTATAATTCAGTAACTGTAATTTAAAAAAAAAACAATTATAATAAACAGAACGACTCATAGAAATCTATCTATATTCTTTTTTCATTTTAATATACTTTCATAGAAATGCTTCTGTTATGTAAAAAAAACCTATTTTCTTTATGCCACAAGTGTCACGCTCATACATGAATTCCATAGCTAATATAACAAACTGACCCAACGGGTCACGGGTGGTCTAGTATATATATATAATTAATTCTATTGATATATATATATATATATTAATTTGAAAAAATTATTCATATTTATATCTATATATAATCATTTATAATAATTATACATATATATATATATATATATATATATATATATATATATATATATAAATGTCAATGATTATGTTTGCGTGCTATATAAATCAATATGTTTGATCATTTCAACAAGTTAAATACTTACAAGTTGCATATTAGACAGACTCTGAAGAACAATGATATTTTATTACAATTAGCTCTAGGGACAAATATCGGTTAGCTGTATTATATTTAAACGTAAGTAAACACAATTCGTATTTGAATTAGATGTATTTGTTTCATAAAACAAAAATGAAATAACAATATCTCAGTGACGAATGCATTTTAAAATCAATTCAGCCATAGTCTTCCATCTCGTAAATGCTTCTTTTTTACCAAAAGTATGGATTTAGGCAACACCGTTTTACTCCGGATTTCTTAACGATCATTTCTGAACCTATATACCATGTAGTGGACAAGACAGGTGAACTTAGGGTGGTAAGCCTTGATATATCTAAATCGTTTGAAAAGGTCCGGCGTGAAGGTATTCTCATGAAAATACAATCTAATCGTATTCCTGGACAAATATTTAATATAATAAGGTCCGTCTGAGCTAAAAGAAACCCCACATTGCCCTCAATTATCGTACATCCAAACAACATGATATTAATGCGGGTGTGTCCTAGGGCTCAGTCCTTGGACCCTTATTATTTCTGATATTCATAAACGATATCCCTGATGAAATTGTGTCCGAGATGGGTATATTTACTGATAAAACCACGATCTATTCTAGAAATGTGGGTAAATCGACCGCAATGTATGAATGCTTAGAAAGGTGCATCTTGTCTATAATATAATAGAGGCGTAAATGGATGGTAACATTTAATGCTACTAAGACAAAGCTCTTTTCATTTGGCAATAATAAGTAACCCTTTCAACCACCGATTGCCATGACTAATAGCACACTACGATGGTGTCTATCTTTCAAACTCTTGAGCTTAACATTCAGTGGCAACATGAACTTGTACAAATACATAGAAAGAAATTGCCGAAGCTGCCGCAAAGGGTGGACTCCTTCTATCGCGCTAGAAAACTTGTCACACCTGTCAATATCATTTATCTTTGCAAAACCATGTCTGGCTTTGTGTATCAACAACTTATCTCTGCCTATAAGACAGGGTCAATAAACGGTACTCAAACTAATAGGTCTCTTACTGTCAACCAAGTTCCAACCCTGCCCCATCCCCGGAATGTTGCATCTCTTTTCTTGTTTTACAAGTACGTCTAATTAAATGTTCTCCAATGACCTAGCAGTACTGGCTTCGCCTCGACGAAAATACTCCCGACCAACCCTACAAGCAGCAGGACCCCATCTCTTTACTGTAGCTCCCCAGATACCGGAAAGTGTTCTACTCTAATTGTTTTTAACTTCGAACTGCTAGTCTTTGGATTTCGTTCGCTGTTCTCTGCTTCCCTAACATACAGAAATGTAAATGTAATGTGAACAGAATCTCGCTGCTCAAATCCTTACTTAGAATGTCACAGTAGGCATGCCCACTAATTCACAGTAGGCCCTGCCGGTTCAATGTGCTTTGTTTGGAGTGAATGAAGGTAATTAAAAAATAGTTTAACTATTAAAATAATTATTTTTATTCGTATTTTTCATTTTTCATACAATTAATATAAACCAATTCGTTTAGATTCCTTAAAGACATATGTAATTTTACAAGTGCCTGTAACAAACCCAGTATGTTTTTTTTATTAAGATAAACAGAGTTTCGAATACATCTCGATTTGGAATATAACATCAAAATGTTGACAAAATAGCAAATAACGTTAATTCTTGAACAGAATCAAAACATTGAAAGTCTTAAAAAATATATAAAATACTTTTTTCTTTCCTTTGAAGGCAAAAATTATAAACGTGACTATGGGAGAGCAAAAGAAATGGAAAACATCAAATACATTATCAACGCGAACAAAACCAAACAACTATCTCTAAGAAAAAATGAATAGCAGAAAGTACAATAAGAAACAGGAAACATATCTCATCAAACGCTATTACATTCGTAAGTATTTAACTCATGCTGAGGCTAAATAGGTAATTCGGAGACAGATCACATTAAAAAAGAAGTATGTCAAAAGAATTAACATGAAAACACAGATGTAAAACTAGACTGGAAACCCAAATTAACAAATTATCGAAATAAGATAGAGCCTTCAACATGACTAAAGAAAGCAGATAACGATTCAGAGGAAAACTATGGTTGATAAAGAAAAAGAAAGACTAAACAATAAACATGAAGAACTAAAATAAAATATAGAAGATAATGAATGAAGACTGAAACTATACATTTATAACTCTGAGGAGTACAAACAACAGAGGACTTTTGAAAGCAACGAAAGCCTGTTCTACGACAAACGTAAATGAAAGAAGAAAAATACGTTGAAAAACGGACCACATAGAAATAAGTCAACTCCGAAACAATATATTGAAGAAAAAAACGACAAGGCAACAATATACATTCTGAGTGGCTGACAAACATGGAAAAATATTCACGAAATCGAAGAATAAAAAGAAACCGATACTAATGACAGAAACACGTAAGCGAACCTAAATAAATCTGGTAAACTCAACTACGGTATACCTTCTAGCAATTACAGATTGACAACATCTTTAATAACTGTATTGAAATGTTAAGGGCACACCAAAGCAAATAAATAATACACCCCTTTACTTGAGCAGTACTCGAGGAACAGAACAGATACCGCAAAACAACAATAGACAAATATCCGGAAGAAAGTAAAACGCAGAAAAAAGAAGGTATCCGTAGCATGGAATTACTACAATATTATTTAACATAATGTTTTAAACATGAGCATTTTAACGTGTAAGGATATACACATTATCTGAGAAACTTTTAAAATTCATACAAAAATGGAATGATGGCGACTGGAACTTCCAGCCAGAAGACAATATCTAGGAGAGATAAAATTACAGAGAGGCATTCTCCAGGAGACTCCCTATCATTACAACATGTTATCATATTTGTGATGCCCACAAACGAAATACTCCAGAAACAAAAAAATAGATATAAACAAAACCAAAACCCTTTGTCAAACACTGAAATTAAATTCAGAACGTAAACCTGTGTGCTACTCTATATAAAAAAATGTCTTGGCCTTTTGGCTAATATCAAAGTGTAGTATCTGTTCCGATGGATACTGCACCCCATACTGGTGTTGTCTTGGCCTTCGGGTCTTTACGCCGGTCAATGGGTCTGTCCTGTGCAGTTCTAGGAGACCTTCCCAGGATTTGCCTCCCCTCTTTGGGGAGGAGTAAGTTTATTGCTTACTGTCTGAGGCGCCTCTATCGGGAATGCTGACGGGGATTCCCAGGCAATTTTTAAACCCCACTTTCCCGACCAGACATTGGATCACATCTTACTTGTGGGAGTAAGATAAAAACTGGCCTTGTGCGTAACTCCTGGAGAGGAGTAAATCAATACTCTATATAAAAAAGATAAAATTCGAAACAGGAGAGGAGATTGAGCTTACATTGATTGCGGGCGTATGAAGAATGTGGTTTTTATAATTACCTAGGAGTTCTTGAAGTGGACGTCATCAAGGGAACAAACATAAATGAAAGAATTAGAATAGAAAGATTGAGATGTACAAAATATTCGTTGGAATCATAAAAAATATGAGAAAGTATCGCCATGAAGATACTATCTACTCTTCATAGTGTGGACAAAATAGAAACTCACTTGCCTGAACTAAAGTATTAGGAACCTAATGACAATGAGCAATACACTTCACCCGAATGATTTAATCAGCGACTCTAGGTGAGAACGATGGATAGATTTATATCTATAGCAGATCTATGAGTCTATGTGATAAATAACGAGAATATATATATATAACCGAAAATACAGAATGACTGACATCAAATCGTCTGCAAAAATGAACGATACGACAAGCTTTTCATGTTAAATCAAACAGGGAGAAAATCAAAATTAGGAGAGAAGCAACTGCAGTGACAATGTATAAAACTGATCAAAGAAATAGAGTACGAAAGCGGATGGATCTGCCTCCGAAACAGACACTGTAACAGAGAAATGGGATTGCTACTGACAGGCACACAAAACAACGTGATTAGAAAATAATATATGTAGAATGTGCGGACAAGAAGGTGAAACGGTAAATCATAGTATAAGTGAATACAGCAATAATTCAAATAGAATAAAAAAGGATACATGATTGAGTTAGGAAGGTGGGCAATTGAGATTTTGCATACGAATGTGATTTGATGAACCAACCAAATGCTACAAGCCTAAATGGAAACTGAAATACATATAATCCGATGCGATATGTAAATACAAACAAACTCAATCAAGCAAAAAGACCTGGCGTGATAACAGTAACCAAGAAGGTAACATCTCACATGATGAAGATGAACGAGGGAGAAAACTAAACAAATTAATAGCACTTTCCAGAAAACTGGTGGGAATATTAAATATGATATATATATATATATATATATATATATATATATATATATATATATATATATATATATATATATAAGCAAAAACTATATGTCCTCCAGGTGGCAATTACTGACGATGTAGTTTTCTTTACAGAAACTTAACAAGTAGTTTTCTTTTGACATTTAAGTAATTTAGAGGAATTTTAAAAAAATGTATATTGTCGTAGTGTTATTTAATATAGTGCAATATTGGGGAAATATACTGTGCATGAACATCGTCATGTTTCGTTTCTTAAGAACAACAACAAAAAGGTCAATTGATATGGTCTTTAAGATATTCAACGTCGCTAAATTCTATTTTGTTTCACCATAAAAATAAAAATGAATTCCCCATTAAAACTGGGTATACAATGAAATGAATAAATATAAGGGGGGAACGTCGATTGGTCAAATAATCTACTTTTATATTACTGAGTAATTCGAAATGGGTACTTTATACTTCATTATAAAAGAAAGAAAAAATACGTAAAAAATATTTTTAAAATAACTGTTTTTGTGATGTAGAAAGATTAGAAAAGATTTATTTCTTTTCTATGCAATTTTTTTATTTATCATCATCATCATCATCATCATCATCATCATCATCGTCATCATCATCATCATCATCACTAGCAACATGTTAACTGCTTGACTTTTTGGCTAGGAGTAAAATATATGTCTGGGCTGAATCTGCAATTAGTTTTTATGTTCTCTGTCAGTTAACAACAAATTCTTCTAGGCCGAGGCAATTTACATTTTTGTTTCAATTCAGAGTGCCTATTTTGGAGGAGCTGGATTCTCCCTACGTTAAATATTTACATTGTGCTTAACTGCTCTCGTGGGACGAAGTAAATAGGAACATCACCATTGACAACAACAACAACAACAACAGCAACAACAGCAACAGCAACAGATATATTTAAGAAATAACAAACGCATTTATTTAATTATCAACAGATTTGTAAATATTAATTCATTATAAACTTAAAAATAACTAAATACGTAACTGAGAGGATGATATCATGATGGACAAACTACATACACTGACACCCCATAGAAAGGTGTTAACGCCTGGGAGGGTGCTATCATAACAACAGAATAGATAGTACACTACCCCCACCCACACAAACACAAAACTGGTACTTTTTAGGAAATGGTATTATGTAGAACGAATGTATACTGTACAGCCTTCCCTCCGAAGAGGAGGTAATGCTTGGGAAAAAAAACTTTTGCATTTATTTATTTAGATAACATTAAAAACATGGCACATTTCATTGCCTACGAGAAACGCCTAAATTTAAATTGGCTGGAAAAATATAGTCGCCATCTTTATAAACAAAGATGAATATGCTAGCTAAGGAAGAAGATAACTTTCATAATGTTCTAGTTAAAGAAGACATGTTTGTTATAAACTTAAGTTATCGTTCTTCCTTAGCTTGTATTATCGTGAACGAACATACACTACACTGAACCACCCCGACAGAGGATAATATCATGATGAACGAAAACTACTTCCCTCCACCTAAAAAGGAATAAGTCATTCTTTCGTGGACGGTCTTATAAAAACAGAACCGATATTACACTACACCCCTTAAAAGATATTCTGACTAAATCTAGTGTTGTTTTTTTTTTTCATTCTGGAAGGATTCCCCCCACACAACACACCCTTAAAAACGGAGGAGGTAATTCCTGAGAAGACAGTCTTATGACAACAGAACCGATACTACACTACACCACCCATTAAATAATATTCCAATTTAATAAACACCAACAACAACATCAACAACAGCAGCAACAAATGTATTAAAAAATAATAAACGCATGTATTTAATTATTAAAAGATTAGAAAATATTAATTTTGTATTATATTTTTTATTTAAAAATGCTTAGTCACAAAAAAAGTAGCTATGGTTCCGTTACCTTTTGGCTAAGATGAAAGTGTAGTCTCGATATCTCAGCGATATTTAACACTTTACTGAAGTCGAAAGTTAATTTTCTCTCTTGTAAATAACATTCTAAATACGTTTTTAACCGCTATTATTATTATCATAAAATCGTTTAATCTTATTTTATTTATAATTATAATAATAGTAATATTTTTTCTTATCTTTCCGTTTTTGCTGGAAATGGAGCATCCTACCGGATGCCAGGCATTCACCGGCTATTTCAGAGACTCCAGCCTAGAGATCTTGTTAAGATTCAAACCGTCCCTGTAAGTGTAATTGTTTGTATTTCTCTTGCACTCGGTTCACCAGATATACTCGCCAGATAGCTGTTGAAATTCTTTTTCATTAGTTCTTTTGCTCCTATAATTTCTGGTATGATGGGATTTTCCTAATATTCCATTTTCTTTTCATGTCGTACATAAGACCTTAATATTTCGTAATATTTTCCCTTTCTGCTTTATTTAATCCTGCATCATTAGGGAGACTGAATTCAACTAGGGTGGCTACTTTCTCTCTTTTGTCCCATATTACGATGTCAGGTTTACCAGCTCTGTTTTCTAGATATGTAGATGTAGGGATTGCATAGTCATGGTGGATGGGGTATAAATTATTTCCAACTGTTTGTTCTGGTATGTACTCCCAGGACTTGCTGCTACACTGGATACTCAACTTTTTACACATTATCCAGTGAAGATATTTACACACGCCGGTCTGTCGCACTGTATAATAGCCATCCCCTAGGAGAACCGTACAACTGGATGTGAGATGGCTCCCACTCTCTACTTCTGTGTGGCAGAACCTGCACGTGTTATTCTTGCTGAGAACACTCATCTTTTTAAAGGCAATTGTCATCAAGCCTTGATCTTGAGCAGCCATTATCATTCTCACCTGATCATAGTAGAAATATCCTCTTTTCAGCCAGTCTACATAGCCTTCCTTATCTATATATTCCTGGGATAATTCACCTAGGAAATACTTAGCATGTTATTCGTTGGCCAATTCTCCCAGTTTTCTGGAATGGAAGGTATTGGTGTATTTTTGGCGGCTTTTGCGGGTTATTTCTGTGGCAGGATAGTTGTGTGTTTCCGCCTCATTTGTAAGACAGTCCTGTCTAAGATGTTTGACTAGTTTTGTGATAGAGGTTTTTCTTCTTGCTCTGGTTTCTTGCTGTTGGCATAACATCATAAGGTTAGGGTTCTGGGAGCTCATCAGATATTGGGCGGTGCTCACAATAGTGGCTCGGTGTTGATGGTCAATCTCTGAGAGACCCATAACTCCTGTTCCTCTTGGATGATACAGCCTTGGTAAACACTGGTTTCTGTACACTACTATGTACATTGTCAACATTTTTCTCGTTTTAGTGTCTAATCTATTAATGTCCTTCTGTAACTAATTAATAATCCCAAAGCTGTATGTTATCACTGGCATAGCTAATTGGGTAATGGCAGTTACTTTGTTTTTGTTTATTAGCTGTGTTTTGCAAATTTTTCTAACACGGTGTATATATTCTCTGCCAATTTTTTTCTTTCATCTTGGCATTTTTAATTGAATTGTTTTATTCCGTGCCAAGGTATTTGTATTGTTCCTGTTCTTCAAGGTCTTTTATGTCAGTATATTCATCAAGCTGTATGTTTTCCGTTTGGATCTTCATCCCAGCTCTGAGGAAGCAGTTGCACATTTGTCCAGGTCGAACTTCATTCCAATATCTTTGGAGAAGGTATGTACAACCTGTAAGAGTCGGCTTAAGTCAGCATCTGAACTAGCATACAGCTTGAGGTCATCCATGAAGAGCAGGTGATTGACTTTTTTATTTAGATCTTGTTTGCGGCCGTGGCTCAGATTGTAGGCACTCTGGCTTTTGTTTAGTAATTGGCTTAGTAGATTGAATTGCCACGCAAAAGAAGTGGAGATAAGCTATCTTATTGGAAAATTCCTCTTCGAATCTTGACCTCAGGCATTTTTATTGTTAATAATATCAATAAAACGATTGCGTATGTAGAAGGACATTTGGCAATACATAGTAGAAAGGTATATTACAGAAAATTAATTAAATCTTTAAAATAAATAAATAAATATGCAAGTGAGCAAAATCAAGATTCGTTTGAGTGAGTTGGAGATGCCTATATATATATATATATATATATATATATATATATAGGTTTTCGACATATTCTTATATCATTAGAATTAAATAATCCTAACGTGTTTTGATGTTAATATAAATAGGATGAATAGAAAAATAGTAATTAATACATATATATATATATATATATATATATATATATATATATATATATATATATATATATATATATAACATGTGTGTGTATAAGTCGAATATATTGCTAAAATTAACTTATTACAATTTTTTTACAAAAGTTCCCAGTACAAAGTAGAGCGTTTATCAATACAATATATAGGCACACTTTATATATATATACAGGGTGGCGCAAAAGTAACGCATTAGTTTGAATCAGTAACAACTTTAATATTTAATCAAATTTTCTCCTTATTTTTCAGAATATGACAGATATAAACATTGACAATTTATCATGGAAAAATATAGCACTGAACAACGAACCAAAATTATTGAACTTAACTTCGGAAACCAACATACAATAACTTTAACCCAAACAGTCAGACCACAATTGATCGTCTTGTGGCCCGGTTTCAGCAGCAGGGTTCAGTCAGTGATCTTCCACGATCTGGCAGACCACGTTCAGTATGGAAAGCGGAAAATGTAGCACTCGTTGAGGATAGCATTGCTGAAAATCCAGACACCTCAACTCGATGACGAGACACCCAGATTGGAATGTCCAGAAGATCACTTCAAAGAACTACAGCCAGTTATTCTAAGGAGTTTAATGGAAAATGCCCAAGTAAATGTATTATTTATCAGAAAAGCCTAGAAAATTACTTTAAATGTTGTAGTTTCTATCACCTAAACAAACCAATGCGCGTCTTTTGCGCCACCCTGTATATATATATATATATACATATATATATATATATATATATATATATATATATATAGTCTCGGAAGTTTCTCAACTATTAAAACTATATTAAAAAAAAACAAAAAAACTTATAGTCCCAAGTCTTTCAGTGGAAAATCACTCATGTAAGTCAATTTATTTTTTAAAGTTATTATATTAGTTTGTTTCTAACACTATTTTAAGGGGTCATCAGTTGTTTACCATGAAAAACTGTTTCGGGAATTTAAACACAATTATATATATATATATATATATATATATATATATATATATATATATATTATAATATAAAATGAAGTAATAAAATAAGGTGTCAATCAAATTTTATTAGAATTCAAAGTTCATGCAAAGCATCCTTAAGTCCTTAGCTCATGAGTTTTCAAAGATAATTCTTCTCTTCAGAGGACCATTACCGCAGTTATACTACTACAGGCAATAAAATTACGCTTTGAAAATATATAAAATTATATACACAAATATATAAAAATACATAACATCAAACATATCAATCCAAAAACATACTTTTGTTGAATCCATACACTCCATCCAGGTCATACAAGTTGAGAAGCATAATCAGGAAGGACATTACTCCAAGATACAAATAGCAGTCCAAATATGTGAAATTGAAGGGGCCGGCAAAGTTATCCAGTCGCGAAATGTGTCCATATTCAATGTTAATGATAAATAAATCAATCAAAACAATACAAAAAGTCCAATCAAAGTTCCGAGATCCCAACATGTGCAACTCCAATCAAATCCAAATTCGTTGTTTAATTAGAAAACCCGCTAAATCCGAATTGAGCAAAACAAGACGGACTCCCGTCACATCTAGCCAGAAGAGCGAAAAATATATAAGTGATCTTCTCTCCAGACATAACAAGGATAAGGGATTTGTTATGTCTGGAGAGAAGATCACTTATATATTTTTCGCTCTTCTGGCTAGATGTGATGGGAGTCCGTCTTGTTTTGCTCAATTCGGATTTAGCGGGTTTTCTAATTAAACAACGAATTTGGATTTGATTGGAGTTGCACATGTTGGGATCTCGGAACTTTGATTGGACTTTTTGTATTGTTTTGATTGATTTATTTATCATTAACATTGAATATGGACACATTTCGCGACTGGATAACTTTGCCGGCCCCTTCAATTTCACATATTTGGACTGCTATTTGTATCTTGGAGTAATGTCCTTCCTGATTATGCTTCTCAACTTGTATGACCTGGATGGAGTGTATGGATTCAACAAAAGTATGTTTTTGGATTGATATGTTTGATGTTATGTATTTTTATATATTTGTGTATATAATTTTATATATTTTCAAAGCGTAATTTTATTGCCTGTAGTAGTATAACTGCGGTAATGGTCCTCTGAAGAGAAGAATTATCTTTGAAAACTCATGAGCTAAGGTCTTAAGGATGCTTTGCATGAACTTTGAATTCTAATAAAATTTGATTGACACCTTATTTTATTACTTCATTTTATATTATAATATTAATGCTCTATCCAGTATATTGAGCTTCAGTTTTTTTTATCCGGATGTTTCACTAATTATAAGATATTAGTTGACGCTTATATCTTTTGTTGGATTGCTTCATATATATATATATATATATATATATATATATATATATATATATATATATATATATATATATATATATATCTATATAAATGTACTTTGCTTCATTCATATTGTCACGACAGCAATTCTATCACGCGAGTAAATACGAAGCAATTTAATGTGTCTTAGCGGAAGCAAAAGAAAAAGCAAGTCACAAAACTCAGCTGTTTCAGATAAATTGTGAACGGATTATTGTCTCTAAATACAAAATGTCAAAGGTTGTTGTTTTTCTTTAGGTCATCAGGAAGGACAATACTTTTTATCTGGAAAATTAAATAACTGGTGTAATTCTATGATTTATATTAATATTTGTTGGAACACTGGTGAAGCGCAATATTTTACGTCATTTTTGACCTAGGGTATACTCTTGTAATAATAATAATAATAATAATAATAATAATAATAATAATAATAATAATAATAATAATAATAATAATAATTGACCACTATGAGAAATGGTATTAGCATAAGCCAAAAGGTGTGCAGGAGAACAACAATGTCAAACTTTTTGGGGGCATGCGCATACAAACTAATAAGGTTCTTGAACATTCCAAACCTGACTTAATCTTTCTAAACAAAAATAAGAGAATTTGCTTCATCATTGATATAGACTGCCCCTTTGATACCAGAGTGCATGAGAAGGAACAATAGTGAAGTGAAGATGATGCCTGTTGTAATTGGAACGCTTGGAACCATAAAGAAAAGCCACCATAAATGGCTTTAACAGGTAGACAAATTAATGTTTATTCCAATTCTGCAAAAAATTTGCCTGTTAGGAACGGCGAACGTGTTAAGGTACAGCTTGAATGTCTAAAGTCAAGGGAATTTACTTGATGTTAAAAAAAAAAATGAAAACTCTATCTAAAAACAGCCAAACGTTGAGACTACATTGAAATAATAATAATAATAATAATAATAATAATAATAATAATAATAATAATAATAATAATAATAATAATCAAATTATGTGTGTTGTCATTGTTATTGTTCATATTTTAGTTTGCGCAAAACCTTTTCGGTATTTGCAGGAACCCACTGTTAGCCCTTCGTCATATCGAAATATTCATTCCCTTGACGTTGAATTCCAAATACACAACTCAAAGTCAATCACATGGCCTGGAAGTGTTTACACGGGTAACATCAGTGTTCCTCTTTCAAATTCCTCCAACTTACAGAAGTCAAGACATACACGTAAACACGGGATTCGTCCTCGTCTTTGCCCGTGTTTTAGGAAAGATAAGAGATAGACGACACATGAATAAAATAAACAACCTTTGAATTAGCATCTAAATAGGTGGGAAAAAACAGAAATACACGGCTGAATAGAATCGATGTTTCACATCCACGAAGGCATACATAGTTAGTATGTGAGTATTGCTGTTATTTTTTCCCGTTTATTGTTTGTCTCTCTCGGAAAATAACGCCCCGCTAAGGTCGAACATAACAGGATGCAAAAAAAACGTTGAAGGTCAGCGCTACCAGAAATAACGCTAGACAATAAAATAGTCTGTGAAATTTTTGTGTTTTTATATAAGTAACTTATGGCAGTCGATCGATACTGGATAACATTACTGAAGTGTCTATTCGAACATAACATGCTAGCTGGAGTTTGATTCTTACTGACGTTAGCTGCAAACTCGAGAAGCCGAGATCAAACTAATTCAAATTCATGGTGTACAATTATATACGATCTAGTGTGCGCATCCAGTTAAAAATGAGGAAAAATGCCTCGCCAGTGTTCGCACTAATATTCATATGAAATCGTAGAATTATATCAGTCATTTGATTTTTAATTTATAAATTATTATCATTATTTTAATGACCCAAATAAGAACAAGTAGACCATTGTTTATCTTTTATTTAGAGTGAACGATTTCTTTCCGAATTTATTTCAGTTCGTGGGCGATGTCTGACTTGCAATTACCTTTTTCAGTTTCACCTTTTTTATTATAATGTATACATTAGTGTCCATTATCTAATAAAATGCAATGAGCGATACAAGAGGCTATTATCGTTTAAATAAGATAACGTTATAGGATAGAAGAAGTCAAAAGTCAATAGTAGAGTAGTTAGTTTGTGAGTAGCAACAGTTTATTGTGTAAGTTTCTCTGTCAAAAAATTCTGCTAATGAATACTTAATGAAACTTCCCATATATATGGTATACAAACGACTCGACTGGAATAATTGAATATGATAGTATAATGACATGTGGTATTCGTGATGCGAAATATGATTTTGTGTAAAGTAAAATCTTAATTTAAATATGTATGTGGAAGTCGTAATGGGAAATATGATGTTGTGTATAGTAAAATATTAATTTAAATATGTATGTGGAAGTCGTAATGCGAAATATGATTTTGTGTACAGTAAACTATTAATTTAAATATGTATGTGGAAGTCGTAATGCGAAATATCATTTTGTGTACAGTAAAATATTAATTTAAATATGTATGTGGAAGTCGTAATGCGAAATATTATTTTGTGTACAGTAAAATATTTATTTAAATATGTATGTGAAATTTGTAATGAGAAATATAATTTTGTATAACGTAAAATAATTATTTAAATATTTATGTGAAATTTATAATAGGAAATTATGTTGTGTACAGTAAAATCTTAATTTAAATATGTATGTAGAATTCGTAATGCGAAATATGATTTTGTGTACAGTAAAATCTTGATTTAAATATGTATGTCAAATTAGTCAGGAGAAATATAATGTTGTGTACAGTAAAATATTAATTTAAATATTCATGTGAAATTTAATATGGGAAATATAGTTTTTGTAGAGTAAAATCTTAATTTAAATATGTATGTGGAATTCGTAATGCGAAATATGATTTTGTGTACACTAAAATATTAATTTAAATATGTCTGTTAAATTTCTAATGAGAAATATAATTTTGTATAACGTAAAATATTAATTTTAATATGCATGTGAAATTTCTAATGGGAAATATGATTGTGTACAGTAAAATATGAATTTAAATGTGTATGTTAAATTTGTAATGGGACATGTGATTTTGTGTACAGTAAAATATTAATTTAAATGAATATGTTAAATTTGTAATGCGAAATATGATTTTGTGTACAGTAAAATAATTATTTAAATATGTATGTGAAATCTGTAATGGGAAATATTATTTTGTGTACATTAAAATCTTAATTAAAATATGTATGTGAAATTTGTAATGGAAAATATACTTTTGCATAACGTAAACTATTAATTTTAATATGCATGTGAAATTTGTAATTGGAAATATGAGTTTCTGTACAGTAAAATATTAATTTCAATATACATGTCTAATTTGTAATGGGAAATATGATTTTGTGTACAGTAAAAGCCTAATTGAAATATGTATGTCAAATTTATGATGGGAAATATGATGTTGTGTACAGTAAACTATTAATTTAAATATGTATGTGAAATTTTTAATGGGAAATATGATTTTGTGTACAGTAAAATATTAATTTAAATATGTATGTTTAATTTAAAATCGGAAATATGAGTTTGTGTACAGCAAAATGTTAATTCAAATATGTATGTCAAATTTGTAATAAGAAATATGATTTTGTGTACAGTAAAATCTTAATTTAATATGTATGTGAACTTCGTAATGCGAAACATGATTTTGTGTACAGTAAAATATTTATTCAAATATTTATGTTAAATTTGTAATGGGAAATATGATTTTCTATACAGTAAAATATTAATTTAAATATGTATGTGGAATTTATAATAGGAAATATGATTTTGGTCACAATAAAATATTAATTTAAATATGTATGTGAAATCTGTAATCGGAAATATGATTTTGTGTACAGTAAAATATTTATTTAAATATGTATGTGCAATTTGTAATGGAAAATATATGTGTGTATGTGTCTGTTGTAGAAATATTATAATTATATGAATTATAAATGGTGTAGATTAATTGGGAATAAATGTAAAAGTATTCCGTCAGTTTACCTGCATCTGGTACATAGTGTTTATTATTCTTTATATCCGGTGGTCTTTTGTTTAAACAAAACGACCTCACATTTTTAAATAAATAACGTCATATTCTAAAACACATATTTTAATTGATGACTTTATTGTAATATAATTGTATTAAAGATCACCACTATAATGTAGCGATCTCTATTAGATCGATTTATTTTAATATTACACTTATAAAAAAACCTAGTCTGCTCCCGTGGCAATATTTCAAGATCACTGATTGGGCGTATGTAACTTTAATACGGTGCCAGGGAGATGTACAATTTTGTATGCGTCATTTTTGAATGTTGCCTTTCTCTTCAAGTTCCAATCGATTACTATATATAGTAATTCCTATATAATTTTATTTCTAG
The DNA here is from genome assembly GCA_963556195.1 of Sepiola atlantica. Lineage (NCBI taxonomy): Eukaryota > Metazoa > Mollusca > Cephalopoda > Sepiida > Sepiolidae > Sepiola > Sepiola atlantica. The sequence continues at coordinate 104,595,533 of OY744523.1, read as the reverse complement.
CTACCATATCGCAGAATGGTTCGTAGGTGTAGTGTTTAGATAGTATTTTATTAATATTATTATTATTATTATTATTACTAGTATTACTATTGTTATAAAGAATTTTATTTGATATGCAAATTACCATATCACACGGTAGTTTTAAGGTAGTATATTATTATTATTATTATTATTATTTTATTATTTATTTATGTATATATATAAGTAACATTTTAAGCTGAATTATTGGGGAAATGGTAGTTTTATCTGTACCATTGGAGAGCCATGCATATAACTGTCCTGTTTTTAAATCTCCGAAACAGTTTCATGGTAAACAGCTGAAGATCCCCGTGTTAATATTAGATGCTTACGTTAAGGTCTCCTGCTTTTGTTTCACTGTTAGATACTAAATCCCCCTTTTTATTTTATTTACTTACTATTATATATTATTTATTTATGAATTTTCCAACAAATGTTAAGTCTACACTATTTTGGATTTAGTTAGTTTCTCTGGGAATTTAAACTGCATTTTCCTTTTTTTTTTTGTCTTTTTGTTTAAAATAACTCAAAGCTTCTTTAGACTATATATATATATATATATATATATATATATATATATATATATATATAATATCGTCATTATGATTGTATATGTGTAGTCTCCGATATGTTTAGGGTATATTATCAAGAAATACAAAATAAAACAGTGACAAACAGACAAGTAAATAAAGCATCCATGAATAATTAAATCATTCTTTGTTCTTCATAAGATGATGCATTTTTTAGAAATACTGCTATCATTGTCTACCCGATGGTAAACAACACACGGTTATTTTGAGTCTAAATATGCGATATATTTCAGGGGGTCTGTGTAACACTTTTCTCAACCTTAAAATGTAATTAGCTGAACCCAATTAAATTAAAGGATTTGCAGGTCTGACCAAAAACACTTTTCAGTAGACTGACAGAGCAATTACAATGCTATTTTAATTTAAGCTTGACAGGCTTATTGAAATGCTATTTTAAACTAAAGCTTGGCAAACCAATTAAAATTCTATTTTAAAGTTAAGCTCAGCAGAAAAATTAAAATGCGATTTTGAACTTAAGCTTAGCCGGACCAATTAGAATGTTAATTTGAACTTAAGCTTGACAATCTAATTAAAATACTATTTTAAAGTTAAGCTTGACAGACAAATTAAAATGCTATTTTAAATTTAAGCTTGAAAACCCAATTACAATGTTATTTAAACTTAAGCTTGACAGACTAGTATAAATGTCATTTTAAACTTAAGCTTGACAAACCAATTACAATGCTTTTTAAAACTTAAGTTTAACAGACTAGTATAAATGTCATTTTAAACTTAAGCTTGACAAACCAATTACAATGTTATTTAAACTTAAGTTTGACAGACTAGTATAAATGTCATTTTAAACTTAAGCTTGACAAACCAATTACAATGCTTTTTAAAACTTAAGTTTAACAGACTAGTATAAATGTCATTTTAAACTTAAGCTTGACAAACCAATTACAATGTTATTTAAACTTAAGTTTGACAGACTAGTATAAATGTCATTTTAAACTTAAGCTTGACAAACCAATTACAATGCTTTTTAAAACTTAAGTTTAACAGACAGATCAAAATGTCATTGCTGGGTGACTAACGGAGCATTTTAGAGATGCTTCGAGCATTCACATCAGATGTGTTCTTTCAATTAACAGCAAAAAGTTTATTTGGTTGTGTTCTTTCGATTAACAGCAAAAAGTATATTTGGATGCGATTGACACAGCTTCTCATAGAGATGCATAGACGCATCTAAGAATACAAAATTCTGACAAACACAATCGCTACAATAAATAGACTAACAAAGCGATAAGTACACTACAAAACCATCATAACAAACGAATCGATAGAAAATATCACCAAGAACAAATGTTGTTTACCAAGTGGAAATTGGGACGTCATTATCGATGAAAGGAACATTTGTAATTAGACATTTGGAAGACAACAAAAAAATAAACTACGTGATTTCGATTAGCGCCCAAAGTGTGTAATGGAGGTCAGGTGGCAAATATGTTCAACGAGACTACGAGACTACGAGACTACACGGGCAACACCGTAGCAAAACACACCAGGTAAGAAAATCTGCCTGGATAGTTTTATCATGTGTCATGAATTAAAAACAGATAAATTACGTTAGAGGTATTGGATTTCTGGGTGTATATAAGAATCAGAAAAGGAAAAAACAAAATAAATTGAATAGGAAAACTGAACACAAAATCATGCTTCCGTTGATGCGATATTTCGTTTTAATTACGAGATTTTGTCATATATTAAGCATTTGTAATATTTAATAGGAGTTAAAATAAGGTTGCTAGTATGTGTGTGTTAAACAAATTACTGGGGGTGATATTAAGTAGTGAATATATGATATATACATGAACATGTATAGAGACGGCATTACATAACGAAAGGTGCCACATCAGATGAAGTAAAGCGCAAGACAATGAACAAAAGAAGGAAAACGAATGGGCGCCGGCTCAAAGAAATCTATTACATGATAAAGCCCATCGATCTATTGCGTTGACTCGTTGTATGGGCTTGGCGAAAATCTCCAGCTCAATCAACGTTATAAATAGGGGAGAATGGTAGGTATCTTAAGGATGTTGGCTAATCACTCTCGATCATTGCAAAGTCTGAAACGGTAATGAAAATCCAGGAAATTTTTATTATATTTAAACTGCTCTAGTTTGCCTTGCAAAAGCAAATGAGAGAGAGAGGTATTCTTTGTTATTTTTCACCTCGTTCCCTATAGAAAATTTCATGCTCCTAAACTAGTTTTTTTTTTAATCTGTACGTAAGCAAATGTGTTATATTAAAGACGAGTTAATCAGCGTTATTTTCCCTGAGACGTTTTCCTAAATATTTTAATCACAAAAAACTCATGTCAAACTAGTCATTGGTGTAGGGATTGAATAATGCTTTAATAGCATCCATTTAAATTACGTAATTAGCCGTAATTTGCAATTAAATTACCAAGTTTACCATCAGGTTTTATCGAATACTCTCACCCTCTATCACTTTATATTTTAAATCCCCGCTATTATTTTCGCTAGTCGGTTTCTCACTTCATTAAGAGTAAAGCTATAGAACAGAAGATTGGAATAGTCTCTTCATTACAATACGAATAGCAGCGAAATGATTTATATTATTTAACCCGAGGCAAAAAGAAAGACGAAGTGAGATGCAGCGAAAACAAATACTAATTTAGGTATTTGTCTGTTTAAATGCTAACTCATTTTTCTTGATTCAGACTAATTAAGCAACGCTCACTGGGTGATCCAACCAGTCACATTTTATTTAGTATCTTATGAAATTACTTTGGCTACAACTACTTATTCTCCTTTGGTCGCCTTCAAGTGAGATAACTGTGCACTGACATGCATGTGATATTTTAACCAAGATTGTTATTAAATAAATTATTTAGAAATCTTCCATACTATAAATTTAACGGCTGTCATTAACATCTGAAAATAGAAAAGGTAATAGTTTTTCTAAATATATACGTAAGATCGCATACGGAATAATCCGTGAAGAAACACATGCACACATATACAGAGTGGACCAAAGATCTGAAACATTTGATGGTTTTATAAAAGCACAAAATAAGAAATAATGAAAATAAAAATTATATTTTCTGAATGTAGATATGATGCCATTTTATTTAGATAAGCTTTTAAAATTAGATTAGTTAAATGTTTTCAATCATTGTTATTACACTGTTTGAGACGTTCATGAAAGTTGTCGATAACTGTATTGTTTCATTTCTTGTGTAATAGTTGCTATTTCTAAGTGCAGGTTTTAATTCATCAATAGATCGAGGGCGATGACTGAATGCTTTTTATTTATTTTATTTTATCCACACAAAGAGAAATCTCACGAGTTCACATCAGGGGATATTGCCCGCCAACTGATCAAGTTCACCGCGCAACGAAATCGAATGATCAGCGAACTTCCCGACATTCGTTCAAAATTTTCTCCAACCGTGTATTGAAAATGATGGGAAGTATTTAGCTGATATAACTTTTTAAACTCACTGAAATGGCATGGCATTATATGTAAATTCAGAAAATATAATTTTTCCTTCATTGTTACTAATTTTGTGCTTTTATTAAGGCTCAAAATGTCGGAGATCATTTTGATTCACACTGTGTAAGAGTAATATATTCTGACTGCTCAACAAACAGTTGACTTTCAAATATCTACCTTTACGTTCTTATATATTTCAGTTATATGATTTCACCTAACCAATAATTGATATAGTGACTCCAGATAGAATCAAGCTGATCTTTCAATAGTGTCTTCCAATCTTAAAAGATTTAAGCCCTTTTGAAATTCATTTTAATATTCTTACTGTTTACATATCGAGTTATATCACTATTTTCTGCACACAGTAAGATTTCCATTATGCAAAGTTTGTGAGGAAAGAAAGCTCGGACAGTCGGAAAAACGATCGCATTTCAGAAATGAAAGATTATTATCTCATTTTAAGTAAGTAATACATTGTGAAGAACAAGACAGCTATTGACTTATTATCCATAATCGCATGGTTAGCCATTCTGTCAGTTACTGGGTTGCTTCTGGTTGTGGGTATCATTGTTAAATGGGGTTGTGGGTCGGGGTGATGGAAGTTCGGGGGTATTGTTTAGATCAGGGGTGAGTTGGGGTAATTTGGTTACGGTACATGCATAGACCACATCTTTGTGTATGCAGTTATTATTTAATAGACATATTAATGGGTTATGCCAGTTGCACTTATTAGTTGGTGTATCTGTGGTGATGATTGATTAGGCATATTTAATTCTCTCATTGTTACTACTTATTATTGTTTGTGCTATGTTAGGCATTGTGGAGTTAGATATATTGATATTGGTTTTATTTAGGATGGTATTGTATTTGTGTTTATTTATAACTTTTTGCTATAACAAAGATTATGGGTCTAATCTAAATACTATTGCACTAAATGATATATTCATGCAATTTCCAACAGTATAAGTAAAATGAATAAAACAATCCCTGTATTATGTATTATTTTGATTATTCGGACTACTGTTCTTATTTTGGATGCTATTTTCACAATGTTTCGGCCGATATAATCTCACACCTTCTTAAATTGCATCTTATAGGACTCAGGAATATGTACAGAATTTATAATAAAATCCTTCATTTATTCAACGGTGGTATATTACTTTTTTTCTGTCAGCCATGACTAGGTTCAAATCTTTAGTAATTCTTAATTTTATCCTCAATATCTACGGGCTGATGATCGAACTGATAATACTCAGCACTTTATCTGTTGCGCCACAGGTCCATGTGAGCAATTTTAGTGTGAATTCTGGGCAGCTTGAAAACTATTTTGGTTTAGAGCTTTACTACTAATTACTGCGTATTACTTTATATATAAAGAACGTCAGAGTTTACGTCCACCGAAACGTTGTGAAAATAAGAGCCAAGATGAGAACACTATTCAAATTATTAATCTGCATGTAAAAACATCAGAAACCGTTTCGTTTGAAGACGACACCACATGTCCACAGTCAACCCGGGTCAGCTCTACATGCATGCAACTGACGACATTTGATTAAATAAATACATAATCTGAAAAAGAAACTGATTGCAACCAATAGTTAATCACAAACATCATAATTGCACATTTTCTGCTAATTTTATTTTTACATTTCTTTTATATACTATAGTTTCCTAAACTAATGATGGACTAAAACGCGTAGTGTTACGTGAAAAATAAAATCATTAATACGCCAGTTGGTATTTTCTTTCTTTTGTTTCGTGCCATATAATCTAGTAGTTTTGGTAATATTCTTATAGTTTATCATCTTAGTTCCTTCAATTTTTTTTATCGTTGTTTAAGTAAGTATTCATGATATAAGTATATCTATATATTGGCGGATTAAATTTCATGTGATTCTCAAGACATCATATTTAAGCTGTAAATGTGAACCTGATAGGGGCTTGTTAAACTCCGTATGATATTAGTGTGTTTTACTTTTTTACTATTGGATTACCAAGAGCAAGTAGAGGATAAGAATTAAATAACGAAAATGATTTCGCCCCTTTAGATGAGGAAAACTATGGGAATACTAACATGGATCAACAGTATGAATTGCTTTTTGCAATAATGTATTGACATTGAATATTAAGACAATACAGGTATAATAAGCAGAAGGTCTGCTCATCAAAATTTCGCCTGACACTAGGCACATGGAGGGAGAAAGGAAATTATTTTTTATGTTGTAGCAAACCGAGTTCCTGCTGAGAATGTCTTTTAAGGAAGAAACCAAAGATTGGAGCTGAGTCCAGCACCTCCTATGAATATCACAAGAGAGAGAGAGAGAGAGAGAGAGATGGAGGGGGGAGAGATAGAAATAGAGAATGAGAAATAGAGAGAGAAGGAGACTAGCAACATTTCTTATGTGCTAAAAGGTGTGTAGTGAAGAGAAGAGATCAACCTGCATTACATGTTCAAGTTGATGTGTTACTCTGTCAAAGCACTTTTTATGTGGCAGCAGTCAAGAGAGTCATTGTAACAAAAAGGTGCCTTTACACTAACCAATGCTTCCAAACTGAGCATTCGCCGCACTAAGCAGTTCTTCTTGAATCAATACTGTCGTAACATTTGAGGACAATACATTGGGTCAGTAAAAACAGGACGTAATCAATACTTAATCAGACACTATTATCCTTCATTCTCCTCTAATTAAGTCACTTGTACTTTTTTCTGTTATCCATCGATTTCTAAAGTATTGTTGCACAAACTATCCATGCACTGAAACAACAATGGACGTCATCGAATAACGACGTACAAACGAAATGTAAAATCAATTTGGAAAACGCAATGTCACGTTTCTACAAAATTCCATGGTGCAACTTCAAAACAAATATGAAAAATTAATCAATATGAAGGCATATCTTAATTTACAGAGCCAGTACCTATTTTCCAGTAACTGATGGTCAGGCATTTCTTTTAATCCGGAACAAAATTACGAGGAAGTTTCCGCCAGGTTATCAATTTGCTTGTTTACACTGCGTCTACCGGTAGATACTTTATAATTACAGCTCATTTGCTTTACATCTAGTCCTAGTTATATAGAGCGCGAGGGCTATTTGAGGACAGTGTTAGTATTTTTTATTGAAAAAAATATTTTAACAAAATGTATATAATTAAATCAAATAAACACAAATATCCTTTAAATATTACTTTATCTAATGAGTCTATAAATCAACCTTTTGCTTCAATGACTGCTCCGAATCGGGCTCGAAACCATCAACAGGTTTGAAATTAGTGACCCCTCCTCTTTCATACACCATCTAGCGTTATTTAGTGAAGTCATGGACTTTCAGGGTGTCGATTAGTCTCTGTTTCAATAATGCTCGACACATAATAGTCCATAGGATTTAAATTTTGCTAGGAAGGGTGACACATGATGAGGGTCACAAGATCGTAAAAATTATCTGTTAACCAGTCCTAGGTTAAAATTGGCTTTGTGAGAATGTGCAATGTCTTGTTAAAAGACGAATGGTCTTCTATTGCATACTTTATCTATTTAGGGGTAACCAACCGATTTAGGAAAGTCAAGATATCCAGCAGAATTGACCTAATACCTTGTGGGAAAATGTTAGGTGACATGACATGACCTTCACTGTTTATAACTTCTGAAACGATCGCACTAGCTGAATATTTCGTGTGAATGACCCTGGGTACTTCAGAAATGAGATACATACATACACTTTAATGGAACGTTGCCATCACATGCTTCTAGATCAAACCGAACCTTATGAAAAAATTAGCTGGCAACATGTAAAAAGTAACTTATTTCGAAATAACAATGTTTTGTAGCTAAAGCAACTATGACTGCATACATTTTCATTTATTGTGTTAATATCTTTCTCTGAATGGGTTATCTGAAATAAAAATAAAAATAATATTATAAATGATTTGAGCGTGTAGTGAATTTAAAACAATATTTCCTTAAATAGTCCTCGCACCTTTTAGCTTAACAGAAAAATCCTAGTTATAATCCGTGGTGCTCAGCGTAAACGTCTGTCTACTTCCATAAAATAGAAAAGTTGGATTACAGTTAATGTTTGTTTAAGTTTAAAACAACCACTGGTGGGTTAGAATCCTTAGGTTCGTGGTGGATTTATGATTATATTAGGTGAAATCGAATGGTCTGGCAAGACAGTAAATCTGGTTAATCTCTCACGTGGTGGATGTCATCAAATCAATGTTACACGTGTATATATATATATATATATATATATATATATATATATATATATATATTATATATATATATATATATATATATATATATATATATTTATATATATTTATACACGTGAGAGAGTGATAAAGTATTAATAAGGCTAAAGGCAGTGTAGAGAGCCAGATTGATGAGAAATAAACAACTGAAGGTATATATGAATTATTTAGTTTTTTCAACCTTATATAATGAACGTGTCAGTATGGTTGGACATCATTTGATATTTCGGGAAACCCCTCTCCTCGTCAAACATAGACGCAAAAGAAGAGTTTAGCTGTCGCTTATTCGGCTAGATTGGTGCCGTAGAGTAGAAGTGACAAAAGGATCAGTTTCGCAGATGAGGATAGAAGTGCCGCATAAATAACAAATCAATAAATTATAACATGCTATGTTAAACACACATATATGGTTTTAAAATAAGTGTGTAGTATCCAATTAATCAACTGGGTATTATATAGTAAATAACTACTCTTTGTTTGCAAAAACCTCCTTTTATTTATTTATCTATATTTATTATTATATTTTTTGATTACCGTATATTGAAGTAATATTATTGTTTGTTAGAAATTTTAGATTTAATTATTGAATTAATTAATTCTGATTCTTATTAAAAACACTTTAATGGCTTATATCTTATTTCACAAAAGTGGATGAAACTAATTCAAATTTTAATTAAAATGAAACTGACCCCAAATACAACTTTAAAATCTAAACTGTAAAACAGTGAACATTTCAGGGAGTAACTTTGAGTGAGACTTATTGTAAATCTTAATCTAGCAGATTTTTTTATATTTGATTTCAAATCTTCAATTTTAATACAAATTAAAAATAAATGTAATAGCATGTGGGACTTGAAACAGAAGTTTGTGGTTTAGGAATAGCTGCTTCAAATAAATTCTAGAGATTCAGTCGCCAAAAATTCATACATTTGTGTACCTCACCGAGCACACACTTAAACGCGAGTTAGGTATATGTAGAAATAAAGATTTTCAAAATGTCATTTTTTATTAATTTATTTATTTTTTGTTTGTCTATATATATAGACGTAATAGGGTTAGTTTATTAATGAAATATTATAGGGGATGGGGGAATTATTGTAATAGGACTATAGGAGTAAAATAAAACAGGTTTTTTTCACCGTTAGAGGTTGGTGGTTTGGGGTTGGTACTCCCTCTGTAACAGAGGATATATGGAAATTGAGTATATATATAAAAGTTGAATAAAGTCTTAAATATTAGATGGGGCAATTTATTAATTAATAATACAGGACTATGAGTGGAGCTATTGTCATGGGACGCAAGAAGTAAACTAAATATGGTTGGGGTAACCTTATTGTTAGGAGTTGGTTAATCCTTCTGTGGAAAAAGAATATATGAATATTGAGCAGAAATTAAATAGAATAAAGTCTTAGTGGGAATACGGCTAGGAAAAGTAAGTGGATCACAATTAAGTGCAATAAAATATAAGTATAATAAGTAAAAATTGTGTTTCTGGGAAAGTATGTGTAGGTGTTGGACATTTGAATTATTAGTGTCTATAGCATAGAGCAGGTGGTAGTAGAAATGGGCAGTATAAAAGATCAGTAGCAACGTATTATAAGAGAGGGTGATGATGTGAAATCAGAATACAAGGGGATGTCGAATACAAGAGTTGTTTAGTTTGTGAGATAGTAGATTATATAATGAAAAGTGAATTGAGCTCGTGATGGATGTTAATTGAAGAGTAATATCTGGACATCAGTATAGATTCCGTGATTCTTAGGTATTAAAAATCTGATATATTAAGGTTTACAATAAGTCTCACTGCACCTTTCACTGTTTTCCAGTTGAGATCTTAAGTTTTATTTTAGATTTTTTAGCCATTTAGTCCTTCAAATTCACTAATAATACTATACAATATTCGGTGTCGATGGTTCTTTTTTCTCAAGCTAATCTACGAACAATCAATCATACCGATTTCGTATTTGTTTCGGTGTGAGATTAGTTAATCTTAAGTTTAGTATTTGGTATGGTTAGGGTTAAAGGTTTTATACGGGCGGTTATTTATGCACGTATATATTAAGGGGAACGAAAACAGATGAGGAGTGTCGTTTAAGCAGGAAAATACACCGTGTCACAATCAATCGCAACTATAGCATACCTGCATGACTATTTGTTAAAGGGAAATCGCTCTTGACAAGTTACGAAGACACTTGATGAAATAAGCTAAAATAAAATACTGTTTAAACGTAAAAAAACAATCCAACAATAAGTGTTAGATGGATCCAGAATAACAGCAATTTTTCCCCGTTTTGAAAAACATCGACCATGAAATGTAGGGACTATAAGACGAAATAAATGAAGCGAGAGTTATGAAGCTGCCGAAAGTAAATCTAAGGTCCACTTTCTACTCTCCGAAAAGGAGCATAAGTCAGTTTCGCATTAAATATAATTGCACTTAAAATTGTTTCCGCACTTACACTATTTTTTCAGATCGCACTATCAGAGACTACTAGCCATTTGCAGACGTGACGGTAATACTGCAAGGAAAGAGTTATGGTTCAAATGAAGTGGTGATATCGGAAATTGAGGCGTATTTTGAGGCTAAATATAAATCGTTATGAAAAAAAATCGACTTGTTAGAGAAGTCCGAATAAATGTATTACCCAAGAAAGAGACTACCTTGATTAACAACGTCGAATAATTCCAAAAAAATGTTATTTCATTAGGTAGGCTCGGGAATTATTGAGTGATGTGTTAATTACAACTTAAACGATAAATACTACATCAAACCCGAGAGTCCGATCGATAGACAAAGTCTCTAATTTAGAGTCGAGGACACATACAAAAAATGAATCGTAAAAATTATTCTAAAATTTATCTTTTTTCTAGATATTAAATAAGTACCTCAGAAAAAAAGATCAGATTATTCAAGGGTGTCTTAATTGCGTTACTTATTTGGCAACGTTAACGGGCAATAACATAATTGTCTTATGAATTGACTCAGGGGCATAATACTGTGACTATCTACCATGGCCCCTAAAACTCGACGCTAGCCATCCTGCTTACTATCGTTCCACATACATGACCAGGGGAATCACATTAGTGTAATCTTGTTGGCAGAGATTATTATCTAAATAAAATCATATTAAATAGATATGCGTATTATATTATGTACATTACTTTATATCCCTTTTGTGATAGCCTGCCTTCAACTTCTACTCTAGATAACTTTAAAGGCACCAACGTTATATAGTACAAAGAAATGGCGTCCGCTAATAGTTGTGGCTTTTATCGATACTTATAACCACTGTGTCGACGAGTAAACGATTCTCTTCTATGGACGCTATGCGTTGTATTAATCCTCCCTCAATGTTAAACTGGGTTATGCCCCTTGATCATTAAATTAAAGGACACCCCATTGCATTAGTAGATATATTGTGTTATTAGCGAGATAATTGTTTTAAAGAAATTAAATTATATTTTGCTGTTTGTATATTTAAATGTCAGCGATTCTCTTATACATTTTATGAGCACCAAAAAACATTATACGGATACACATAGACAATTATATCCAGGCGCTGAGAATTATACACGTGGCACACACAACACGCATGTAATTTTAGATGAAGCAGAATTCACATAGCAGTAAAAATATTGGACACAATCCACTCACGATCACAATCGCACACACCTATACAAACATGAGCATACATGAACCATGCAGTCATACACACATTTCATAGAGTAAAAATTCACACACAAACAAAACATATAAACAGGAAGATACATAGGGAGAGAGGAGGTTTGAAAGGAGATATTGGTCTGTTCTACACAAGAAAATATATGCGTATCCTTCTCCTAATTTCCCCCCTCACCTTTTTTGTTTCGTATCTACCTTCTCCTTTTCCCCGTCTCTCTGAACTGAACTCTGCTCATTATACCCTCCCTAGTGATCCTCTTTTAATATATTGTGAATAAAATGATCTATTTACAATAAAGTATTTTCTCCAATGGATTACGGTCGGATTAACGACCGAAATATAGGAAGGAATTATATATATGTATATGCTTGTATTCTCAGTGGTCTGTGGTTTAATCATAATAAAGTGTGTTTTAAAAGCCAGTTAGATATAACATGAACACGAGAGAATGAAAAATTAATCGATTTATTCACGCTATATCTTCTTCACTCTTGTACTTGTCAATTTTCCTTAGGCTGCAATTAAGAACAAATAAATCATTCAGCTAACAAACAACGTTTCGTTTTTAAACGAATCCGTCTTTTAAAACACTTTTTATTTATTAAAAACATATGTATTAATATGTGGCTTATAACTGTTAAATTGTACGTTTGAACTCTGATTCTAAACGTTTCACGTTTTATCAAATGTTATAAATATTATAAATATTATATTTGCTAATAAAAAATAAACAGACTAAACACAAGTAAGTGAATATGGAAGAAAACTGGAAAATGTCAACTGGATAGTATTGGGATATTTTTGAGTAATATTTAAGTATTTCTTTAATATGTTTGAATAATTTTTGCGTTCTATATATTTTGTAGGGTTACAGTTGTCCTTCCGTTGTATAGAACGGAGAAAAATCCTTTACTACAATATTATTTCTTATGTAAACTCAAACGGAAATTAAGCGATGCGTGATTTGCACTGAAATCGTATGACAAGAAGAAAGAGCAATTTCCTGGAGTTAAGTTGTTGTTCTCAACACAATTTATTGGAAATGCACAATCCGTAACACGTGATCGAACAAAATTATGATAAGCTTCTGTCTTCAATCATACTTATTTTCTTTTGTCATACCAATTAGTTTGATATTTCGATATTCTTGAGATGTGGATAGAGAGTTTAGATTATTGGAACTACTATTCACATTTTGTTTGTGTCATCACAATCTTTGTTAAAAAAGTATGAAGACACGTTGATAATCGCGTGTTCTATTACATTGCAGTAAAATGTTAAAATAAACCATATTCGTATCTATTATTGTTATAATGCCCTTTATGAAAATATATTGAACACTTTCTATGTGAAAGATCTTCTATCCTTTATTGACTCGGATCCTATTTTGAGCTGGTTTTAATGTCATATATATATATATATATATATATATATATATTTATATTTATTTATTTATATATATATATATATATATATATATATATATATATATATATATATAGTCACATAAATAGATGCAAATGAGCAACATCACAATACGGTGCTGATCCATACTCGTTCCGACTGACGGATGTCAACACACAAGCATATATATATATATATATATATATATATATATATATATATATATATATATATATATATATATATATATATATATATATAATAACGAAGATATTTTTTTTATAAAATATTTAGAAAACCTTGCACAACGCAGATTATTTGTTTTTAAAAATAAATTATTTATTCATCTTAAAAACATTTTTTTCATATGAACTTGAGTACTCAAATTCATAAAAAAAATGTTTTTAATATGAATAAAAAATTAATTTGTAAAAACAACTAATCGGCGTTGTGCAAGGTTTTCTAAATATTTCATAAAAAAAAATATCTTCGTTATTATTGCCACCCACCCAGCGCTTCAAATTGTGTGACTTTTCAATATATATATATATATATATATATATATATATATATATATATATATATATATATATATATATATATATATGTGTGTGTGTGTATATATATATGTTATTATAATTATTCACAATTACAGTGTGCCTAGACACGCACGTACTTCAAGCTAAGTTTAAACCTTCAGCGTATTATCAACGTCGTACTCCTTACCCACTACGTTGCCAGCTAATCTAAGAGGTAATGAAAACCTTAACACGTATATACGCATTATGAACTAGCTCGAATGCTGTATTTTTTATGACGAACTATACATTATCGCAAGCGGTAACACAAAAATGTATCGGATATATAACGCATTATTAGTTGCCTAGAGTTATAATGATCCCACCTGTTGAGAACGACGTATGAGTTTATATTTATAAAAATACTATCGCAGACGAATATAATTAGAGTCGGTCCTTCATTATGAAGGACGGGGCCAAGAAACTTTACTAATCAGATAATGTCTGTACAGTCTTTGCTATGTGCCACATATCAGTAACTTAACTGATCGCACATTTTATTGAAAAGAATATACCACGCAATGTTTGATATAATCGAACCTATTCGATAAAATGCGTTATAAAACGGGTACAAACGATTTCATGGTAATAATCAACATTAATATCGACCAAAAAATTACAGATGGTGTGAAGATCCAAGAAAAGATAACTCTAATAAAACTAATCATAAGTTTAGATATGCATTACAGAGAAGCGTGAGAAAAGATGGAACGTTTTACTTTGTTAATTCTGAACCATTAATTATTATAAATGATGTCTAATTTTCTGTCAAAGCCTATATTAAAAAACAACAAAGATACACTTAGGGACAAAAAGCATTCATTCTCTTTGACTCATTTATGGATTACTGGTCATGTAAGGCTAATGTTGACGAAGTTGTAAATCGGAATGAAACCAGTTTAGGATGTATCTACATGATGAAATTCTCGATCTGCTTAAGTCAAACTGTAAACATTGTGTACGGTGTTCATTGCGTCAGATCACTATCTGCATGCAACATAGCATTCCAAAGAATCAAATGGATTCAGCAGTAAAAAAGGTTTCTCTGCGAATCATCTCGGATACTGGTTGAGTGGATATTATTTTTTTAAATCTTTAATCACATAATAAGTCAGTGCACCTTATATGTCTGGGGGTAATATAGAATTCTTATTTTCTAATCGAGTTAAATAGTCCCTCTTATTACTTATTCTTTTTTTATATTTACTGCTTTATCATACACTCTTATCATCACGCTAACAATCGCTGATATAATTATTATTATTATCTGTAATCACTGTGAGTTTTCACACAAGTCATCGTCAGTTATTGTTCACTGACCACAACCGGTGGTATTACCTGGAGTCTGAGTGGCAACATACCTACCCAGAGTCCCAGTACTCTGCAGCTCTTTTTCGTGATCATATTTTTCACAAAAAACGGCATACTTGCTGGTTAACGAGAAGAAACTCCCGCTTTCTCGCCCGTACTTGTTGTTGTTGTTTTGCTGCTGCTGTTGTTACTGCTGCTGCTGTTGTTGTTCTCCTTCTTATTATTATTATCATTACTACTACTACTACTACTACTACTACTACTAACACTACTACTAATTTTATTATTATAATTATTATTATTATTATTATTATTATTATTATTATTATAATTATTATTATAGTAGTAGTATTAATATTAAATATAAATGTACATGAGTGGGAAGAGAATATTAAGAAAATTACACAGGCACAAAAATAAACAGTCTATGATTATCTCTAGCTTTAAGGAGAAAGAGAGGTGCAAGGAAATTGGGTCTTGTTTGATTGGAACAACCCCGTTCGAGTTAACGCTTCTCAGTTACTATAGCTGTCAACTTGTCTCATGTTGTTGTAGTTTTTTCTTCTTTTTAATAACAAATGTTGTAACTTTTATTCTGAAACATTCTTAATGAAAAACAGCAGAATATAATTTCGAGTTTTAAGTTTATTTGAGAATTTTATTTTTCCTTAGAGTATATAATTAATGACAAATGATACCCCAACAGATGCCCAATTGGAGGAGTCTTTCCAAAAACGCTATCATTATCCCACGCAGTTAAGTAACAAAAAGAAATATCGCATCTGCTTATTTGTAACGTCTCCGGCCGCACTGTGACGTAACGTTCTATACTTATCGTTCTAATTCTACTCTCTATTTTTAAACTGCGCATCCAAATATTTCTACAAACATATATATTCATTTACTTACTGTTAAAACAATAAAGCCATTCAAAAGGTATTATGTTGTGCTGGTGATCGACCTTATTCGAGACGAAATAGGCCTGTCTAGTCATTATATATATATGAGATCACGACGAAGTCTTGACGCAGTCTCTCCGCATCTTCAGTTGTTTAGAGACTCTTGACTGCTAAATACCAGTCGAGGATCCGTTCTCGACAATAAGTTCGCAAGGAACTGTGCCGTTTCGGTAGCCCTTTATTTGTCGAGCTGAGGTATGTATCCGTAATCGACCGAGGATGGCCACCTCCCCACTCTGTTGTTGAGTACGTTTATTGTTCTGGCTGTCTATGTGTCCGGCTAAAACTCAGAAACACACATGTATGTTTAATTCGTAATAATTAATTTATTGTATTTATTAGAATTATTGTTTTATTGTGTGAGACGAAGCTAGTCTTTTCAACTTGGTAAGCGATTTAAGATGTTGTCTTTGGAAAATGAAAACTATCGCTTTAACTTTGCTATAGGTTTTCGCTTTTGTTTTATATAATCAACAATCTTAATACTTGATTTTAAAAAATACGTTACTTATGATAAGGCTCGGCGCTAGGATTATACACCATTTTGAATAAGATGTTAGTTGTTCGGTAATGTATTCTAGCATTCTGAAGAATGATTAAATATATGATAAATAGCCAGACTGTAATGCTGAAATGAAACAATTCCTATATTACGTTATTCCTTTATTCCAATAATGACGTCAGGTCGAGTGAAAGTGAAAGTCGAGAGTCGTGTGTTATTGATTTTTTTAAATAAAGTAATAAACAGTGGCCTAGACGTAAGTATACCCATGTAGGAAACAATCCGGTGTATGTTAGTGACGTGAAAGGTATTGATTGTAGGAAACTGAAACTCTTTTCATCTTCTTTGTGGAAGTAAATATTTGTGAGAATCAGTTTATTCGAAATAAATGGACTAATTTGTAAACGGGCTCGAAATTAAAAACACGCTTTTGAAAGTTATGTAAGGTGTGGGTGTGTAGGATTTGCATAGGGAGTGTTCAATCATTTTCCTATTGAGACTGTAGTCGCAATGGCCAAAATCGAGATTATTTTATATATTAGAATAGTAAACACACACTATTCAAAACAACAAGCGGAAGTGGTAGTTAACAGTCGCGCAGATACCTTATATCCAATACTTATAGGTACATAATGTAATAGTAATAGACCAAATAATCCCACCATTCAAAAAAGTCGCCAAACACATTAAAACAACACTTAGCCGAGATTCGCCGGACTGTTTCGCTTCAGCACAACTCTTCGGTGTGGCTAGATAGGCAAATGCCTTGAGCTGAGATCAAAACTCAACAGTGTATTTGTTGTGGTTTTGAGGGCTCGATAATATATGAGACAACATGGTGGTATATTTACAAGAGTTGTATTGAGGGATGTACGCAATAGTATGTCACAGAAAGGTTACTTTGACACTCTGTCGTAATATCTTATATACGTAGTGTATATAGTGCATTTGCTCACAAATATGGTTGATCACCATCACATCATAGTCTTACTCCGTATGGAGTCAATACTTTTTGTTAGGGTTTATTACAATTAAGTCCGTAATTTTACGCTTCGTTTTTGATCTTCGTTCTTCAGAAACTGTTTGCGGGATTGGTATCTCAAATGTATCGATCACAACCTCTATTGGTTCGTCCCCTGGAGCATTATTGTCGACAACATCCGTTTATGCACTGTTATGGTACCTTACCTATAACGGACTTTGGACTCTTCCATTCCCAATAAATACGGGAAGCATCTGCTTCTCAGTGTCAGCCAACCCCAGTCTATACTAGCAGTCAGACTGACGTACGGCGCTTTTGTTTCTCTGCAGTATTATATTATCTCCAATATACTTGTTTTACCTTCAACATCGAGTTCGAGTTTTCATTCCGACCCCTTTACAGAGCCACAACATGCATTACCCTTGTCTCTCAGTAGGATTTATTGTTTTGAATATCCGAAAGAAACTTTTTCTATAACTTTTAAGCGTCCATTCCTTACATTTGTCCACTTCGTGGTTTCGTATGGGTTTACAATATTCTAGCAAACACTGTTTAAATATTCCCTGAAAACATTACTTCTGCTGCCGTCAGGAAAGATCGAGCATTGTTATTTAGAGTCATATACCTGCAAAAAATACTGAATGTTCTTTCTATAAGTGCTCTTTTGAACGTATCCACGAACCGTTCTGCCTCGCTATTGCTCTTCGCACTGTCCAGCGCAATTGTTATATTCTCCACTACAAAGATTTGACAGAATATTTTAAATTCACTAAACGTTAATTGAGTTCTGTTGATAAAATACAGTACACGACCCCGAATCAGGCGAATAATTAATGTAAAAAATTAATGGTTACTTCCTTGGTTGGTTTCTTACATTTTTATGTTTCCGGCCATTTCGAGAAACTGCCCACTAATATTTGGTAATATAAACCATTGAGTGGGCCAGGAAAATCTATGTGAATCCTAGATCACGGTCAGTTAGTTTTCGGACAGAGTATAACTTTATAGGAGGTGTATTTGCTGCCAAAGCACAACCTTTGCATATTCTCACGGCATTTTCATTGCCTTTACCCATGCCTGTCCAATACACTTAACTTCTAACGAGACTTTTCATTCTCAAAATGCCGGAGTTACTGACATGACATTATTTTAGTTTTCTTTTATGCAATGTTGTAGAAATAACAAATCGATCGCCGTACATAACTACTTCATTACAGATTGAATACACTTCCGAGATGTGTAGGTGTTTTTATTTTATTTTATTTTTCCGTTTTTTTTTAAATCGTCGTCTAGTGCATTTGCTTTTATTTCTCTGAGTGTTTTCGGAAGCTCCCTAATTGCGTTACACAGTGTATTCTTTTACTTCTATCTCAGTTTTTAGAGTGGCAATGGCAGTGTCTTCAAGAGGTTAATCATAGTTTGTGATACGTCTAGATACGCCGTCAGCATAACTAATTTTCGACGATGGGAGATACTCCATTTTATAATTGTAATTGAGGAAAATGGTTCCCCAATATCTGTAGTATGTTTGCAGTATACGTCGTTAAACACTTTTGTGCCTCATAAATCGTTAACAGTGGTTTATAGTCTGTTTGCAACACAAAATGTGTTCCGTGAACGAAACAATGAAATATGTTGAGTGCTAAAATACTACCCAATTCTTCCTTCTCGGTTTGTGAGCAACTCTTTTCTTCAGCTAGTGATGTACGAGACGCGTGACGATAGGTTTTAGCGATCCGTCTTCCACTTTCTGTAATATTCAAGCTCCAATGCTGTACGAGCTAGCATAACTAACTACAATGATTTCGAGATCTGAATTGTTATGCGTCAAAAATTAATTCTGATGTGAGAATACTTTTTTTTCAAATGCCTCCCGGCATTCTGTCGTCCAGACCTAATCTTTTTCTTTTTTTAATAGCTCATTAAGAGACATTCACAAATTGTGCATGTTTGGAATGAACACATTGTAATAAGTTGCATAACTAAGAACACTTTGTAGCGGCTAAACTTTTCCCGGAGCTGCCATATTTTTGATCGGACTCGCTCGTTCTGGGTATCGTCTTCTAGCATCTTTGTCTATAATTTTACCAATATATTTCATTTTTATCCATGAAAACATAATATTTTCCCTACTTCTATTTAAATCTACAGAACTGGATTCTCTGCGATTTGTATTGACTCGCCGCTTTTAATGATTACTAGAATGTCATCTATGTAGGCCGTCGCAAATTACAGTCTGCTAAGCAATATGTCTATTACTTGTTCAAAAATGGGTGGCGCAAAATAAACCCCAAATGGTAATCTTTCGAATTTGTACAAACCCCTACAGGAATGTATACAAAGTATATTTACAAGAGTGTGTATTTACAGAAGTACAGAATCATATGTTACAGAAAGACTGCTTCGAGACTTCGTTGTAATCTCCTTTATATATAGTGCCTGGAGAGTCCATTTAGTCACTAATAGGGTAGATCACCGTCATACCATAACTCTAGTAGACAACCGTCAGTTACAAGCAGGGAGAAAGCGAAATCTCAATGTTTATATAAATACTGTCAATTACTGAAGAGTGCTGCATTTGTTTACACGAGGATATTTTGCATTTTCGCTGACGGCAGTTGGCGATTTCACTTAACACGCACACACGCACGTGCAATAACTATAACCTATTTTGATTAATACAAACGATTTTGATAATTATAACCGATTTTGATAAGTTTAACTGATGTTGGTTACTATAACCGATTTTGCCAAATATAACCGATTTTGATTACTATAAACTATTTTGATGAGTATAATCGAGCATTACTATAACCGATGTGTATTACTATGACAAGTTTTGATAACTATAACCGATTTTGAT
Source organism: Sepiola atlantica (assembly GCA_963556195.1). Classification (NCBI taxonomy): domain Eukaryota; kingdom Metazoa; phylum Mollusca; class Cephalopoda; order Sepiida; family Sepiolidae; genus Sepiola; species Sepiola atlantica. The sequence continues at coordinate 104,574,932 of OY744523.1, read as the reverse complement.
TACTATAATCGATGTTGATAAATGTAACCGATTTTATTATTATAACCGATTTTGATAACTTTATCCGATTTTAAATTTAGATTTTTAATTTGTTTGATTTCACTATTGAACCCTTTATTTTTTGTTCAATACAATAATTTTCTATTAATTTGTTGACTAAATCTTTTTTATATTTTGACATTTTATCTCGTTTTTGTTTTCCTTTAATTAATGGGAGAAAATGCCAAACTTTTGAAACTATTCGATAACATTGTTTTTGTTTAATTTTTAACAAAATTAAAGTTCTGCATTTTTCATGGCCATGAGAATTATTGAATTTTATCAGAAAATGAATCTTATAGGACAAACGATAATTTGCAGAACATGCTCTGTTTCACCTTAGCCCTACAATAAAATAATCCTACCCTTACCTAGTCGGTCAAATTCAAAAGTTGTACCAGTAAAAAAAAATCATTGAAACACAAAAATATTTTCTTTTTAAAAATACCATAAGATGACTGTATTTTTAAAAATTTAAATGTTGTTTCCTTAATTTTTCCAGTTTGATAGTGTCTTCGTCAAAAATACATATTTTTTCATTCATTTTTCCTGTTTGATAATGTAGCTTTGTTTGGATTTTGAGATCATGAAGTTTTCATTCAGCGTTGCTTGGCTGTTTACGTAAACTGCCGGGAAAAGCTGTCGAAACGTTGGTTTCAGTAAAGGTCGTAAACTGTACCAGCACCATTATTACGAAGTCTCAGAAAAGAAACTGATAGAACATCGGAGATCAGACCTACAGCTTGTAATTTATTGGTGTTTAGCTTAATGATCAAGTTCGGAGAAGAGTGACCTCTGCCAGTCTATACTTACCCTATTGCACTATAAATGAGAAGACCTCTACAATTCTAGAGGGCAGGCTATCTGTGGGATTCTAACAGTCAACAAGATTTTTTTAGGTTCGGTTTGTCTGTTTTAAAGAATAGTAACCCTTTTTTTGATTATTTAATCCTGAAACACACTATCTACAGGAAATTGTTGATATTTAACCCATAGCTGGAGAGGAGTGTTCATATCTGTCTCAATTGTATAATAGCGCAAATAAAGGCAATCAATCTGACTGAATTTGAGTTCGACTTAGCCAATTTCATAGTCCGTGTTGCTATTAGCTATGCCATTCGTGCCCACTTAAGACTTTAGAAAGTAACTTATATAAGTAATAAAAAACCCTCCCAACATAAAGTTCAATGCACTGATGAAGTTAATAAAAAACGATGCGATAAGTAGGTGAAAAATAACACTTTAATATTTTTTAAATATTTATAGTATATAAATATATATATATATATATATGAAAAATATAAAAACAGAACGACAAACTTGTTTATATCTTCAGCAAAGCTTCGTCTTTATTCCAAGACCTACTCAAGATCATTGATTGAAGAAAAAACATAGAAGTAAACATTTTAAATCATGTGATGCGTCTATGGTGTAGAAATAATTATGTTATTCTTGTTTCCAAATGATGCTAAAAATTCCAAATGTATGGTGCATTTTTGAAGTAGAATGCTTTTTTTCTCTAATATCGATGTTAAGTAGAACGTTTATTTGAGAATGTGGTGTAGCATAGCTAGTAAGGATCCTAATTTAAGTTCTGTTTTTAAAGATGATTTTTTAAATTTTTCACGAAAAAAAATGCAGTTCAAAATCCTAGGGATACTAACTAAATCAACATAAACAAGACTTAGACCTTTGACAATACAATATATATATATATATATATATATATATATATATATATATAGTATAATAGGAGAAATAACGAGAGTGCTCAGTTACATGTACAAAAGCATATATATTTATTTCAATTGACACAATACATTAGTTTCATTATCCATCAATGTTTCAGTTTCATGAAAACGCCGAAAACTCAGGCCCCAGTATTAAAGATCCTGATGCAACCAGTTTTACATACTAATTGAAAAGACAGGATACGCCTATTGACCTTAGTTTAAGAAAGACTAATGCTATCGGACGAAAGAACAGTCAGCAGGTAGAGAATTCCACAAATCTGCAGATCTTGGAAAGACGCTACAGGAATAGGAAGATTTATTATAACTAGGTACTTGAACAGCGAATTGATGTACTGATATTACTCGTCAGCAATTCCTTGAAAATGACGTTCGAAATGGCCGGAAGCGCTAACAAAATATAAATAAAATCATCGATATATTAATTGCCAATTGTCTTCATTTCATTGTTAAAAGAAAATCAGTATTCGTGAGAGCATATAAAAACCCTGTCATATATTGTATCTTTTATTCATGCCTGCAAATATATGTTACATAAAAGATAGTTATACATGGACATTGGCAATATAAGAACTGAAAATGAATCGAAAAACCTTCATGATTCTCTTGCACACTTAACGATGTTCTTTGATACATATATTTACGTCATTTAATCAAGTAATACCCCGCTTACACTTCCACCGGTACAACTACAACTACTACTACTACTACTGCTAATAATAATATTACTACTACTACTACTACTAATACTACTCCTACTACTAATACTACTACTGTACTCTCCATATTCCCCTCATCCTACTTTGCTCGCCTTTTCCCTCTTTTCACCACTATCAAACACATTCAATGTGTAAACGAACAGGCGAGGGTTTCAATTTAGTATATATATATATATATATATATATATATATATATATATATATATATATATATATATATATATATATATATATATAATAGTTAAAGTTCTAGTCTCATGACTGATTCATATTTCCGTGGCACGCTTGTACAGAGTTATATGTGAAATGCGTTTGGACTCACAATGTGCTACACAGTAATCAAAAACACATTGCTAGATTTCGGCAAATGGGATTTATCTACTCAGTTTGTCAGCTTGGTACATGTTTACTGTTGTAAGATTAAGTCTCCGTGACGTGTCAACAAGAATGACAAAAATGTATTCAAAATGTTTGAATCTGCACATTTGTAACGAATTAAATATTTTTTATTTTAAAAATCAAGGATACATGTTTATGTTGGGTGTTCAAGCCTTCTTTCCCAACCCTTCAATGTATAATAATAATAATAATAATAATAATAATAATAATAATAATAATAATAATAATAATAATAATAATAATAATAATTCTCTATCACCACTACTGTTTATAATAGCCATGATACCACTCAACTACATACTCTGAAAGTGTGATACCGGATACAGGTTTACGGATACAGAACAAAGCATAAACCAGTTGATGTACATGGATGACCTTAAACTGTTTGCAAAAAACAAAAAAGAACTGGAAAAGCTGATAAACACAACCAGGATATTCAGCCAGGATATCCAAATGCAGTTTAGAATAGAAAAAAATGCACTGCTAGAGATCAAAAGAGGAAAACTGGAAAAGACAGAAGGTATAGAACTCCCCAACCAAGAGGAGATTTGGGCGCTAGGAGAACAAGATAGTTACAAATTCCTGGGAGTTCTGGAAGCAGACACAAGCAAATATACAGAAATGAAAGAGAAGATTGGAAAAGAATATCTACGAAGAACAAGGAAACTCTTAGAAACTAAACTATATAGCAGAAACCTAGTAAAAGGGATAAACACATGGGCTGTATCCCTAATAAGATACTCTGGACAATTCATAGGCTGGACCAAAGAAGAACTCAGGCACCTTGACCAAAGAACCAGAAAACTAATGACTATGCACAATGCATTGCACCCAAAAGACGACACGGACAGACGCTACGTGAAAAGAAATGAAGGAGGTAAAGGACTTGTAAGTATAGAAGACTGTGTGAAAGACACCAAAAAAGAGCTGGAGAAATATGTAACCCAGAACACGGAAAGACTGATCACCACAGCAAGAGACACCAGCCCAACAAACAACCCCGGACGTACTGAACCCAGAAACAAAAAGACAAGAAAGGAAAAGTGGGAAGAAAAACAACTACATGGACGCTTTATAAGACTCACAAGAGATGAAGCCAATGAAAACAGCTGGGCATGGCTAAGAAAAGGACACCTGAACAGAGAAACGGAATCTCTGCTGACGGCTGCACAGAACAATGCGATTAGGACAAACTTTATTGAAGCAAAGATAGATAAAACCCAGGAAAACAGCAAATGCCGACTGTATGGACAAAGAGACGAAACGATAAATCATATAATAAGTGAATGCAGCAAGCTAGCACAAAGGGAATACAAGAACAGACATGACAGCATGGGGAAAGAAGTACACCGGGAAATGTGCAAACAACTGAATTTCGAATATGCAAAAAAACGGTACAAACACAAACCAGAAACTGTACTAGAAAACGAAAAACACAAAATCATATGGGATATGAATGTACAAACAGACAAACCCATAACAGCAAGGAGACCGGACATGATAATAATCAACAAGAAAGAAAAATCCTGCAAAATTGTGGACTTTGCCGTTCCAGCAGACCACAGAGTGAAGATCAAAGAGACGGAAAAAAGGAGCAAATATACTGAACTTGCCAGAGAATTGAAAGGAATATGGAACATGAAGAAAGTCAGTAAAACACCAATAATCATAGGAGCACTAGGAACAGTCCCCCAAAACATGGAGAAAAGACTAGGAGAAATAGGAATCAAAGGGATAACTGAGACCATACAAAGGACAGTAATGATCAAAACAGCTACACTCCTGAGAAATGTCCTCGAATGCGGAAACCAACCCGCATGGGCAGCGAATGGAGAACAAACACATGGAAGCACAAAACAACAGAACCGGGGAAAATACAACCGCACGAGAGAGGCGCAAGCATAGGCTGACACCACAAAAATTATGGACAGAGCGTCGAAGAGGGAAAGCGAAAACCAGACCTCCACTGGAAGAGCGCGGACAGCTCTGGGACCTTGGGAAGGCTTGTTGCCACTCGGGCCCCAGAGGGGACCGATGGCCCTTATCAGCGGGAAATCGTTGATAGGTGGCTGTTGCGATTACCGCAAGGTCATCAGCCGTGATGAACGAAAAGAGGTGGAGCATACTGGAGGCCTGAGGAGACTTGTTGTCACTCGGCCTCCAGGGAATACCACAGGTTGTCGGCAGTGGGCGACCACTGACGATGACCAGTGTGATAACTCCTAGTGAGTAAATAATAATAATAATAATAATGCCGAAGAGGATAGAACGAATGAGAAGGGAAAGGACCATGCCGAGCTCGTTCGGAAACACTCGAAACACGGAAGACCAGTCAAATTACATGGGAGGGAATCCGTTGCTATCAACGAGAAGTATGTGGGAAACTGCTTATGTGAGAAGGCTAGGCGATTTCCAATCATGATAAAAAATATTAAACTCACCAAAATGTATAGGAAATAAAACTATCAGTAAGTAAATATGAGCAAATTTATACTAGACAAATGAATACCGGGTTCAAATAACAATGAACAAATATAATCCTCCACCCTATAAGAATGAAGAAACAAAATACAAACCGTGTCAATGTAAAAAACAAATGCTGAATCTAATGTAGATTAGGAGGCAAGGACAATGAATAGTTGTATGTTGTACTGTGTAGATGGTGTGTTAATCAATTAAGAACAAAGATAATAATAATGTTGCGTCACAAAATATAGAACAACGATTTCTATTTCTGACATAGGAACATCCAGAACATAATTATAAAACACAAACCACACATCAATATGACTATATTTCGGCAGCAATATGACCAATGTATCACAGTTAAAATGTGTTTCTTCAAATTCCACGTGCTGAACGCAAGATAATCTATGATTTTAATTCCATTAAATCCATATTGATAGTGACTCTTAAGACGAACACGAGACAACTGTACCAATACAATCTAGCAAGGAACCACTTCACAATCATGTTAGAAACATATATTTGTATAAATAAAATGCAGAGTTCCTCGCATAAAGACTGAAGCTACAAAATATACTTAAAGTTGCGTCCGTATTATAACCCTCGTCATCGTCATAAAAATGTTTCAATATTTTTTGCTATGGCCACGATGAAGATTAGGAATGAAACAATTATGCACGTTTGACTCATACAAACAAAATTATTAGAGGTTGTTACTTTAATTCTTAAGAGAATAAAGAAAAGCACACCTTTTCCCTAACCCTAACCTTCTTCACAATTGAAAATAAACTTATTTCCGAACTTATTGGGCACACAACAAATATGACAGAGAATAACGTAACAATAGAGAGGCTGCTTTCCACAGCTTAGTACATGAAACAGCAGTTGAAAATTATTGAAGATCTCACAGTAACACATTTATTCTAGGTCTTCACAACCCTTACGCTACGCATACGTTTTTTTAATGTTTTTATTAAGTAATAAAGTAGATGCAGAGCACTAGGTGAAGAATTAGAAGACTAAAGGATCCACTCACTATATTCAACTGTCCATACAAATCTCTCGTGTATTCTGAAAAAAAATCAATCCTTCCATTACATCTCAAATTAGATTTGGCCCACAAGTTTATTAAACATATAGATCATGCAAGTAATGGGTTTCAGTACTTGTGTAAGAAATAGTATCTGAAGCAACATAAATAGAAGATGGTTTTTAATAGTTCGTAGATCTGAATGTGGGTTTATGATAAGGTATTTATCTAAACGCTAGATATTTTTACAGTTCATAGATCTGAATGTTGATTTATGATATGCACACGCTAAATCTCTCTATATAAAACTAAATTTCTGTCTGTGTGTGTTATTGTTAGTTCTAGTGTGTGTGTGTCATACACACACACACACTAGCACTAACACTAACACACACACTATTAAAAATAATGTTAGCGAATCTAGATAACATCTGAAATGCATTCACCGAGAAAGTTAATGGGTGTATTCCTGAATCTCTAAATTCACTGTCATCCCTATAAAAAAAAATCGCCAACTGATGATTCAAAACAAGAAATTAGTCAGCACTTTTTAGATCTTACATTTTCGTGGGCACTCCCGGCAGTGTCTACCACTGTCCGCCACCGTCCGAGATTGTCGGTTCTATAAGAAATAGCCTACTCATACTTAAAAACAGGAAATGCGTCAGCATTAATTAGATTTTACATTTTAGTGGACAGTGCCCCCAGTGCTAGCCAGTGTCCGCTACTGCCCGCCACTGTCCCCTATTGTCAGCCGTATCAAAAATAGCAAAATCATAATTAAAAAAAGGAAATGAGTTAGCATTTATTAGATATTACATTTTAGTAGACACTGCCCACCAGTATCCGCCAGTGTTCGCAATTTAAAGAAATTGCCAACTCCAAATTAAAAACAAGAAATACATCCGTAATTTTATAATTTTACATTTTAGAATATGATGTCAAGCACGACCTGCTAATATTCGCCACTCTCCGCCAATACCCGCCACTGTACGCTATGTAAAGAAATCGCCAACTTTATGATTGTCATGAGTTATTTTATATATCGGTTACATAAACGAACCTGCTTTATGGGTTCTTTCATATGACAGGGACGCTACATAGATGAACATTTTATATAATAAGGACGTTACATAAACGAACATGCTATACGAGTTGAAATGGGAGAAGAGAAGAAATCAAGAATACATAAATGAATCTGCTTTATGGGTTCTTTCATATGACAGTGACGCTACATAGATTAACATTTTATATAATAAGGACGTTACATAAACGAACATGCTTTACGAGTTGAAATGGGAGAAGAGAAGAAATCAAGAATGTACAGTGACCATTTGTGCTTTTCGGCGTTGTCTAGGATGAATAATTGTATAAGTCATTGCATTGGAGTTCGATTTATAAGTCTTTAAACAATAAAATGTAAATTGAAGATAAACTGTATTGGGGTAATCATTCTAACTGGTTGTGGCAAAGATAACACTGTTTTTATTCCGAGTATACCAATTATACAATCAAATATACCCTTTCAATTTTAGAAGTTGCAGTTTCCAGTACGACTTTCTTTCGCTATGTCCATCAGTAAAAAAACAAGGTCAAACACTAAAAGTTGTCAGATTGCAACATGAAAATCAATGCTTTTCACATGGTCAGCTTTATGTATGAGCATCACGTGTGGCTGCAAAAACAAATCTGTTTGTGTATGCACATTAAACGAAAACAAAAAAATGTTCATAAAGAGATGTTCAATCTTCATGCCAAGTGATTTTCTGATTATAATAAAATGATTGCAGTTTGTATTTCCTTAAACTTTCTTTAAAGATTTGAAACTTTCCATATCAGTTTCAAACTTTTACGTATGATAAATTGTTTTCATAAATAGCATATGATAAGTATGCATGTAATCTACGTGTATATTTGGTTTTGTTTACTGGAAGCAAGTTTATAAATTGTACACAAAAATTAAAAAAAAGGATAAGAATTATCCTCTGAAGGCAGAAAGCTGTAACCCACCATCTGATAAAAAATAAAATAATAACACAAAAAATCATATTTTTGTGGTTTGTATTTACTGAAAAAGAAGCTCAAAAAGTGATTTAGTTTACTTGGTTTCATTCGTCTTGATAAACCATGTATGAAAAATTACCCTACATGTACATAAGAACAAGCTATACTAATCTTACTATAGAGCTATGAGATTGTAATCTACTTTTCATGTGTGCACTACCTCCACTATTGCAAATATTATGTGATAAGAGATTTTAAGAGTATAAAAGCAAGTGATGTGAGAATCTGCCAACCAATTGAGTATACACACATTGCTTTTTTATTCTGCTCCCGGGCATCGCCGGGTAGTCTTGCTAGTATTATATATATAATATGTATATCATATATATATATATATATATATATATATATATATATATATATATATATATATATATATATATATGTATATATATATATCATATTAATATCTTATATATATATATGGGTATATTATGTATATATTATATGTATATATTATATGTACATATTATGTATATATTATATATATATATATATATATATATATATATATATATATATATGATATGTATATATTATGTGTATATTATATGTATATATTATGTATATTTTATATATATATAATAGATGTATATATATATACATATATATATATATATTTGTATATATATATGTATATCTATATATAACACTACATTGTCTTCATGCATGTGTGTGTGCGTATGCTCTATAGAAAAAAGTTAGCGAATCTAGATAAAATCTAAAAGTGTGTTCTAATGTAAAATTCACCGAGAAAGTTAATGGGCGTATTCATGAATCTCTTAGTCAACCAATTAAGTATACAAGAGTTTTTTTATTCTGCACTCGGGTATTGCCGGTTGCTGGCTAGTACGTTATATAACAATGCATGAAAATATTTAATAAATATAATACGAAACTGCAGATAACTATAATTAAATTGTTGAAAGCATGGTAGAACATTATCATGCCCTTGGTTCACAGATTTCCTGCTTCTAATATGAATCGTGTCCTTAATAATTTAGTAGTCACCAATGATACAAATTAAGAGAATTTTCACCAGGGCATTGATAATGATTCAATCCAAACACGATCGGCTACTAATGTTGAACATTGCAACATGATCAGAGCTAAAAGCATAAAACATATCCAAAGTTTGTGTTTAGATATGTTTGGAAATGTTTTGTTTTCAGAATGTTGTCATAAAATATTTTATGTATTATAAATAAAAATAAAATAATACGTGTATATCTAAGTTATCTCTATTACACAATGGATACATGGTGCAACACACATTTTATATCCATTAATTTGACTTCCTGCTTGCAGAGAAATACATACATATCAAAATTAGATTTTATGCTATGAAATTAGTAAAATGCATGTATTACATTATAGTACCAGTTTCTGTTATGCAGCGTTTATTTATCGCATTTAATTATTCTCATGAAAGTTATAAGAGTGTAGGACCCTTAACCCACTGCGGGTACGCAGAAAAGTTTAGATGCACTTCATCTAAACGAACATTCTAATACGAAAAAGAAAGGTAATTTGTTTTTCCCAACATCGATTACAAATAGATATTACATCTCCGTTATATAAACTAGCCAAAATAGACTTTCTAAGGTCGTTTATTTTTGCTAGGCTGCCGCGTCAGAAATGAACGCTCACCCGTAAACCGATGGAGCCCCAGTCATATTTCTTGGGTGGTTAGACATTGATTTTCTTTGTTTTGGATCAAGAATATTTTTAGTTTAAAAAATATTTTTAAAAATTCGCCCCCCCCCAACTTTTTTAAACCGCCCCCATGAATATAAATATTTTTAGTTAAAAAAAAATGTTGTTTTAACCCTTGCCCATACATAGAAATATTTTTTGTTAAGAAAAGAAAAAAAATGTTTACCCCCCCCCCCAAACAAATTTTTGTTTACCCTCCCCCAATACATAGTAATCTTTTCAGTTAAAAAAAGAAAAAAAAATGTTTACCGCCCACCACAACAATTTTTTTACACCCATACATAGTAATATTTTCAGTTTAAAAAAAAAAAATTTTACCCGCCCCCCAAAATTTATTTTACCCTCCCTTACATAAGAATATTTTTAGTTAAAAAAAAATTAAAAACTCTCCCCCTAAACACTTTTTTACCCTCCCCCATACATAGTTGTAAAAAATAGGAGGCGCCTAGGTCATATCATAGAACCTGTTTTGTTATTCTTCCAAAATGGTTACCCATTTAGTAACGGTCGAGATATTTGTTGCTTAACTTCAATTTACTAGAAAACACCTTGTCTTAACAACGTAATGACACAAAAGTATGATAATGTGAAAAAATCCTCTCACAATGACGTCACTTCCGGAAGGACCGGATGGATGAGTCAGCAATTTATTTTTCCAAAATGGTCACTTATTTACTAATAGCTGGGATATACCTTGTTTAACTTTAATTTACAGCAACACACATTGTCTTAACAATGTAATGGAAATACAGAATGATAATGTGAAAAACATCCTCTCAAAATGACGTCACTTTCGAAAGGATGACTTTGAAATGTTAACAGTACTCGCCATTGAAATATGGGTTGAAAAACACGCTGGTTTCTGAAGGAAATGTCTTTAATTAATTGTATGAATAATTTTTATTAATATCACTTATCGGAAAATATTGTAAATACATATGTAATTTTGATAATAGCAGTTATAAATGTATATTTGTAAATATGAATTTAATTGTAGTTTAAAAGGAATGCCTATTGTCTGAGCGACTTTTTGTAACAGTATATAAGGAAGTTAAAAAAAGTATTAAGATTCTTGACACGTTTCCTGTTCTAATCGCAGTCTCGTCTTGAAATTTCGTTCTACATTGTTTATGTGTTATCTAATGTTATCTAATCTAAATTAATTGATTAATAGTTTCTTAATTTTAAAGGTATACAAATATTATGAACGCTGACAGACTTAGTAAATAGTCATACTACTTTGATGGAGTTTCGGCTTTAGACAGACAGACAGACAAACATACAGATACATAAACTCCATTATTAATTGATATCCAAGTACAATTAGTTCGAAACATGTTTTGCCATATCAACACTAACATGTTGGTATTAAAAATGTAATTAGTTTACGTTACTGTATATATGTATCCATGTATTTTACAGAGAATTTACAGATGAATTAATGTCTAAATTGCGTGCCGAAATGGTTGCTATAGGTCGACCTTTTCTTGTATGGCAATCGGTGTTTGTAACAAATTATCATCTTGCAAGCGAAAATCCCCGGTCGGATTATTTCCGCAATTTACTAAAGAGAGATAATCGGAACATTTTCTCGTGATTGATGTTAGTTCATTTTTATTTAAGCAAGCCATCCAGTCTCAAATCTCTTTAAAATTGTACGCTTATTGTGAGTAAAGGAATATTCGTTTGCATGCCATTGGTCTATTTATTGTGACCTTGTGTAGTATCGATAATAAATACCACATCACGGTGGTATATTTACAAGAGTACATGTACAGTAGTACATTATAATATCTTACAGAAAGACTACTTCGAGACGGCGGATATTTATGTCCTTCCAACCGCAGAAAAATGAGTCACAGGGTCAGAAGGTGGGGAGATTCAAGCCAGCGTACTTAAAGAAATGGCACTCTCGCCTATTTAAAATTGCTCCGTCGGAATTCCTCGGTCGATGCGCCTAATCACCTTTCGTTCTATTTAGCTTCTTACATAAAGTAGCTTCATGCCTTCCCTAAAGCGACTTCAATAAGAAAAAATTGAGAAACCCGTCGTTAGCTAATAACACATTTTCAAATACTATTCAGATAAATTTCATTGCTTTGTAAAGCAGAACACCTGGTGTATCAATATAAAAAATACAGAAACAGCAACATAAGTATGCCACTAGTCAATACATATAAGTTAATTTGTTCTTTTAATTTTACTAACCCCGAATTTAAGCAAGATTCTAAAAATACTTTTTGAATCATTGCATTGTCCGTGACCACGGAAATATTTATCAAAAAAATGAAAGAATTATTCGTGTTCAATCCATCGAAAGCAGAGTGTCATAATATTTAGTTCATCTTTAGTAGTCTTATCTACCATACTAGCTGGAGGGAGGAAATATTGCTTCATACCTTGCCCAATTATATTAGTAAAAGTGAATCTGTAGCGCCGAGACAAGTCGAACTCGGCCTACCGAGCCTATACTTGGCATCTGTAACAAAACCACACATAAGTATAGAACGTATTTCACTTCATATGATATCAATATTTGTTTATTCGATCTGTAGATGTCTATTTATCAAATGTCATAAATACGTCAGAAAAAATTGGTACAAAATAGCATTGTCGTCTGGGCATCAAGCTTTCGACTACACTCTTGTTATATTCAGGATAGAATAGTAAAAAAAAAATAATGATAGGCCGACTTCCAGAAGACATAAGAGAAAAACTAATTCCAACCTTTAATTAAAAAGATTGTAATTGGAGCGGATTGCATTACCTCATTCACTTCGAACCGGGCGTAGATGTGATCACGTAGACAAATTAGTGGTATATTTTTCTAGATGTTATTATATATCTTCACCAATATAATAAAGACCAATGTGTATCTTTCTCTCTCTATATATATATATTTATATATATATATATATATATATTAAATATTCTTCTGACCTCTGAACGAACATTTCAAACGTTGAGGAGACGTTATCACGAAAATAGAAAACTAGAAAACAATTGTATATATATATATATAATGATAATCATTTACACATATATAGCGAAAATGTTTGTATGTCTTTTTCTGTCTGTGTGTTGTTCTTTTGAACGTAAGCGAATATAACAATTCGGACATATTTTCTTTGTTCTCTCCATTTTTGACATGGTGCTGAACTTGAGTGTTTCGTTTCTGACGCGGCGTTTGGTTTGAAGGTGTCTGGTTACGTCGCTTGTCAATTTCTATTATACTTAGATGGAGGAGGAATAGACGCCGAGCGACATTCACCATATCTGATGTTCAGAGTGCCACCCGCTGGTATCGGACTGTCAATAGAAAGGTTAAAGATTAATTAGGCGTCTGAAATCTAATTAACAATATCAACAGATAGTTTCTTTTACTGTGCCTGGAAACCATTGGTTTATCAACAGTGACATCAACGTCTTCCTCGGTGTCATGCTGATCTTATCTCGGTTTGGGTAATCGTTCAAATACTTGGAAATTCAAAACTTCAAACATGTGGTGACATGTTATAATATACGAATCGCTATTATAATAGACGAAACCGTTGTAATGACAGCAGCCAGTTTCTTAAAAACAATACACCCGCTATTCGAAACTTCTCACGAATTTAAATATTTAAAGACGTTCGGGATCTTTGGAAATTTCACAGTTGTATACTTCATGTGTTGTATATTGCTAATGCGATTCAAAATATGTCAATTCTATTCACGTCAGGCGCGAACTTAGACCCAACACAGTATTGTGATATCTTAGTTCAAATTCAAACATACTTATCTACGTACTTAGGATTATGAAGTGTTAGAATATATCGGGTTATTCGTGTCTATCTTAGAAACACTTAATGTATTTTGTGACATATTTCCATTTTATTCACGTTTAGCGCGAATGTAGACGTCGCGATTTTATATTACCATCTTTGGATTAAACAGGTACTACGTTTTGACCTTAGCACGCCGGACCAGAAAGGGTATTTTAGTTCGATTTTTTCGTTTGACACAAGAGGATAATCAGATAAAATCTTTAAAAATTACTTTCTTTGCATCGCATCAACGGTTATCAGGCGATCTCGTCTAAAAAAAAACGTATTAAGAGTGATAACGTACGCGCGAACATAGAATTGTCGTAGCGTATTATTATTATATATATTTGGAAGCAACTCATATCAGACTAAAAGACTCACACGCTATTGCCTGGAAATTAATAAAATACGCATACGTTTTCATGCTTTCACCCCTGATCTTTATTTTTCTCTTTTAATTTTAATTTTTAATTTCTATAATTTTCATTTTCTATGATTTCCTGAATTTCTTGAATGAAATATTTTGCTAACCTCATAGTTTCCTAATTTGAAATCTTCTGACCCACAATTGCTGAATATTATAGTATGTTATGATAACTTGCTTGAATATATACTAAATCAGATTATTTCAGCTGTGCAATGAACTAAACTACTTTTATATGTTATAATTATTACTAAAGTGAACAAATCGCGGTGTCAAATCTACTTAATTATGTTTAACAACCATTTTATAGCCTTTTACGTGTGTATTGTTATTTTATATAAAGAGAGACGCCCGTTTAAATGTTACAGAAGTGGTAATTTATCCTGAAATACTGTTATTTGAAGGTATTAGAAATGCCATAAGTCAACACATTAAAATTAGAGAGACACATTATGAAAACATTGAACAATTTCTTATTAACAATATAAATCATATGAACAAATCCGCATTAAAAGTGAAATATTTCATTCTTTGAGGAACTTCTCTTAACTAAAACAAAATTGCCATGAGAAAATTATGTATAATTTACATTCCCGTACTATTAAATACTGATCAGCAATATTCTTAGATTTCCACTTTATCACTCTGTTTTGGATCACGTTTCTTCGTGATTTGAATTGAATTCCGCCATTTAAAAACATTTTCAGTGTTTAATGTTATGTTTTTAAATAAATAAAACTGGAATAATTGGGATAAATCTAAGAAATACCATAATTAAAAAAGGACTTTTTATATATCATACATTTTAGAAGTAGCTCATAGTCAATTAAATAACATTTAAAAAGTAAAGCTAAAGTAAATAATACGCAACACGATTCTAGATAAATAAAAATTCCCGTTTCGTTGAAACCTTTTTATATACAGCTTTAGTTCCAAATCGAATTGCGTAAAATGACTCCATTTGTAATCATGCTGTGTAAGTTTTTATAGCTATAATAAAACTGGAATTGAATATATAGAGAACTATTGGTGTCAATATTTCGTTGTTACTTATCGAAGAATTTTATTAAAATATTTTTTCATGGTTTGTTAAACAATCTGTGCATACTATCATTTATTATTTAAATAACTTTTAGATGGATAACATTTTTGTAAAACATCGAGTTATTATAAAGACTATCTTTCTATTAAATTATTTTACAAAATAAAAGTAAAAATATTCACGATAACATTTTTTGTTGGTAAATCTTATTTTAAATATTACTAAAATAATTGTTTTATATTCAATATGTTAATGGAAATGTATTTTAAAATTCAAGAAAATAAAGTACTCGTTTGCTGTACAAAATAATTGAAAATGAAAATGATTTAAAATCGTGAAGCCCACTGATATATATATATAATAATTAAATACTTATATTTTATTATTATTTCAAAGCTTTTTTTATAAACATACTATAGAATTAAATGTCTACTGTCTATAATATGTACAGTGTATTGTTTGTAAGTTATAAACACATATTATGTTCTTGCATTTTACAACTGAGAATTCTGTTGTATCTTTCTGCTGACATGAAATACACGATATATATATATATATATATATATATATATATATATGTATATACATATATATATACATATATATACACATATATAAATATATACATATGCATATATAAACACATATATATATACACATATAAATATATACATATGCATATGTATATATATAAACATATATATATATATATATATATTTATACACATATATAAATGTATACATATGCATATGTATATATAAACGTATATATATATATATATATATATATATATACATATATCGAAAATGAAAAAAAGGAGAGCCAAAAGCTACGTTGCACAACGCGACCACTCATTCATTTAAAACAGACTAAAATGATTAAATACATGTTAAATAAATATCGACACAAACAACTTGAGGCAGCACTCATCACAAACTCCAACACCATGAAACAACGAAATGCTTTCTATAATGTATCTCCACTAATTTGCAAACTCATTATAGTTGAACAAAACTTAACATCAGAATCTGAATATCCATCCAATACCATATCTTCTCTTAATAAATACACACGAATAATTTAAAATCAGAATAAATAAAGACACTCACACATAAATAAATGAACTAATAAGATCAAACTCACATCTTTTCGTACACGTGTTATACATATTTCACATGCCTACAATGTTTATGTTCATAATTAGATTAATGATATTTGGTTAATTAATAATATAGTTATAATAAAATAAATGGGCATATATGAATACATTCACACATAATTGTATACACTATGAATATAATATCCTCACTTTGGTTACTTATATTCACATATTACATGTACATACACTTGTATAAACATAAATAATTTAAATAATTATTTATCAATTAATCATACCTAAATAAAGAACTAAATAAATATAACTAACACATTCATACATAAAAAATAAACGCGTGATATTATTCCCAACCCACTTTTACACATATTTCAACATATTGAAAGAAATAGATTGATTAATTAATGAGGCACAAATAAAGAAATCAAATGAATTGGAATAAATTAATACACTAACATCTGAATGAATACACTAATACTCTCCTTATGCCAACACTTTTTAGACATTAGACAGGCTACCTATAGTATGTTAGTCAAGCTTTCTTAACCCGAGTGCATCTCTCTATAACGGCCCACAGCGTGTCAAAGCATAGTCAGCAGTTCCGGTTGAGATCTGAAAACCGACCTCCATGTAGTAGTAAAGAAGTATAACTGTTTGCCCATCTACTAATCCTAAAAGAACAAAATGAATCTTGTTTTCAAGTTACATTTTACGATTTGTAAAAGTATGTATATTCAAATTAAGAAGATTGTTGCGTTTTACGCTAGGTAGTACAAGCTAATTACTCTAGCTAGACAGTGCAACACATCAGTGAGGAGACAGTATACTTACATATATATAAAGACACACCCTCAGCCATATATATAAATATATATATATATATATATTATAATTATTATTATTTTGTATTTACTAATGTATACGTACATAAAAGTAATACATGGACACGTGTTTCTGGCTCACAGCTGTCATCAGCATGGCTAACTTAGACAAGGATTAAACTTTGGATTTTGATGTCTATCGTCCAGCGTCTTTACCATTGGACCAAGACTAGAAATATGTACGATTTTTATTCCTAAAATATTTAATATATTTTTTATATAATTGTTTTTATTTGTCATTGCAGCGTTCGTTGTTTTTTTGTTGCTTACTATTATTTCGATTCTCTTACTTCGTAAATAATTAAGATGCAGAACAATTGCATTATTAGTCGCCCTTAACTTTATATGACGTATTTTACGTTAATATATATATATATATATATATATATATATATATATATTATTAATTTTATACGTACATAACAGTAATCCAACTTAGCTCAAGTTAACACACCCCATTTAATTGAAACTCTTAATGGAAAATATCGCTGAATAAGTAAACATCTAATGTCAGTTCCTTATACTATCTGTAAAAGGCACATAAAGGTGTGTCGAGGTAAGTTGACGGTCGGATTCACTGTTGTATAAAACAAGATCCGGTATAGAATGTATCTATAGCAAGTTGTGATTGTTTCAAGCGTGTTGTCGAAAATAATCTCTCCAAAATGAACAGACGTCGTTATATTGAAACTGTAACTAGGTCAATGACGTCTGATCAAAATGCTCTTTTTTTCGAAGAATGTATGAGTAGAATTCTTTTGAAATTGTCAGTTAGGTATATTAAAATTGGCTTTTAATATATTTTTAACTGCTAAACCAGTGCCACCGTTGATGGACATGGTTGTTGGAACAAGGGATGGGTAGTGAACTGACGTAATTATCTAAAACAGATATATAATTTTTATATGCACACATTTAACAAGGAACACAGAATACATTGAACAGCTAGACTTTTCAAGCAACCGACTGATAAAAGAAATTGCTTCTTAGTTGATGTTAATACTATAAGGGATTTGTGGAGTCTACAAATACAGATTTATAGAGATAGATGCCGATTTTTTCAATATGAATAATGGGTGAATATTTGAAATGCTGTTTATGTAACTACTGTTCAACAGATTAAAACTACAACAACTTCGATTGAGTAAACGTGTATTGCCTGTTAAATAGAAAGCATTTGGGCATGACAAGATAATGGTTTTAGACTCTGCTTCATTATCTTTATAGATACTATTAGTAGAGTTGGGTGAGTAGGAGTTTTCTCGGGTAGACTAGTTGGAACGTTTAAACTAACCCGTTTCATCATATGAAGCTAGACTCATTATTTACCAGATCTGATGATCGGGGGCGATCTAATGTGTGTTAAATGATACTAAGACTAGGATATAAATATGACTAAAATATATGGGTTGGTTCCTATTTCCTTGTGACTTTTGCACGAAAGACGAGGGAATGTCCATCATATTAATAAATAGTACATCATTTGTATGTTAGCAATTGAGAGTATCTGCGATGATAAATAAATAAAACTGTTTTTTTTAATAAATGAAAGAATAAAGAAACTCATGTCAAATGTGCATTTTTCCATTTTTCCTCAGCTTTTACTACTTTATATAACGGGCTCGCATTTTCGTGCATATGTGTATATATCTAGGGATATATGTTTCTGAGTATATATATATATATATATATATATATATATATATATATATATATATACGTGTGTACGTGTGTACGTGCGTATATATATATATATATATATATATATATATATATATATATATGTTGCCTTAACCTCTCCTGCTTGGACCGCGACAGTACGCGTTTCGTATATTCGTCGTGTAGAGGGTTTGTCATGTCGTCCAGTTTGTGAATTTTTTCTTCTAGAGCCACGCCGTCTGTTCCCTGCAATAAAAGCCATGTGGTTCACTCCGAAGACAAACTCTTCTTTTGAATGTAATTCATTTATTACAAGCGTTGTTATTTGAACTGGGGCTACGTCGAGAGAGAGAGCAATCACTACTTTATCGTAGTTTATTATTAATGTTTTCTTAACTATTCATAGAGAGGGGAAAATAATTTCTCGCGCCTGCATTCCCCTCGGCGAAATATCCCTTATCTTTACATTGGTAATTGCACGTCCTCTCGGTTCGCTTTCTGAATCAGACTGACTAAAACTCGCTTCTCACGAGAACGAGTTACATCACAGAGTCTCTGTTTCCCACGCCAGGGCCTGTGAGGTCACAGCCTCTCCAGGTGCAGACTGACCTTTGATCTGGGGTCTCGTCACACGGTAATCATGTCACGTCTGCCAGCTCTGACTGTGAGAAAAAGCCTTTTTCTGCACTCGACTGCCCCGCGTTAATTCGCGCAAGTCGAATTAACGATTCCCAACAGATACGTCCATTCCCATAGGGC
Source organism: Sepiola atlantica (assembly GCA_963556195.1). Classification (NCBI taxonomy): domain Eukaryota; kingdom Metazoa; phylum Mollusca; class Cephalopoda; order Sepiida; family Sepiolidae; genus Sepiola; species Sepiola atlantica. Next base: position 104,555,062 of record OY744523.1, on the reverse strand, counting down.
CATTATCCAACATATATATGTTTCCGATGAATCAATATTAGTAATTTATTCATGAAATCAGACTATTTTTTAGAGAACGAACATGACACTTTTATATTTGCTTGCGGATAATATTAATAAATGAAACATCCTGCTAATGTTGACAGTAGACTTCGAGATTGTATTCACTGGCTGGACGACATTATTCGTTGATTTGAAAGCATAATTTGTAACCCGCGCTGCTGTTATTGTTATTGTGTTTTGTTTTGTTTTTGTTTCTGATTTGTTTTTTATTTACACATAGACTGAATGTATTTCTTGCTTAACTTTATTTTAGCTCCAGTGAAGTGGTATCATTAATACGCGACTGCAGTTGCATAAGCCACAAGACATAAATATATATTAAACGCTACGTAGTATTGAGCACTTTTGAAAAAAAGATTGGTTTTAAATTCATTTAAAAAATACATACGAACATGTTTAATAATATATATGTATGTGTGTTTATATACAACCTTATTCATCACGTTTATCTATATTTGTCATCCACAATAACACTAACATAGAAAAAATCAACAGACTTTTTGAAAAGAATACGTAGAAAGAAAATATTTTTTTAGAAAAAACTAAAACTTTGATAATATTTTTTGCCTGTTTGTGTGGTGAATGCTGTAGATTTCGTGAGGAAGAGCGAATGTGGCAAGAAATAGTGAGATTGAGAATTGGGGATGAGTATGATAGGATAATTAGTATAGTGGGGCGGGTAATAGTAGAAAGATCAGCCTAAGAAATGAATAACAGTTTTGCGTAAATAAATTACATAAAATCAGCCAAAAAGTAAAGACTAAGTCGTAATAGCAGAGGCGCTTGAGAAGGAGAGTATAATGATAAGTTAAAGGAATAAAAGACAAAAATAAAAAAAAACATTTTAGAATTACAGAACAGTATAAAAATGTTAATATACGATGTCCCCATTCCTTACCGAGCAGTGAGCTTTGGGGTTTCTCAGTTGTAATTGTTTATAATGAACCATAATACTTGTGATCGTTATTTCGTTAATCAAAACTATTTGCTATTTAAATTGTATCGTTACCTAACGAGGGTTTTGTTTGAATAGAAATCATTGCTTGACACTCAAGAGTAAAGGGGCACATCAAAACGGAAGTCTACAAAACCACGTGACTTCCGGACGGAGATTGTCTCCGTTTTTTTAACAACAATCGAAGCAGAAAAGACGTGCAAAGGACGCCGCCCCCCATGGGGGTCGGCGCACACAATGTAGATAGCTGTAGCAAGACGGACTATCCGTCTATCTCTCCGTCTGTCTGTCTTTCTCTCTCTCACGGACTCAAGACACCCGTTTCTCAGAACTTTTCGGTAACTGTTACTTTTAAATACACCTTTTTTTGTAAATTAACATCTGGGCCCGAATGGTTTTGTCAGAAGACGAATAAATCCAGTGTCAACATGCATCGGTAATTGAAAACGCAATTACCCCAACTAATAACTTTCAAATTAAATTTCCTTACCAGTAAAGGGTAAGTATATTTTATTTTATTAGTGTTGTGTTTCCGTAATTGATCTGATAAACGTCATTCGAGTAATCGATTATTTTATCTGATCTCTTCATAGCAGTATTTTTAACATTTCTTTGAACGTATTTTGTGTCCACCTGTTTGCACATATCTAAGGATCAAAATATTCTTCATAATATAAACCTTTACTAGAATTGCGTAATTAACATATACATATAGGTTATAATCAGACGGTTTAGTAACGCACTTCCTAAAATATGTAAAAGATGTTATTATTAATCTTTAACTACTCGAAAATGACAAAGCATAACGAAACAAAACCAAATACCTTTCCAAGCATCAATGAAGGTCCACGTAAGCGATATTTAACATCTATTAATAACTGTACAAGTACTGCATAAAGACGAAGACGAATATTTTCAGATATGTTCAGATTTTACCGACATACTAATCTTGACGTACTGGTCCTCGTTAAGTCAACCGACATTAGTCTAGTCAGTAACAGATCAGTGACCATTTGGCGATACCAAGCGGGTTACGTCGGAGGACGGCGATACGTCTTTGCAAACATACTTCAAAACTTCCTTTGACCTGGATATACATGCAACTGAATTTAATTTAATTCCCAAGGAACTTCACCTTTCGGCTCAACCCGAACAGGGGGAGTACTGCACTAGGTAACACAAGCATGTCAGACCGACGGATTTACCCTCTTATAGAGATAATTGGATGCATATAAAATTAGATGCGTCCATTTCATGTGCTCGTTTGGCGACGAAAATAATAGTTCACACTGAAGTGTGACAGACAAACAGACTTACTACTTTTCTATAGATCTGCGTGGTGAGCGACCAAAATACTATTTCAAGTTGAAGCATGGCAAAGTCACGGACCGAATCATTCATAGAAATGCAGCAACCCATCTGGATGAAAAAAATCATAACGTCTATAGGGGAAACTGTACCCGAAATAGATTTATGATGTCTCATGGGCTCTATTAATAAACGCGAAGACAGTCACAGTCAAAGGTTTTAAACGGATCAACATGCAAAAGCGTTAAAGAGATTGAGCCCATCATAGGTCATTTATGGTCGACTTACAATGGAGAATTAAAGAACATATACTTCTAGTGATAACATACGGGTTATAAACGAGCGAAAGGATTTGTGAATAATATGTTCGGAGGAAGTTATGCGTATTATATGCCCCGGTTATTCAATTAGAAAATGCGTGTATCGATCTCACCAGCCTAGGAGATGACTTCTATAATAAATCGTGTGAACAATTAAACGATTTATTAAAATTACTTGTCCTTCGTCTTGTTATAATATCTACACTAAAATTAAAATAGTAATTATTTTTACATTTTTCTTTAAATATATACATATATATATATATTCTTCACATAGTTCACCTCAAACATGGCAGGTCGCCACTGTAGTCGTACAAGGGTTCTGAGTATTAGGGTGTAAGTTTTGGGAGTCATTCTAAGTTGGGAGCTCTGCAGCGAGATGTCTGTTTACATTAGTTATACATTTCTGCGTGTCGGAAACAGTGGACAGGGAGGGACTTCCAGAGCCCGGCAGCACGAGGAAAGAAGCCATTATAGTAGAAGGCTCTCTGACATATGGAGACTTTCACAGTGAATGGATTAAATTTATTGATTGTCGAGTTGGTGAATTTACGTCAAGGGTGCACGAGAGCAAAAAGTTCATCTGATCACAATCTATTGAAGTACTTGTAAAACTGGCACAATGATGCAACATTGCGGTTATGGGACAGGGGCATGAGCTTGGAGGATAGTTTTAGGGCCTTGTCTAAGAGGGAGAGTCTAGTGGATGATGCGCCAGCCCAGCTGTGGCAACAATATTCCATACATGGACGGATAGTGGCTTTGTTGATATATAGGATACTGTCAGGTGTGAAAAGTTTACAAACACGGACGATAGAGCCCACCGTCTTTGCAGCAGCTTTGCCAATGTCTTCAATGTATTTTTCTAATTCATGTTACCTGTGAATGTTACTGTCCAAGAACCATAGAGGTATTAAAATAAAATCGTTTCATAATTTATATTGCTGGAATTAACTTACCCCAACCCACACCAACACCCACAAAAATACACACACATAAATATATATATATATATATATATATATATATATACATATATACAAAATAAATATATATATATATATATATACATATATATACATATATATACATATATATATATACATATACGTGTATATATATATATACATAACAAATATATATATATATAAATATATATACATATATATATATACATATATATATACATATACGTGTATATATATATATATATATATATATATATATATATATATATATATATATAATGCATAATATTGCTATGTATTTACATTGAGATCCATACTCGAATGTATATGACAATTTATTCTGCAGGAATAATTTACCTACACATCTGAACCACAATATATATATATATATATATATATATATATATATATATATATATATATATATATATATATATATATATATATATATATATATAAACACATGTTTGGAGGTACAACATGTATATATGCTTTTGAAATAGATTTGCGGAAAACTCTCTATTGTTGATTTAACATGCCCTAAAAATATGTTCTCATTTTAAATGCCCGATTTAGTAAAATTGCCCTGGATAGGAGAAAATAGTGAAATACTGGGTAAGCAAATAGTTGGAAGCATTATCAATTGCTTCTACTTTGTTTCCTAGCGCTTGATTTTTACTACTAGATTTGATTTTCCTTCTTTTCGCAATGATAGTGTGCCCTTTATCTATTATACCTTATTGTTTATCGTTTTCAATGCAAGTGCGATGCTGGCTATATTGGGCGCACTTCCTTGCTTTTGCAGACCCGCATATACCAGCATGTTCCATCCAGGATTAGACAGGGAAGGGCAGGATCCTTTTGCCACCGTTTGTCTGCGACTTTAAGCTCTGCCATTGCCCAGCACTTGGTTTCAAATCCATGTTGTGCCAGTAACAATAAATTGAAGCGTTTTGAGATGCTTCATAGAGCGGATTACAAGAACCATTTAAAACAAATTGGAATCTGTCTCTATCGCTTTACGTAAACTTTCCTTCTGCCGGCAGAAAAAGTTTCTGAAAGCGCTAACTGTCTTTGGATAACTTTGAACCAACTCCCGTTTTTTATACCACACGCTGTGCCGTTTTAAACGATTATTTAATTTAATTAAAAAAGTGAAGAAAGAAGCAAAACGCCTTCAAGAACAATTTGTTAGATGTGTATATATTTTATTAAAATCAAAACACTATCTTCATTTTGACTTTTATTACTAAGTTGTTCAATAAATTGTTAGTTTGATTGTCTCACTTGAAGACATGTCTCGGCCAAAGGATATAATTGTCTTCCACTTTCCAAATACAGGGTATTTTGTGCATGTCGAATAGTGACAATAAGAGACGCATCGAAGGTTGCATTCAATCATCAGTTGGTGGGAGATTCTTCAAAAAATACATACTATATAGTAATTACTAAAAAAAATAGTGCTCCTTTAAAAAAAAAGTTTTTATTTAGCAAGTCAGATAAAATTAGGAATTCAACCACGTGCAATTGTTACTGCGTTATAATTAATCTAGAAGTATGGTGGTATTATTCATGTTGTTTCTTATCATGTTAATTGAAGGAAAAATTAGTTAATCTAACGCCTTTATTTGAAAGTAAAATTAAGTTGTTAGTTGGTCTAATAATCATGTGGACAATTACTTTGTTAAGAAGAAAATCAACAAGTTTTTCAACGCTTGACTTAGAAGTATTCTTTACCGATTTCGGGTAAATCCATGTAATATTCCTTGAGATTATAATTGATTAATTTGAATATGCTGATGAAGAAAATTGTATACCCTTTTAAAGTAATCTAACATGTAATTTTCCTAGAAAAGTGATCACTTGAAACAGGCATATAGACGAATGGGCAGTGTTGAATATTTATTTCTGGAGCTGAATTCCAATATTTGAAATCATAATTAACATGATGTGAACCCTTGTAACATATATATGCGTATGTGTGTATTTATCAATGTCTCTGTGTGGCTCTATGTTTGTTTGCTATGTAAACATCTACCCAGAAAAGAAATCGAAAGAAACGACTAACGCAGAAAAACAATTGGAATTCTTTTGTTTTTCAACTTGAGTGATGGAAGAACGAAAGGGAAAAATTGACACATCACTTTGACACGTTTCGTAGTTTTTTCTTTGTTTTCTCCTTTTTTGTGGGGAGGGGAATCTTGACGAACGCGACTACCATCTACGCAAACAAACAATATGTTGAGATGTGTTTGCAAAACATGTGAAATATTTCTTGCTTATCTTGGTCAATCATCAGTGTAAGTTCTGACATTATTTTGTCGTGTTTGGATAGTATATGAAATGGAAGTTTCACAAACATGTTTCGCTGATTGTTTCTTCTTCTCGGTAAAAATTTGCAATATTGTTGTATATGTATTCGTTGTAAACCTGGGTTATCGTCAAATTTGAAATAAACATTATATTGTTTTTCAGATAAAAGTATAATATTTTTCATTAAAAGATCTGGAAGTAAAGTGTTTTCTACATATTTTAAGAATTCGTAGCTGAACGTCTTCAATTCCAGGTTGAGTAAAGACCGTATTTCGCGTATTGGCGTTTTGACTTGAGATGAATTTTAAAAATGTTCTCGGTTCATATAATAATTAATTCATGTTTGATACACAGAAAAACTATGTGACTGATTCCTTTTACTAACATACTAACTTAATTACCGCCTATTTCAAAATGTCCTCTTTTAATATGCTTCGGGAAAAACAAATAAGTAGATATTTTAGAATACATTTGCACGGGACAGCTTCCCTGCAAGATACACGATAGTCGCTGTCAAATCAAATTTCAACAAACACTAGTCATAAATCGTCCTAATAAATTTGAAAATGTTTTCCATTCAATTTATCATTTTCAATCATTTTATAATATCCTTCGTCATTCAACAAACTATAAAACTATTTATCCCGAATAGGGTTTGACCTCGAAAAGTATTAGATAAAATGTCTAACTTTCTACTATGTAAAATTTATTTTCTTTGCTGATAAAATTGGAATGGAAACTCAGAGTTACCAGTAAGTAAGTTTAATAGAGTAATTTTGAATGTGTATGATGAATTCAAGAACCTAAAGGAAAAGAGAATAAGCATTGCCTTACATTAAGAAACAAATATATCAATTGGGTGGAACTGACGAATTAAATATCATACAGTTGTTCATTCATAAAAAATAATTATTTTTATTGGAAAGGATTTAATCATGAATGTAATTATAATTTATTTAAAATTATTTTTTAAAAATAGTAATCTCCATATAGTTTAACAAATAAAGCTCGATAAGTAGTCATATTTACGAATCAATTGTTGTTTTAAATTTTGGTTTCCCCTCCCAAAGTTAAAATAAGGTTTACACCCTTTTAAAATATTTTGCTAGTTAAGAAAAAATCATTTCATAATGATGATCGAATTACATCAGGACCTAAATCTTGTTGGCGTAGAATATGTGTAATTATTTCTGATTTTATCAATCTTTTATTTGTTTAACACTCCTGATTAAAAGACTGTTTAAAGAGTGAACACTTGTGTTTTTTTTTAATGAAAACTCACTAGGCATCCGATAACGTGATTTTGAACTTTTACCCGATTTGCTAACAATGTGTGTGCACATGATTAATATGTCATAGTTCGCGTCGATAATCGTTACGCCATTTGCACGCCAATTTCGAACTTTGCATATTGAAAATATTACTGAAAAATATTAAGAGTTTGTGTTTTAAATTATGTTCTCTTTATGTTGTAGTTATTCATGAGGTTATAAATCAGTCGGATAGCACAAAGGTCTATGGTCTCTCACTTTTGAGATTCATACATATTGTTTGTAATATTATTTTGCCCCATTATCAAAACTATGATGATGTGGTAGGAAAGTAGTAAGATTTTTATCAAGATGTGTTGTGTAAAGTATGTAAAACGAGTTTCTGTAAATATGTGTTAGTTTTAATGGCAGCTTGTCTTCTTCCCAGATACGAAATACTGTCACATTTCAGTGAGCTCTGTTTATGTATTCGATTCTCGCGATATAGCGGGGTCCGATGATTCAATGTTGACAAGCATAATTTAGTCTGTTCACGAAGGAATTCTTTCCTTGAGTCAGTCGTTCGCCGCTGGTTTTATGGCTTTGTTGATGACGTGCCCGGCTCAAAATGAACAATGTTTCATTTCTGGGAATTTATTCGTTTTTTGATTTATGCATGTATCGAAATTCAAATATGGGAAATTATTATTCTAGGTGAACTGCGCTAACCGCTTGAGTACTATCCCATTGTCAATTATTGAATGCTGCTATTCTGCAAGGAAAACGAGTAAAGGAATAATAACTAAATGAATCGATAGAATAGCGAAATCCAAAACGGTTGGAGTAAGAAAGGTTTTTATTCTTAACGTAGTATTTCGTAGCCAATATACACGCGTTCACTACAAAGTATCTGTTTATCATATATGTTAAAATATCACAAGATCTACGATAAGATTTTAATGTCGCACAGCTGATCTCATTGTGTGTAATAGGGTCTGTTATATGGAAATCATATTCCATCTAAATATATCCAAGTGAAGATTACTCTTGATTCACCTGAAAGATATATTCCCCTGTTAAGAAATATTGAATGAGTTTTTTATTTATTCTTGCAATATATATATATATATATATATATATATATATATATATATATATATATATATATATATATATATATGGGAAGAGAAGGATGAAGGTAATCCGACGTGATGGTAAAATGAAAAAGGAAAACCAAAAACTGGATGTTTTTTATGTGTACATCAACGTTTCGTCTTTATTTATAAGACTTCATCAGGATGATGATATAGGGAAAAGATATCATGCAAGTACAGATACATGTAGGGTAGACATGTTGGGAAGAAAAATAAAATGAAAAATAATGGCAGCGTCTTGGGGGACGTCCGTACTTGTTAGAGAATGAAAATGAGTGACGAAAATGAGTGGGAGAAAAGGGGGAAGGGACGAGGGAGCAAGGACTACTGTGGCTGGCGATGAGAGAAAGAAGTGGGGGATGAGCAGGGGTAAAATGGATGGCAGAGAGAGATTGGAGGAAGAGAGGGAGGGAGTGTTTGACCAGATGGCTGTGGTCAAGATTGAAGGGGAAGAGTGAGTTGGAATGTTTGTGTGTGGGGGGTGTATGCAGGGAAAATGGGGATGGTAGAGAGGGAGGGGGGCTGTGATTTTGGTGGATGGGCGAAAGTTATGGTCTTAGAGAGCGTTTTGAGAAAATGAGGGAATTTAAGAAGAGGTATGGGAGTAAATAGATGAGAGGGGGAAGAGGGAGGATCTGTCGTGATAGGGTGTGAAATATTTGAAATATTTGGAAAATGATAGCAATGAGTGAGGGATTGGAGTGGGTGGGGGAGGGCGGTGATTGAAAGGGTGGGTGAGGAATATTTGAAATATATGGAACATGAGAAAGTTTATTTGGACTGTAGTATTAAAAATGTGAGGGAAAAAAGTAAGGGGAAAAAAAAAAAGAAAAAAAAAAAAAGAAGATTCAGGGAGAAGAAGGAAGGGTGTGGGTGAATGGAAGAGTGTCATAAAGGTTAGAGATGAAAATAAAAGTTAGCCATGATCAGGCAAAAGACTTTGTTCTGTGAGGATGATCTTGCTTATTAAGGGTGATAGGTTAAAGAAACCATTTCGTTGCTTGATGGTGGTGGAGGAGGTGATGAGGGCAGTTTCCAATAATCTTCGCCGAGATTTGTTGTGGATGTGTTTAGTGATTTTGGCTTGTTCAAATTTGAATGCATGACCATATTCTAGAGCATGGGAGAAAAGTGCACTAAGAGGGTTGTTGTTTTTTATGTCCCTTTTATGTTCATTTAATCGTTTCTTTAATTCACGTTGTGTTTCTCCCACGTAGAATTGATGGCAATCATTGCAAGGGACAGTGTATAAGCCGGCATGGGATGTGGGTGTTTTTTGGAAATGTCTAGATGTGTTTAAAGTTTGTTTTATGGATTGAGAAGTGGTTTGTACTGTTGGAATGCCTAGTTTGTTGAGCGTGTTGCATATGGATGTGTTATTGGAATGCGTGGGTAGGAGAAGGGGTCTGTCTATGATAGAGGTGTTAGGGGTTTAATTTTTTGGTGTGGTGTTTCTGGAGAATATTTGGAAGGCTTTTTTCTTGGCATTTAATATGAAATGTGTGGAGTATTGCAATGTTTTTAGGGAATTAAAAATGTATTTTATTTCTTCATCTATGTGTGGGGGGCTACATATTCTAAGGGCGCGTAGGAAGAAGCCTATAATTATACCTGTTTTGATCTTGCTATGATGGTGGGAGTAGAAATGTATGTAGTCATTTTTGTGAGTGTTTAGCGGTGTACCTTAAATTCTAGTTTATTGTTGGACTTAATTATAAGAGTATCAAGGAAGGGAATAGAGCCGTTTATTTCAGTCTCATGGGTGAATTTTATGGAGGGTTCTACTGTGTTGAGTTTATCTTTAACATGAATGATTTGTGTGTCTGTGGGGAGGAAAATTAAAATATCATCTATGTATCTAAAGTATTCGATGTTAGGAGGTAGTCTATATTTGAAAGGACCGGATTCTAAGAATTCTAAAAAGAGGCAGGCCAATACACCGCTAAGGGGGTTGCCCATGGGGAGTCCAAATTTTTGTTTGTAGAATACTTCGTTAAATTGGAAATATGTTATGTCAGTGATGAGTCTAATTATTTCTATAAAAGTGTTGGGGGAAATGTAGGTCGGTTTTTATTTTCTTTATATGTGTGTGAAGTAAGTGTAGGCATTTTTTTACAGGTACGTTAGTGTAGAGCGAAGTTACATCTAGGCTGTGTATATTTTTATTTTCTACGTTGATGTTTTTTATTCTGCTAAGAAGGTCGCCTGAATTTTTTATGTGGGAAGGACTGATGGTACCCATTAGTGGAGTGAGGATGTTAGCTATGACCCGTGCGATTTTGTGTGTGGTGCTACCTATGCTTGATACAATTGGACGCATGGGGGTGTCAGGTTTGTGGGTTTTGGGGAGCCCGTATAATGTGGGAATGATAGGGTGATACTCAATGTTTGATGCCCATTTTTTGTTGTTCTTGATTAGGTGTTTGAAAGATTTGTTAAAATGTTATATGTTTTTATCTATAGTTTTTTGGTCAGTTTTAGTGTATGTGTTTTCGTCGGATAATAGAGTAGATATTTTTTTGATATATGAATTTTTGTCCATGATTACTATGCCCCCTCCTTTGTCAGATGGTGATATGAGTATGTTGTTGTTGTTAGCTAGGTGTTTAAGAGTGTCTATGTATCTCTTGGGTAAGACGGGGTCATTAGGGAGAGTGGTGGTAGTTTAGATTATGCCTTGAATGAAGCCTTTGGTGAAATCTGTGTCAGTGTGTCTGTAATTTTTTAGAACTGTGTTGGTGGTGGTGTTAGAGTGTATTTCATTGGCGAATTTTAAACCGAAACTGAGAGCTTCAGTTTCTATGTTAGAAAGTTTATAGGTAGTGAGGTTGTTTATGAGTTCCGGACGTCCTAGAGTTTTCCATTTGCTGTTTTGGATAAGTTTGTTGAGTTTGTTGTTTAGTCTGGTTGTATGTTGTGCATTGAATCTTTTGATGGATTTAGTGATGTTATCGATAGTGTTGGGCAGTATTGTTTTATTATTTTTGAGGTTGATGCCCAATGTTCTGGCCTCGTGGAATCCACAACAAATCTCGGCGAAGATTATTGGAAACTGCCCTCATCACCTCCTCCACCACCATCAAGCAACGAAATGGTTTCTTTAACCTATCACCCTTAATAAGCAAGATCATCCTCACAGAACAAAGTCTTTTGCCTGATCATGGCTAACTTTTATTTTCATCTCTAACCTTTATGACACTCTTCCATTCACCCACACCCTTCCTTCTTCTCCCTGAATCTTCTTTTTTTTTTTCTTTTTTTTTTTCCCCTTACTTTTTTCCCTCACATTTTTAATACTACAGTCCAAATAAACTTTCTCATGTTCCATATATTTCAAATATTCCTCACCCACCCTTTCAATCACCGCCCTCCCCCACCCACTCCAATCCCTCACTCATTGCTATCATTTTCCAAATATTTCAAATATTTCACACCCTATCACGACAGATCCTCCCTCTTCCCCCTCTCATCTATTTTCTCCCATACCTCTTCTTAAATTCCCTCATTTTCTCAAAACGCTCTCTAAGACCATAACTTTCGCCCATCCACCAAAATCACAGCCCCCCTCCCTCTCTACCCATCCCCATTTTCCCTGCATACACCCCCCACACACAAACATTCCAACTCACTCTTCCCCTTCAATCTTGACCACAGCCATCTTGTCAAACACCCCCTCCCTCTCTTCCTCCAATCTCTCTCTGCCATCCATTTTACCCCTGCTCCTCCCCCACCTCTTTCTCTCATCGCCAGCCACAGTAGTCCTTACTCCCTCCACCCTTCCCCCTTTTCTCCCACTCATTTTCGTCACTCATTTTCATTCTCTAACAAGTACGGACGTCCCCCAAGACGCTGCCATTATTTTTCATTTTATTTTATTTTTCTTCCCAACATGTCTACCCTACATGTATCTGTACTTGCATGATATCTTTTCCCTATATCATCATCCTGATGAAGTCTTATAAATAAAGACGAAACGTTGATGTACACATAAAAAACATCCAGTTTTTGGTTTTCCTTTTTCATATATATATATATATATATATTTATTTTTGAGATGGAGATTCTAATATTGACGTTACCGATCACGGTTTAGTAGAACATGATTAAATATTCTATCATCATGGTTTATCTTCAGTTGAATCACCTTGACATTAATCACTTTTCATTTTTATTCCAAAAAATCGTTTCACCTGTTTGTTTTTACATTATTTTCTGTATTACAACTGACTACCACATCATAACAATATATATTTAACCAATTACGCAGGATTGCTCGTAAAACCTATGATGTAACCTCTGACATTATTTTTTCATGTTTACATAGTATTATAATTTACACATTCAGCTGCATCGTTTTTCCCTGGCCTAAAGAATACCGTCGAGATATATGGAATTACTGATGCTAATTCTCTTCATTTATCCACAAATAACGTTTGAAGCGTAATGAACCGGATGGTTTTCCAAGCATATTTGTATAATTCCAACTTGTCTCAGCTTAATTATATGTAACATTTTATTTTCACTGGATTTCAGTCTATTCCGTTAGTGAATTACTCAAATAGGGTTGCTTTGTCGTATGGAAGACAAAGCAAACATCTATTTCGTATTTGCGACCAAGCAGGAATTACCTCATGACCTTGTAATCATCCGTGATACATACTTTAAACGGTTCCAATTTAAAGGAGAAATTGTATTGATGATAATGAGAGCAAACATCTTCATGGTCTCCTATTACAACCAGTAATAAGGGTATACATGATAACTACAATTACAACATATAATGCCGTGAAGACAGGGGCGAGTCATACGGAAAAGCGGGAAGAAGAAACGATTGATGATGATGTTGAAAATTACATTGGCGATGAAACAATGAAAGTTTAAAGATGGATCATATCATGGAAAATTCCCTACTACGTGAAAGTATATTCTAACTTACTTAGATTGAAGCCAACTTCAGTCGCTTTGTCTGATCAACGACAAATCAAAACACTTTGCACTTTTCAATGATAAATCTCGATACCTATAGAACACGATATATTATACGATTAATCGGACACGCGTTCATATATTACTCAGGTCTGGCGATAAAACAGTGTGTTCGTTTATTCCGTATCTGTATTATTGCGGAAATGTATACAATCTATATGACGCAACTAGTAGCTGATGATGATGCTCATCGGAAATGAATAAACGCATTTTACAAATATTCACTGTTGTTTCTATCCACGCATCTATTTCAAGTAGGCTTATAGTTTAACTGAAAGAAAATAAACATGTCAACGCGTTCACCATTTCAAGGGGCCCTATGTTAGAGAAACCAAAGGAGCCATGACTTTTGAAGTATAAACTATCCAATAGGGTTGTACTATATTTGTTGATCTGTATATGCGTTGATGAACAAACAGTTCATTCTAACGATTATACATATTGCAGTTGACTTATTCTAAATAAATACAGATGATTAACACGCACGGACGCCTTCATGATCACGATGGGCAAATGGTTCTGAGTTCATATGAATGGATCGTAGATACACGTATTCGTTTTGTTGTCTGTGAGTATCTCCACTCTGTCATTCATACAGCAAGTTAAAATTATGGACGCATAGCAACACTGACAGATCGAGAAACGCAACATTTCAACACATATGCTTAGCTACAAGGACCACTTAAATTGACTAGTATAGAGATGAACACAACTAATTATAAAATAAATAACAGTTAATCCCAGAATTAGAAATACTATAAAAACCAACTATGTAATTATCATATAAACATATAATATGAAATACTGGCGGTTCTCCTTGGAAATTCCATTGTGCTTTTTATATTAATCTCCTTAATTTACTGTTAATTATGATAACCATTTTGAGATAAGGGATGTCTGTCAGTGTAAATACTATTAAGAAAAATAACTGGTTCTCCTTTCGTAAAAATAATTGCCATTATTAACTAAATATCCTTTAATTAAATAAAACTAAGGCTTTTTTAATTAAATTATCTATATATGTTGCAATTATTTTCAAAATAATAAATATTTTCTGTCTTCTTACGATAAAAATAATTGTCAAATAAATATTATTTTAATCCATAAAACGATTTTCACTTTTTCAAATGTCTTCTTTTAAAAGTGCACTGTATGGAAATAGAATAGAAAAGTCTTGCCAGTGGATTAAATATATTTTATTTTTGTACATTTCATTATTCTATGAATGAAGTCATAATTTTAAGGTTCTGAATGTTATTGTAAACGATAAATCGTATGCGATTCATCAGATGCTTGGTAATTATAAAACAATGGCACGCAATAAAATCGTGTGTCTGTAGATTTTCTCGCAGTATTAGTACGTACATGATTGCAACATGTATGACGCAACCAACCAACCCGGCCGGTTATGTGGGTTACTGTGAATTGAATAAATTACTATTATAAATATTTTATATTAAGGAATGTTGTTAATAACTATCTTCATCGCATTTCTTTTATCCAGTTGAAAGGGTGTATTTTCTTCGTCCTAGAATACAGTGTTGTCCTTCCTAATAAAGGACTAAGTTCGATATTACGTGACATTTACCGACCCAGACAAATTAAGTTATAAAAACTAGTGTGTAAAATGACCGAAACATCATGACATAACAAAAAAAAAGATAAACGAAATATATAACATATATTATAAGCATGTTCGCAGCTACAAATTAAACATCATCTCAAAATGTTTCCCATAAAATAAAACTGAAATTCAACGCGATAGATTCGGTTTGATTTTAACTCCATTACATAGTCCGTGTCGGTGTCTATTATATCAATCATTTTTCCTCATAGATACGATAGTTTCGACGACTGAGACATGAATTGAAATAAGCCAAGTAATGCTTTTTATTTTCCTAAAAAAATAACACTTTATTAAAAGCGAAACTACTCAATAAATAATATGTGATTCAGTCAGCGATCACTACTACTTAAATACGTTAACCATAATTTATCACAAATTTGGACGTATTCTTTTGAAGAGTGGGGAGCAAATTAGTATAATTTTATATATTTGCGTAAAGTGGTATTATTGCCAAATTTGACGGGCCTTTAATGTTTTTCAAGCAGCAACTCGCATCTTTCATGTGGCTACCAGTACTTGTTTCTATTAAAGAACCATCAATTACCTCTTTGGTGTGGTCTGAGTAAAAAGTAATAATAGTCATTTTAACTATATGTAAATAATTTCGATTTCAAGACTTTTATCTCCTTGGTAGAAAAACATTGAGTTTTCCCTAAAATTATTGCTTACAGTTGCCTCAGTTAATCGTAATATAACTTCGTGAAAAAATCATGATCAACGAAAGTAGCATTTAAAGGAAATAAGTAAGCTAACGCCATATCGGACTCACGGTATAACTGAATAAGGGACGTTGTACAACGAGGACGGAATAACGGTGTAACCGGATAGCAGAGTACAGTACTGAGGAAATAAAGAAGTGAGAGTAAACCTACGACGGAATAACAGAGGTACGTCATCAGTGAATAAAAGACTAACGGTGTGACGGAATTACGAACGAATAACATAGTAACAACGAAATAGCAGATAAACGGGAAAATGAGATGAAGGAATAATGGCATAACGAACTAACGGCATAACAACAATGAATAAAAGAGTAACAGCATAAAAGAATGACGGACTAATAGCGTAACCGAATGAGGGAATAACAGCATAACAACAACGGACTAAATATGTAACGGTATAACGAAATAACCTCCTGGTACCTGATGCGGCATTAACACTGTGAGAATAAAACCGAGGAACGAGGAAGTGTCATGGAAGTATCAAATTCACAAACGACCCCAGTCGCATGTATATAAATAAGGAAATAAAGAAATAACGGACAAGCGAAGTAACGAAATACTAGACTAACGGTACAATGATGACGAAATAATGGAGCAACGGCATAACGGAATAACAGACATACAGCCTAACGTAGAACGAATACTTGAGTAAGAGAATAACAGAAAAACGGAATAACTGTGTAACGGCATAAGGAACTAACGCCATCACTACGTCAGAATAACAGAGTAATGATATCGTGTTATAACACATTAATATCGAAAGGAATAACAGATTAACAGCATAATGACAACGGAATAACAGGGGAATAACATGCTAACGGCATAACGACGGCAGAACAACGAAATAATGATACAAAGGATTAAGGGATTAATGGAATGTCGACAACGGAATGACGACCTAACGTACCGTAATAAAAAATAAGTCCTTTCCGATTAAAACCAAGACTAATAAAACAGGTCCTTAATTGGAGAGATTACTAGACAGAATGTCAAAAGAATTATTCCAGCAAGAGCGTTTTACATTGAAATCGTTGTAGTTTATGACACGGATCCAATAGATCAGAATGCAAATACATTTGATAACAACTTAATACAACGTAGTTGCCTCTTTGATTTGATTAATAGCGATGAGATCGTCGCTTAATATGTTTTCGCCATAAATTTCAAGAGAATTAAACTAACGGAAACGTTTTATGTGCAAATGTATTTAACAACTATTTGGGGAGGTTCGTATAAGTTGGAGGCAGTTCAAGAGCTGTAGAAGACACGTGTCGGTTGTGAGCTCCGCATTCCGTGTTCACGTTCTGTAGACAACGTAAGATTCATCGAAAAGTATGAGTCCATGTTTTCTTATTCTAGTTATAGGAAATACAACTAAGAAAAGTAGGAAGAGCAAATATTCTACGCTGAAAAACCATTCAAAATGATAGCTGCTACTTGTGATCACCCCCCCCCTTTATGGAGTTTAGTTTTGTTTGTCTGATTTACGGCATATCAACCCAATTTTGGTGATTTCATTCCAAACTATAATGGATGTTCTTAACGAGTATTTGTATCGGATTAGCTGAACACAAGTTAATATTTTAGGCGTAGCTGAGGAGATTTATGGTTCGTGCCTTATTCAATGCTAGTTCCATAGATAGGTCCATAGTACGTGATAGTATTACTTATAACAATCATTAATCCCGTGTGGCGATAGGGGGATAGAACAAGAGATGGATAGAGAGTTCGGTCCTGTCTCTCCCCATTAATAATCTATTTCTAGTAATGGTGCATGTGGGTGGTAAGGAACTCATTGATTGTGACGATGAAAAGACAGTTCACTGTTATTTACAGTTAAAGCGTATGGAATATATGTTGGTTGATACGAGTCTTACGATGTTTGATGTTCCGAATTAATAGAGCAACTATGAAGTAATCGATCCTCATAATGTGATGTTGCAATAGTAGAAACCTCAGACTATAAGTTAGACTCAATATTAACCCACACACTTCTGTGATATTAAACATTGAAAAAAACCTCTATGAATTCTAGTATTATGAAGGAATAAAAAAAGAATGAAAATAGATAAAGATGGTGTCTGTTGATAGAAACAATGTGTCTGTCACTGGAACTTTGTTACGTGGTATACCTTTCTATGGTGTTACGGTAGTCAATGAAACAACGTGTTAGCTCTACATCTTTATCACGTAGCATAGTTTTCTCTAACAAAATGCTTTTAATAAAGATCTCGAGAACAATGTGCCCGTCACTAGAACCTCGTTCTCCGTATGCTTTTCTCAATTAAAACACAATGCAATACTGATCCCATTGCGTAATTATCTTAGCCTGGTCGAGTGCGAAAATGCTTTGTGGCGACTACTAAATAATCTGTATTTTACGGATGGCAAAGCACGCCGGTAATACGTTGTCAACACGCATAGATACACTCGTTGCGGTGCGCATTAGTTCTTTCTCGCATCCAGATCTTATACGCCATGCAGATGTACGCTCTTGTATGGCAGTGATGAAGTAAATCAAGATTATTCCACCAGTCAGTTCAGGATCTTGCTCATCACGTCCGCTATAGATTATAACTTTTAAAATGTATAAATGCGTTCAATGACGTACGCCTATTAGCATAAAAAAGTACAATTGTCGATAGTGATGAAAAAATCATGGCACACTTACACAAAACCTTGAAGAGGACAGTGCAATAGTTAAAAATGCTTACAAACATGTTATGATTATTTTGGAGAGTAAACTCCTTTACTTGGGAGAGATGGATACATAATCTACCAAATCTCCTTTGCGAATCATTAAGAGTACGTCTTGCATACTACCGCGATACTTCCTCAGAATATGCGCGAAATTTGAATCTAATCTATCCTATTATTACAGCTCATAATGCAAGGTTTTGTTTCTTTAATCTACGGCATATTAACACACTTTCTGCCAGGGAACATTATACATTATCGGGGAACAGTATGCAGTGTCAAGGAGTATTTAATACGTCGATAATTACTTTTATTAACTCTTTCCAATCTGTATTTATTGCTCGAAGATTGCTGTTGTTATTATTGTTTGACCGGACAGTTAGGCAATTATCGTGAGGTCGTGTCTTGTTGAAATCACGGCTACATGTTATCTCACTGGATTTTCATAAAGACGGACATTTGTCCCAAAAATGTATTTCGTCAACTAGGGAAATCGTGAAAGTGATCGAATCACACTGATAAATTTGATGGTTGTTGAGAAACTTTTAATAGCAATATTTGTATGTACCACAATGTGACTTACGTGAAGGTTCAAAAAATGAGTTTTATGGCAGAGTTAAGGGAGTAACTATTTAGATGTATTTGACAGAAATACTTGCTATGGAAGGTTTATGTTGGAAATAATCCAAATGATTTCAAGGGGGTGTATGGAGGAAATGTATATAGTAAAAGGCACGCAGAAGGAGAAATAATTATAAGATTTGGTTTTAGCCATGAACATAGTGGTTTTCAAAAATTAATTTTGGATAAAAAGATAGCCATTTGCTTACGTATGAATCCGGTAAGTATGTCATGTTTCGTACCCGGCCCTTTTTTCCATCAGGGACAGATTCATCCCTTCACCGCTTTTTCTTTAGTTTGCGTTTCATTCTTCGCTACGACATTCTTCTTTTCGTCTTTCTTTTTCTTCATTCCTTTTTTATTCTGCGTTCTCCTATGAGGATTTTAGCTAGTTTTATCCTGCTTTAATTCTTCATTTTCGATTTATTTATTCTAATAATAATTATCACCCACTCTCGTTAGCGTGACTTGCTAGAGACTTGTTCTTTTGGCGTTTTTTTCAACCGTCGCCATTTTTCCTGCAGTTGGTAAACAAAATTCAAGGGCGCGTCGCGTCGCAGATTCTGACCCCCGCTAACATAACTTGGTATGTAAATTAATTCTCTCCTTTCCTTGCTAAGCTAATCCTCCTTATTATGCCTCCCATGTTTTCATTAACAACGTCTCCCCGTCGTAACAATGTTACAACTCATTCCCGGCGTCGCTCAGGTTTCCTACGACGGCGTCCCGAGATTTCTACCTCCCTAGTATGGCGACCCCATCTTCGCCTCGCTCCCCCTAATAGTTAAATTAAGTCATCTATCTTATTGTACTGATTTGCTTCATCTTTTTTCCTTTCGTTTATCTATGAATACTTGTTTCTTCTTCTTCGTCGTAGTGAGTTACCTTTTGTTTATTTTTTATTTTCAGATTTTTTACCTGTTTTACAGGGAATAAAGGATTTTTATTTTAAATGGAATTCGTTGTTTTTCATTGCTCCATTTGTCTCCGTGTGATTCCGAGTTATCTGGCTGTCTAGACAAGATGATAAATATCATTTTGACGATGGCAGCACAAAATCAAAGAATCAAGTATGTTATTTGCTGGTTAATAAGAAAGACAGAAAGCTTTTTAGTTACGCGAAAGTAGTATCTGGTGATGTAATTGTGACACAGTGCAAACCAATTGTTAGCAATATAAGCTTCAGAGATCTCATTGAATAACAATAAAGTGTTTTACCTGGGGGAAAATGTAAAGGTTAAATGAATAAAAAGTCAACACGTGTATAGAAACTAACTGATAAAGGGTTTGGTTACCAGATCCTTTCCAGGAAGTGTAGAGGATCTGTGAAGACGATTTAGGATGCACTTTTGGAGGAAACAGATCAGACATATAGCTGCAGAAAAGGATATGGTGAAATGTCGGTGGAATTAGTCAGTTGGGGGTAATAAAGAAGAGCGAAAACAATAAAGTGATTGTAGAAACGGTTTAGTGAATATAGATGTGTGTTTGGTGGCAAAGGAGAGAGCAAGAAGAACAATATACAAAGCCAAGGAGGAAGATGAACGAGTCAGGTGTCCAGATATACAACAAAGAGATGACAGAAAGAATGGCGTATAAACAGATGGCAAAGGCAAATATAGATATAAGATGAACAAGAACGGTGCTGGAAATACCACTTTGAAAGATTGTTGAATACTGAGTTTTCATCGAACCGAGAAAATGTTTAAGATGCAGAAACAGTATATGAACTAGCTAGAGTAATTTAAAATAAAATGGGACGGGAAATCGTGAGTTATTTGCCGAAGGGTAAAATTGGAAGATCAACAGGGCTGTTGCAGAAATGCTGAAAGCTGCGGGTGAAACGGACATTTAAATCATCGCATACTTGACAAATCACATCATAAAAAAGGTTATCAGGAAAAGCCGGTAACTTAATGAAATTTGAAAATTGTAAAAGAAAAGCTCTATATAGAATCAATTGCTGAAGGCTCAAAGTTGGTGTATCAGGCCCTGAAAGTAATGTGAAAATAATTGAACAGGAAATAAGAATTTAGATAAGCATGAATGAAATGCAGTTTTGTTTTATGACAGTAAAAGTATCACTGTTATTATATTTATCCTGAGCCATATGCAAGTAACTTAGTAATGAAAATAACCTACATTTTGGTTTTGTGGATCTAAAGAATGCTTTTGACAGAGGGTGAGGAGGTTTTTCCTGGCTACCTTTGCGTAAACTATGGACAATGGAGTGGTTAGTAAAGGTTTTCCAATCAATGTACAGAACTGCTCAAAGTCATGTAAGAATTAAACTCACATTTTGGGACAGTTCTAATGTTAATGTACGAGTATATTATGGTTGTGTACCGAGAGCGTTGCTATTTATTTGTGTCTTGAAGCGTTGTCTAAAAGGTGTGCCATGGGCTATCCGGAAGTGATGTTGTATGCTGATGATGTAGAATTCTCATGTGATACAATAAAAGGTCTACTTGTTCAGTTAAAATCTTGGAGGAAATTTATGAAAGTGAACGTTACCAAGATATAAATGATGATCAAAGGGCCTTTCCACTGCTCAGTCTTGATAAGCGAATCTGGCGAATCCCAATTTATGTGGTAATAGCAAGCATTTGGAACACAAGTAGTTCAGTGGAATTACTAGTAGGTTGAGAAAAGAAAATTAGTCTGTATGCAAGAAGTCAAAATCAATAGAGACGGATGAACATTGATGAGGAAAAAGTATATGTTGATGATAAAACTATTGAGGTTGTTCATAAGGTTTGTTATTTTGGTGATACCAGTCAATCACAGGGAGGAACAACTTCTAGTGTGATTGCAAGAATCAGATCTGGATGGAGTAAGTTGATGCACTTTTGCCATCATTAATTAGCAGTGCGGTACCACTGTCGACAAAGTAAAGAGTCTATCAGTCATGTATACGCAGTTTAATTATATTTAAGTTAAACCAAGGTAGAAGACATGCGTTTCATGGTAAGACATGATATGATAATGATTTAATGGATGTGCAATGCTAGTTTTAAAGACAGGCTTAGATATTATAACCTCATGGCAAGATTAAATTTGTACACTATAAGATGTCGTGTGCAGCGCACGAAACTTCGATGGTATGGACACATTGAAAGAAAAGATGAGAGTTATTGGGTGAGTAGATGGAAACTAATTGTGGTAGCAGTTATAGTTCACAGACAGAGGCCAAGACAAATATGGGAGAAAGTGATAAGGATGGATTTAGGTGGAGGAAGGATCAATACAGAATTTGCAGAATATGATAATGCTGATAATGATGATGAGTATTATGGTGTTCTTATATCTATATAACCATATAAAAGGGCCATGATGCTACTACTGTTATTCTCACGCGTTGAATATATACATGAGCAAATTATTGAATATTGTGACATATTATACGGTCTACAACCAGTCTGTCTTGTGTCACCATATCTGACCTCACCAATGTAATCTTACAACCGTCATCAAAAGTAAAGACTGTAATACTGTTCGCTCTTTTTATATCATCGCCGATAATTGCTCGTTATCATAAAGATATATTTCA
The DNA here is from genome assembly GCA_963556195.1 of Sepiola atlantica. Lineage (NCBI taxonomy): Eukaryota > Metazoa > Mollusca > Cephalopoda > Sepiida > Sepiolidae > Sepiola > Sepiola atlantica. The sequence goes on along the minus strand of OY744523.1, from coordinate 104,532,528 downwards.
TTGTTTTATTTTCATACGTAAGAGCAATGTACATAAACAGTATGATAGAAACATACGCAAAAAAATAAGTAATCTTACTGGATCCGTGGGGAAATTATTAAATATTTGTATCCGGATGCCTGTTCAACGTTTATCGATTTTTTTAGTTTCTGTGTTTAATGGAAAAGCCGGTTGTTTTTGGTGTGTAGTGTTTAATGCACCTGCCACTAAATAGCGGTGATATTTGCCTGCGGCTACGTAGTTTTGTGATAGTTTTCAGAGTTTAAACAATGATGTTCCAACGCCGTAGGTGAAGTTCTTTATACTTGTTGCTTCAACAAACATTCTGTATTGCCATCGTATTAAATCCAGTTTGAATCACATGAATGTGTTTTCTTCTCCACAAGCGACCACCAAATCGGTGTATGCCTCTTGTAATAAATTCGTCTACAAAACAATGCATCGCGAGTACTAAGGTAATCGTTTTGCTCGGATAGATTTGTAGAGAGCTAACTTAACTATACTATTAAAAGTTGAAAAAATAGAAAATCGTTTCTAATAAAAAGAAAAAAAATTTTTTAATTAAAGCTATAGGTTGAAATACCTTCGCTTAACTACTTTAATAGTAGCATATTAGGTATCTCTAAACTGAAGCATTCAAAATAACGGGTACCCGGATCTTTAATATATATGTTTCCATTAGAATCGTATTGACAATAGACATCTTTTTTCATGGAAATCGCTCAAGAAAGGGCACGAAGCCACTTGATGTAAAGACGCTTAAAAATACCACTTCAAGGTAAAACACTGGCTAACGATTGGTGTGTGAGTTATAGATTCCGAACAGAAAACAACAACTCTACCCCCTTTGTCAGAAACATCTCTCATGGAATGTGAGGACAAAATGAAAAAAATAAATAGAAGAGAGAGTTACAAGGCTGACGATAGTAAACGTAAGCTCGACTTTTTACTCTCCTAAGAATATAAAAACTAAATCTACCACAAAATTAAGTTTTGTTTTGAAAGCGTGGAATGAATTACCTAATCATGTTAAACTTGTACTTGTTTTACAATTTTGATAGTAAAAGGAATGTAGGTCTCTCAACTCTCCAACGATTACTCCACTTACCCTTGATACTTTGTCTTTTTTTGCTGAACTTTTAGTAAACAAAATCAAGTTCCATATTTGAAGCATTTCGTATTAGGATTAAACTCTGGTCTCCCAGGTGCTTTGCAAACACTCTAACATTTAGTCCATTTATAATATTAAAACAAAGTTTTAATGAGCGTATTTACTTCGGCATCACAGGTCTACTAATATTTTCCAGGCAGGAGGAAGAGCCTTATAATTTTATATATTGTAATATTGGTGGTGCTGCAAGACTACATTGAATCACGTGTTTATGTGACGTCATGTTCGTGGACTGTAATGCCCCCTCTCTTCCGATATGGACTGTACAATAAATGGTAATTTGTCGCTCCGGGGAAGTTAACATCGCCAACCCGCCCACGATAAAGTATGGAGTATATAAATATAGGAGTGTACACCTTACGTCAAAATGACAGGAAAAAATGATGCTTCGCTAATTTTAGGCACTAATATATATATATATATATATATATTATATATATATATATATATATATATATATATATATATAATTATGTCATCATTTGTGATAAGAAAGAAAGAAAACCTCTGAAACTGGAAAGTTTGTAAAAATAAAGAAGAAAGAAAAAAGTATCAATCACCATGAGAAGAAGCAAAAGAAAAAGAAAGAAAAATGTCTCAGTATGGTAATAGAGTGAAAGATCTTTTCGAATTATTTTCAGCTGGTTACGGGGGATAAAATAAAAATAGCTCACTAGCAGGCTATATAAACAATACTACAATGATCACTTTCGATGCCCCCCTCCTTTTTATTTTTAAATCACGGGCGAGACATGTAATCTGAAGGAGTTCCTGAAATCCAGTCAGGTTTATTGTATTCGTTTTGCTAGTTATATCAATGGGAAACAGAGGAGGTAGCCGTAGTTAAATTAATATCGATGTGGTACATCGGCGTGCTAAGTTCACATCTCCGTGGTTCCATAGAACCACTTTCACGATGCATGTTCACAATCTTCAGGTAGTACCTGCTTCTATAAAGAAATAGGGAAACCAATGTAAACGATCAGGATCGAGCTGCTAAAACAATAGTACCACGCATTTTACGTTTTCATTGGAAAAATATCAAGATCACTTTACAGCTGTTAGTAAAATACGATCACATCGTCAGTTAATTATTTCCAGGGTGCATTGTTTTTTCGGGATTAAATTACATAAAACGGGGTGTCATGCTGTCATAAACATACATGAACAAACAACATTTCGTTACTAAATATAATTTCTGAACAATTTCCAAAAAGTATTACATTCCGAAACAGATTTAACAGTTGTGACTTCTTATTAAGTCTTTATAGTTAAGCTTTGTGTGTACCTCAATTAATAATGATCAGAATTATCTTATCCTTCGTAAACACAAACGGAATAATTTAGTGAATTTGGGGAAAAATAACTTCATGTTAGTCAATGTTTAATGTAAAGATATATAAAAAGCTAATAAGACATCATATAAAATACTAGCAAGCAATATTGCGTTGCCTGGGAATGAATGAACCTAACTTCAGTCATAACACCGGTATTACCATATTTGTTTATGTTTTAACATTCTGGTCATTTTCAACTTTCATGCCATAAAAAAAACAGAATTTGTTTTTTATGGATGGCCTGCGCAAACGAAGTTAGTATGATATTATTCTTAAAATATCTAATGCAAATAGGGAATTAATTCCACCATCAGCTTTCTTATATACGTTCATTAAAGAAAAATTGTGTGTTATCAAGGTATAAGATTTTCTTTTCAGTTGCATCGACGACTTCATACGGAGATATTTACCGGTATACCACACATCTAGTATATACTTCACTTCAGAGTCTAGAATGAACATGTAATTGCTATATTGTGCTTATAATGCATACAGAAAATATTGATTAAACTAATAAAAACGATTGCGGCAATACAGTAATATTTGAAAGAATAACTATTTAATAAGAGAGAATAATCTAATTGGATATAAGTACACTTGTAAAAATATTTAAAACAATTTCTATCTGTGGTAGACATTTCTTATATTTACCGCCAAACCTGGAAATCTTCATGTATAAAACTAAATTGCTATGTATGTGTGTGTTATCTTTGTGTGTGTTTCTATAGAAAGAAATGTTAGAGAATCTAGATTTAATCTAAAAGTATTCTCATATAAATTTACTATAGAAGTGTTCCTGAATCTCTCACTTAACATAGGAGTATGCTGTGAGGACATAACACCCTTGAAATTTCCTAAATATTCTATTATTAAATGTAAATCATATGTATAAAATATTTGGTGGAAGAGAATGGAAAGGATCCCGAATCTCTATCAACCCTCATAACCGTAGGGAGATATGGGAACCGAACCCTCTATAAAACTTCAAATGCATCCTCTTTAGATGACATTCATATCATATGTAAAATATTCTCATGGGTAGACAATGGAAGAAGTCCCGAATTTCAACGTTACCTTCTATGTGCCGAATATCAACGTGCTTTCTTATCCATGATGACACAACCCTATTAAAACGTCAAATACATATATCCGAGTTGAATGAAATTTTAACCATATATGTAATACACTAATTCAAAGAGTTTTTCAACATTTTATTTCTTCTGACCATATTAAGGTACGAAACGAGAGGAGAGGGTAGTAAAAACAAAGAAAGTAATGTGGTGTTATTAGCATAGTGAACACGTTGCTAATTATCCTCGTTTTCCTGTTAATGTACTATTAGGGCAGATTTCTAAAAATATATATATTTACCAATTATATATTTTCAGATAATTGTTACTAAAATATATTACTTAAATACAATATATATTAGTTAAAATGGAAGAGCCATAAATAGAAATAGCGCATACCACTTAACAAATAATAACTTTTGTTACCAACTTAAGGTAAATAAAAAGCAGATAGTAACTTATATATAACAATATCAAACGTTAGGTAAGTAGGTTACGCTCAATATAGGTTAGCGAATGAAATGATGTGATATTTTGTTACATCTACAATTAAAAGCTTAGTTGTTTTTTGGTTTTGGTTTTTTAGAGTAGGGAATATGATACAACTGAAAACATACATTGAAGATACGATTCACTGGTCAGACAAGGAGAGAGATGTACTTGATTTTTACCATCAAGTACGTCCAGTGATTTTCTACTCAAGTGGGATCCATCAAAGTGCCCGTTGAACATAAGGAAATGAGTTTGAGAGTAAGCAATAAAAGTTACAAATGTAAAATCCTGTTTTTTATCGAGCCGTCGTTTTATTTTAATCTACTGGATAAAATGATGCCGGAAATGACGACACAGACAACCACCAAAAGATACTAAGTAAGAGGATCACCTCTTAATTAGTATCTTTTCAGTCTATTTTATCCGTTGCATCTCGAGAGTAACAATAGAATGCCATCACCGAAGAAATTGCTACGTGACAGGTAACCATCATAAGAAACGTCATGCATCATTATTTGACGTACATTACTGTTGTGGGGTACAAATCACCCCTAATGTAAGAACTAATGGAAGCAACCATCTATAATAAATACCATGGTTGCAAAGACTCAAACAGAGCACACTCCTATCATGTGAGTGTCCACGTGTGGTATCTGTTCCGATGGATACTACACCCTATAGACCGGTGTTGTCTTGGCCTTCGGGGCATGATTCCGCCGGTCTATGGGTCTGTCCTGTGCAGTTCTAGGAGGTCCACCCTCCCAGGCTTTGCCTCTCCTCTTTGGGGAGGAGTAAGTTGATAGCTTACTGCCTGAGGCGCCCCTACCGGGGAATGCCGAGTGGGCTGTCCAGGCAATTTTTAATGGCAAAAACGCTCACGTTCTCGGGCGCTGGCTTTTCAAATCCCACTTTCCGACCTTGTGTCACATACTCCTATAGTGGGTAGGTGTTAAATATCGAGGACATTCCTATCATGTGAGTGTCCACGTGTGGTATCTGTTCCGATGGATACTACACCCTATAGACCGGTGTTGTCTTGGCCTTCGGGGCATGATTCCGCCGGTCTATGGGTCTGTCCTGTGCAGTTCTAGGAGGTCCACCCTCCCAGGCTTTGCCTCTCCTCTTTGGGGAGGAGTAAGTTGATAGCTTACTGCCTGAGGCGCCCCTACCGGGGAATGCCGACGGGGCTGTCCAGGCAATTTTTAATGGCTAAAGCGCTCACGTTCTCGGGCGCTGGCTTTTCAAATCCCACTTTCCGACCTTGTGTCACATACTCCTAATGTGGGTAGGTGTTAAATATCGAGGACACTCCTATTATGTGAGTGTCCACGTGTGGTATCTGTTCCGATGGATACTACACCCTATAGACCGGTGTTGTCTTGGCCTTCGGGGCATGATTCCGCCGGTCTATGGGTCTGTCCTGTGCAGTTCTAGGAGGTCCACCCTCCCAGGCTTTGCCTCTCCTCTTTGGGGAGGAGTAAGTTGATAGCTTACTGCCTGAGGCGCCCCTACCGGGGAATGCCGACGGGGCTGTCCAGGCAATTTTTAATGGCTAAAGCGCTCACGTTCTCGGGCGCTGGCTTTTCAAATCCCACTTTCCGACCTTGTGTCACATACTCCTATAGTGGGTAGGTGTTAAATATCGAGGACACTCCTATCATGTGAGTGTCCACGTGTGGTATCTGTTCCGATGGATACTACACCTTATAGACCGGTGTTGTCTTGGCCTTCGGGGCATGATTCCGCCGGTCTATGGGTCTGTCCTGTGCAGTTCTAGGAGGTCCACCCTCCCAGGCTTTGCCTCTCCTCTTTGGGGAGGAGTAAGTTGATAGCTTACTGCCTGAGGCGCCCCTACCGGGGAATGCCGACGGGGCTGTCCAGGCAATTTTTAATGGCTAAAGCGCTCACGTTCTCGGGCGCTGGCTTTTCAAATCCCACTTTCCGACCTTGTGTCACATACTCCTATAGTGGGTAGGTGTTTAATATCGAGGACATTCCTATTATGTGAGTGTCCACGTGTGGTATCTGTTCCGATGGATACTACACCCTATAGACCGGTGTTGTCTTGGCCTTCGGGGCATGATTCCGCCGGTCTATGGGTCTGTCCTGTGCAGTTCTAGGAGGTCCACCCTCCCAGGCTTTGCCTCTCCTCTTTGGGGAGGAGTAAGTTGATAGCTTACTGCCTGAGGCGCCCCTACCGAGGAATGCCGACGGGGCGTTCCAGGCAATTTTTAATGGCTAAAGCGCTCACGTTCTCGGGCGCTGGCTTTTCAAATCCCACTTTCCGACCTTGTGTCACATACTCCTATAGTGGGTAGGTGTTAAATATCGAGGACACTCCTATCATGTGAGTGTCCACGTGTGGTATATGTTCCGATGGATACTACACCCTATAGACCGGTGTTGTCTTGGCCTTCGGGGCATGATTCCGCCGGTCTATGGGTCTGTCCTGTGCCGTTCTAGGAGGTCCACCCTCCCAGGCGTTGCCTCTCCTCTTTGGGGAGGAGTAAGTTTATAGCTTACTGCCTGAGGCGCCCCTACCTGGGAATGCCGACGGGGCTGTCCAGGCAATTTTTAATGGCTAAAGCGCTCACGTTCTCGGGCGCTTGCTTTTCAAATCCCACTTTCAGACCTTGTGTCACACACTCCTATAGTGGGTAGGTGTTAAATATCGAGGACACTCCTATCATGTGAGTGTCTACGTGTGGTATCTGTTCCGATGGATACTACACCCTATAGACCGGTGTTGTCTTGGCCTTCGGGGCATGATTCCGCCGGTCTATGGGTCTGTCCTGTGCAGTTCTAGGAGGTCCACCCTCCCAGGCTTTGCCTCTCCTCTTTGGGGAGGAGTAAGTTGATAGCTTACTGCCTGAGGCGCCCCTACCGGGGAATGCCGACGGGGCTGTCCAGGCAATTTTTAATGGCTACAGCGCTCACGTTCTCGGGCGCTGGCTTTTCAAATCCCACTTTCCGACCTTGTGTCACATACTCCTATTGTGGGTAGGTGTTAAATATCGAGGACACTCTTATTATGTGAGAGTCCACGTGTGGTATCTGTTCCGATGGATACTACACCCTATAGACCGGTGTTGTCTTGGCCTTCGGGGCATGATTCCGCCGGTCTATGGGTCTGTCCTGTGCAGTTCTAGGAGGTCCACCCTCCCAGGCTTTGCCTCTCCTCTTTGGGGAGGAGTAAGTTGATAGCTTACTGCCTGAGGCGCCCCTACCGGGGAATGCCGACGAAGCTGTCCAGGCAATTTTTAATGGCTAAAGCGCTCACGTTCTCGGGCGCTGGCTTTTCAAATCCCACTTTCCGACCTTGTGTCACATACTCCTATAGTGGGTAGGTGTTATATATCGAGGACACTCCTATCATGTGAGTGTCCACGTGTGGTATCTGTTCCGATGGATACTACACCCTATAGACCGGTGTTGTCTTGGCCTTCGGGGCATGATTCCGCGTGTCTATGGGTCTGTCCTGTGCAGTTCTAGGAGGTCCACCCTCCCAGGCTTTGCCTCTCCTCTTTGGGGAGGAGTAAGTTGATAGCTTACTGCCTGAGGCGCCCCTACCGAGGAATGCCGACGGGGCTGTCCAGGCAATTTTTAATGGCTAAAGCGCTCACGTTCTCGGGCGCTTGCTTTTCAAATCCCACTTTCCGACCTTGTGTCACATACTCCTATAGTGGGTAGGTGTTAAATATCGAGGACACTCCTATCATGTGAGTGTCCACGTGTGGTATCTGTTCCGATGGATACTACACCCTATAGACCGGTGTTGTCTTGGCCTTCGGGGCATGATTCCGCCGGTCTATGGGTCTGTCCTGTGCAGTTCTAGGAGGTCCACCCTCCCAGGCTTTGCCTCTCCTCTTTGGGGAGGAGTAAGTTGATAGCTTACTGCCTGAGGCGCCCCTACCGGGGAATGCCGACGGGGCTGTCCAGGCAAATTTTAATGGCTAAAGCGCTCACGTTCTCGGGCGCTGGCTTTTCAAATCCCACTTTCCGACCTTGTGTCACATACTCCTATAGTGGGTAAGTGTTAAATATCGAGGACATTCCTATCATGTGAGTGTCCACGTGTGGTATCTGTTCCGATGGATACTACACCCTATAGACCGGTGTTGTCTTGGCCTTCGGGGCATGATTCCGCCGGTCTATGGGTCTTTCCTGTGCAGTTCTAGGAGGTCCACCCTCCCAGGCTTTGCCTCTCCTCTTTGGGGAGGAGTAAGTTGATAGCTTACTGCCTGAGGCGCCCCTACCGGGGAATGCCGACGGGGCTGTCCAGACAATTTTTAATGGCTAAAGCGCTCACGTTCTGAGGCGCTGGCTTTTCAAATCCCACTTTCCGACCTTGTGTAACATACTCCTATAGTGGGTAGGTATTAAATATAGAGGACATTCCTATTCATGTTTTACCGCATGGTAGGAATCCGGTCATCTCCTACCACATTTAGTGGCGTTACTGTATTGCTATGAATAAATACATTGTATATTTTAACCTGTCACAATTTGTGGTTGTTATCTTTGTGACCCTTAGCACGGGTCTACAACAATTACAAATTTAATAATTTAGTACCGCTTTTGGAAATAAATAAATGGCTATGTTACATAGGGTATATAATGCGCTCGAAACAGAAATAAGGTGCGCTACGTGTTATTATATGTATACTTTCTTATCCCAACTTTAATGTAATAAAGAGTACATGCAACCTATCATATAAAACGATATAATCATCTATTTAAAGATGTTTCTACCGATTACATTAGATAAAATATACAGAGAACTTTGTACATTAAAATATAATAAATAAAGTGTACATGCAGTATAATAAATAAAGTGTTACATGCAGTATGATAAGTAAAGTGTTACATGCAGTATTATAAGTAAAGTGTTACATGCCGTATGATAAGTAAATTGTTACATGCACTATGATAAGTAAAGTGTTACATGCAGTATGACAAGTAAAGTGTTACATGCAGTATGATGAGTAAATTGTTACATGCACTATGATAAGTAAAGTGTTACATGCATTATGATAAGTAAAGTGTTACATGCACTATGATAATAAATTGTTACATGCACTATGATAAGTAAATTGTTAAATGCACTATGATAAGTAAAGTGTTACATGCAGTATGATAAGTAAAGTGGTACATGCAGTATGATAAGTAAAGTGTTACATGCAGTATGATAAGTAAACTGTTACATGCAGTATGATAAGTAAATTGTTACATGCACTATGATGAGTAAATTGTAACAGGCACTATGATAAATAAAGTGTTACATGCAGTATGATAAGTAAATCGTTACATGCACTATGATAAGTAAAGTGTTACATGCACTATGATAAGTAAAGTGTTACATGCAGTATGATAAGTAAAGTGTTACATGCAGTATGATAAGTAAAGTGTTACAAGCAGTATGATAAGTAAAGTGTTACATGCAGTATGATAAGTAAATTGTTACATGCACTATGATAAGTAAATTGTTACATGCTCTATGATAAGTAAAGTGTTACATGCAGTATGATAAGTAAAGTGTTACATGCAGTATGATAAGTAAATTGTTACATGCACTATGATAAGTAAAGTGTTACGTGCAGTATGATAAGTAAAGTGTTACATGCAGTATGATAAGTAAAGTGTTACATGCAGTATGATAAGTAAATTGTTACATGCACTATGATAAGTAAATTGTTACATGCACTATGATAAGTAAAGTGTTACATGCAGTATGATAAGTAAATTGTTACATGCACTATGATAAGTAAATTGTTACATGCAGTATGATAAGTAAAGTGTTACATGCAGTATGATAAGTAAAGTGTTACATGCAGTATGATAAGTAAATTGTTACATGCACTATGATAAGTAAAGTGTTACATGCAGTATGATAAGTAAAGTGTTACATGCAGTATGATAAGTAAAGTGTTACATGCAGTATTATAAGTAAAGTGTTACATGCACTATGATAAGTAAATTGTTACATGCACTATGATAAGTAAAGTGTTACATGCAGTATGATAAGTAAAGTGGTACATGCAGTATGATAAGTAAAGTGTTACATGCAGTATGATAAGTAAAGTTGTACATGCAGTATGCTAAGTAAAGTGTTACATGCAGTATGATAAGTAAATTGTAACATGCACTATGATAAGTAAATTGTAACATGCACTATGATGAATAAAGTGTTACATGCAGTATGATAAGTAAAGTGTTACATGCACTATGATAAGTAAAGTGTTACATGCAGTATGATAAGTAAAGTGTTACATGCAGTATGATAAGTAAAGTGTTACATGCAGTATGATAAGTAAAGTGTTACATGCAGTATGATAAGTAAAGTGTTACATGCAGTATTATAAGTAAAGTGTTACATGCAGTATGATAAGTAAAGTGTTACATGCAGTATGATAAGTAAATTGTTACATGCACTATGATAAGTAAAGTGTTACATGCAGTATGATAAGTAAAGTGTTACATGCAGTATGATAAGTAAATTGTTACATGCACTATGATTAGTAAAGTGTTACATGCAGTATGATAAGTAAATTGTTACAAGCACTATGATAAGTAAAGTGTTACATGCAGTATGATAAGTAAAGTGTTACATGCAGTATGATAAGTAAAGTGTTACATGCAGTATGATAAGTAAAGTGTTACATGCAGTATGATAAGTAAAGTGTTACATGCAGTATGATAAGTAAAGTGTTACATGCAGTATGATAAGTAAAGTGTAAACTATACTAACTTAAAATAACTAAATAAACTTTTGCTACCCAAAATAATTCCAATAAATGTTCCCAATAATTTTAAAGATACCGTATACACATATTACCCTCTTCTGTTGAAGCCTTAAAAATACGCGATGTTAACTTGTTTAGAGAGTTATTAGAAGGAACGGAATATATTTTATCAAGATTTGTATACAACAATGAATATAAAAATAGCAAAACTATTATTTGACTAAAGCGGCGTCTTTGAATATTCGCTTCTGTGGAAAGAAAAAAAAGTACATTCGTTCATTTTGCTATGTCGATTTGGAACGCATAAAAGGTCAACATTCCAATTGCAAAAAGTATGCTGGGTGAATTTCAAAGAAATGTGTTATTTCAAGACTACAGAATCCTATTGAGCAACAAGTATATCTTTACGTGTTCGGCGTTGTGACATTTACACAAAAAGAAACCGATGCTTTTTTATCAAGTGTCTATTCCAAAACCATACTGAGTTTCTTACTTTCCTAAGTAACATCTAAGAATTGAAAGTGTGTGTGGAAAATAAATTCACACTTCTCAGGAAGAAAGCTATTTTTTACAAACATATGTAACCGGTGTTGTATCGACAGAAAACCGTAAATGTAGATCTGGTGGAAATTAAATAATGAAATGCTGGTCCGCCGTAGCGGGGTTATATTTATACAAAACTCAATGTCCATTTGTGTCGGAGCTTTTCTAAAAAGACCAGCATCAAAAAAAGGTTTTAATACGTATCAATTTTTTTGAGATATTTTTCGGTAAAAGCATTGACTTTAAAGTAGTATAGGTAGTTATTGCTTTTTCTGTAGACATAATAATACATCTTCCAATTTTCATTACCCCCCTTTTAAAGGGTATGCATACCAAATTTGGTTGAATTCTACTAATTATTACTAAATCTTGTAAGTGTTTAGAATTAATGTCTATCCTGATCGTATATGTTGATGTTGACGCTCAATAACACAAACTCTATTTAAATGAGCCTGCATGCCGAATTACGTTCAATCTCGTTCAATGTTTTTTGGAGGACCATTGTTTATTATTAGTGGTAGTATTGTATGTAGTAGAAATAGCAGTTGTTGTTGTAGTAGTAGTACTACTATTTTGATCTCACATAACACACCCGACAAACCTGTGATTTTTAGTTGGAGATTTGATTCAATTTTAGCCATCAGTTTTTGAGCCTGTAAGTGTTTATCAATTTTAGATTAGCAGTAGTAGCAATATTACTATAATTGATATTTATACCTCCTCCTGCACGAATGGCACACCTGGTATTTGAATGGTGCTTCTTACAAAATGTTGTATAATTATGAGTGTATACGTTATCAACAGACAGAAGAAACCTTAAAATTATTATATAGATTCCTTTAAGATCGTTACTCTCGCAATTTCAGTACATATCTAGACAGTCGCTTGAAAGTAAAGACTAGGGAATACCGTCGTCATGGTTGTAAAAATTAGCAATACTCACGAGAAAAATATATCAGAAATACTTTCTTTACTTTTTTTCCAGGACGTCAACAGGCGTTTGAGGGATAATTTTGTCAAATCAGTGCATTTTTGTTTGTTTTTTGTTTTCTTTTTTATTTGCTTGTTTTTTTCTGATTTTCACGCTTTTCTTGAAAGGCTGCACTTCTTTCCCGGAAGATACACGGAGGGGGTGGCAGTCGAGTCAGCCGTCGGAATGTATTTGTAAGTCAGGTCGTTAAACATGCTTCTTTGCAAAGCCAATCATGCAGGGAGGCAAAAATGGCTTGGCCATATCAAATGGGCGCCATTGAGAAAGTTATGACAGAACGGGTTGTGAGTGATCTTTACGCATGGCTGTACGTGTTATCCTAGGCGGAAGGAGAAAAGAAGAGAAAGAGAAAGAAAAGAATCACAATGGTGGAGTCAGTGCAATTATTGACTGAATATTAATCTTAAGATGGAACGTTTTGAATAAAAGAAATCCCTCATGCCGAAGGGGAAACGACAAGAAAGTGATTAAATATTTGGAGGCAAAAATATATGTGTTTATTTGCTTTTGTTTAATAAATAATGCAACGGTGTTCCAATTTATTTTGCAATTATATTTAACAAAAGTAAAGTTATTCACCAATGTTAATAAAAATAAATTGTCGAAAAATTAAGTTGCATGATTTATCAATATTATATAAAATAAGAACGTTACAAGCAGTAGATCGTGAACCAGTTTAATTAAACCAATATTAATTTCAAAATTCACACTAAAGTATAAACGGGAATAAATAACAACCAGTGATACTGAGAAAAGTGACAATTTTTCATATATATATATATACATATATATATATATATATATATATATATATATATATATATATATATATATATATATATATATATATATATATAAGGAGATTTAGTGAATTATAATATTCTAATTGCTCGAAGAATATAAACAACAAGTCTATTATGGCGTACGGTCGTTTCCAAAACATTCTGGAAATACTTTATTTAATTCTTTAATTTTTTAAAAACGAACAAAAAGAACGTTACAAGTAGTAGATCGTGCACCAGTTTAATTAAACCAATATTAATTTCAAAAGCTACTCCAAAACGCGCCTTCATCAGCGCCTTTAGCACCACATCTTACAGAAATTCAAGGAAAAAATAACAAGCTCGTCTTAGAGGAACATTTAATGGCAGGAGGGCGTACATAGACCAATATTTGAAAAAGAATACGTTACAGATATAAAATAAGAATATAAAGATAAAACTAATAATGATAATAATAAAACCTTATGAACATTATAAAGATTAGTAAGAAAAAATGAAAAAAATAAAAATAAGTACAAAAATAAAGAGTAAAAATAAAATAAAATAAAATATAATATAAAAATAATAGAATATATGAAGGAAAAATAAAATCAGAGGATAAGAAGTAAAAAATAAAAATAAAATAACAAATATAAAATAAATATAAAAATAAACGTAAAAATAAAAATAAAAATAAAAATATAAAAATATTAAAGTATAAAAAATATAAGAAATTATATAAGATTTAAAAAATTGAAAAATATAGAAATACATAAAATAAAGAATGAAGCGTAATAGAGTAAAATAAAATAAAAAATAAATGAAATATAAAATATAGAAGATAAAATAAAGTAAAATAAAAATGTAAGTCGGATAATATAAATAAAATGAATACGAATATATGAACAATATAAAAATACATACATATGCAGACATATATACATATATATATATATATATATATATATATATATTAATATACAAACGCACATATATACACATACATAAAAATATATAAGAAAATAATAAAGTCAATAAAATTAGAAATAAGTAAATAAAAATCGTTAACTTATAATATAGAATAAAGGTAAATTAAGAAATAATAGAGGTAAAATTAGTAATAAATAGAATTAAAGATAAAAATCAAAGGTACCAATAAGGAGATGATATAAAAAAATAGAGATATAAAATGAAAATATGAGATAAATATAAAAGAGGAAAATTAATAATATTAGAATGTATTAATAAGGACTTAGAACTATAAATGAAAATAAGATAGAAGTTTAAATAAGTTCAGGGGATAAAAGTTGATTATTATCAAGGGTCCTTTACTAGAGGTTTTTTTAGAAAAACATTGCGTAATGAGATGATTAGGGTAGGAGGAAAAGCACATGGGAATGTATGGACAACGGTAAAATTTAGGGGGAGAAAAGACACCTTATAAAACATTATTATAGGATAAGAGTCAAGGGTGACTAGGAAAATAAAGGATGTAATATAATAGATTAGCTGTATAGTTTGGACTATATTAACATCCGTGCACGGACAGGTGCATGAGTACATAAGAGAAATGGAGGAACAGAAGAGAGTTTTCTGTTAATTCTGTTGGTTGCCTGTTAATTCTGCTGGTTTACAAAGAGGATAGAACGCATTTCATAGGAAATAATTATCATATTTCTCCGATTGGGGTCCTATATTAATTCTGCGTTCAAACCAATAAGTCAAACTGGAATGACATTAGATGTGGGAGCGTGAATCATATCAGGAAACGTTATATATATGGTCCGGGTGTTATGAGTTATTTAGAAGAAAATCGAAGTAAGACAGAATTTGAGCTTCGATGAACTAATAGAGTTCTTGGATGAATTGGTTGGAGGAAATGAATTAATTGGTTTTAACCTACATTCTATTGGGGAAATATTTAAAGAAGTGAGGCTACCAACATATATAACTTTTAAATTTAAAAAACAAATGTTTAATCATTTTATTAATTTATAATTTAATAACGCGTTTCGAGTATATTGGCTGTCTTCAGATATTCCTTTCTTTCAAAAAAGGGGGTTGTTTTTAACAGTTTGGTGATTCTGCGCATGCGCGTTCGTGTATGTGTTATCATATCATGTATTTCTCTTGCTCAAAGTTATGTATGTTTAAAGCATGCGTGCGTTTTTCTTACCTTTATATGCGTGGGTCATCTACACGTGGTGTTTTAGTTAATTTTGGTAAATTTCTCCAATAAAACGAATAAGTGCACATGATGTTTATGATTACTGTCTGTGTGTTTGTGTGTGTGAAGAGAGTATGTGTGTTTAGGTAAGTGCGTTGGTTTTTGTTTACGTGTGTAATGCATGCGCGCATATAGGTGCTTTGTTATACACCCATACATATGCGCACCCACATCCACTTTTATACATATGTGTGTACACCTATCCATATATAAACACGTACGTGGGCCATATATGGGTTCTATATATGCGGATGCGCATATGCATGTGTGTACGTGCGTACATGTGTTCTTGTCTATACACACACCCACACACACGCACTCATACTCGTGTGTATATGTATGTAGATGTGTGTAATCTGTATGTTTTGTGAGTTGTCTAATGACATGTTCAATTCTGGGATGAATGTTTTATTTGTTTTTTTACTAATTGATCATCCGTTTTGCTTTCGTTATAATTGAATGTTTGAATTCGTCGGAATTTATGTTCAAATTCTTTAAGGTGTTTGTTACATGTTGTTATATTACTTTTGGGATTGGGGCATAATCTGAGGACTAATGTTAGTATTTCTATTTCCTCCTTTGTATGAATGCGGATAAATTGATGATTTTGGGGTTTGTGTTGTCTAATCAAAAATTGTTGTTCATGGAGTTGTTTCTAAAAATTATGAGGTCTGTTTATTTCGTTTATTGGGGGAGAAGTTTTTAAAGGGTGATTTGCTTCTGTATATTTTGTTTGTCTTAGAAGATTATGTTGTTTTTTGAGAAAATGGTGTTGTGCGTGTGATAATGAAGGTGTATTTTGATGAATTGGAATGTGTTTCTATTGTGGGTTGGTTGTTTCGGGTTGGGGAACCTGACAGAATTTGTTGATGCTGAAAGTGGTTATGGGGTTTGTATTGTTGCGTAAGATTATGTAGGTAGGGATTGTCGTATGATAGCTTTGTTTGATGATATAGGTAGTACTTGGAGCATTCTGATCGCATCCATTATTGTGTGGGAATGTTGTAGAGTCTGTTTTGTTATGTGCTCTTGGGTTGAAATTAATTGTTTTTCCCATACACGCATACACCCATACGCGCACTTACAGGCATTCTTATATATCAATCAATCTACCACCAAAATAATACAACTATAAATCGTAAGAAGTCTACCATTATTTAATATTTTATATATATATATACATATATATATATATACATTAATTTTTATTTAATATATATATATATATATATATATATATATATATATATTTAACATATATGTATATATAATATTTATGAACAAATATTAAATTTTCAAGCTTATTGGTCTCATCAGTTCAGGAAAGTAACAATTTCAGACAGTCAGGAGGGGCGGACCCGGTTAACAGAGTCAGCCTAGAATCTGCAAGCAGCCGCCGTATCAACTCTGCTAACAAAAACTGTCACATAAGTAAGGCAAATTAAGATCTATATGTACTTAGAAAGCGGGCATAGATAAAAGACTAGTCGAGAGTGGTCAACGAACGTATTCAGAACTTTTCATTAGAGCTTGTATGTATATATATATATATATATATATATATGTATATATATATATATATATATATATATATATATGTATATATATATATATATATATATTTGTGTGTGTCTAATTATAATTTAATATATCCACATAACATTTTATAAGGAGATATACTACTTAATGTATATATTTTCCGTATTTAATTCAACAGTGCTCAATACCGGAGTAGAGATGGGTATGAAAATATATTCATGGCAATTAAGCACTTCCATAAATCATAAAAAGATGTGTAACTCTATCGAACGTAGGCTTAACGATAACTCAAAAATGAAAATGTATTTAAGAAGTCAAGCAACATTTACAACATAGCGCTAAAAATCGCTGGTACAATAATATCGAAATAAAAATATAAGCAACAGGACACACATTACAATAATACAATTAAACATTTAAAATAGAAGAATATATATAACCTGGTATACATCACGCTATAATAAGATTCTCTGAACTAAACTGGGCAAGAAATTCCTAAATCTCATCGTAAAACACTTCACCGTAATGGAAACATTAATCAGTGGAGAGGGAAAAATCTGATTACTTTGGTAGCTAGACTAAACACCACGCGTATATATAAATCGCCCAGTAACACAAAGTTCATGCGTTTTAGCCTCACGACTAGCAACGGGGATGCAACACCGAAGTTTCTTTGTAGCTTAATTGCCAGAAATATGTTTTTATAATAATAATAATAATATATATATATATATATATTTATATATATATATATGTGTATACTTGGTTAAGGCATTGGAATTTAAGTTAAACACGTAACCTATGTTCGAGGATTTCGAGTGATGTGGCCGGATTGAATAATTATCTATACACTAATTATTCTGGAGAGAAGAAACGTATACGTATGTAGATAAACAAATATTTATAATTATTTTAGGCTGGACACTCTAGTGAGTAGTATTAACACAGCCGTCAAAATCATAGCTTTAATGCATGTTCTTATATTAGTTGAACACTGTTGATGTCGACTGCTTATCACGCCAGTTCGGCGTTATAAGTTTGTAAAACTATCACCGATTCATGTGGTTGTTGACCGTGCTTTCGTGGGCTGAAGCGTCGGGATTTGAGTTAAAAAGCTTGACTCGTATTCTGGGGTTCGAATCCTGCGCCCGGATTCAATATTTCAGAAAGATGAAACCTATACGTATGTAGATAAACAAATATTTATAATTATATATATATATATATATATACAGAGAGAGAGAGAGAGAGAGAGAGAGAGAGAAAGAGAGAGTGAGAGAGAGAGACTAACAGAGCAAATGTTTTTTGTTTGTATGTTAGTTATAGAAAGACAGACAATTAAGTGCGACCAAAATATAAAGTGTTATACACAGATTGAGCTAGGCCTGTTTTAACTATCAGAATAAACACTTGCAGGACAAGCCCGGGTGATTAGAACTAATGAACAGTTATCTGCTATTGAAATTAAAGAACTAAAAAGAGAAATTGAGAGAGAAGACTTCGACGAGCTTCGGGAGATAAATACACTTGATGTAGTTAAAGAAAATTCTATGGTCGGCAATTTAGAACCGCTGCCGAACCTGAGATTTATCAATAGGAAAATACTTACAACTGTCACGACCAAATTTAATGATGACTTTACCATTTTTATTAATAAATAATATTGATCAATGTAAAAAAAAGTAAGTGAAAATGTTGCCAATACTGTATCAAATCTACTCGGAATAAAAACAACGGAAAAAAGAAGTAAAGAAATGGGCCTGGTAGAGGAAACTTTTAAATGGTCAGATAAACTTAGAAAGCATTTAAATAAAGTGCAGGCTGCTGAAAATGGCGAACTCAAAATTCAGAGCGCTAGTGAAAGACTAATCCGTAAGTTTTACATACACCGAAAATGTTTCAGGTTTGTAATTTAAGAACTGAAACAGCGGAGCGTATCTACGACTAGCAAAGTTAAACGTCACAGCTACATAATTGAGCAGTCTCGAGACAACGGACTGTTTGAGAACAACCAGACATTCGTTTTTCTACAATTAGAAGGAATTGATAGAAGGAAATGACGTTTAACTTGATTCTGACCAATCTAGTGAATTTTGGAAAGGCATTTACCAAAAGGAATTAAAACATCAAGAGGATACAGAATGGATCAAATATATTGAAAGGGGCGTGTCCTCTAGAGTTGAACGACAAACGAATATAACAGTCACTGTTGAGATGCTGAAGGATAGGGTAAAAAGCTTTCAAATTGGAAAGCATCTGGACCTGACGGAGTTCAGGGATACTGGTTTTAAAACCTTCCGGGTCCTCTACTAACGTCTTGCAGAAATGATGAATGGCTGTATGACGACAAGTAGCTGCCCTAAATAGCTGACAAAAGGCTCCACAGTCTTGATCATAAAAGATAAAACAAAAGGGTGGGAAGTGACAAACTGAAAGTAATTATGGTCATTTAGACTAAAACAATTGCGTGCCTGAGGAACAGAAAGGCTACCGAAAAAGATCACATGGCTGCAAAGATAAGCTTCTGATCGAAAATATCATCCTGTGAGACTTGAAACAAAGAACTACTAACCTTGCCATGCGGTGAGTGGATTATAAGAAAGCATTTGACATTGTCCCTTATTCATGGATACACACATACCTGGAGATTTTCGAAATAGCCCCCAACATTAAACTGCTTTAAAGAATAGCATTAAGAATTGCCAAACAATTTAACTTCAGAAGGTGTTGCATTAGGTAAAGTGAAATCCAGGAGAGAGATTTTCCAAGGCGATAGTCCATCCCTTTTGCTTCTTGTCATTAATTTTATCCCAATGACACTTCTCTTAAGTAATGGGAAGATAGGCTATGGACTTGGGAAAGGACCTTCTTACACTCAGCCAACTACTATTCATGCATGACATAAAGATGTTTTGAAGGAATTTAACCCAACTTGATACCATAATGATTACAGTTAAATTATTTAGTGACAATATACGAATGGATTTCGGCATCAGTAAATGTGGCATTCATGAAATCAAAGAGGGGAGAACGTGTCCATTCAGATGGATCTGAACTCCCAACAACAGATCTGATCAAGAATGTGAGAGTGAGAGGGGTTACACATATTGGGAATTCTGGAGGCGGATAAGATTAAAAACTAGGAAAGAGAAACCAGGTCAAAGCTGAGTACTTCAGAAGAAAAAGGAGAATTCTTAAATCACTCCCCAACAGTCGAAATACAATCTATGCTATCAATGCCAGAGCAGTAGCTATCATTTAATATACTGCCGATATACTTGACTCGAAATGTAAATGAACCGAAATGTTTGGATACCAAATAATAATAATAATAATAATAATAATAATAATAATAATAATAATAATAATAATAATAATAATAATAATAATAATAATAATAAAGGTGTCTGGAATGTAGATGAACTAAAATGTTTGGAAACCAAAACATGGAAAATGTTTACAAGTTATGCAGCTTTTGGAAATCTAGGAGATGATGATCGATTGTATCTACTTAGAAAGGAAGGTGGTCGAGGTCTACTTAGTGTTGAAGATGTTGTGAATATTAAAGAAGGTTGTCTGTATAAATATATTTCTGAAAGTAATGAGAATAATAATAAGAATAATAATAATAATAATAATAATAATAATCATAATCATAATAATAATAATAATAATAACAACAACAACAACAACAACAACAACAATAATAATAATAATAATAATAATAATAATAATGATAATAATAATAATAATAATGATAATAATAATAATAATAATAATAATATTAATGATGATAATGATAATGATAATAATAATAATAATAATAATAATAATAATAATGATAATGATAATGATAATAATAATAATAATAATAATAATAATAATGATGATGATGATGATGATGATGATGATGATAATAATAATAATAATAATAATAATAATAATAATAATAATAATAATAATAATAATAATAATAATACTAATAATAATGCAGATGGGATAATGACATCGTCGGAAACGACAGATAAAAACAAAAAGTAGTTAAGTGTTGAGAATAAAAATTAGATAAAATGCAATATTTATTAAATCATCAATTACTCAAACAAGGGTTAAAAAAATATTTTGTTTTCTTAATCTATGGGTGTTTAAAGATATGCTCTTATACTCAGGAAAATAAAAATAAAATGTTATAACCCCTGTTTGAACATTTGATGATTTAATAAATATGCATTTTATTCAAATGTTATTCTCATCATGTATCGACCTATACCATTGCTCTATCTCGTATATCGAGCATTAGCTATTCCATATAGGATATCATTTAATAATATAATATTTATCTTTATTTTCTCACTTTATATATATATATATATATATATATATATATATATATATATATATATATTATGTATCCGTCGTTTCCGACAATGCCATTTTTGCCTCTGCTAGAAATGATCTATTATAAAACAATATAGTTGTATTAATAATTCACACCGTTTGTATACAATGATGAGAATGTACAGTCTAATACATGGATGGGTATAATACCTGTATGAAAAGTTCGTTTTAAAGTTCCGTTTAGAGAACAAATATCTCAGCTGGAACTGATCGAAATCAAAGAGAAAACGGAGACAAACAGTATTATTCCATAACTGTAGGAAGCTGTTGAACCTTCCGTTCGAACGTTGATATTTCCCACTCTTAATTTCCGTTAGGTCATTTTTTGTACTCTTATATTATTATTCTGCTCAATTATTAAAGTGTTCAAGTTTAGTGTGAGATAGATTAACCCATCGATAATCCGACTCTATGGCAGATATTATTGGATTATATAGTACGAGTCGCTCTAGCCGAGTAACCTGATATATATATATATATATATATATATATATATATATATATATATATATGTATATATACATAGATATAGATATATACGAAGGGGGGCGCGAGAGCGCTCTATCCTTTAATAGACTTCAAAAACGGCCTATGCAAGAAATCTCATTTCTTTGATCAATCATAACTCAAACGCCAATAAACTAAATTTGTTAAAACGTTGCACACATTTTTTTGATAGGTTCTATAAGTGTGTAGAATTTCAGCATCATTAGTCAAGGCAACTCAGTGATCCAAAAAGGTCAGGCATGATTTTGTGTTATCCGTGTGTACGTACGTACGTAAGTACGTATGTGCCACCCTGTATCTCATCAACTATTTGATGTATTCAGCTGATTTTTGGCAGAGATAGAGGTTCTAGGGTCTAGTTGATGGCGTTTTAAGTTCATTTTACCATATACCTTAGTTTTCCGGAAAATTCAAAAAAAAACTTTAAAATGACCATTGTATTGAGACATAGCCTTTACAAAAGTAGTGACATTCTATGATAAATGCCAATATACTGAAATCATATGCCCTTAATAGGGTTAAGATGAATATTCATATACACTAAATGTACAAAATCAAGGGAATTCCTAAATGTTTACACTTTTATTGTCATTAAGGGTATGCGAGCACAACAGGGCTATGTATATTTCTTGTAGGAATTTTTCTTCAGCGCACCTCAAACACTTCATCCACTTATGCATAGATATTTATACTGTAGCGATGTGATAATGAAATGGTTTGGTTGATATGTAGTCATACCCTTAATTACAACAATAAAAGTGTAAAACTTTGGGAATTTTATTTGCTTGTGTACATTTAGTGTATTATATGAATTTTCATCTTAACCTTATTAAGGGCATGTGATTTCAGAAGACTGGCATTTATCATGGAATATATATATATATATATATATATATATATATATCATGGATACCAACAATTGAGTACAAGCGAAATAATGGTCAGTATACACAATTGTTTCAACTCGATCAGCTCGCTTCTCTTACATGGTGAGTTGCACGTCTACTGTGACCTGTACAGCTTTGTATATTCTTATTACAAACGAGTTGTGCAAATGAATGGCGCAAGACTAACTCAAGAACAAGCATATTGTTTTCATTCAAAGTGGTCTTCTTCTTAATTACCCTTTAATTCATTATATTAGTCTCCACACAGGACGGGGGAAAGCTACATTTATACTTTCCCATGAATGTTACTGAGATTGCCACTACATATCATTTACCCCCCTTGCTATGTGGTAAGACATAAGATCAGATGAGGTTTTGAAAATCAAGCACATTAGTACAACCGCACTCTGGCCTACAGAAAACGCCTGTCAAGATCCGTCGAAATTTCCCGGTACGGACTCCTTAGGTGATTTGTGTACACTAAATCCTTCTTAATGAGAAGGTAAAACCTGGGAGGGTGGAGCTGCTAGGGCTGAACAGAATTATACATCAGCCCGACAGTATAAAAGCCACCGTCGGACTGATAAAACTGATCTACTGGATTTCGAACGTGGTCCGTACATAAAAGTATATATATATATATATATATACATACATAAATGATTCTACTTTTAGTATACAGATAAAGCAATTACTCATCCCCCAATTTACCAATCAAAATACGCTGGCATGCTAGCTTCACTAATAAATGTCAACTGACAGTAATCCACACCGACCATATAAATTTACTAAAGATTAATTCGGCAAGATGACGTTGAGTATTAAAAGAACAACAAAGCCCGGCATTAAGATTTACTCGACAAACGGGAATTTTATTCCAGACACAATAATTATGTCGTGTCTACAAAGAAGACTTTGCAAATGTATGAGTTAATATTCCTTGTGGGCTCTTTTTCTTACAAACGTTGTCAATAGAATTTGCCTCCTGCCAACCGAGCATCGATCAATTCCTTCATTCCAAGAGATTATCTTGCATTCCCTAAAGTGTCTTTACCCTTGTTAATGGTCTCAATAAATGAATAAATGGTTGGAAGGTTCCCAAAAAGATTTCACTTAGTCATGCAACGTGGCGAGTGATGAATAGCACAACTCTCAGTTCAACAAAAGACTTTAGCCAAAGTTCTCACCTAGAAACGTTGTATCTCTTAATCACAATTTATTCAAAACAGTAAGACCTAACCTTAGCTATTTTACAGATTGTAATGTGCATTCACTTGTTTAAATGTAACATACGGTTACTAATGTAACTGTAGTAAAGTAAGAAGGAATCAATAAAAACATGATACAATCATAAGTGTATCGAAAGTCATTATCACTGATGATAAATTGTCAAAATCTAATAGGCAGTGAAAGCATATATATATATATATATATATATATATATATATATATATATATATGAGGGGCGGTACATTTTTAGAAAACAATTTTAAGGTTGTTTGGAGAATTCAGAAAACCAAGAAATGTTATCTTTATATTAAACTAGCGGAACCCGTCGCCCGGCGTTGCACGGGAGAAAGTACTACCTATTTCATGACGTCGAATAAAAAAAGAAACGGCGTATTGTTTTTTCTCCCCGCC
This sequence comes from Sepiola atlantica, assembly GCA_963556195.1. Classification (NCBI taxonomy): domain Eukaryota; kingdom Metazoa; phylum Mollusca; class Cephalopoda; order Sepiida; family Sepiolidae; genus Sepiola; species Sepiola atlantica. The sequence continues at coordinate 104,508,221 of OY744523.1, read as the reverse complement.
TCTACCGTGTTTGCGAATGCTATGAATTAAAAAGTGGTATAGTAGAATGGGATCGAACGCTAAAACTGGCGATCATGAAACCTGCCTTCCTAACCACATCGCCACTGTTTCGAGTTAAAAATACATGTGAAAATAGGTGAATTAAGCTAAGCCTGATTATGGCACGCGTGTTATGTTAAGATTCAGCAATGACACGGTTTATGTAATTTGTAGATGATGAAAATGACTGGATTTGGACAAGTTTTCTATAATATGCGTATTAAAGGTGTATGATTTTGAAAATGTAAATGTGTCGGGGTCTACCAGTACCTTGGTGCTTATTGAATTAAATAGGAAGTCGATTCGATCAAGAAATTGTAACCTCCATGTTGAATGAATACACTTTGCAGGAACTGTGTTCGTTAATTTCATTCGCTTAATTCCGGAATGAATATAAATGTAGAAGTCATAGGTAGAATTTGAAATAACGTTATCTGATATTCGCGGAAAATCACCGGAGTGAACGGGAGCGGCCATTAAGTCTTTGCGTATTGCTTTATATTATGTAGTAAATTAATACCAGGTAAATAATACATAAGAACTGGGTGTTTTGTGAAAATTAAACTGTGCTCATTAGTTCCCGGTGTCGATTAGTAGAGTGACAGTACAGAATTGTTAGGGAGAAAAGTTTTATCTACCACCTATATGGAGTTGTTTTTTCGGAGAGACATGGATGGTGTGCCGAATATAATATTTAGTGTTATCTAGAAAAATATAGTAACACATTTACTAAAACACGCTCGAGTGAATAAGTGTAGTATAGTGGTGAGTTTAGTAGCCTGTGATGCATGTGGTTATTTTCCTATACACCGAGAAGGTACAAGGGGAAAACGTTTCTACTTTATATATTAGATAATTAATTAAATAATTTTTTTTAATACATACCTGAGATTTTCGGTGTTAAAACAACTTACTTCGAATAATACATTTGTTTTCATTTTGCTGAATACCAACAACAAGATGTCCCCTCGTGGATAAAGCAAACTGTACGTCCGATCTTGTTGACCTATTGGGAAAAGTGGAGTCCGATGTGTACATCGGGTGGTGTGCGCTAATTGTTATATGAGTTGGCACGCATCTTAAAAAAAACATTGTTGCGGGTATTTGGAGTATTTAGAAAACCTGGAAAAGGTTGTTTTGTTTAGAAATTAAATTATTAATAATGGAATTTTTTTAAATAATACTCTTTTCAAAGAAAAGTGAAGTCCGATGTGTTCATCGGGTCGTTAGCGATAATTTTAATATGAGGGGTCGAACATATTTTAGAAACAAAAATTATTTGGATAATTTAGAAAATCAAGAAATATTAGTTTGTTCTCATATATTATTAAAAAAGATAAATAACTGGAAGCTATTTCGTCCTTCTTTTCTCGTCTTAAATAACTGCGTATCAAAATAATAGAAAAAAAGAAACAGAATCCTTACTGATGGCTGCACATAACAATGCGATTAGGATAAACTACATTAAAGCCTGAATAGATAAAATCAAGGAAACAGTAAATGCAGACTGTGTGGACAAACAGACGAAACAGTAACTCATATAATAAGTGAATGTAGGAAACTTGCCCAAAAATAATACAAGAACAGATATGACAGTGTGGCGAAAACAAAACACTGGAAACTGTGCACACAATTGAATTTCATATACGTAGACAAATGGTAGACACATAAACCAGGAACAGTATTAGAAAACGAAAAAACACAAACTCCTCTTGGCTTTGGATATACAAACAATTACACTCATACAAAGGAATTCAATTTTCAATCACATTCATTGATTTTAAGTACACCCGGTTATCTATATATATAAAATAGTAACTGTGTGTGGATGTGCCCGCTTGATCCTTGTGTCTTATGTTCACCAAAACCGCTGGACAGAATTTTCTGAAAATTTGCATGTCTACTACTTACATCTCAGTGAAGGTCATAGGCTATATAAAAAATATCACTCAGTTGTAGATTTCATCACCGTCTGCATCTCCTCCAACGACCTCTACTGCTTTGGTCTCACTGCCACCGACATACACCAGCTACTACACATCATAGTCGACAACACATACTTGACATACAAAGAACAGACCTACAAACAACTAACTGGCCTACCTATGAGAGCCAGCCTATCAGGGCTACTTGTCATTACATACATGAATTGATTAGAACAACGCGCACTACACACCTGCCAATCCAGCATCTTATTCACGAGATATGTGGACGATATTCTCATTCTCACATCATCCGGCGTAGAAGCAAACACTATGTTCATTAGCTTTAAATATACAGACCACACAAAACAATTTACTATCGAGCGTACTTAGACATCCGGATTCTTCTCACTATTAGATTTCATGCTCTACATCACCGATGAAAGTCTCATACATACTAGCTTCTACAAAAAAACACCCGCAGAGACATCTTCGTAAATTACAAATGAACTCTCCCTAACAAAGCCAAAATAGGAAACGTTATAAACGAGACAAACCGCATTCGTTGCAAATGCACTACAGAAACAGACAAGACCAATTCTATTATACACTTCCAAAAAATACTCGAGCCTATGGATACCCCACAAACACCAGAACCCCACACTAGGACACATACACAACATCCACAGCAAACTCTCTCTGCTTCGTAAGAATACCACACTTTAGCGATAGAATAACCTCGGCCATCTGCAAAGCCATCCGCAAGGAACACCTAGCCATCCAGCTAACACACTCCGGACCAACACTTAGACAGCACGTATCTAAACCTAGAACACCCTCTAACACTAACCCCTGTACACTTGCAAACAATTCTATCAACAACACAGAGTTATGCAATCGCACATATGCCATATATAAAATACAATGTTCGGTATGCAATGAATTCTACATCGGTAGTATAGTGAGACCATTGCACATACGTATCAAAGAACACGTAACAACCACGGCATCATCCTCCCAAAAACACAAAGAACATGGCCACACCCCCACCAAAAACAATCGAGTCAGAATATAGAAATCGAATGAGACGAGGGAAACCTCAAACTAAAAGAATCAATACTAATCAGAAAATTTATCCCAAGATTAAACAGCAGAGTCGAACTCAATTTAAACTTCTTAGTATAACCACACATGACAAGCATCACCCTACACATTATAACAAATGATTACCTACTGTAATAATATTAGACACAAGGTAAGCAAAGTGGGGTTTGAAAAGCAGCGCTCTAGAGGAAAAGCAATCTGGCTGACGAAATCGCTGTGGTAGCCCGTCCGCATTCCACGGAAGAGGCATCTCGAGCGATTAGAAATAAACTAACCTATTCTCAAAGGCGAGAAAGAAAGAAAATCCCGATAGAGCGGGCATCCTAGAACTACACAAGACAATATGCCAGACCGACAGAAAACAAGGTCACACCAACACAGCATGCCCAAGACTCTGTTTGATTTTGGTATAGAATAGTCACTCTGAAAGGGCGGGGCGATATATCTTTTGAATGTTGTCTCGTCAGCAGGAGTCGTGGGAGCCCAAATGTGTTAGGAGCCAATTGACAGACGTACATCATCTGAGGTGAGGTGAGGTGAGGTGATTCGATTAGGAGTAGAAGTAGAGGGAATGAAAATAGAATGAAAAGAAAAGGTCAATCGACTATATCAGTATGTATGATTCTCCAAGGTCTATGTGTCTATGGAATCTATGAATAGGTTATACAAAACAGACGTGAGAAGAAGTGAATGATTCAGGATAGATAAATAGTATCTGGAAAACGATGGTGTGGCGAAGATCAATTAGAGCTCAATAATACAAAGAGAGCTTAATCATACATATTACATGTGCGTAGCCATTCAATTTGTTATTATTATTATTATTATTATTATTATTATTATTATTATTATTATTATTATTATACTAAATCTGAATAAACCAATGTTTGTTTACCCCACGCTTTTCTATCTTATATATTTAGATTACAGAAAATAAATACTAATATATTCATCCATATAGGGATCAATATATGTTTTAAATGTTTCATTAGAATTATTCTAAGTATTCGAAATTTGCTATTAACACACTAAGTGACGTATATCTTAATATTTTTCCCGCTATCTTATAATAATAATAATAATAATAATAATAATAATAATAATAATTAATTATTATCTTATTAAAAAAATATTATTTTAATACCTAAATACATATGCTTCATGTTCTCTAATCAGAGTGGCTATATACAACTGTTTCGCCTGTATCATGATTCGAACACGTCACTATTCAACGCTCTAATAAACGAGCCCGCGGTGGCAATCGTACTAAATAGGAGAAAAATAATCCTATGTATTATTTACGAATATAGTAAGTTTCAATGGGAGTGTTCTACCTGAAGTGAGAGAAACCGCATTATATCTTAGGTAGAACTTTTTTATATTTCTTTTATATATTCTTAAGAATGCTTGAATATTTAAAAAAAAAATAACTATTTATCAAATATCAACAGACATATGTTTAATGTTCACTAATTCTCATCAGTGTGGCTTTTACATAGATTTCTGTAACAAGTAGTTTATTATTTATTCATAACTTTCATATGGTTGGTAAACTATACCTTCCAGTTGTTGAAGGCTACTAATCTCGTAAAATCTTGGCCTTTTGACTAAGATCCAAGTGTAGTATCTGTTCCGATGGATACTGCACCCCGCATACTGGTATTGTCTTGGCTTTCGGGGCTTGATTTATGCCGGTCTATGGGTCTGTCCTGTGCAGTTCTAGGAGGTCCACTCTTAAGTTCATTGCTTACTGTCTGAGGCGTCCCTACCGGGGAATGCCGACGGGGCTGCTCAGGAAAGTTTTAAACCCCACTTTCCCGACCCGATCGTGGGTCATATCTTACTTGTGGGAGTAAGATAAAAACTGGCCTTGTGCCTAACTCCTGGAGAGGAGTAAATCAATACTCATCTCGTAAAATGAAAATATCAAAAATAGCGGCAGAATTTATCCGTATACTTAACGATTGCTTATCAGTAACAGTGTGGTTAGAGACTGATCATCACGATAAATGCATTTAAATATTTTATTATGAAATAGATCTATATTTTTATTTTTAACAAATATGGTGTGTATATTAATAATTTATTATTTTCATGAATTCTTTTAATAGTTATAACTATTTACAGTAAGTATGTTGTTCCTATTTGTTTAATAGTTTTTGTAAGTAAGCTATGCATAACCGTTATAATGTTTTTTGGGGGGTTATTTTCAGAAAATATGTTTTGGTAAAAAATTAAACTGTCAAAAATAATATAATCTGTTATCCCATGTGTTTTCATAACTCGATTCTCCTCCTTTATGTAATCGTTTCGGCTCTCGCCAAATAGAAGAAGAAAATACCAACATACCCGGTTAATATTTGTTTCATAACTTTTCACATCTACCCCGAAAACATCACACAGTCGGCCTTCATAGCGCTTTGCTCTAACGAGTTTTCCTTTCTTTGTAGCGCCCTTTGACTTCTCATTAGGAATGAGATAAAAAAGGAAGCCAACAAATCGCCATTTATCTGTTTGCTTTTTTACCGACCGTGAGAAACAAGAATTGGTTTACTGAAATGTTTTAAAGATTTATCTAAATTGAGTATTTTCACCGACATTATAATAACTAAATATGCGCATTGTTAAAATTTGTTTATATATATATATATATATATATATATATATATTATGGTACAGAAAAATTCGTACACAATTAGTACTGTCGGTTTCTATCTCAGAAGGACTTAACCATCCGGATCTCTTCAGCTTATGTTGTCAACTGTTTCTGGAATGTAAATTCACGTGTCACTCTCGGTTGGATGCGTCTTTTGCTTAAGAGTGTTATGTATATTTGTTTAAAATTATTGTAAGAAAGGTGTAATAAGGGTTGAAAAATGAGGGGGTTAAATGTAACAGTTGAAATTTAAAATTCGAAAAATTAAAAAAATTAAGAATTTAAAAAAGAAGTTTAAAATATCTACGCATGTCCCGGGAGTCAATGTTTATAAGGAGCGTATATTTGGCCGTTACTGTTTTGCAGGTTGATTATGTGTCTTCTAGAAAATGTTAAGGAGAGAACATGGGTATAAGAAGTATACTTATGAAACAATGTAAAGGATTAAATCCCACACATTAAATTAAAATCTAAGGCTTGGGTTTAAGAACTTTTAATCAATCCAAAAGGGATTTAAACTAAGATAAAACCTGGGTCCGGTCTTGGCAGCTTGTCA
>OY744523.1:104464444-104496944 GCA_963556195.1 Sepiola atlantica | reverse complement strand
ATTCATGTATACGTGTCGGTAACTGAATACGTCATAATGACGAGTTAATGATTAGACCATCCACAAGTAGACGCGCTTAAGACTGATTCAACTGAGCAAACACCAAAGAAAACATTACTATCTTGATATTCCTTGACTTGGAATTGAAAAAATAAACAGAATAGATATATTTAAAGACGGTTAACGACAGAAATTATAGTTCTAAGTTAAGGGTGACAGGGCAAAGAAAAAGGATATTTCATGGTTAAGCGTGATAGGTCATATGAAAGTTGAAGGTGACAGGCCAAATGAAATGTTATTTCGAAGTTAACCAGGACAGGCGATAAGAAATGCTATTCTAAAGTTAAGCGTGACAAACCAAGAACATCCTCTTTCATACTTAAGTACCACACGTCAAGGAAATGCTATTTCATGCTGATCCGTGAGAAGTCAAAAAAATGGTAGTTCATGATTAAACGTGACAGGCCATAGATTTTTTTAAAAAATTCAAACTTTGGCAGGCCAAGGAAATTAGTATTCATATGCCTAGTATGATAGACAAAGGAAAATTATATATCACACTGTAGCGTTACAGACCAAGAAAAATCATGTTTTAAACCTCGGCGATAAAAATTAACGAAAATGATATTTCACGTTCACGTAACATTGACCGATCGAAATCATATTTTAAATGTATGCGTGACAAACCAACGAAAATATTATTTCAGACGTTAACCAAATAGATTAACAAGTCGATATTAAACTTAAGCGGAAGAAAGTCAACGTGAATGCCTTTCCAAACTTGAACAGTGCACGCCAATTGAAAATTATATTTAAAAGGTAAGCGTGACAGACTGACTAAGATAGACTTTAAAGCGTTTGATATACAGACCGACTTACATTCTATTTCAAACTTACTTAATAATGCAAATGCTATACCGTGTGCAAGCGTAACATCCGAACAAATGGGTTATTTACAACTTAAGCTTGAGTGACCTATGAAAATTCGTTTGAAAATCAACCGTGACAAATCGACGAACATTGTATCGGTGATGTTTTTTTCTTATTTTAATGCGGTATTTTGGTGAGAATAAGTCGGAAAAGTATTGCCCAAGTTGCATGACCACTGACCTCCATCTTTACCTCCAAGAACGATTCGGGCTTCATACCTAAGCAGAAATGAACAAAAAATCACAATGTTATATTTTATTGTATAAATCATTGTAAATCTTTTGTTTATGCTAAATAAAATCGCATTTACCAATGAAAATTCTATTTCAAAATAAACCATAAATAACTACAGACCAACCGGCAGACAAATCCCCAAGAAATAGTGAGGACGAACTTATGAACCTCAAAATTAATTTTCCACATACAACTAAGCATAGTTGGCCTCAATTCAGCAATGTGTCATTACATACATCATGTCTGCGGATAAATCATTTTACATGATGGGTGATGACAAATTTAACAGCTGGAATAACCTTACCCTTATTTGTGTTTCTATGGTGTTGATTCTGTATACGTTATGTAAATATCGCCCGTTACTTTAAACGTGGGGCATTCTTTAGATATTCTTAGCTATAATCTATAGTCGATCTTATCGGCCTCATAATATTTGTATTATTGCTAATAATACATAAGAGAATTATAGATCAAAGGTTGCATCTTTGTAATCAGTCTTAATAAAATGCAGAGTCGATCCATATATATCATTAACATGAGCATTGGGATAAATATACCTCTTCTGTAGTCAAGCTTGTCTTTATTCTAATCCCAGTGAGATTTGTAGGTGATGCAATGTCTACTCTGCAAGATTACACAAATTCTTGATTTCTTGACTTGAGAAAATACACTCGAATGACAAATGCGTTTAGATAGTGATGTAAGTTAATTAAAATTTAGCCGTTACTGTGTATTAACGTTATTTTATGTGAATAACAAATATGATTAATTTCTACATTAATGGTATAAAAGAAAGTTGAGTGCATTCTGACTACTGTTACAATATCCAAATTTCCAAATACCGGAAAATGTTTAACTGATGATAGAAATTAACGAATACATTTTTTAAATAGATAGCCAAATTTAATTAACAATAGAAAGTGAAAGTGAAGTAAAAGCAATCATTGACTAGACATTTACATATTGTTTTTGAATAGAAACATAGTTATCGAATTACAAGTCAAATACAATTGAATAGAACATAAAATAATAAGTAAAATAGAATTACAAAATGAAATTCAATTAACGAATTGAAGTTCAGTGCTATTATCAGTTTGCAAATTTGATGAAAAATAAAAATACGATTATCGAATTTTAAATCGCGTACAATTAGAAGAATGAAAGTCAAATAATCATTCAAATATAATTATTGAATTTGAAGCTACGAACAGTTACAAAATAAAACGTGGTATTTCAATAATAGAATGTGACGGCAAAATTTATGATTGAAAAGAAACACGAATATGAAGTATTATAAAATGACAAGATTGAAATAGAATACAATTTCAAATTTAACGACTAATAACATAATAAACAGAAAGTTAATTATTATTAATTAAGCGAAAATAAAATAATTTACAAGATTAAGCATTATGTACAATTAACACATTTGAATATCAAATCTAATTACCAAATAATACTAAGAAATGCTTACAAAATTGAGAAGTTTATTAGAATTTTCAAATATCTCAATAAGAATTGGAATATATAAAGTCAAATACACAAACTAATTATATAGGCAATTAAAATTTCAACATACGAACACAACAAAAATGTTCAAATCAGAAAACACATGAGATTACAAAATAAGCATCCAAAAAAAATGTGAAAAGTAAAAGATTAAAATAATGATGAAACTTAATCAATTTTTTAATGCATTGAAATGCGATATTTCGACAATCAACCTTGGCCCTTATCAACCTCATAATATTTTTGTTTATGCTAATCAGACTCAGGGGATTGAGCGATATATCTTTGTGCCATTCATGTAAGCCACATATATAAATGCTATATGGACATATATATATATATATATATATATATATATATATATATATATATATATATGTAACTGTAATAATAACCAGTAAGATAAATAGATTTAGGTGTATTTAAGCACGACTACACACAATTACACACGTAATATTATGCAAGTACAAAGTTGTATTTCCTTGTAGAACACTAACCCAGCGTTCTGTCATGTTTTAATCTATATTTGATTTTATAAAAAACAAGTCATCGTACCTGACAATATATTCCCTATCATTTGTACAATAATTACGTCTCCATTAAAATAGGCTACTTAGTCCTTTTATAACAAATTTAACATCATAAATTCTTGATTTAATTTTTTTTTAATTACCTTTTGCTGTTCTATATGTTGACCTATTAATAACCAGTGTTAAAGACAATACTGGAAACGTATATGTACATACTATATTGTATTATTTTATGATATTGCAATATTTGTATATATATATATACATATATATATATATATATATATATATATATATATATATATATATATATATATATATATATATGACAATAATGTATAGAAACATGACAATAATGTTATAGAAACATAAATAGAAACTATGAAACATCACTTAAAACATGAACAAAATAAATACAAATAGATAATTATTACATAAATGCAAAAAAGAATAAATAAACTAATCCGACTAATGCGCTGCGGTGCACATTTCTTTTCTTACTAAACATAAGCCTAAAAATATGCGCTTCAAAAGTCTAAAAATATGCACTCACCATGAATCTTATGGTTAACTTTATGAATATTTTTTAAATCTAATTACATGTTTTGAACTCTACGACTAACATAATAATAATAACTTTCAAAAACAATTACAATGACGTAAAAAATATAAACAACCTTAACAAATAATACAAGGAACTTCTATCAAATAACTATACAAGAGTTGAATAAGTTAATCACAGGAAAACACATGCAAGTTCATATATATATACTAAATAGAGAAAGTAAACTTAAAAGTAGCGATATAGTGAGTAAATTAAACGTCAAGGACTAAAATATATCCTAGAAAAGGATCAACAAAAGGAATTTTCGCAATAAACCAACAATGCACTTAATTAATGCTACCGAGGCTGAAGTAAGAGGAATTCGCAAAACAATTAATAATCAGATGATAAAACGATCTAAGAATTAAACTAAGCAATAAAAATGGCCGATGCAATCGCTTGGTTTAATAATATTGAATATAAAATAAATTCACTTTCTTACAATTCGACATCGTAATTTGTTTATTTATATCTAAAGTACACTAAAAATCGCCGGCTTTGATCAATAATTATAATAAATGAATAAAGACCATATTGACAAATTTATTTTTAGTCCGGTCTTCCAGCAACCGTCGGGTTAACTCCCGATGATTTTGCTATCGTTACAGACTTGGAGCTTCGGCATGGATTGATCTGACGTTCACTAACTTTGTTAGCGTGACAATATTTCTACCCAATTTGTAGTTTAGTCTCGCAAAAAAACATAAACTGATTGAAGACAGGCACATAAATAACAACAAAAAACAATGGTTCGAACGATACGAAAACATACAACGCTCTTAGTTTGTGTTAAATATATATATATATATATATATATATATATATATATATATATATATATATTCTCCTTTTATACATCGTTTTCCTCATAGCTAGATGTGGCAGTGTCTCTGTCTCCGGATACTGGAGTAATTTCAATTTACAACATCTCAACTTAATAGATGTTCGAATTAAAACGAGTTCTCTTTTAAGGTGTAAACTAAGACAATCGGCTAGATTGCATGAGGAGGGATTTTAGCGCTTAACTCATTCTGACTGACTGTCGACTATTCTCTGTCTCCTACTTCGAAATGTTAAATTCGCTTCGCGCAACCCGTTATATAGTTAGACTGCACACTCATCATTTCCAGAAGCCAATATTTTTGTCATGGCCAGCAAGAGTTTTGATTGGTCGCTGTCTACTGTAGCTAAACCCCTGGATGTTGAACGCCACGTAAATAACTTAACCTCAGTTTTGTTTAACCAGAATCTTTTTAATTATTGACAATACCTGACTCTACCTTATTTCCTTGAAGATGGACCTGGATTGGCCTGTAAGTACTTTGGACCATACAGTTATTTCTAGATTCATCAGCCAATTCTTCACCGAAAAAAAACCCCTGATTCGGCAAAGGAGAAGGATCCACTCAAGGGTATCCAGACATAAGTTGTTTGTCATATTATACAATACTTGTATATAACAGTGTTTCTCGCTTTATTGCAGATCATAATATTTTTAATAACTTCAATAATATTAGTCGCACAAGTTTTGAATTTTGCACACTGAAAGAGTGCTCCTAAGTAGGTAAGATACCAAAATATTTTACAAATCTATACCATATTTCTATAGTTATAGACATTTATACATTTGTTAGCCGCTTTCATTGTTTCTTGCTTTATAGTAGGTTTGTAAAAATGCCCCAAAATCGACGTTTGACTGTTACTGAAAGGCAAAGGGTTGTAGCTGGCCTTGCAGGAGGACTGACACTTCTAGATTTAGCCAAGGAACTGGGAAGGGATAAGAGAACCTTGGTTTCTTTTGTGGAGAAGCCCAACACTGCACCAAGGAAAGATAAGGGTACAAGAAGGAGCATTTCTCCTCGCGATATGCGAAAAATACGCAGACAGATCATTAGGGAACCAAATGGCACTAGCGCCTCCATTTTTGGCAAAGCTGGCGTTGTTTCGATGTCTAGGAAGACCAGATGCAGTGTCTTGAATCATATGGGCAGGAACGTGAAGCCCATTTCCAGGCCTCCCTTGAACACACCCCATAAGGGAAAAAGCTTGTGTGGGCAGAAAAATACATGAAAACGGACTTCAAACAGGTTCTATTCACAGATGAAGCTAGAACCACACTTGATGGTCCGGATGGATGGGCTCAAGTTTGAAGTCCTACCGGACCTGCAATCTCACATCGCGTTCGTCGCCAACAAGGTGGCGGGGGAGTTATGTTTTGGTCGGGTATCATAGGTGATAAATTAATTGGACCTTTCCGAGTGACAGAGAGTGTGAAACTCACAAACCAAACATACATATCGTCGTTAGATGAGCATTTTTCACCTTGTCTGGACAACCTGCCTTTACTTCGTCTACGTCAACTGATTTTTATGCACGACAATGCTCCATCTCATGCAGCAAAGGTTACGACTACTTTCCTCGCATCTCTGGGCATCAAGGGAGAGAGTCTCATGACTTGGCCGCCTTGTTCTCCTGACTTAAACCCGATTGAGCTGCTCGGGTCAATTTTAAAAAGGAATGTTTATGAAGAAGGACAACAATTTACATCAAAAGATTCCTTCTGGAATAAAATTCTTGATGTTGCTAGTAGCATAACACCTTCCCAAATCAACAGATTCACTTCATCTGTTGATGGGAGACTGCAGAGGGTAATTTCAAGAAATGGGAGATTTGTTGATAAATGATTCAATTTTGTGGTGTATATCTGGTGATTTCTTCCTTACATTTCATTCATATTGTTACTTATGATTTAAATGATTAAAATAATTAACCCTGCTATGTCACATTTTTTTATCACTAATCGACTGTATTTTAACAAACCTTCAATAAAGCGAGAAAAGGTAAAAATAGCTAACAAATACATAAATGTCTATGACTTTAGAAATATAGTATAGATTTGCAATATATTTTGGTATCTTACCTACTTAGCAGCACTCTTTCAGTGTGCACAATTTCAAACTTGTGCGATTTATATCATTGAAGTTATTAACAATATTATGATTTGCAATGAAGCGAGAAACACAGTTTATATATATATATATATATATATATATACATACATATTTTTACACATATATATTACATATATATCTATATATTACATGTATATATATATAGTATATATATATATATATATATAGTTCGTTGTTTCTATGTGACAGTCATCTTTCCTAAGATTGATACTAGTAAAACTAAGAAAAATAGAGAAATCTTGCTTTTAAAAAGACATATATTTGTCGTAGGACTCAGCTTTTTAAATAAATAGTTCTATTTATTAAAAAAGACAAACATCATTTTGTTTGCAAACTTCACTCTTTCTGTATCTTTCTTTTTCCTTCTCTCTCTCCTACTATTCTTCTCTCTCTCCTTTCTCTCACTCTTACTCTCTCTCTTTATATATATATATATATATATATATATATATATATATATATATATATATATATATATATATATATATATACGTTGCAATAAGCAAAAAGAAGTTAATAAATCGTTTCTGTCGCAAAGGAAATCTAACGCTACAGAAATAACTCAATTTATTTTTCGTCGACAATAATCATAAGACCAGTAAGATTTTAATAACTACAATGCAAGCTTAATGAAGTATTTTTACTCATAACTAGAACACTTTTACGTTGATGGAGACATGTTTGCGTCTCTCTTTCTGATCTCCAAAGCGTTGTCTTTACAAATTATAGAAAGATATTAAATCAGATCCTCGTTTCAAAGCCCTTTGGCACAAGCACCGAGTCGCCAATTGCTGCAGTATTGATATAGTTTATAAAACTCTGCAGCCAATTGCCGTAGGGAACAATTATGCATGCCGTCCTGTGTCCTTGCACTCATGCGCTAGGAGGATAGAAATCCAAGGTCACTCTCTCGTCAGCGCCTTTAGGAATCACCTTTCGCGGTACGGCCAACCCGACCAGAAGAATGTGTCGCATTTGACGAACGTAGGGTTCCTCGTACACAAATACGCACACGCTCATTCGTGTTTAGTCTCTCTCTCTCTCTCAATCTCTCTCTCTCTCTCTCTCTCTCTCTCTCTATATATATATATATATATATATATATATATATATATATATATATATATATATATTAATATATATATATATATATATATATATAGAGAGAGAGAGAGAGAGAGAGAGAGAGAATTTGGATGAAAAAAAAAATATATATATAGAGAGAGAGAGAGGGGGAGAAAGAGAGAGATAGAGAGAGAGAAAAGAGAGATATATACTAGCTAATTCTAGTGCAAAAAGCTGCATCAAGTTTGGATGAAAACTGAATTAATAACAATCTCAATAATTGGTCACGATTGGGTAAATGTTGACCATAAGCAGATAATTCAGATATTGCCGTGGTGAATTATCATATATATATATATATATATATATATATATATATATATATATATATATTTATTATTCACACACGGCAGTGTGTGAATGATATAGCTATGTTCAACATTTACTCAATCGTTACCAATTCTTGGGATTGTAATTAATTCAGTTTTCATCCAAACTTGATGCGGTTTTTGGCACTAGAATTGACTAGTATATTTTTCTCTTTCTCTTTCTCGTTCTCTTTCTCTCTATATATGTATCTCTATGTCTCTCTCTCTCTTGATACACACACACACACACACACACATATATATATATATATATATATATATATATATATATATATATATATATATATGTTTGTTAGTTAACACAAATAGAGCTCTCAATTGATGATCATGTATAAACATAGTTATTTCGGGAAAAATATTCCACATATTCTCTAAAACACTTTTATTTTCAGACTATTGTTTCTGCCATATATTATGAAAACATACATAAAGAATAACCAATATATTCCACTAACAGCATTCACTTGAATCTAATACTTTTTTTCTCATTTCTTGGATTCGCATGAGACAAACAAGCCGCTAAGTAGTGAAATGTGGGTGTCCGTATGCGGATGAAATGATAGAAAAAATAACAATAGTAAAAATTGAAATAGAAAATGCGAAAAAGTTTTTAAATCCAACATATATTGTGGAAAATATGTATTACTTAGAGGCGTGTTATTTATCGATTCTTAACGATTGGATATAAAGACAGTGAAAAGGGAGCCAGGGAAGTATTAGAATATAAACATTCATATAAAGAATAAATAGGATTAAATAATTCATTCCATTTGAAAATATTGTGAGGAAATGTGTAAATGCATAGTGGATGCATACTGCTTTGTTCAGGCTGACTGGGTAAAAGAGTTTTAAAACGAGCGTAGATTTATTTACCGAATTATAGACGAATCTTTCATTAGATACAGACACATTATATCTTTTATAATAAGGTATACACACGCATAGCAGCTTATATTTAAAACCGATTTAGAATTTAAATTGATGTCATAAAAATATTGTCAATCAATATAGAATCATATGTATTAGTGTAAATGTTCTTTTTAACAGATAAACACATTATACGTAAACACAGGTTCAAATCTCTACTTTGTCTCATGTTTCTCTTTGTTACTATACTATGTTTCAGTCTCGTCTACACATATACAGTTGGATTTGAAATCCGTTCTTTACTCCATTAATATATATATATATATATATATATATATATATATATATATATATATATATACGTATACATATATATATACATATATATATATATATATATATATATATATATAGATAGAGAGAGAGAGAGAGAGAGAGATAGATAGATAGATATATAGATATATATATATATATATATATATATATATATATATATATATATATATATATATAGATATATAGATATAGATAGATAGTTCTATGTAATTATTTTTATAGGTGATTTTCAGTGTTCTACCACTGGGCGAAGATTCTCTGTGTAGAAATATGTACGATTTTTATCACCCAAGTATTTAACGGATTTCTATGTAATTATTTTTTAGGTTGTTTTGTAGCTCGTTGTTATTGAGCTTACTATTATTTCAATTGTTTCACTTCCCAAGTGATTAAGATGCAGTAAACTGCATCATTAGTCGCCCTTAACTTCAAATGACGTATTTTTCGTTAATATACAGGGTGTTTCAAAAGTCTTGGGAACATAACGATTTTTAATAACTCAAAAACTATTAGGAGTTTAAAAATGAAATTGGTACCGTTGGAAAGGATAAAGTTTCAAGTTTTGTGGGGAATCTTCAAAGTTGCTCAATATGAGCACCATTCGTCACACGGCAGACATCTAGTCGATAGTCCATTTCCTGTCAAACGCGTTCCAGCATCTTGACGTCAATGGTTCCCACAACTGCCGTTACTCGAGCCTTTAGTTCGTCAATATCTCTTGGAAGGGGCGGCACATAGACTTGTTGCTTGACAAAGCCCCAAAGGAAAAAGTCACACGGGGTAAGATCTGGAGACCTAGGAGGCCAGGGCATGAGAACGTCATCACCTCGCCCAGATCTCCCAATCCATCTACCAGGCAGCCTTGTGTTAAGAAACTGCCTTACTCTAAGACTCCAGTGTGGTGGTGCACCATCTTGTTGAAAAATGAAGTCATATTCACCAGTGATAGTTGCCTCTTCAAAGAAGAACGGTCCATAGACACCTTTCTTGGAAATTGCACAAAACACGTTCACTTTTGGTGAATCTCGCTCGTGCTCAAGAAGTTCATGAGGATTCTCAGTACCCCATATGCGAGTGTTATGCTTGTTAACTTTGCCATTCAGATGGAAGGTCGCCTCATCGCTAAAAACAAGCCGGTCATCAAAGCCGTTATCTTCCAACTTCTCTTGCATTGCAATGCAAAAGTCACGGCGAAGTGGCTTATCAGTGTCCTTCAACTTTTGGACCAACTTGAGCTTGTAAGGTACCATTTTCAGTCGTTTCCTTAAGACACGCCAGACAGTTGCTGGAGCAAGCTGAAGTTCCCTGCTGGCTCTTCTCACTGAAAGGCTGTCCGAACTTGCTCAACTGCATCTTCTGAAGTTGAAGGCCAACCTGTTCGCTTACTTGGGCACAAACACCCATCTTTCACAAATTTAGCATGCCATCTGACAATGGATTTCCTTTCAGGGGCTTCTTTTTTAAATTTCCTGCGAAATGCACGCTGAACACATGTCCACGATTCAGTCTTTGCAAATTGGAGGACGCAAAATGCCTTGTCTTGTTTAGAGAACGCCATTACTGCACCTGGAAAGATAACACGAAAATCATTAGTATGACCAAAAACTTGATTAAGCAAGCTTTAAAATGGCACCAGTTTCATTTTTCTACCTGGAATAGTTCATGAGATATACGCATTTGTAATGTTCCCAAGACTTTTGAAACACCCTGTATATATATTACTTTTACACGTACATAAAAGTAATCCATGGACACGTGTTTCTGGCTCACAGACGTCATCAGTATGGCTAACTTAAACAGAGATCGAACCCTCGATGTTGATGCCTATAGTCCAGCGTTACATATTTCTACACATAGGGTCTATAGTCCAGCGTTACATATTTCTACACAGAGGGGCTTGGCCCAGTGGTAAACACTTGGCCAAGACCCTCTGTGTAGAAATATGTACGATTTTTATCACCCAAGTATGTAATGTATTTCTATTTAATTATTTTTATAGGTGATTTTCAGCTCGTTGTTATTGAGCTTACTATTATTTCAATTGTGCCACTTCCAAAGTGATTAAGATGCAGAAAAACTGCATTATTAGTCGCCCTAAACTTCGAAGGACGTACTTTTCGTTAATATATATATATTAATGTTATACGTACATAAAAGTAACCCATGGACACGTTTTTCTGGCTCACAGTTGTCATATAGATAGATAGATAGATAGATAGATAGATAGATAGATAGATAGATAGATAGATAGATAAGGTAGCCTCTTTTCAGTATTGAGTGAAATGAGATACCGTAGATTCTATAGGGGTGCATAAATCACAACTACATCATTCGTGAACCGGTATTTTCTTTAGCTCAGTGGCAATGGGAACTCCAGAACAACTGTAAACAATGCTGTTTTAAGTATAAAAAACTATTGTAATTTCGGTATTTTCATTCTCCGAGACTAGTTCCACATACAAGTTTTTTGAGTTATGTATAACTTACTATTTTAATTTGTAACTGGAGGGAGCATAGATGGGTTAATACAATTCCGTGACTGAAAATGGAATTTGGACCCGACACATCAAGCCGATTGTATGAGACTGTTACCAAATGAATATTTGTTTCTTTTATCTCCACATGTATACGTTTCATCCTTTCGGGAATCGTCAGTGTAGAGAAGTCGCACCCCGGGACACGAGTTATGTTTCAAACTTTAATTCCGACGTTTTAGCCCACACGTAATCAACAACCCGATAAATCAGCGAGAAATGTATCCCATTTAAAGTCAGACGTAGGCAAAGGAGCATGCATACATATGCATATATATGGGTATATATATATATAAATATATATATATATATATATATGTGTGTGTATACATACATATACAGGTACATATTCATACATACTACTATTCATGCATACATCAGCGGAAAGAATAGTCAGTAATTATGAGTATACACATATTAAACTAAATACCCGTACACTTGTGAGACATGGTCAATATAGGCATAGGAATGTTTTACCTATAACATATTATCAATATATGTGAGGGCGTGCTCTCAGTTTGACGTTTGCAAGTGTTTGGTTTCTTCCTAGTGATTACTGTTTCTATATAAGAAACTACATTAAAACTGATTATATTTTAAAGAACACCAGTGCAGATTTCGGTCGTACCACTTCCTTCTAATAACTTTTCCTCTGGTTTTATATTTCATTTAAAAATGATATTTATTATCTCTGTATCAGAGCAGATATTATGTAAAGGTAAAAACAGGGTACTCCCCACTAAAAATATTCTAAAATGTGAGTCATAACCGCATGTAGTTGAATGCTCTCTCTTTCTTCCTCTCTCTCTCTTTCTCTCTCTCTATCTGTAGATATATATATATATATATATATATATATATACATAACCAGATCTATTTCTCCTGATGAGATCTGAGTTTCTCAGAGCTGTTGATCGATAACATCGACATGCCAGTGTTGCGGATTATGTACACACATATATATATATATATATATATATATATATATATATATATATATATATGATGTATTTCAGCATTAGATACAACGTACAATTTCTTTATATATCATAATATGAACAATTATACATGTTGCGAAATGGACAATGATATATCGTATAATATACACAAGGAAATATTGGTACAGTTTTCTTTCTGATATAAGAAAAATGCAATTTATATGAATCAACAAGCCGAAAGTATTTGCGTTGATTTTCTTCTCTTTTGTATATATTAGTTTACAAATGTAAGGCTACATTTCTTACAGTAGGGACTACGCGAAGTTGCGAACATCCCATATGAAAGTGGTGCAATGGAAACAAAAGGGTTCGAACACGGATGCCGAGACATCAATCTTCGCTCCTTATCTACTACGATGTGAGAAACAAAATTGATTCAGTGGTATTTAGATAAGATCTTCCTTTCTTTTTTGTTCTGTAATGTTTTTAGAGAACTATTACCAGAAATACAAGTACATCTTGAAGGATAACACTTGATGGCCTTGTTTAATTTAATGTATGACCACTAAAATATAAGCACCTGTTGTTGTAATTCCTGAAGCTGTCAGGAAAATAAATTTTCATGAGAAAAAATGGCATTTGTTTTTAAGGATTTTATTCTTTTGCGTCAAAGCTGTATTCGGAGATTGAAATCTTTGTGATATGAATATTGACTGATTTAGGAGTGGCCGTTTGGTTTGGTAAAAAGCTGCTTAAGATGCAGAGTGCAAAAGTTATTCAGTCGATAGGAATGTTTTTTTTTCTGCAAGATAAAACACAGCTGCCGAGATGTTAGGAGTTGGAGAGAGCATCAGTGAAGTAGAGAAATAGGTTTTGGTTGATGAGTAAAGGAGTGTCTGGCATTGAGGAATGACAAATTGAAGAAGTCACGAGAATTAAAGAAGAAGATGAAATAGAAAATAAATGAGAAAAATAACAGAAATGTAAACGAGAGAAATGGTACAAATATAAATAAATAAAAAAAGATGAAGATACAAGAGGCAATGGATTGAATGGATTTAATGTAGTCACTAGTAGAATGTAACTTAGCAGATCGCATATCGTCGCTACTATTATCTAAAGAAAGGAAACTGCGATATACAAGAGGGGTTTATTGGCTACGTTGGGTCATGTGTTAGGAGATAAGGCATGTTTAGAATTGTTTTAGTAAACAGTCGACGAAACTATCGTGTTACATATTTTGTTTTATTTAATAAGCGTGTGCTGCTCGCTTTATCCAATTATATCGGTTAATAGAGCTTTCACATTGCATATCCATTATATATTTTCTTCTTTACAGGTAAATAATATAGAAAGAAATGAGAAAGGCTCCAAGATCAATAAAGTGTTTTAGAGTCACAAAGGCGCAAAAGACAGAAACATGTTATGTTTTAAATTTGCAATAGGAAGTATCAGGTTGTGATTTAAGTAACCGAATCCGATATTCTCTCACTATACCGTACATGTTCTCATTAATAAGGCCAATTTTTATCAGAACAAGATTTGCTAGCATGTTAGCACCATTGAGGCCGATGCAGCTTCTGAAGAAGTCAGTGACGTATAAAATAATGCATAATGCAGTGCTGATTTCATGACATCAAGGCAGTGTGTTATTCTGTCTAAAACGGTGTAGATGATAAATTATATACATACATTCTTTATTAAGTAAATCTACGTGAGCAATAAACAGGTTGTTTTACAAAACCAAACAAATGAGTTTTAGCCCACATTGTGTACTTAGAGATAAATTCTACCATCGACAAATGTTTCCCAACATATAACAAGTAATGGTAAGAGTTGAAATGACAAGACAAGATAGAGCAAAAACAATTGTTGCTCAGAGCCAATACCTATGTTTTCATTAAAACACTGGAATGCCCTTAGAAATTTAGATCTCAACGATAGATCTTACAGCTTAATGTGTACTTATACATAAACGTCAATTGCAGAGCAAAGAGATCACGTCTAAAAACCTGTTGATAAAACTTAGAAAACTATATCGCCTGTAGTAAAGAAAATAAACGATTAGAAGTTAGCTATGTTGTTGGACGATGATTTAGCACGCTTTTCTTACATCATCTTTTGATTCAGTCGACTGCAATCCAAAAGTAAACTCATAGCTTCGTAAATATAATTGCTTATTGAAGAGACAATGGTTACCATCTGAAAGGGTGTCTATCTGATGAAGAGTTTTTAAAAATCATTATTATTATTATTATTATTATTATTATTATTATTATTATTAAGCTGTACATAAAAACTATCGCTATTCCCAACAGGCAAGCCTTTTTCAGAATTGGAAAATAAATTGTTTGTGAAATTGTTAATTGCACTCTAACGACATTCTGTTCTCGGTAGTTTAACTCCTCATGCGATATCGTTTGTAATAATCCTTCGATTTTAAAAATTTTGTTTCAGAAGTTTATCTTCTATTTCTATAGCCTTTTGTCGTTTTTTGTAGTAGTTTTTCGTCGGCTTTCTTTTTAAATCTAGTATAAGCTTTCAAAACTTTTGTACATCTTCTTGTTTCTGTTGCATTTTCAATTTCACGAGTTCTGTAACAGTCGATTTAAAATCTTCCATGTTTACAATGTGCTTATAGAATACGTTTCTTAGAAGTTTTTTCTATTATATTGCTCTGCTAAACGTTATCTTAGTTGTCAAAAAGATTATTGGAATTCAGGAAACACTTCCATGATCTCGCCAATGAACAATTACTGATAAAGTGTGAGAACTAGTGACGAAATCCGGTGTTACTAATCAGTTACTCATCTCAGTACTAACCATTTGTAAGTTTGGGTAACTTTGGTGATGCACTAAGCATCACTCTTTATGGGCATTCGGTTAATAGCCACAGTATAATGATTGGTCAACATACACGAACTTTTGAATTGCATCATTTTGCTGTAAAATTGTTCAATGCCTGAATCTCTTGAGTATGCGGAATGTAGAATTCTTAAAGAAAACAGAAACATATTCGAATAATGTTGCTATGGCATTATGTACATTTCACATGCAATTTTATGTGCAATGTTTTCTTTGGGTTTAGTTATTTTTTTTAATGCAACCTTTCTATATCTATAAGCGGCTGAATGTATCTATGCTGCCATCACGCGGCAGTTTGAAATAGAATTTACAATCCTAAATGAGCATGTTTAATCGACGCGCCTTATTATAGGTACGCCTACTCATCCTCAGGTTTGTCATGTTGAAGTTAAAAATACTACGTTTGTCGATCTGTCACGTATCAAATAGCATTTCTTTTATCTATCACGTTTTAGTTCTAGACAGAATGTTTATCGATTAACGCACATACTGAATAAACGCATCTTTTGAAATGAATATTATAATTTTTTTAGACGCTCTGTCTGTCTGTCTGTCTGTCTGTCTGTCTGTCTGTCTGTCGGTGAGCTGTAGATATAATTTAACATTTTTTTTAGTCTGTTAATGTTAAATTTAAAAGGGTCTTCGTTAGTTTGTGACAATAAACTTTACAATAGTATTATAATCATTAAATGCGTGGAGAGAATCTTTGTTCGTCAATCGCACTCAAGTTTAATATAGAATTTTCGTTAGCCTATCCATTTGCTTTTGTCCTCTTTTAGCAAGAATGGAATTCCGAAAACTACAGTTCGAGGAATTAAGCTATTAGGGAAGGTGATCGTCTAGCATTTAGGAACCTCAACAGTTAAGGGGTTAGATTTTGTTCCGAGTCTTTCACACTTTACTTTGAAATAGCATTTTTATCACTAACGGCATGATAAGAAGCTCCATGGTTGTTTTTGTTAGTATGTGTGTGGTTGTGCGTGTTAGTTCGTTACATGATAAAAAACAGTCCAACTTCTAGAAACTTATGTTAAAAGTCTTTACAAAACTTTGGTTGGTACTACGTTGGACATTCGAAGATATCACGAAGCCAGGCATTGATGGGCACACCTTAATGCATGTATAGGCAGACACACACACACTGATACACACATAGACACACCCACAGCAACATAAGATTCCTGCAAACGCACCCCACATCAATGTATTGATTTATTGACAATGTTTATTGATTTCAAAGCTTAACATGCCGGCTCATCTAGTGGTATAGTTCGCATGGTACCGGTTCGAAGTTGGTAAATATTCGGACTATGCAAAACTGGTAGTTTTTTTCTAATGGCACACGTCTTTAGCAACGACTTTCTAATTGTGCGATTGTTCCGGTCTGTGTATCAACGTAATGAGATATGCGTGTGTTTTGATCAAGCCTTGTCTGCGGCGGGAGAGAAAGAGAAGATGGCCGCCCAATTAAGTCGCTATTTAGACCGTCTGCATGGAAAAACATGTTTTCTCTTGGTGGACAAGTCAAGGTTTGCACGAACTGATCGATGTTCGAGCAGAGATTATTGAGGATATCAAAGAAAAAAAGATAATAATAATAATAATAATAATAATAATAATAATAATAATAATAATAATAATAATAATAATAATAATAATAATAATAATAAAGAAGAAGAAGAAGAAGAAGAAGAAGAAGAAGCAGGAGATGAAGCGGTAGTAGAATTACTTATAATAAAAATAATAGAAATATAGAAGGAAAAACATAATATAAGCAGGACAAGAGATAGACATAAAAAAGAGAGGGAAGAAAGAACCAACCACTACCACAACTACTACTACTACTAATAATAATAGTAATAACATTATTGATAATAATGATGATGATGTTAATAATACTATCCCCAGAAAAACACAAGCAAATGCGGTGGCATTAGCCTCCACGGTCGTGACGTGTTAAGGATGATGGAAAGGCCTAAAACCCTCACTGGAAGTGTGTCGGAAGTAATGAGACTTTTATGAGTCTTATTGCTAATATAATTACAGAGCAAACCGACGATTTTTATCAATGATGAATTAATAATAAAAACGGGTACGATGACGAAAAATTATTCACAACGGTGATCGAAAGAGGTGGATATGCTGGTAATAATAATAATAATAATAATAATAATAATAATAATAATAATAATAATAATAATAATAATAATAATAATATAAACCAGAAACAGTACTGGAAAACGAAAAACACAAAATCCTCTGGGATATGGATATACAAACAGATAAACTCACACAAGCAAGGAGACCTGTTGTTATTATAATAGACAAAAAGGAAAAATCTTGTAAAATCGTAGACTTCGCCGTTCAAGCAGCCACAGAGTGAAGATCAAAGACACGGAAAAACGAAGTAAATACACAGA
The DNA here is from genome assembly GCA_963556195.1 of Sepiola atlantica. NCBI lineage: Eukaryota > Metazoa > Mollusca > Cephalopoda > Sepiida > Sepiolidae > Sepiola > Sepiola atlantica. The sequence goes on along the minus strand of OY744523.1, from coordinate 104,478,751 downwards.
ACTAGCCAGAGAACTGAAAGGAATATGGAACATGAAGAAAGTTAGTATAATACCAATAATCGTAGGAGCACTAGGAACAATCCCCAAAAACGTGGAGAAAAGACTGGGAGAAATTGGAATCAAAGGGACTATCGAAACCATACAAAGTACGGCAACGATCAAAACAGCTGCAATCTTAAGGAAAATCCTCGAATGCGGAAACTAACACACATAAGCTACAAAGGCTAGGAATTTACAACGGAGAAAACAAGACCACACGAAGAACACCACAACAAGAGTCAAGGAACAGAAACTGCAAGAAACAGCACTTCATAATCTCGCCCCCCCCCCCCAATAAATTACAACGGCCTCAGCTATCACTACACAAAAATGAACCAAGAAACAGAAATTACAAGAAACACGATAAGCTCCTCCCTCTCTCCCATCCATCCATCCCCCCCAAAAAAATTAAAATGAATTAAAAAAATTCTTTTTTTTTAAATAAGGAAAGAGAAAAGGAAAAGAACAAAAAGAAAAAGAAAAGGAATTGAAAGGAAAAAAATTAAATATTAAAAAGAAAAATTGACTTGATTTAAAAAAAAAAAAATTTTTTAACTGGTGCCGGCCTAGGCTGACACCAGACAACATATTTGTAGAGGGGCGAGGAGGATGAGAAGATCGAGGAAGGACAGCACAAACCAGACTTCCACTGGAAAAGTGCAGAGAGTGTTGAGACCTTGGGGAGGCTTGTTGCCACCCACATCCCAGTGAAGACCAATTGTCCTTACTAGCGAGAAATCACGATACCGCATCGTTATCGAAAAGAGGTAGAGAACACTGGAAGTCTGGGGAGACTTGTTGTCACTCAGAACCCAGGAAATACCACTGGTTGTTGTCAGTGAGCAATCACTGACGATGATCTGTGTGAGAACTCCTAGTGAGTACAAATAATAATAACAATAAGAATAATAAGAATAATAAGAATAATAATAATCTCCACTGAAAGTGCAGAGACTGCTGGGACCTTGGGGAGGCTTATTGCCACCAAAATCCCAGAGAAGACCATGGTCCTTACCAGCGTAAAATCAATGTTTAACGGCTGTTGTGATACTGCAAATTTATTTGCGTTGGCTATCGAAAAGAGGTGGAGAATACTGGAAATCTGGGGAGACTTGTTGTCACTCAGACTCCAGGGAATACCACCGGTTGTCGGTGAGCAATCACTGCTGACCTGTGTCAGAACTCCTAGTGAGTAAATAATAATAAGTCTTCTCATTATTATTATTATTATTATTATTATTATTATTATTATTATTATTATTATTATTATTATTATCATTATTATTATTATTATTATTATTAAATTGCAGCAGCACCAGTGTTAGTTAATACCACGGAAAATGGCGCTGGAGCGTCTGAAATAGCATGAGAGAAGACGAATAGGATTATTCAGACCGAAAATCGAAATGTGCAGAGAGTGCTGGAATTTTGTAGTCGCCTTTTATCACTAATATTTAAGAGAAAACAATCGGTCGCTATCAATTTTCTAGTTCGAAAATTAAATTTTAGCAATATTTGTGATTGAAATCGGAAGTGAGCGCTGAACATCTGGTGAGACTTGCTTCCACTTACAAACTAGTGGACGCCACCTACCTTCTCCAATAAGCAATCAATGATAAAGATTTTCATCAGAGTGAATAAAATAATGATACTAATTTAAAATAGTAAATAGTAATGATAATACAAATAATAATGATAAATTTAAAATAATAATGATAATAAACATAATAATAATAATAATAATAATAATTATAATAATAGTAATTATTATTATTGTTTTCGAGAACTTGCTTATTTATTGATATATCATGTCCATTCGATAGCAGAGTGCAAGAAAAAGGACATAAAAAATACATAAATATCACTATTTAAAATGGGTATTAGATTATATAAATACAAAGAACTCAAAGTGATCACCGTTGGAAACACTTGGGACGATAGCAAAAAGTCAACATAAATAGATTGAAGAGGTTGACGAGACAATTTATTTTCTAATTCTGCAACGGCTTGCCTGTTAGGAATGACGAAAGTGTTTAGGTACAGCTTGAATGTTTAAAGTCATGGGAATTGAAAAATGCAACTAAAAACCATCGAAAAGTTTAGACGACTATAATAATAATAATAATAATAATAATAATAATAATAATAATAATAATAATAATGGAGTGTATGTATCTGTCTGTCTGTCTCTCTGAAGTGTAAATTCCATGAAAGTAGTATGACTATTTACTAAGTCTGCCAGCGTTCATAATATGTGTATACCTTTAGAATTATAAAACTATTAATCAATTAATTTACATTAAATAACATTAAATAACATATAAACAAAGAAGAACGAAGTGATTTCAAGACGAGACTGCGATTAGAACGGAAAACGTGTCAAGAATCTTACTTAAACTAATACTTTTTCAACTTCCTTTTATACTGTCACGAAAAGTCGTTCAGCCACTAAACGGGTTATATGATTTACATAATACATTCCTTTTAACCTTCAATTAAATTCATATTTACAAATATACACTTATAACTGCTATTATCAAAATTACATATGTATTTACAACATTTTCCGATAAGGTTATATGAATAAAAATTACTCATACAATTAATTAAAGCCATTTTCTTCATAAACCAGCGTGTTTTCTAAACCATACTTTCAATGGCGAGTACTGTTATAATTGAAAAGTCATCCTTTCGAAAGTGACGTGATTTTGAGAGAATAAAACGGCTCTTACGATAACGTAAGATAATTTGCAATGATTATTAAAAGAGGTGGACAGTGCTGGAAATCTGAGAAGAGGTGTTGTTACTCGGACTCCAGTGGAAAACAACAGGTTATTGCCAATGAGCAATCACTTATAACGACTTGTGTTAACACTCCTAGTGAGTAAAATAATAACACACACCATATTGATTTGGACAAACTGTAACAGAAATTGTAATATAAAACCGTACATGCTGAATATGCAACTGGCACTGAAATCTCACATATAAATATAGTTTGAACGCATGAAAGGTTGTGCATTTAGAATCCAAGGCTCACGCAAAAGGGTTAATGCTTTACAAGAAAGACAAATATCGATTGAGTAAATTATCACGCTTACATGATGAAAAATAAAATAGAAGCAAAATGTAGTTTCTGAGATAAACACAGTATAAAAACTATTGATCACTTGATCATAGGCTGTACAATATAAGATACAGATGAGCAGAAATAGATATGATGAATAGGAGAATGATAGCGTCGGCCAATGATGGCGAAGGCCAACATATGTACCGGAGAATACGTCAATATTCAGGAAAACGAACAATGAAAAAATGGAAATTTTGTGGAGAATTATTATACTTGTTCAGGTTCTAACAAATCAGGCAATACAACGTAGTGATCCTCTTACGAACAATTGCTGTTTCGACAGAAAAAAACAGAACAGCGGCTTAAAAGACAGCAAAGAGAATATGCATCCTTTTTTACTACCTGGCAACTGGTCAGGCCTATAGGAAAGACAACGAGTTATTTCCCCTCTTCCCTCATCTTGTAGGCAATAGGGTAAAGGAATACTATCCCACGATGTCGCCCACGCGGTGCACACGTATACTTTATCACAGAGAAATTCACAAAGATACATGCGCACACACTCGTCTTACGGGGTAATTCATTTTTTCTCTGGTCACAAAAATAACTGTTTATTATCTAGGCATCTGTACACGTTACATGGATGTTCTACAGTAGTTGATATAATGCTGAAAAAAAATGTTTTGTTCATTTTATACGGCAATATAACAATACAGGAAAATAATATGTTCGAGAAATAAGTCATACTTGTCTATATGATAATGAATTAATAGCAGTCAGTCTACATAACGTGGAGTGTATCAATGAAATATGTTTACTACAAATTATACAAAGAGGGAGTGATACTGTGAAGAAGAAAAAGGGCAACATGAATCGGTAAAATCCTGGGGATCATTGAGCGGTTACAATAGAAAGCGGTTACCCCTTTTCTTAACAGAGTGAAGAGATCGTGACAGATCGTTGCTCAGGGTGGTTTTATGTGGTGTAAAAAAGCAAGCAAGCTTAAGAGTATAATGCTAAAGAAATAGTTAGTTAATTCGAAAACACCATGATGTGGTCGTTAAGAAATAAATCCTGAAACCAATGGTAGGAATGACATTTAAAGTGCATATTGCAGATGGGGATTTTTCAATTGTAATTATTTTGTGTGATGCGGTTGCTGATGGGGGTAAGCTTGTTTCTTTAATGTCATCCATGTTGATTTGCTCATTCATGGATCCTCTATTTTGTTGTTGTTGATTTGTGTGCTTGTTAAGCAAATCGAATTATCCACAGAGCTGACGATGATGATCTGCCTGAAGTTTTCCCATAGTATCGCCGCCATTCGTTAAATTGTTGGTTTGCAGTTTTTACCCGAGTGCAACAAGGTTCAGCGTTTGCATGCGAAGTCGGGGAATGTTTATCTCCAAAACACAAAAAGTAATAGCGCAACAATAACGCTGTAACTTTCACTCTATGTATTTCAGTTCCGCAGAGGCGACTAAAAGATGACGTATTATAATGACGACACCTCCTAAATGTTCACCAGATGGCATAAATCTGACATTACCACGTTGGGACCGCTCCAACCACGAAGGAAATGTTGAACGTTAGGGGGTGGTGTTGTTTATTCTGTATTTTGAAAAGGTATGGATTGGAATAGGTAGGGTTAGAGGTAGGGTTAAACTTATACTTAAATAGTTAGTAAATACTTAGAAAAAAGATTGCTTTAAGTTCTGAGATTTGTTAACCTGTTATAAACTTTGAAACAAATAGTGCCTCTGTTACATTATTTAGGGAGAGTTGAGATCGAAGAATTGATGGGAGCACGTGTTACTGCGATGTCACACATACGATAACTGAAAGAGAGGCACCTTTTAACGTTTGACTTCAAGAGGACAACACAATTTATTTAGTATTAATACACTTGACAATAGAATAGACATTATGTTCTTTGAACCATATGTAACATCGAAAAAGTTTATGAAACTGCCTTAAAATGTGGTTATGGGAAACACAAAAGTCAATCAACAAACTTTTATATTATTATTAGTAGTAATAGTAGTGGATAATTATAAGGCTATACGATGTATTGAGAACTATTGAAATACATAATTGAGAATTTATCTGTGGGAGAGAGAGAAAGAGAAAGAGAGATAAGGGATTTACTGCTTTTTGTAGATTTGTTCGTTGTACTTCTCTATTTGCGTTGTTTCTAATACATGGAGACAGAAAAAAAAACAAGTAACATACAAAAAGAGAAAGCAAGTATTGTAATTTAAGGCTGAAAAATACTAAATATATAGTATGTTATAAATAAAATCCGAACCCTGCAGTAATGTTGTTGTTTCTGTAAAGAGAAGATCTCTGATATCATTGCTTGCATTTGAACGACTGGAATTAGCGAGACATGCAAGTATCAAACAACTTCCTTTGTCTTAGAAGTTTATAGAGATCAATTATGGGTTCAAATTAAGAGAATCTCAGATAGATGTTTAGTGCATCTTGCTTAATCTTAGAAACCTATTGACGTCATTCGTGGTTTTATTATATAAAATATTCAATTAACACTTCCCGACATGCAAATAATGTATAAGATCTTTTAAAAACATTATTCATTTGTTCACAGAAATAATGTGTCTTTGGAGTGTTTAATCTAATATTTTTTGTCCTCATCAGTTATAGATACACTTCCGGTCGGACCTAAAAAACGTGACTTACAACTAACCACCTTAAGAAATGCCTGTACCAAAACATATCTTTCCATGTCTCGGTCTGTTATACCCAACCTGAGCACTGCCATCTGTCTCGTAATTAATGGGTCACGCTCAACAGTTTAACGAACAGGCGTGGGGCGATTATGCGTCACTATGGGAAAATTGGGCATTCCCAACTCGACACAACCCACTTGTGGTAAAAGGCAAACATGTTCCCAACTACGTTCTTCTCGACTGCCTTATAATACTGAGATCATTCTGTAGATTGAATGACGACATTATCTACAAAAAGTAATTTTAACCTATTTTCTCTTTCTTCATGCAAGTATGTTTATAACCCCCATATATATATATATATATATATATATATATATATATATATATATATATATATATATATATATATATATATATAATTGAAAGTTGATATTTGTCTGTCTGAATCCGAAACTATACTATTACTATCATTTAATGCTCAATTCGGTTTACTATACTATTTATACTAATGTTCTATGTTTACATATTCAATTCAGGGGCTACTGCAGTATCTGTTATGTTATAAGAAAAAAACTCTCCCTTTTAAAGGAGATTGGGTAATTGTGATTTATGTTCTGTTTTCGTGAGACCATCCTTCTTAGTATTAACGCTCCGTTGGAGGAGATAGAGTGTAGTATGTGATCTGATGTCATGAGACCACCCTTCAAATAATGTTTTTCTCCTTTGAGGATAGTTTAGTATACGTTTTATTTTATATATACTACCTGAACAGGCATTGTCTTTTCTTTTCAGGGGACATAAATATATAACCGACGAATATATACTATACTTTTCTAGAGAGATCTATACTGTAACACTGATGCACATAGTGTTACTGACAGTCAATGACATCGTTTTAACACAATAGTGTTATGTTCATGTAAAATACCGTTATTTATATAATGTTATGTATGTGTATATGTTAAAATATTTTTATGGACAGTATTCACTCCTAAAGTTATGAACCACTCATTATTAAACTGTGAATACATTTGCTCGGCGTAAAGGGTCGTGAGATCGTCGATATTTAGTTTGATTTAGTTTAATGGATCTCCCCCCCCTCTCTCTCTGTAACACACACACACACACACACACACATACATATATATATATATATATGTGTGTGTGTGTGAGTGTTGTTGTGTGCATAATTAGAGAAGTAGTATATACTGTTGTGTTTCAATTTTGAAAATCTAGTTACATATTATGAACGTTGTGCCATTTTCAGAAAATAAAAGAACCCCTGTCATATGTATAGTGTATATTCTCATTTAGTTAAGTTATCATCATTATCACAGCCTGGTTACTCACTTTCATCCCCATACTTTATGACATACATTTGCGTGTCTATTTTAAATTTAGAATACATTTACAATATAAGAATATACCTGGAGTGCACGGCTATGTCTGTTTCTCAATTTATTTTTTAAAACAGATCTTATAGTTTTCCTCTAGTGATGCAATATAGTGTATATTTAAACAAAAACATAAGCCTGTACTCAAACTGCAGAACTCCACCTGATAACGTTAGGATGGGCACAAGTCTCATCTCGGTCTTACGTCTCTATATTGTATACATTATTTATTTAGTGATGCCATGGAAGCGTTGATAACTCGAAAATATGTATTTGATCAGGCTGAAATGTTTTCATGGTAAACACAGTTATCTGAGCATCGGATACATACATAAAAGTTTACATTATCAGAAGTTTAAATTCTCTAAGAAGTTTAAATATGATTGAACATTTTTTATGTCACGGTCAAGGTCAAGGGCAAGGCCATATGTTGCTAGACTTCATTGGCTACGATATTGGTCAAGTAACTAGCCCTTCAACTAACAGAACTGAAGTTATCAACTTTTCTCTAACTATAAAATTGCCATTTTACCTAGATATCTAAAAATGAATTCGAGTTCTGTGTTAGACCATAATCTATATTTTGCCTAAGTTTGGTCAGGATTGGACAAGCGATAAAGCAGCTAGGGTGTATAGAATCAAACAACCAAGCTCAAAAACATAATTAGATTAGAAAAAAATAGATAATTCGAAATCAAGTCATGAAATGTATGTTTTTAAAAATAAAAAAAACCTAGAATATCTTAAGAGAATCGTTATATGTTAAACCACATTTTGGACACTTTCGCCATGTGACAAGTGCCAATGTTCGTCAACAATCTAGTTCTGGTATCTCTTTTAATTACGTTTGCAACCTCGTCTAAACGAAACCATATAGAGGAGTGGATACTGACAGTTTTTCAGCTAGAACAGAAAAACTTCAACATTAAATAGTAAAACTAGAAATTAATCAAGAAAATAAATATGAAACGAAAGATTAAAAAAAAACTCTTTTTACATATAAATTACTGCACAATTATCCGTCAATTGAACATGTAAATAAAAACACAGATACATTCTTGAACGAGTAAAACGGTTTTCCTTCTCAATGAACGCTGGGAAGCTGGGACAATACACATGGTAACTGACAAAACAAGAAAAAAGTCATCTCTATTGGAGAGAGTTAAATCAGTTTTTAGCAAGGGTTGTTGATATTAAATCAACACCAGAGAACGTTGTCTTTTGATCTATCATGCGACATCTTTGAAGAATAAACTTCATTTATATTTCTAATGGTATTTGGGAATGTACCTACAAAGCGAAATGAAAATTAAGGAGTAAATTGTCTCAAACATTAACTCAAAATGGAAATAGTATTATTTTAGGAGTAGATAGGTCGTTTCTTAATAGCGGACACCGTTGAAATGCAATTAGTAGCTGACTTATTTAAGCTTTCGAAGTGAATATATCATGGATCACGCAGGTCTCTCTCGCTCCCTCTCTCTCGCTCTCTCTCTCTATCTCTCTCTCTCTCTCTCTCTCTATATATATATATATATATATATTATTATCTATCTATCTATCGATCTATCTATCTATCTATCTATCTATCTATCAATCTATATACCTATCTATCTCTCTCTCAATATTGCTAGGCAAGACCCTTTCGAACTGAAATCGTCAATTTTAAGGAGGGCTAACAAATATAAACCGAACAAAAAGAAGAGATGCAACCTATGTGCATTGGAGTCGTACCACATCATGACATCTAGAGATAATTTACTGAACGCTAGGCAGGAAATACTACAATGCTGTCTGCATAGAAACCGTTACCTGTTATCAAGCCTAAAACCTGGATAGGAGGGGAATTGAGGGAAGTATAAACTTACAGCAGAGATAGGCAGGATGGACACTTCCTGAGGCAATCTGGGGCAATAATTAGTGTATAATATGGAGGATGAGAATTAGTAACACGTACTTATGCTAAGATATGTCTTGATTAAATTATTAGCGGATACTCGAGACTTAGGTTGGGGGTGATAAGGTAGGAATATTCTATCGGAATAAGACCCAGTGATAGTCAAATATAGTAAATACTTATTCAGCGGAATAGAGGGGGAAAAATTTGTTACATATAAAAATGTAGTGGAATAATAAATAATAAATCACAATTTATTCTCAGAAATAGATATATTATACGAAATGCATTGGGAATTTCAAGTAATTTTAAGTGAAAAATAAGAAATAGCAACCTGGATGCTATCACTATTTAATTAAATTAGGTTAATTCCAGGAGGAAATCCGGGTACGAGACGTCAATGTGGTAAACAGAGTAAGAATAACATAAAATATAATAACACGAAATTACATAATTATCGATGCAATAATTTATTTCTACCTTGCGGTTTTCGTGGATATATCCGATGAACAGGTAAGATAAATCATGGCTTGTCGCAGATCCATCCTTTACTACAATCGGGAAACATGGATTAAATTGAACAACAACAGATTTGTTGTCCCGATGGGTGCTTTTGACTCAGCCCAGATTGCCGATCTGGTAGGCATATTTATAATGTACACAATTAGCAGAATTGTATAGCCTAATTTAGTGGGGTTATACAGGGCTGATGGACTAATTTTTATCCATAATAGTGCCGGCCCACTGGTATCAAAAATACATAAAACATTAATAAGAGCATTCGAATACCTTGGATTTAAAATAGATATAACACCAAATTGTAAAGGAGTAAATCATCTAGATATTACCTTAGACTTAAAAAAGGGACATACAAACCCTTCAATAAAGATAATCACACACCATCTTATATCAATACTAGATCTAACCACCCGAACTGCATAATTAAACAAATACCTAAAACGATTAATACTAGAATTAATAAGCTTTCGGCTAACAGGGACATTTTTGAAGCAAATAAACATTTATACAATAGAGCCTAGATAAAAGCGAATATAATGAAAAACTCAAATATACCAAGAAAGAAAATAAAAATAAATCCAGGAATAGAGTTCGGAAAATAATATGGTTCCATCCTCCTTACTGCCAACTATCTAACATCGACATGGGGAAAGTATTCTTGAACCTGGTAGATAAGCCTTTTAGCATGGATAATCCACTTAGGAAGACATTTAATAGAAAAACAATTAAAATCAGTTACTCTTGCACCAAGAACATGGACAGAATAATCAGCACCGATAATCGTAAATTACTAAACAATTCTAGTAAGAATAAGGCTACAGTAGATAAATGTAATTGTCAAGTGAAAAATAACAGCCCACTGGACGGTAACTGTAAAGTTGATTGTGTAGTTTATAAGGCCACTATTCATCCGGAAGATAAAAACAGAGATAAAAAAGTCTACATCGGCATCTCCGCGGGAAACTGGAAACAAGGTTTTATGACAACCAACATTCTTTCAATAACCGAGAACTCAAGAAAAAACGGAGTTAGGTAAACAATAGTGGCTTCTGAAAAATGAGAACCGGTCCCCAGTGTTTTCGTGGTCCCTCTAATGTTATTCGGATGTTCCAAATGGATTTAGGCAAACATGCAATCATGTATAGAGGAAAAAATAAGAATCCTGAAGTCCGATCACAATACTCTCTTAAATAAACGAATAACATATGGCCAAATGCAGGCATACATGTAAATTTAAAATAACCAATGACTAGTAACCCGATGGACCTCTAGATTTGTAACGGTAAAAATACCAAGTTGAATACCATTATTTACGGTGAACCGCCCCCTATAAATATTTATAATAATATCTGTTATAGACACAGAATTACCGACTTGGTGATATATATTATTGGTGTATTAGTGCGTATGCGTATATAATAGTATTCTGAAATATTTTTTATTCGGATTATTTATTAAAAAAAGACAGCTTTAAGAAAATTTTTCTGCAGGTAATACACTAGTTATTGAATTAATATAAGAATAAATATCAAATATTACCACTAGACATTATTAGACTTGAATTAGGTTATAACTATAGATTATAAAAGAAACCTAAAGTATAAATAATGAGGACTAAATTTTTAGAACTCATATTGTATCAGTAAGAATATGTATCATATTGTAAGACTAATTTTTAGAACTCATATTGTATCAGTAAGAATATAGTGTGATGTAATATTATGTGTATGTGTGTGAATATGTGTATATATATATGTATATATGTATATATATATATGTATACATATATATATATATGTATGTGTTTACATGTGTGAGTATATATGACTACATTCGTATAAATTTGGTTAATATTTAATATAGATTCAAGTATGTATATATATATATATATATATATGTATATGTATATATATATGTATATATATATATACATATATATATATATATATATATATATATATATATATGTGTGTGTGTGTGTGTGGGTATGTGTGTATATGCGTATAATCTTAGATCAATTTTATTTCTATTTTATTTCAATAAGATTCTCTTTTTTGGAATCCAGACAGACTGAAAATCTATGACACGCAATTTGTCTCTTTCTTCTCCTTCCCTATGTAGCGCTACTTGTTTTTTTCTTTCTTTTCTCCTATCGAGTTTGAGAACACGAGTTTCGCCAGACAGATTTTGTCTGGGCTAGAAATATATGACTAAAAGTTATGTATGTGAATATGCTTAGTTATGGTAGTGTGTGAGTGGGGTTACTTGTGTACGTGCTCATAGTATGTGTACATATTTAGGTTTGCCTCCGTATGCGTGTGAGTAAAGTTGTCTATATGTATGATATCGCCAAGTCGTAAGTGTCACAATTTTGACACGGCCGTTATTATTTGATCAACTATAAGATCCCTCCCCTTCGATCGCCATAGTTAAATATATGTTTTAAATTCTCCCTCTCTCTAAGAAAATGTATCAAATTGGTTGCTACCACCACTCTCTCTAGTTGTGTTTAACTTGTCGTAATTTAATTTTCTTTCAGTCTCAAAAATGTAAATGTCTTAGTGATGCTTGAAAAAACCGCAAGGTGTAAATAAATTATAGCATCGACGATTATGTAATTTCGTGTTATTATATATATATATATATATATATATATATATATATATATATATATATACATATATATACATATAGCAAACGTAGCATGTATATTTTGTAAATATAGGGTAGTCCTGTAAGCACTAGGATGAGATCTGCAACTACTAGACAAGCGCCTCACCTTCATTTGTTTTAAGCGAATTTTAGAAAAATACTTATCTCTCTCTACAAAACACACCCTCTCTCTATGAGTACTTTTTGTGTTCTCTCACTCTCTCTCCGAAATTAGTAATGTACGTGTGCAAACAGGAGGCACGTTTTTATTCCACTTATCTTACGGATTACAAGAACTCGTCCGCTTCACTATAAGCATATACCTCTCTCTATTTAGATCCACTCCTGGCAGGCAGATATACGTTCAACCACTCTCTTCATATGCTGTATTTATACATTCTTAAATATACTTTGTTTTTCTTAATCCTGAGGCTGTGTCTTCTTTCCAGACCCCTTAAAAGTCCACAACTCTTGCGACGTGGAACATGAAGGGATTTTGCTTTGAGAACGTCAAAATCGGCTAACGTTGAGAAACCAACGTCGAAATTTCCAGACATCCCTTAAACTTCTAAAACATGCTAGCAAGAAAAAAATCCTTAAGTTGGAATATTTAGCCCATTTTCTTTATTCTTACAAAAAAACATCATAGTTTAGCTCAAAGAAAAAAGTCGCTGATTTCAGTATTTGTATCCCGGAACTGTGTTAATTTTTAACAAGATAGGAATATATATTTTTTCATCTTCAAACGAAAAAAGTACCACCGCCGATATTAAACACCATATTTTACTGTTGACTAAAGTGCTAACTGTAAAAATGATTGCTACGTGAAAAAAGTTATTTTTTGCTGACAAAAAAGATTCATAATTTTCTTTCTCTATTGTATAATTAATATTACATTAGCAGCGTAATATAAGCGAAAAACCTTCTAAAAAGCCGTATTCTATAAATACACATCTAAACATGGATGATTTAAAATAAATCATGTCAAAACACGTTGAATGCCAAATGCAACAACAACTAAAAATCGAAGAAAAATTTGAAAAATTTCTACCGGAACAACAACAACAAACCGAAGAAAGACTGATGGAATAAAATTAAAAAATCGAAAAAATACAGCAAAAGTTTTAAGACTTATTAATAAAAACCATTACGAATAGGGGTTAAAATACCGAGAAAAAAAACTTATTTAACGCAAAATACCATGTAGAGTACAATTGAAAAGTTATCTTATTCCTCAGACGAAGATAACACTTTCGCTTCATATTTCAGAACATATTAGAATCTATACAAAATAGAATGTGAAAATTGGGCAGTAGACACACTTTTTAGTTCGCCTACTGCTCTGAAAATAAGGGACCACTGAACATATCAAATTTGTGGACTATAATTTACAGCAACAAAACAGCGGCCTAACTTTTCTGAACCTGTTTGACTTTGAACATAATTATTTTACCCAAAAACTTCCCCGTTTCACAAAAGGTGGAAGTGCATGAACTGTATCAGAAAAGACAGCGAAGAATACTCGAGTTTAGCGTAAATTGTTAATAAATACTGTGATGATTTCAAATTAGCTGAACTTAGCGCGGATAACCTTAAATACTTTATATTCGTGCAAGGACTTGTCTCACCCAAAGATGCATAAAACAGACGTAGAGTTCTAACCAATTTAGAAAGTGAGCGAAATGTAAAATCACAGTAATTAGCTGAATACTGTTAGATATTTGTAAGATTCTAAAAATATAGCTGAGTCGGGCATTGTACACATAAGCAAGATACGCTGGAAATCACATTTCTACTCAAACCTTCAAACAAGTCAAGCTAAAAAAGAGATTATGTTAACGCTCCTACAATAACAAGCCACGCCAATAAAAAACAAGAAAACATTACCACCTGACCCTTTCTTTCGTTGTTGGTCATCGATTTCTCATACCATTTAGAAACCCGTCTAACTTGTAATACAGTGGAGATACACAGGATCACATCGTAGAATGAATAAAGGAAATAACAGTTGGTCCTAATCAACGAAAACAAATGCACAGGACG